>JAZHFQ010000168.1:0-1234562 GCA_038387885.1 Spodoptera picta | reverse complement strand
GCTAGGTTAACACAAAATAATAGCCCTTTTACAGTAACACAAAGTAGTAAAAAGTTAGTAGTAGTGGCCCTATTTTAATAGTATTGTGACTGTCCGTCAGGTACCCCTAAAAATATAAACAAAAGGCGTCCCAATGTTTTAGAGTATGGACTTTCCAATGAACCACGTGTTAAGTCATTCATTTTATATTTTATGGGAGCCCATCTAGAAATAACTAATGGGCAATTGAGTTGTAACTTGTTAAATGATCTTTAAGAATACGTGGAGCCGTTAGGCGTACAACACAATACCAAACGCCACATCTGGTTGCAATAATACTGACCTGCGAAAGGTCCCTAGAAACAATTATGATATTGCACAAAAGGTGTCATAAAACCCGGACTGCAGGGGCCTGGGAAAGTGTCTTTGGCGAGGAGATGTTACAACTGTGATGGAAACGATAGGACACTTACTCTTGGACTGCGGAGACGAAAGGTTGTCTAGGATAGACTAGAACTGATCCTTAGGATTTGGCAACACAAAGTAAACTCAGTGTGTAGTGTGGAAGTCTGGTGAGTAGCAGCGTGAAAGCAGTGAACGGGTATGTGATTGTGGTTTTATTATAGGCTAGGGTTTTATCCTATCTCTGTCTTTATTCCTTTTAACTAAATCGGAATATTACTTTCCACTGTATCAGCTTGTTGTATATGCGCACTCCTGGGTTTTGCTTAAAATAAGCTATGCTTAGGCTAGTCCGTGAAGGACGGTAGACTCTAACTCTAGGTAGTAACTCTTCGACGACATAATTATATTATGGTGAGCGAGACACTCGTTTAGAAATGGGGAATGGGTGAGGAGGTGCTTACATACGCAAGACCATCAGTTGTTGGTATTATTCCCTTGCATGTCCGGAGTGTGCTCCTGTGAGTGCACTGCCTTCCCTTTCCCTTTGCTGCCCTCTTATTTCACTAGTAATATAAATAATTTAGAATAGATCCTTTCCCCGTGAATTCCCGCTTGATCCTTTGTATTTGCTTTTAATAATATAAATAACACAATGAATGAATTAATAAAACAAGTTATGTTATTTATTGGGAATTCATTACCCATCCCGTGAAATCGGTGGGAGAGTGACCAGTAGATGGACGAGCTCTACAGAGCTGGGCGGAGGAGGAGCCCAGTTCCTTGCCCATTTCCCACGAAAGGGTAAGCCGATATCAACCCCTCCTTGATTTAGGAAAACTCAAATTTCATTTAGCCTAGGATCGGCTAGAAACAGTCACAGTATGATGATAATTCATCAGAAGGAAAACATCCGCTGTAGAACAAAGGTCCTATGTCTAAAGCTACCTGCAACAAACAAAACAAAATTACACTTGCAGAAAAACCTAATCCTACTTTCATTACCAACATTGTAGTGAGTCACAGGGCTTCGATTTTTATCATGAAAGTATTGCCGTTGTATTCAGATTCACCCTCCTTAACAGCCACGTTGGTAATGAAATATAGTTTAATTATAGGCTTGATCATGACGATGGATTTTTTAAGTCATGCAACGGGTGAATTGTATTATTGTTGTAGTTGTTTTCTAGTTTGATTCAATCTGAAGTACTATTATAAAAATCGTTAGGTTCAGGATGCTACGACGACCTAGACGTTATTGATGTAAACTTCATGGATATGACAAATTAAGTATGTATTCGTTTTATAACAAATAAATCAGTAAAACGCATCGATATGCCATAGGCATAGTTCTTAGAAAACTATAACTAAAATTATCTCCTAAGATATGTGGGGTCATGTCGTCATGTAGGTATCTACTTAAAAGAATCCTTAGCACGTCATAACTCTAACTAACTATTGTAAATTTTCAGTCTCGCTATAGTCCTACGTTATCTTTGTTTCATTTCGTATCCAGTGTTAATCAGAATTGTTCAAGAAACTCTTGAACTAGAGGTATATAGCTTAAAAACCAGAGCCTTTTTAAGAGTATTCTATTTCCAGTTTTTGATTAAGAAGTCGATTAACATTAGTATGAGCAGATGTCATTGGAATTTTTGATGTAGTAAATGAAAAGAAATCATGCCAAAGATTTTCGCAGATGAAAAAAATAGACCAAAATTATAATATCTCATGTATAGATATGAACTTACATACAAGTGGTTACTAAGTCCATACCACGGGCCGGGACTAGACCCAAATCAAACAGCTAGTAATTTAATAATCGTGTACATGTCAGCCAGTCTCAGTCAGTTGTAACTTACTTTACTCTCTAGTGACTTAATTGGAACATTGCTCGAATCATCGGGATCTCTCATGGAGAGTCACAACACAGAGGAGTTACAAGTGCGTTGTCGGCCTTTTGAGGAATGAGAATTAGAACCTTAGATGATATGATTCTTCAACTTATTGAGAAGTTTAATGGTAAAGTGTCTCCTCTTCTTCTTCTTCTGCCGATATCTGGAAGTTCCTTGGAACTCTGGGTATTGGTAAATCGCGACACCCGGATCTTCCTGGTTCGATTGGTCTGAATGATCTAAATATCCATTTCTCCACCGTACCTAAATTGGATCTCCAGACCAAGCGATTAACCCGCAGTGCAGTTGGAAGATATCCGGAAGACTATCCTCGCCATTAAATCCAGGGCTGTGGGATGTGACGGTATATCGCGTGATATGATTACAGGTATACTGGACCTCCTCCTCCCGATCATTACTCATATGGTAAGCCGGTCCTTGTACGCTAAGATATTCCCATCCTTGTGGCGCAAAGCCTATGTCCGTCCTATACCAAAAATATCTAATCCTAGTCTTCCTACACACTTTCGTCCTATATCCATCCTTCCCTTTTTGTCGAAGGTGCTCGAGGCCTGTGTCCATAATCAACTCTCGAATTTCATTTACCGTAACTGTCTTATTAGTCCTCTACAGTCTGGATTCAGGCCTGGGCACAGTACTGTAACTGCACTCCTCAAGGTCATTAGCGATGTGAAGGCAGGAATGGAGGACACTGAGATCACAGTATTGGTTTTGGTAGACTTCTCAAATGCCTTCAACATGGTCGACCATGAGATCCTACTAGCTATCCTTTCCCATTTTTCGGTTTCTGATGACGCACTGGAATGGTTTTCTTCTTATCTTCAGGAGCGTCAGCAATCAGTTCACGTTGATGAGACCTCATCAAACTGGAACCACTTACAGACTGGCGTTCCTCAAGGCGGTATTCTCTCTCCTCTTTTATTCTCTATTTTCATAAACCTTATTACTTCTGAACTTCATTGTGCGTACCATCTGTATGCCGACGACCTACAGATGTACTGTCGGGCTAGGATCGAGGATTTGCCGGGGGCAATCGCGAGAGTGAACGCTGACTTAGCTGCTATATACAATTGGTCTGAAAAGTTTGGAATAGCTGTGAACCCGAAGAAATGTCAGGCGATCATGGTGGGTAGTTCTCGTACCTTGTGTAAGGTTGACGGTGCAACTCTGCCACCTGTACTATTTGACGGTGCGATCATACCATACAGCGGTGACGTGAGGAATCTTGGCTTGTACGTTGACAGCAACTTAAACTGGCGTGCTCATGTCACTAGCATATGCCAACGGGTCACCGTGACGCTGCGGACTCTGTATCGTTTGAGGAACTTTCTTCCGTCCTCTGCTAAGATAATGCTTGTCCAGTCCTTGGTTTTCCCCATTATTGATTATGCTGATGTGTGTTTTTTCGACCTGAATGCAGATCTACTTAACAAACTAGACCGTCTTTTGAATAACTGCATTCGATTCGTCTTCAACCTGCGCAAATACGACCATGTCTCTGCATTTCGATTGCAACTAAAGTGGTTGCCCATACGTCAGCGCAGGGAACAACGGGCGCTAACCACTTTATTCTCCCTTCTTACTTCTCCCAATTCTCCTACTTATCTTTCCCCCTATTTCCAATATGTGAGCGCTAACCACAGCAAATACCTCCGTTCTTCTAATAATCTTCTGTTGCAATGTCCCACACATGGAACTGACTTCCTTCACTCTTCTTTTTTCGTCCAATCCATCTTGCTGTGGAATGCGCTGCCAACGGATATCAGGACGGCGACCAGTCGTCTGTCCTTCAAATTTAATGTTCGTGAGCATCTACAGAAGAGGCTAGCAGACTCAACACACACTTAGGTCATGCACGTATTTATATATTTATATGTGTATAATCATGTATATTTATATATTATATTATGTTTTATATTTGCCTTCGTATATTTAGGTATATATATGTCCCATACTTATTTGTATACTATCCCTTACTGTTTGTTTTGCATTACGTATATATTAGTACTTCATTATATTTAATTAGTAAATATTGTGTGATATGTATAATTGTATATACTACCATAACAACGATGTTTAAAACTCGCAACAGTGTTAAACGTTTACACCTACTATTGTGTCTCTCTGCATCACCCTAAGGTTGACTGTTAGAGAATGCCACTAGGCATTAAGTCCGCCATTGTATACAATTGCAAGAAGTGTAAATAAATAAAAAAAAAAAATAAAATAAAAAATAAAGTGGTGTCAAGTAAAAACGTTTATACATAATTATGAACATACAACCCTCCATTCTTTTTAGCAGAACAAAGTAATACATTCCTATTTTAAGTAACAATTTCCTGATTTCTGTTCCTCTGTTTTCACAGCATCCATACAACGTTTATGCACAATAATAATTCTGATTAAGAAACCATTTTATTAAAACAAGGCATATTTCACTTGACATAATATTCTCGAATATTAATGGTGAGCAAACATTTGTCTAGGTACCCTAACGTAATAGTACATAGCTATTCAAATTAAAACTGTGCAAACTTTGCGAATAATTAAATTTATATCAAAACGGAATTGGTTTGTGAACGTTAGGGATGTTTGATTAAATGTTTTAGTCAGTACGTATGGGCCCTTATTTGTAACCCCCTTTACTAATATGTATATGGGGGTCTTGTGATTAGCGGCCTTCAAACCTGGTCGTTGCAAGTCTTTCAGATTTTTGGAAGAAATCTAGAAAAGAAAGAAATTTATCAAGTATGGGAGAGCCATGCTTCGGCACGAATGGACCGGCTCGACCGGAGTGATACCACGGCCTCTCAGAAAACCGACGTGAAGCAACGCTTGCGTTGTGTTTCGTCGTGTGTGAGGATACCGGAGGCCCAATTACCCTACCCTTCTCTAATCTCCCCAATTCCTGAATTCCCAACGATCCTCAAACTCCTAATCCCCAAAAGGCCGGTAACGCACTTGTAACGCCTCTGGTGTTCCAGGTATCCATGGGCGACGCCGATTGCTTACCATCAGGTGTCATCATCCGTCTGTTCGTTTACCGGCTTATACCATAGAAAAAAATCGGATATTCTTCATAGTACGCCGAATAGTATGGTTTTCGGATTTTACATTTCTGTCTTTTTTAGATACATGGAGTGGAATGGCAAGGTCAATAATTAGTATATTTATAATATTCTTGCATATTACTTTAAAGTTATTTTTGAGGTGCGTTGTTTACTGTATTGTGTTTGGTGTAATAATGGTTCATGCAATAACAATATTACTCCATAAGAGCATTTATCAGATCTCTTAATAAACTGGAGGTCAATAAATAAACATTATTATCCTGTAAATATATTTATAAATATAACAAAACACGAAAACAAAACACGAAATAAACTTTGAACAAAATAAATCGATCAAAGTGTGAACCGCATGCGCATAAGGATAACGTCGTATTTGTCCTTGATCTACTATGCAAACCCTTAACGTTAATTTTCCTGTAACGAAACCTCATTGTTGCACGATGAACCATTCGTAATCAATACACCACGCTACTGTCTCCAAGCAAAATTAATTAACAAAAAATAAGGAAAATAATAACATTTAATATCACCAAGACTACGTAACTAATGAGACCTCATATAATCCAATCAAATTACAGAACATTTTAATTAACGTCGATGTTTAGTTGAAATAAACTTCAGGGAGAAACAAATTACAAACGTTCATAATATTATGATACTTTCTGATAAACTGTTTGTGAAGTTTATGACAAACAGTATTGTAAGCAGGAACATTTTCGGAATTCGGCGAAATGAAACGAACGACTCTTTAGGAGACGGTGGAAATGTCTGAACAATAATCGCGGTTTAGTGTCCGAGAAAAAAATACAATCCGTAATTGAACTGGTCCCCCAAAGGGTTGGAGGTGTGAAGCCGTCTAGACGGACCAAAAGGACGGGTTTTGATAAGGGTGCCTTGGACGACCTTGAACTTTAGAACGGCTTAAACAAATGAGGCTAACCCCGCCTTACATGTCTGCATGTAACGCCGGTTTTTACATCTTACGTAACCCTGGCACCGAGGAGCAGTATCGAGCGCTGCGAGAAACGACTGGACCGACGTTCAGATATCATTAAACTGGGTCAATTTTACACAAATGCTCACATTAAAACCATCCCCAAACTTCGTATTTACCCAGCGTAACGAACAAATTCACGGGCTGGTGATCGACATTCAAACAAAATACAACCAATTACTTATCGTGTCACGGCTAAAGGAATAGAAATTCTGTATTTCGCCTTTGAAGCGAACTACATAATTGATATAGAGCACCGCGGACAGGTACACAAAGGTAGCCGTGGCGTCCTTTGTGATCGACATATCAAATCACCATCGGACACTACAAAAACAAGCGAGACCCGGCCGGGTACAGACGTACGAAAATAAGTTCAGCCAGTTCCTAAACAAAAAGAAACTGAAATAAACAAGGTCGGGAATCAACGCCGCCGTCGCCGCCGCCATAAAGACCGACGGCCGTCCTTGAAAATGGGGGGTTCTTACAAATTGGGTTATTACGGTGCGAGGGGGTGGGGGTGCGGACGGGCCGCTCGCACGAGCGGGTGGCGGCGCGCGGGGAGCGGGGCAGTGCGTGCGGGGTGCGGAGGGGCGCGCCGCGTGGGCGTACCTCGGCTGCGCCACCCGTCGCCCGGCACGCCTCTCCAGGAAGACTCCCGTCCCAGACTAGGGTTCCGGCGCCGATCATTATAATTACTCTCCAAGGTGAGCCGGGAGCTGTGCAACCCCACCGGCGGCCTAATCCGGCTCGCGCTCCGCCGGGACCGGCCAGATATCCCCGACATAATATTGCGAGCGCCAAACATTAAAAGCACTTAAACATCATCTGCCTATCCGAACGGTGCCAATTATGAAGCAAATTGAAAGCCTCTCCAACAATTTTGAGTGTGGGCACTGAGCTTTATTAAGGTTTTAAATTATGCCCGGTTCGAGCTGACGAATGTAGCTTTATCTAAAAATATTCTTTGGTCGGGTTAGTTTTGAAGTGCCCTTTGTTCTAGCAGTAGGTGGGGTGATTAAAGTTGGTCTTCAAATCATTAGCACGGACTTCAAAGTCGTAATCGTCGGTGAAGTTTGGAGGACAAATTGGGGCTCGTCTTTATGCAGTGTCTCATTAGATAAAGGACTTAATGTCGGCCTTGTGTCAGGGCCGGCTGCAGACGGAGCGACCGGAGATGTCCTAGTCTAGCTTAGTAGGTCTGTAATGAATGTATAACAAAGGCTTAGTTCGCTGCGATCCTACTAGATTGATAGTTACGTATTTATGAACGGGCTTGTTTGTGTTCTACAAACTACGTGAGTGCGTAACAAGCCTATAAACCTAGAAGGGTGAGGAGGGAGAGGGTTTATTTATTTTTCTTGCATCGAGTGAAACATGGGTAGCGATAAGAGTAAAGTATGAGATGGCCAATCTATATAGTAATTGGGATACCAAGGTATTGTCACATGGACAATTTTATTTCTAAAGACAACACTATAAGAAAACTTGCATTAACCGCTTGACTGCCGATATATAAGACACAATAGAAAATGCATTGTGTCTCGCGTAGATCTACGTTCCGGCACACGACGGGTTAATCGTATGTAGGGCTATGACGTCTTAATTATCAACTTTACAACACTGATACAGTACTCTAATGTCACGATCAACATGCGTAGGTATTTTCGATTTCGTCCAAATCTGATCAGCTGTTTTGTACACGATAGTAACAAACAGAACATAAACACAACATTTTACGTTTTCATTCTAGCTTTCGCAATATTTTGGCCTAAGTTTACTGTACCTCTAAACAGTGACGACCTAGATTATTCACAAGGCTAGTCATAGGCATCGTACTGTGTACACTTTTTGAATGCTTCTATGGAACATCATCACTGCCAAAACAGTGAACACAGGTGTAAGTTAGCTCAACCACTTTCTCCCTATTAGAAGACATGTGTTCACCAAAATCATGGACATAAGTTTAGTTCATTGATTTAGTTCTACTATTTTGTTGAATAAGTATTTGAATTAATTAACAATTGGCGTTTCATAGTCTCTGCCTACCCCCATGACATTGATTATAATATTTGACTAGCAAAATTCTAAGAAATGTCATATTATGTACTCAGCTTATCAAAATGATTGATTCTGAGGAGGTACGGCAATTTCTGAATCAATATAATGTGTATAACTAATATGTAGAACTAAATAGATAAATTGGTTTGTTCAAACAAAATTTAAGACTTCACAACCAGCATCAAAAAGATTAAAAAATTAGTACGATTAGTCAAAAGCTTGCTAGTAGTTCAATAGGTGCACTTCTTGATGGTGACAACCATGTAGTGAATAAATTCATAACTAGGTTCTGCCACCGGCTTCGGTCGCGATCAACTGGAATAAAAAGTAGTCTATGTGGCATTCCAGACCATAATATACCCCTGTTCCAAATTTCATCCTGATTCCTTCAGCCGTTTTGCTGTGAAGCAGTAACAAACATACAAACTTACGCATTTATAAGATTAGGATGATAGTAATATAAATTTGCGGTTGCATTGTTCTTACACATCGAACCAACAAAACTATGTCACTAGAAAATTGCATTGTAAACCCGATTGAGAAAGAGTAACCTCTGGAGTTTCTTACTCGTTCTTCTCCGCAGGAATCTACGCCTAGGAATGAGCAACTAGCTTCACTTCTAATTTTTTGTTGTTGACGTTCAAAAGTGCCTTCCTGGTCTAATTGAAATAAATGGTTTCGACTTGACTTGAACAAATAAAAATAATGTGAAAACTACTCATTTATCTTTAACAACTTGAGAAAACTAACTAGTACCACAAAGTTTATTCTTGACTCTCAATAATGTCAGAAACAAAGTCTGACCTTGAAAAAAGTATTAAAAGAACCCTAACTTATGGAAGCTCATATTTAACTCTTAGAAAAAAGTTCCCAAGTAAAACAAGAGGGCAATGTTAGTAAATTAATAACTGGTATGATACGAATCTCTGTTTACCTCGAAAAATACATGAGTAAAATAACTATTCGCTTCCTGCTTACATTGGGAAAATTCCGAAACTATTCTCATAGTTATCTTTTCCAAAATAGATAAATTAGGTACCCCTCGACTTTCTCCACGTGTAGGTTAGTTTGTATAGTTAGCTTTACTGAACTACTTAAAATAATGGATGGGGTTAAAAGTAGTTTTAATATTAGATATGTTTTAACATTGTATCCTGAAGAGGTGGATAAATTGTTCATCCAATTATAACCTTTACAATAAACCCGTGTTTGAGAACTTATTCATCTACTGTTATATAATGGACAAAGACCTTGTAGTAGTGTTGAAAATTAAAAACAAATGTTCGAATAGGTACTGTAGTCCTCAGATAGTAACAAACTGGTTAAAGTTATCATAGATTAGTTTATTAATAGTTAATTAAACTATGAAATTTCTATTTCCTTAAAATATTTGTTTAAAACTTCCTTCTTATAGAATTGGTACGTTCGAAGCGTTCTAAACATTCTGATCGCACATAGCGATGACGTAATCCTGCGACCGGCTGGGGGCCAATTATGCGTGAACGAAGCCCTTAGCAACAGAGTGCGTTGCTTCACTATTCAACCAACATAACATGATACTAACACACCATACAAAACCCTCCGCATGCGTCCAAAAACCAAACAAATCGAAGGGACGAGGCGTTTCAATGTACATTGGACGTGGGTTTAAAACAGAATTCTAGCATCGAAAAATCCTCATTATTAATTAAATGTGTGTTGGTATGTCCCCTGCAACTTCTAGTGCTGTCAATAATAATATAGCATGGGGTTTATTGACCTTTGCATGTGTTTTAACACACGTGTTGGCGATGTCCGCTAGGGAGCGATAACTGCACAAAAAATATCGTTTCGTTATAAAGGCGTACTATAATTTGGGTACAAGAGCGTCACGTTTGTAATTTGTAACAAGTTATTGCGTATATTTTCGATAAATCGATAAAGTAAATTATAAGGTACGCAGCAGGCATGTTCTCAATTTTTGGTAGTCTGTAGGTACATACATTTCGTTGATATTTTCTTGTATATTTTGTTTTCCTTGATTGGAGATAAATGTCAACACGTCAACAGGTGTCTACCGTGCCTACCTATTAATTTTATATTGAAAATCACGAATTCATTAGTTAAGTTTTACTTTTTGTAAAGAATTTTCGATATCTTTCCAACAATGTTGTTATTTGTCACTTTTAATAGGAGCGAATATTTCTTTGTAATCGGAGCTAACTTAGACGCCATATTACTGATTTTCCAGAAGACCTTGACTTGTACAATCATACTTCTGGTCACTGAGCAACGATGCAGTAACCTTTATGTTACTATTCAGTTAATCTATACCTACTATTAATACCGTAGAGTTAATTCCGGAGTAAAATATTGCTAATAACTAGATTCGATAGACAAACTGCAGAGTAGGTACGTATGAGTTTAATATTTATTGACGTTACAGTCAGCATATTTACAAGGTAAGTTAATTTTATCATAATAATTGGATGTTTATAATGTTCTATGAATTTTGTTTGAGACAGTAACATTACATAGGACCTTATTATACTCATTTTTCTTATCCGGAAATTTTAAAACTTTTTCATGAAATCAACCATTCGAAGCATAATTATTTTGTGTAAGTTAACTTTAGTTGTTTGTTTAGTGACAATCCTACAGTATTTCTATTTGCACATTGTACCTGAAACAAAGTTACCAAATTAGATGAAGTTAGTGAAACAATAGGCGTTTCAGATTGTATGCAAAACCGAAACGTAAACCTTGAGACAGAGTGGCAATGAATCAGACGAAACCATGAACGTTTAGTTTTAAAACGTTATGCAATTGTTTTATAATCGCTACGTGTAACAACAATTAGTGTAAAAAATGTTACTATTTCAGAAAAGACACATATTGTCAAGTTAAATTTTTGATTTTAAAAACATTTGATTTTAAATTCTTTGTAAAAAAATCGAAGCTTGATTAAGTGTATTGATTACTTTTCTTTTATAATATTTTGTCTAATAGAAATTAATTAAACTATGCAAATGTCTGCTATGAGATACATAACAAAGGAATATGTCAAGAAAATCATAATATCACGCCTTTTATCCCCGAAGGGGTAGGCAGAGGCGCACATTACGGCACTTAATGCCAATATACAATGTAACACCCACTTGTTCACTATTATGTTATGAGTCTCATGTAATAGGGGGTGAGCCTATTGCCATAATATACCGGGCACATGTCCAGACTCCGTACTACAACTGAGATTTTTAAAAACCCAGTAATACTTTACTATTACTTTAAGAAAATCAGTGAACTATTAATAACACTCAGAAACAATATTCGTAATAAAACCTGTATACCACCACCACGTCCCCAGTAGGTCAAATGCGTCAGGAACCCAAGAAAACTCCCACAACTACCCATACAAAACTGACAACCAAAAAAACCTCTAAGTTCACTCAACCGTCAAATTGCAGGCATAGTATTCCTTTTATCCGATAGGTCTAGTCATAGCACAAAAATGACGTTGCCACATACTAGAAAAAAGACAAAGAAAACTCTTTTAAAACTTGCATCTGAAAAAGAATTAACATAAAAATTATTTTAGACTGTGACTCTACCTCTATACAACAGAGCATGTGTATATACAAACGTCTGAGTGTGTACTATTTTAACGGCGCCTGGATTAAACAAAAGCTGGATAAGAATTATTATTGTAACAATGGCGGAGTTATCAAGGTTGATGTGTTGTACCTAACTCATTATCTCCATATCAAGTTTCTAAGGTGCCCGATATGTTGTGAGATGTGTTTACGACCTGTACCTATTTACTTTAATAGGGATCGAGGTCTTACCATTGTCTTCGATGTTCGGAGATCGGTCAGGGGAGATTTCTGTCTAATGGAGGCATTCAGTCAGGCTTTGCGCGATTGTCTTAGGTAATACCTAGTGCTCCGGTTAAGTATTTAGGTAGTTTTATTATTATAGCCTGTTGTTGTTAGGTATTGTGTTAAGTCTTGTTTAATGGTTGTATTCAAATAGTTGTTATATTTTGGTATTTGCATGAAAATGTATAATAAATAAGGTTTGCTTAAAATAAAATTGTAGTTATCATAAATCTAAAATTTTACCTGAAGAATGAAAACAAATTAAAACCAATTTTAATATTTATCTATCTATGTTTTTCAGATATTTTGTAAAAAATTGTATGTTTACCTTTTTCTACTACACGTTCACAAAAATGTTCTTATCCACATTTTACCTATCATTGTCTACTGCGCCAGCGCACTGGCCAAAACATAGGAATGAAAATAAACCAGCGAAGCGAGTTCGTTAGCCGGGAGCGTTCTCACGCACATCTCATGTCACGAAGTTCGCGCATGCGTATTCATACTACATCTTCATTATACGCAATTAATTTTTAATTTAATTAAGCTATGTTTGTCATTAAATAGTGTGACATGGTAATTTGGACGCGTTTATTGTGTAGTATTATGTGAAAACGTGATGATAATTGCTTATTGAACGTTTTTATGCGTTTATGTTTCTATGTATTTATGTTTCTAGCGTACCAATAAGATAAATTAAATCAAAATTAAGGGAATAATGAGAAATTTAACAACATGTAACTTTTGAAATCGTTTAATAATAAATTGCAACAATATCAACATTTTGCATTGCAAACTTCGTAGTCAATGGCTACGAAACGCATCCGTAGCAGACTACGAGATGCGCTACGTGCATTGATGCACCGCGTAGCACAGCAGCTACAAATCTCTACGAACCGTAGTAAAGTGCTACGAAATTGCATATGCGCAAAAAATATTCGCAATTTTTGATTTTTTTTAAATTTCATTTATGAAATGAAACTTATTAGTACACAATAAATAGGGCGCTGTTTTCTCATTGTAATTCGATGAATATGTTATTAAATTATCGCTATATTTGGAGTTAAAATACGTCATTAACTTAGGCACTGTTGTGAATATCTATATTTAAAATAATGAGCACAGCTTTGGTGTAGTGACAACGGCCTCGACTGATGTAATGTAGGTTATGCTTCTGAACCAAAGTAGCCTCAAAATTTTGTTTAATCTAGGTCATATAGCAGCGGGTATCACATTACTAAGAAAAGAAAAAGATAAAAAAAGACTGCTGGCCAAAGGGCTTTCCTCATATAGTGAAGGTTCAAGCATTAATCACCGCGCTTGTTCTATACGGGTTGGCAATTTAAAACTTATAATTAGAAATTATAAACCCGGGTTTCCTCAGGTTGTTTTCTTTAACTGTTTCTGTAGTATCTAAATTATCTTAGAATGTAAATATAATTCGGAATGTTACATTGGTACTTGCCGTTGGTAGGTTTCGAAGCCGCACTCTCATGCATGAGAAGCGGGCGTCTTAAACCTCCAGGTCTCTACGACATGTGTGTCACAGTGGGTATCATTTCAGTCTCTTGATTAACGTTAACAACAACTTTGTTGTGACTGAATTGAAATAGAAGGAAATAACACGACATGGCTATTAATTACCTGAAGGGTTCCTAGAAATGCACATTTGCAGTGTAACACACTCTTCTCACCACTTATATTATGAGTCCTAATAGAGTAGTATATACTGGGCACGATTCCAGACTTGCTACTACAGAGAATTTTGGAAAACCCGAAGATACCTTAAGAATACTTTACCAGACCCAGTAATCGACCTCGTGACCTTCGGCTAGACATTCGCACTTACACCCACTAGACTAACAAGAAAACATTCAGCAAAAATTACTTAGACATTGTCACAATTCATTTCATTTAAACAAATTAACAGACAAACAAATAATTGAATACAATATCATGTGGCCTTGCATGCATTGTATTTAAATGAATAATTAGTAATTAATTTATTTCGTAATCAATCATGGCACTTCGTTAAACAGGAAATGTTGGGAACGTGTAAAGCACATGTATTGTTTATAGATACTAATGAGTTTAGTATTTAATTGACTATTTTTAATTAGGCCATAAGATTGTAATGTAGGTTAAGCCATAAGCATACTGAAAATTGAAAAACCCAATAGTTGGTTGTGTAACCCAGTAGGAGGTTAACGAACATTTCATATTAGTATATAGAGGTAGCTAGTTGATAATGTGTATGTGAAATTGTATGTTTGTAAACGCACCCACGATACAGAAAAACATCCTAGTGTTTGGCAGAGAACCTAACGGGTTACCGGGGCTCCGACTCGAATCGCAGGAGTAGGAACGGGGTGACTTTTAGTCAGTAAGAGTCTGACACTCCCTCCCGCCTCACCCAGGCGGGAGCAATCATTCGATGATTTACCCTCCTTAAAAAAAAATATGTTTGGCAACAATGTGTAATTTATAAATAAGTCATCACCAAAATCCTTTATTTGTTTTCTGTATTAAAAACTAGACATTACCATCTCATAAATACATTTAATCGACCATATACATATACATAAATTCAAAACAGTGTTGATAGGACTTAGGAACTTAGCCAACTAAACATTTGGATTTAAACTGACCTCGTCATTGAAATAATAGCATTGGTGTCTTCAAATAAATCTGTTTAGCAATCTGGGATAATTTAAAACATTTAGCTTTTTTTTATTTCAACCCCTCAGTATCCGATAAAAAAAGGAAGGTTAAGATTTTAAACAGTTTCTATGTTTACTAAATGACACAATTAAAAAAAAGTCAATCTATTTTAATTGTGATACTAACATCTTTGTTATTTTAAATATTTGGATTTTGAAACACTAAAACACCATAATATTTATTAACAGCATTTCATATAGTTATTATTAATGTATTCCTTACTAAAATCACAAGAAAAGACAATCTCTAACATTTGTCTAACACGACAAAATCATCGTCGCCCATTTTGTCATAAACAAAACCTTTGACAAAAAAAAACGTTGAAGTTGGACTCATTCACAAAATCCTAACGCATCACTTTGTTCGGGGCCACGGTAAAACCTTCCGTGATTCGAAGGCCATACAACCTGTTCCGAGACCGGTATGAGGGCCTCAAATCTTTGGGACCAACTGCGTTTGGTTTCTATGCGTAAATTTTCTTCTGCAGATTTTAAAACGAGAAGCAAAAAATTGTATATCATATATAATTATTACGCTCTGGGCGGTCCTTGGTTGGGGGCGTAGATTAAGAATGAATTCTGATAACTAATAAAGCATTTTATGTAGATTTGTGCAGATACTTTCAACATTTTAGTAACTAGATCTTTCCAATATTTGTCACAGTTAAAGCATTCTATTGAAATGAAGAATTCTGAAAATAACTCTTTAAAGAACGAACAAAACAAACCTACTTTTACTGTTTATATTATTTAGAACTATTAGTTAGCAGAAAGCATAATATAACATCACGCCTTTTATCCCCGAGGAGGTAGGCAGAGGTGCACTTTACAACACTTAATGCCACTGTAAAACGTAACACTCACTTTTCACTATTTATGTTATGAGTCCCATGTAATACGAGGTGAGCCTATTGCTATATATCGGGCACAATTCCAGACTCCGTGCCACTATTGAGATTCTTATTAAAAACCCAGTAATACTTTGGTCTACCCTGGAATCATACCCGAGACCCCTTGCCCGGTAGCCACACTTGCGACTACTCGGCCCACGAGGCAGTTGAGTTAGCTGAAAGGAGTTAATGAAAAGTGTTAGATCCATAATGTTACAATAGCACACTCAAAGCAAAGTTCTTAATGATAAACGCAATCTCAATACAATATACTTATGAACGAAAAGGTATTATATATTTCCTTATCTGGTTTCTTACAAATATTTCCATCCAAAGGTTGTCTGGAAGAAATCACCATTGTGTGATAAGACCGCCCATTGTACGCATATTTACTTGAATTGGGTTTAAAGAATTTCTTTTTTTTTTAATTGTTTGTTTTACTACATAAATGTGTACAATAAAGCATATATAAAATAAATAAATAAATAAATATTATAGATAAACATTATTGACCAGAGGCCATAGTACGAGTTTATTTTACGTGTTTTTTTTTAAGGGGGGAAAATCATCGAATGACTGCTCCCGCCTGGGTGAGGCGGAAGGGAGTGTCAGACTCTTACTGACTAAAAACCACAAAGTAATCGTAACGAGTACGCATTCAACGCTCTGATTGGTTGCTTCATTGGCGCCGGCCAATCAGAGTGCCGAACGCGAACTCGTTACGAATACTTTAAACGTGACACGAACTTGTACTAAGGCCTCAGTTAGTTTTAAAATCAGTCAGTTTTTGCACTTGACATAATGACGAATGATTCATATACATATACCGGTTATACAGCTGGCAGAACTTCTTCTAATTATACCTCTATATTTCATAATGGTTTTATGGCTCTACATCGCTTTCTTTGTGGTACATCTTGCCTACGAGACATTTGTTTTTTATTTAGGTGGTGGAATGATAGAATAGAGAGAGACAGAGAGAGAAAAAAGGGTAAAGATATTTTAATTATGTGAACAATGATATGAAAAGAGAAAGGAGTTTATGATAGATTAACGTTTATAGAATTGAGAAGATAGAACGTGTTCCTTTTCTTAACCCTTAATAATCAATAGGTACCAACTCTCATTAAAACCAGTTCTGAAGTTCAAAACAAAACATAAGGCCTTATATCCCCGAAAGGGTAGGCAGAGGAGCACATTACAGCACTTAATGCCACTGTACAATGTAACACCCATTTTTCAATATTTATGATATGAGTACCATGTAATAGGGGTTGAGCCTACTGCCATATACCGTGCTCAAATCCAGATTCAGTGCTACTGCTGACTTTTTTTAATAACCCAGTAACATTTTGCCCGACCTGGAAATTAAACCCGAGACCCTTTGCATGGCAGTCGCATTTGCGACCACTTGGTCAACGAGGTAACACCTTGTATGGGCCACGATAGCGGAGGATTTACCTTCAACAGTTTTCTGTCCGCATTCAAACTGTTAAGTTATATTTTATGTTATCACATCGTAATAACTTTTTACAAAAAAGCACGTGCTTCATTCACTGTAAACAACATTTTGAAACTAACAAAGACGTGGTTGAGTCATAAAAAACCAAGACAAAAGGACTCGGTTTTGTAATTTCACCGTCACTTTTACAAACACGAGTTTGAAAAAGTTTTCATTATAAAACATCTACGAACTCTAACAATGCACGTGAGTACGAAGAAACAAATGAAAGTTGGAACAATATGGGCTAACCCTCTACTCATTTTGCAACAGTTTTAAAAACTCACCTTGACAAAAAACACCCTTGTTTTCCTTCACTTTGATGTAGGAAATGCACTTTTAAGTATTCTTAGAAAAGGGTTGAACTTACAATGCATTTTTATTTCTTTTTCCTGGAAATTAAAGGGTGGCTTTTCTTTTGTTTTTTTTACTGTTATATGGTTTCTATTTTTAAATTGTGAATCTGTACTACGCTCAAAAATTAACTCTCCTGAATCACTTGAAATCGTATCTAGATATTTTTATTCTATAATAGAACTTTGTCATAGTAGAACATCAAACAAACGTCATATCATGATGAGACATTGGAATGCAGCATCGGTTAAAGTAGTAATGCAGTAGAAGTAGTAATTAGTATAGATATTTTTATACATAATCAGTTTATTGATAAAAATAATAATTGTAGTAAAAAAAATATACAACCTCTGACGCTAAATTGTTGCCATTTATTAAAAAAAATAGGCATTTCAGTGAATCATGTGAATAACAATGAAGTGCAGAAACATTGATACCTACAGTTTGCAGAGGAAACGTTCAACTAAAATGTCCAATGACCTCGATGCAACTACCTCTATACATAGCTATGATCATAACAATGAGTCAGTTACACGTGCCGTTTTAACACTAAAATAAAATTGAACGCAATTGCATTCTAGTCAATAATATAGTATATATACTAGCTGTGCCGGTGACTCCGTCTGCGTGGAATAGTGAATATTCACAGGTACTCTCTTGTAGGTGATAGCGTGATAATGTGTTGATTCGACTTGTTAGTAATATTCATGCATCATGCAAAATTTTAAGTAAATCCGTGCATTGCTTTTTGTGTTCAGCGCAGACATACACACAGACAAAGAGACAAACACATATATTCTAAGAACTAACCCAAGTAGTCTTTTAAATAAATATTTAATGTACAGTTTTAATTCCAGGCGATTTTATTATATGTATAGATTATTATGCTATATTTAGGTACATGTTCCTGTGAATTCTCACAATAATTATTATGGCTTATTCAGGTCATAGTCGGAATTTGATGATTAATTGTTATAGTACCTATGGGAATAATGTGGTTAGGTTGCATTGCGTTATTAACAAACTTGTTTGCCTTATTGAGTTTACAAATTAATACACAATAGTATCACCGAAAGGGCTATAATTACCTGATGCACAGGATTATATTTGAATGTGATATTAAGGACCGCTTGCATCAGTTGTTAGTTATAAATAATAAAACTCATTTATTGTATCGTATACCTATGTGTAGGAACCTAATGTATTTTTATTATCTACCTAATGTAAGTGTTTTGACGCCTCTTTGGGCTAGTATAATATTAAAGATGTTCAATCTAAGCCTTTTTTTAAATATTTTATATTTTTAATATATATATTTGTTGGGCCGACGTTTGACTACTATCTCGCCTAGTGGCAAGCGATGATGCGGTCTACGATGAAGCAAGTAGTCCCATAAGCAACCAAGTCGCTCGGGCCTTGAAGTCATCCAGGTTATACCCTTTAAACTGTCAA
The DNA here is from genome assembly GCA_038387885.1 of Spodoptera picta. NCBI lineage: Eukaryota > Metazoa > Arthropoda > Insecta > Lepidoptera > Noctuidae > Spodoptera > Spodoptera picta. Next base: position 1,215,368 of record JAZHFQ010000168.1, on the reverse strand, counting down.
ACATCAAGCGGTCACCGGTGACCGCAACCTATTGTTCTATAATTGTGTCCATAATGACGGTACTCGACGAGTTAAAAAGCCTATTATAAAAGACAAAATAACATGCATACAAAACGTCTTATTCAATTGCTTTAATAATTTTTACATGCACAAAGTGTGGTTTAATATTGTAATTTGTATTTTTAATTATAAAGATGTAAACTCAAAACAATTAAACATACATACATACATACATAACTTTACGCCTGTCTCCCATGGGGGTAGGCAGAGACTAAGGAACGCCAATTACTACGATTCTTACATACCTCTTTCGCTTCAATAACAGTCATCAATCTTTTCATGCATGCTCGTCGGTTAAGGGTACTTTTAATTTGGCCCTTCTTTAATATGTCGCCAATCTGGTCACTATATGTCCGTCTAGGGCGCCCTCTACCGACGGCCCCATTCATATCCGCTCTGTATACTTCTTTCGTTACTCTACTTTCATCCATCCTTTCTACATATCCAAACCAGCGTAACATTCCCTTTTCAATCCTTGTCACTACATCATCTTTCAATCCACACCTTTCTCTAATAACACTATTTTTCACTCGATCACTCAATTTTAGTCCACACATACTTCTTAGGGCTCTCATTTCCACCGCATTAATCCTGGTTTCCTGCTTCTTCTGCCACACCCATGATTCACTACCATACATAAGCGTTGATGTCAATACACACTGCATTACAGCAAACAATTAAACATAACAGCAAAAAGCTGCTAAACCTAAAACCTCTACTTACCCTCTTCAAAAACAGCAAGCAAGACACTATACACAAAACCAAACTACAAAATATTCGGAGCATCTATACAAAAATCACTGTCCCAAAAATTCCTATTCGGTGTCCCCCCACTCTGAACTTATTCGGTACATGACAATTGTTACGCCACGGAGACATCTCACAAAGGAAGTCTACGTTTTGGCGGCCATTTTGTCCTACCCTCCTTTAGAACAAACCTGTTTAGATCACTTTCATTATTCCGATCGATTTCTGAGGACGTTTCAGTGACAAGATACTCTATGTAACTTCACAAAGGATAATTATAAATAGCATTATGTAATTTGCAAATGATTCCTTGTCACTATAAAAATTGTGTTCGGTGTTGAAATATGAGGAGGTAGCTTTGTTTTTTAAGCGGGGAAAATCATCGAATGACTGCTCCCGCCTGGGTGAGGCGGGAGAGAGTGTCAGACTCTTTCTGACTAAAAACCACCCCGTTCCTTCTCCTGCACGTCGATCCGGAGCCCCGGTAACCCGTTAGGTTCCCCGCGAACAACTGAGCTGTTACTGAGAATTATGGAAATTCTTAGAACAGCATTAGATTGTTCTCAGAAATTTTCGGGTAGGTAGTACATAAATATCCTATCTATGTAATTATTTTAAAAGCCCAGCAACACACCTGTGACTCTTCTCGTGTTGCGGTTGTCCATGGGCGACGCTGATCACTTACTATCAGGAGATCCGTCTGCTCGTTTGCCTCCTATTCCATAAAAAATAATGTAAATCAAACAGGGGGGCCTATGGTTTGAACCACAATTCCAAACTACAATGATTTTTAAGTGTCAAGGTTTTTAAAGTGAAATGAACAAAATTCCTTTATTACCATAGAAACCTGGGTGCGAAGGCTTGGGCAGTCATACATCCACGAATAAGACAGACAATATAACAGTCCACAACACACGTTTCACATTTTGGGTTAAACCCAACGTCTGGCATAAAATAAATTTAATCGTTTCAATCTGATAAACATCTTGCATGCGTCTATTTATTTGTTAAGTGATTTCCAAAAACTATAATCTCGTTAAAATAACAATTTATGCAATATTGTAATCTGACCGATACGAACGTTATAGTTATCGTCTCATATTGTGGTAAACAAGTGATAATTGTTTTAATTAATAAATAGATTATCGTATACATAGTTGTGACCGGACAGGAAGGTGATACGAACAAAAACGTTTGTAATCGATGACGACTAATAGGAGCAAATTGAAAGGTAATACGTAGGCGTAAATGGAGAATCTAGAGAAATTGTTATTTTCCAAAGCGGTAAAGTAACACATAATACTTTTTTGTCAAATTTTGATATACATGTACATAATATTAGAAAATAAGTAGGTATTGTAATTACTGTTTTAACACATTAAGCATTATGTATGTACGTGCAATTATATCGAACGGCAAGCGAACCACCCTCTATTAGGTACAAAGGACTCAAAGTCAAAACCATTTATTTCAATTAGACCAGAAATGCACTTTTGAACGTCAACAAAAAGGAGAAGAACGAGCAACAAACTCCATAGGTTGCTCTTTTTCAATACTCCATAGGTTATTCTTTTTCAAGACTCAAATTGTCACTGGTGAAAATTGGATGTTACATGGAAACATGCTTCTCTGCCTATACCTTCATGAATTAACAAGCGTAACTGTGTTATGTTGCAACCACGTTATGACTTTGTGTATCTGCAACTTCGAATAATCGTATAATACCTACAATATGTCGTTTTGTTCCGCATTCAAAAGAAACTTCACAGAACTTGTGATAGTGACGATCCAAAATCAACGCAAACATCACACCAGTTATCTCTAAAGGAATATGCAGAGATACATATTACATTTATATTTAGGACTTACTGTAAAATATTTTGCCAGTCTTTTGATCAAAACACAACTTATAATTATTAAATATAAACAAATGTACACGGAAATGAGTAGTTATATAATGTTAGTAGATATTGAATTGAATGAACATTGTGCCCTTGCCCTCCGCCATGAATTGGTAATCACTGCTCCGGTACTAACTGTACCCGTCATGTAATGTGGGCTCATTGCATAATATTACATAAATATTATCATGTGGTTTTTGCAGTAACATCTTTTGTCCCATGGTAGAACTTATAGAGCGCCACTATCATCATCATCATCATCAACAGACTATAAATGCCCACTGCTGAGCAAATCCTTTTCTCACGTGGACAAGGTTTGAGCATTAATCACCACGCTTGCTCAATGCGGGTTGGCGATTACAATCTTATAATTAGAAATTATAAGCCCAGGTTTCCCTACGATGTATTCCTTCACCGTTTGTCAGTGGTGTTTAGAATTAGTGTGTATATGTGGTATTGACCTATAATTCGGAAAAAGTCACATATGTACTTGCCGTTGGTAGGTTTCGAACCCTCATGTATGAGAAGCGGGCGTCTTACACCGCCGGGCCACCACGATATAGAGCGCCACCTAGTATATTAATTGCATAATTCTTTAGCTTCCATCACATTCGTACAAGCACAGCAATTGTTCCTCATCGGGGCATATTGCTATATATATTTTCACACAAAAGATAAGTGCTTACATATTATAGATTACAAGTTCTTGTGGAGTAAATGACAGCGCTCTTCTAAGGGCGCACCCTAGAGGAAATGTTGGTAAACTTAGCAGATAATTTCTCAGTACCCATAACATAGTGAGTGTTCTGATAGTTTTTGGTAAATAACTCTGACGATTTTGCTAAGAAACATTTATAGCAATGAATAGCAAGCAGATCGATGGAAAATACGAACTCTCAGTTTCTTGCTACTCACATTAAAAACAAACTAGATTATGAACCTTTTGACGAAAACTGGCATGGTATAAGTTTAAAGGCACGAGTGTTCCCGGGTTAATGCCTACTAGAAAAGGAAACCATTTTTTAAACAATAGCCAAGTAGGCTTCTCAAATAGTATTTTTTTTATGGAATAGGACGTAAACGAGGAGACGGATCACCTCACGGTAAACGATCAGCGCCGCCCAATACACCAGAAGCCAAAGGTGCGTTGCAGGCCTTTAAAAAAATAATTTAACAGAATCTAAAATAAACCTAACGCTGCCAATTCTAGGAAGACATGCCCATTTCAATGTCACACTATAAAATACGATTACAGTTTTATGCCAAACGTTTGTCTAATAGTCTAATAGACGACATTCATGTTGTATTTTTAAACTTTTTCTATAAGATTACCTATGACAACATATTATGCGTTGGCCTACGCGTGGTCACGTGAATCGACAACGTGATGAAACGCCAAACGCCGCCATTGGTCAAGTGAACCAAATATCTACTTATAATGACTTATCTATACCAATAATATCTGTAAGCCAATAGATTAGGTAAAGAATGCAATACCCTTTGTGAGTGTTTTCAAGAATTATACTAATATCAATCTGTAAATAGTTAAATTATTGAATATAATTCCAGTTTTAGGAGGTGGCTAATACGTTGAATTCCAATCTTAGTAAAAATACATAATTTTAAGTAAATAATGACAACGATCGACGAGTAATCGATAGTCAACCGAAAATAAAAAAAAAATTCCGAACTGCCGGCTGTATGGTTTTTGAAATTCCTTGAAACAAAACTGTTTTGGGGAATAAGAATCATGACAAACTTACTATTATTTAAAATATCAGTTATTAAATTAAGTTTATCGGAACTATATAAAATTATATTAATATTGTAGATAAATATAATAGGCGAGGCATGGTAGATGGTAGGTAGCAACTGGCTAAATTAATATCTAAAATGGATCACGCAAGTTAACAGACCTTTCTCAATCGACACTATTCGGATCATAAAGGTCATGAACCCAATACGTCAACACTATTAAATATTTAACATAACATCACGCCTTTTATCCCCGAAGGGTGAGCAGAGGTGCACACTGAAGTAACACCTACTTTTCACTATTTATGTTATGAGTCCCATGTAATAGGGGGTGAGCCTATTGCCATATACCGGGCACATTTCCAAACTCCGTGCTACTACTGAGAATTATTTAAAAACCTAGTAATACTTTGCCCGACCCGGGAATCGAACCCGAGACCCCTTGCCCGGCAGCCGCACTTGCGACCACTCGGCCAACGAGGCAGGCAACTTTACATATGTCAGAATGATACCTAACAATGATATAACCTCTTCATAACCTCTTAACTTAATATACCATTGATTTAATTTACAATCGTAGGAGTAAGTACTGTAAAACTGTGCTGCTGCTAGCAAAGATGAAGTCAGTAAAAAGTCAAAGTCAAAAGTTAAAATCATTTATATCAATTAGACCAGAAAGGCATTTCTGAACATCACCAAAAAATTTAAAAGTGAAGCTATTTGCTCATTCCAAAGTATAGATTCTTATGGAGAAGAACGAGCAAGAAACTCCATAGGTTACTCTTTATCAATCAGGATCATAATACAATTCACTAGTTACATAGTGTGGGTTCAGTAAAATTGTTGGACATATGGTACTTGTAACAATCAGTGCTAAGTTGTTGTAACGTCATCAATTTAACATACCATAAACTGGCGCATAACAATGTAACCCCTATGCCCACCAGTTACGTTAAAAGTCCCATATTATAGGGGGTGGAATAAAAATGTAGCCAAGCGAAAGCTCAACAAAGAAAAACGTATGTAATTACTCTTGCAAGTATTGTAACTGTTTTTAATTCGCAAATAAGCTAAAAGTTTACCAAATGCAATGCACCATGTATTCGATATTTTTGAAACGCCTTTTCTTTATAGTACCCATGTACCTAAATACATTGTCAACAGCCATCGTACCAAATGATACGATACGACACTCCATAAAGGTCATAATGATCGTGTAAAGTCCAAATCGATAGTTTTCATTAACTGTCGCTTCAAACTATACCAAAGGACCGAATTTTATGGACAGAACCCGTGACGACAGGTGTCGTTTTAGACAGAAAAGTTGCCAAATTACATAAAATGAGCGATCAATTTGGATGGCGTCCAAAGAGTGTGATGACCGAATGGTACTTCTACAATTGTTTAGGGTTTTAACGTCACGCCTATTTCTCCTTGAAGATGTGGTGTTTTGTATAATGCACACAATATTAGCCAGAAATCCGGCAACGGTCTTCTGGTGTTTCAGATGTCAATGGGCGGCGCTGATTGCTTACCATCAGATGGTCGGTCCGATCACACTCAGACCAAGCCTTGCATAGAACCGATTCTGCTACAAGATAGGACAGCCGTATATTCCACAATCGACGACGTCTAGTCGGTATCGTGTGGTGGTACCGATATAATTGCGATTTATTATGATAAACTACGTAGTGTCGGCGTCAAACATTTTTCAGTATATCTCGTTATGGATGAAAAACTTAGATAAAATTGCTGAATAAAGGTAATAATTTTACTAAAGAGTAAGAGGGTGTTTTTACTGTCCTTTAGACTCGCAGTACATCAATTTTCTAAGCAATGTTTCAAGTTACCATTGAGAATTTAGTCATAATCACTTAATATTCTTTTACTGACTAAACAACTGAACTGACTTATGATTTACGTAGTAATTCATCAAATAAAAGTTGTTAATCACCGACATATTTTCAAATTAAAGCAGTTTTCTAGTATAAATACGTTGCTTCGGTTCTTAACGACTTCGCTTCGCGTCGAATCTGTTCAAGCCATTTTCAATTCAAAATGCTACTCAATTAGAACTAATTTTATTGGCTCTTAAATGGTTCTGTTGTTAAAGAATCATTGACTTTGTTTTGTTTTCTATACTTTTTTGGCTTTATTGTGGGAAGTAGGAGGTAATAGGCCCTTATTAACTTCGTGTGGACCGAAGGACCATTAAGTTATAACCACGGTAATGCCATTTCCCACGTACCTATTTTAGGAACTTTCTTTCTTAGTTTATTTGTGAAGATTATCTACTTTTAGAGGCTGTTGCAAATTCAATGAATAAGAAGTAAATAGTTAGTAACAACTCGATTGAGAGTAGTTTTTCCGAAGAAAATTTCAATAAAACATCACAAGTAATTCGCTATCGTAGTAGTGATTTTTCTGTTTATAAAATCATGGCATTAATAGAATAACGTCTCAACGCGCTTGCGTTACACGATTGTGATCGCTAATTGCTCAAATATTCCAGCGGCAGCCGTATGGCGCACATGACATGCACGCTATATGTGTCAGCCGTATGCGGCAATAAATTCATTGTGTAATGGGCAAAGCGCGCATCGAATTGGGCCGTCCCTCCCTAGAGTGCCCCGCGCATCGTCGCTCTTTATCTGTCATATAACTACACTATTCACCAAACGCATCTACGAATCTATCCGCCTTTAATACACGTAGAGCCATCTCTGCTTTGTAACTAGAACTACCGACGAAATCCTGCCAAAGGTCTTGAGTGTGTGTCGAAAAATGTGCGTGACAAAGTAATGTCGGCATTCCGGAAACGCTCAAATGCATGTAAGGTCGTCAAAGCCATTAATATGATACTTTTTATTCTTGTACAATAATCGTAAATTTCTATGAGGTCGCCTAATCATGTTGTTATTTAAAAATCCATGTAATTTATTTAAATTATGCGTTTTACGTTCGTTATCGTTATTTTCTGCCTACAGATTTAAGTTCAAGGTTGCCGATATTGATTTGAATCGTAAAACCATTTCTTTGACTCCGTTCGCTAATCCTGTAGGCTTGTAGTAGTAAAAACATTCAAAAAAATATTACTAGGTATCGTAAATTTTTAAAGCATGCCTGATCGTTAATTACTGACGTAGTATTTTTTTCACAAAGGCAGTACGCTTATGTTTCATATAACAGATTTTCAACGGTATTAGATTGATCAATGAAAACGTTAGTTTCGTATAGTGTGGCTCTTGATAAGATAACGTTAGTGGAGAAGCTGAAATAGAAAACGTGCGTTAGAGATAAAATATTCATAGGTCATGAAAACATTTAGTAATTGGTATAGGTCGTTTTACACGTCGCGTTTTATAAAGGGCAATAAAGAAGTTAGTTATATTGCCAGAAATAAAAGGTATGAGTGGTACATGATTCTATGCAGATTAGGCAGACGTGGCAATCCACGTGGCGCACGCAACTCGCTCACAAGTGCGTTGTTTGTTGTATGTGTGTGCGTTCACGTCTTTGTATAATGCTTCGTGTGTATGTGTGAGTCGGGGCTGCTACTTACCACCTGCGGTTTAAGGGCTCATTGTATGTTTTAGTGCACATTTCACTGAAATGTATCGCGTTTCTTCAGAGAAATGGTGTTGAATTTAATATCATGCGTTTCGCTCTTGTTGAATTGTTTACATCGTATTCCTACGTTAAATTGTCTTACATATTTATTTATGTACATTTAAATAAGTGGACATAAATTAAATCCCTCTTCTTAGCTGCCATTTAATTTAAATATTGTAAGTACAATGATGTAAATTATGAATTTATGTAGAATCGAAATAGCGAATTTCATTTTTAATCAATCAATTTAATATTCAATATTCGAAGACAGAAACTAGCCTGCATTTGTAAATCAATAATATTTTTATAAATTAGAAAAATTACAATAGTTTATTTCAATCCAAACTAAAGAACAAAGTATTTCTGATTATGTAACGGAGTGTACCAAGACACTGAAGGAATAGAAAATACGTAGTTTCCTGTTCCATCCGAATTTAGAAAAAGATACAGAATTAAGTTATCGAAGGTGCAAAAGGTAAGGTCTAGTATGTAAAGAAATATTAAGTAAAATGTAGTTACTCTTACCTTTTACACTTGATACACTGATTTTATTATTGTATTTTTTTTTTAATCTTATACATATGCCAATTCAAACTTCAAAAAGAAGAACACGTATACTATTATCGGATGCATTGATAAATCAAGATTTATCAAATTACCTATGTACTAAGGTTTTATTAAAAATTCCAGTGTAACATACCTATCTCAGAATCTCCAAATCATTTGGAATGCCATTTTACTAGCAAATGAACTAAATTTTATTAAATTTATAAAAATGTACACACCTCTCCTCATTCGTCTAAGAATACTGCAATATCTTTTTGACGCCTGCTATAGGGTAACACTGCAAGCAAACTATTTTTTGGAACTGTGCTTTGTCCATCAACAAGTAACATAACAGTTTAGCATAATTAGATAGTTTCCAGGGTATCAAAATTAAAAATCTCTAATTAGTCCGTCAGTTATATAATGAAATAATATTAGACACGTATTTTTTTATTTTCTCGTATTAAGTTGCAATACTTAGATAAAATGGCGCTAAGTTTAGGAGTGGGAAGTCGGAGGTCGTTACATCATAACGTGCTACAAAATGTGATACGCTGTGACGTCACACGAAATTTCAAATTAGTATATCCTCGGGAGTATTTAATTTTGTGAGAAAAGATAAAATAGGTACGTGTTAAACTTTTAAATTAATGTACCAGACGGACATTAAAATAAAATTTAGGAAACTACCCTATCTATTATACAAAAGTTTGAAAGACTATTATAGTCTAAAAATTGCAAATAAATAAAAAAATGAATAATTTGTGTAGCACTAATTTATATAGGTCAACCCTATATTAGTCAAAGGCGCTCGGTGGGTATGTGTGTGCCTAGTAGCGGCGCTTACAGATAGCCGAATAAAACGCAGCAATGACCATGAAAATATTTGTACTGCTGTGGAGCAGGACTGACGACTGCAGGCTCAAGAAATAATTGTAGGTAGGTATTATATTTTAGGTTTAAAAGAAATTATTAATTTTTCATTACATATATTAGACGTTTGGATGGTACCAGTCCATCATAAGTAAAAATAGTTAGTTAAGTATTTAGGGCTAGGCTGTAAGTAATTTCATAATTCTTGATTTAGTTTGAGAGCAGAACTTAGGCTTCCAGGATTCCTTTTGTTCAGCTGTTGTTGCAACCCCGAACCTACATAACTATATCAGTCATAACGAAAACTTAAAAATGGTTCGTAGGTATATTCTATAAACATACTAGTACCTACTTAGTACTATTTTTATTACCAATTAATTCATTTTTTATTTATTTAACTTATGTAGGTACGAAGTGCCATAACACATGTGTGTGTTCTTTTTCTTTAGTGGCATGTGGGTAATGGTCACGCTTCTCTCATTGTATGAAATACGTACTAAGCACCTACAAATTTTAATACGTTGCTTTACAACTTTTAAAGTAATTTTTGTAGTAAACACTACATTATAATAAAATATTTATTTAGAAACAAATTAATTCTAATGGCAGCTACCGTTCAATTATTGTAAACCATTTTTGTGGTCGTTATAAACAGTATTTTTATAATTGGCGGGCAACGCCATCTCTTATTGATCGCCGTAACTAATTTACGAGGGTAAAATGACTACTTCTACTTTAATAGTGTTTGTAATAGTTTTGACCATAAATACGTAAATAGAAATTGGACTGTTCAAATAATTGCTCAGGGCAACAGAAATGTCCAAATTTTTTGTGAGTTAACTGCAAACCCTCGCTTGCCAAGCATAGAAACATAGTTATGGCTAACCAACTCTGAAACCGATGGCTTTTGTTCAGTTGTCGTGTTGCATTAATTGTTATTTCCGACTGATGAGGTGAATCTATGATGTATTTAGAAAATAACATTAAATCTTCCAAACAAAATATATACCTTTGTTACGCGAAAATCATACACCTAAGGTACCTACACCGGTACACCTACATAGGCACAAAATCAATACCTAAACAGTGTTCTAGCATTTTGTTAGTATTTTCACCGCCACAGCTATATACGGCAATGGCGCCGCCACATAGTGGAGAAGGAAATAATAAACACCGTATTAGTACAGATAACAAATCACGCAGCGATCGCTGACTGAATAGAAATCGTATCAAATGAGAGGACGCGATACGATCACGTACGAACGCATCCGGGCTGTTCGCGCTCCGGATTATTTTTTTTTTTAGGGACGTTTCGCGCCAACCGGTAACCCTCTGAAAAGGTCAAATCCTCTTCCGTGCTATATTCACTTTTAGGTACCTTAGAAATTCTAGATGAGAATAGGTATATTTCGTTATTTTAATACTAACCTCGTAGACTGCCTCGTTGGCCGAGTGGTGGCAATTGCGACTACCCGGGTAAGGGATCTCGGTTTCGATTCCCAGGTCGGGCAAAGTATTACTGGGTTTTTAAAAAATTCTCAGTAGTAGCACGGATTCTGGAATTGTGCCCGGTATATGGCAATAGGCTCACCCCCTATTACATAGGACTCATAACATAGTGAAGTGGGTGTTACATTGTACAGTGGTATAATGTGCACCTCTGCCTACCCCTTCGAGGATAAAAGGCGTGATGTTATGTTATGTTTAATACTAATGTCTTTTATCGAATAGGGCGCAAACCACCACAGACAGACCCATTGCTGGCATCCTAAGTGAGTAGATACTAAGAGCAGACTGATCACCTAATGATAATAGGAGCCGCCCATCGATACTCGAAAAACCAGTTACAATTAAGTACGTTGCCACAATTTAGGAGGTTACGGTTTTAGCGATTGGGGAGGTTTCAGAGGCATTGGGGCTCGGTAACCTCATTCACACGGCGAAACACAACGCAAGCGTTGTTTCACCTCGGTACGGAGCTGCGGAAGGCGTATCGGATTGCAGCGACTACAGCTCGAAGAGCAGGAGTAGGAGCGGGGTGATTTTTAGTCAGTAAAAGTCTGACACTCCTCCTTCTCGCCAACGCAAGGCGGGAGAAGTCATTGGATGATTTTCCCCTCAAAAAAAAGCGTTGTTTAACACTGATTTTCGTTTTAGACTGTGGTATCACTCCGATCGAGCCGAACTACTCGTGGCGAAGCATGACTCTCGCACACTTGACGAGCTTTTCGAGTTCTTAAGAGACTAAAACACTGCGAATTTGTAACTGAGTTTTTGTTCAATACGGAGTCGAACCCGCTATAAATTTAGATAAATAAAGCTGTAGCAACCACTTGGTTCGCGCGTGTATACCGATAGGTACCTATAAGAACCCTAACGAACATAGAACACTGTTCGTCAAACATGTCATGTTTGCGGCCAACCTATTCATTATATTGTTACGGTGTTGGTACGTAGGTAAATTACGAATAACTTGAATAAATGTTATATAACAAAACTGTTCTTATTACTATAGAAATAAGTAAGGTACAGGTAGGGCAATAGAGAAGTAACATTAACCAACGCGGTTATTTGAATTACAACTTTTTAAACAAAACTTTTTCGCACCGTCTAACAAAATAGGCACCTATCTTGTGATTCTAAAAACGACCACTTCGAACGGCGTTACCATGGTTACGAACACGATTACACGAACCTATTGAATGCACACAAACATAACGTTCCGCCTAGCTGTATGCTTACGTTTAGGTGCTCCTTGTGTTTCTCCGCATTATTGTCACTGTGGAGAAAGAGTCGATGGCTTGGGACACCATGGTCTTTCTTGTTGCAGAAGTGCAGGCCGCATAGCTCGCCATGCCAGCATCAACGACATCATTCGTCGTGCTCTTGCCTCAGCCGGTGTACCAGCCGTATTAGAACCTAATGGTTTGGTACGTGATGACGGCAAAAGACCAGATGGTATGTCGTTGCTGCCTTGGAAGATGGGTAGGCCTTTGGTGTGGGACGCGACGTGTGTAGACACCCTTGCGCCATCACATCTTCTAAGCACCGCTGCTTGCGTTGGTTCAGCTGCTTCTGCGGCAGAGGCCCTCAAACGGCGTAAATATTCAAATCTAGTAGGTAACTACTGTTTTGAGCCGTTTGGGGTCGAAACACTTGGGCCATGGGGTCCCAGTGCACACTCTGTGTTTAAAGATATCGCCCGTAGGCTAATCGACTCTACGCGTGACCAGAGGGCTGGCTTTTTCTTCGGAGAGAAAATAAGCATTGCCATTCAACGTGGCAATGCTGCCAGTCTTCTGGGAACGTTCCCCTGTGATAGTGATGCGGACGAATACTTTGACGCCTAAATTAAGGGTATAATTTTTGTTGTATTCTTTTTTACTTTCGTTTTATTTAATAGTTTAGTTGTAGTTAATTTTAAGTTGTAAATATTTATGTAGTTATTAATTTCATTTATATATTTATTTAAATAATTCGATACTAAATCACAAACATATAAACATCTACGACTTATTCGAATACAAGCGTGAACTTAGCTCCAATCGAGTCAGCACATAATACCTACACATGGACACTTAACTCAAAACGATGGAGGCGGTATTAGTATCCATTTATGGATTACCTACAGAGACAAGAATCGTACAATGAGTACTTACCAATCAACAGATAATTATCTTCAAAATGCACAAATAGGTTCACACATAGACACCACAATTCAAAAGTTTAAAACAATAACAAACAAATCGTCGTTTTTCGTTTTTGGCGCTGATGACAACTGACAATAAAAATTGACAGTGACAGTTGACAAATTCGGATGATTTTCTTGAAATATCAAATATTGCCATAGTCAAATGATTCTATTGGGGCATCATGTTTCCTTACCAGGTGTCGCTAGTGTCAACCTCTCGTTTTTTTTCGAGATTATGTAATCTGCACTGATATGTTATGAGTAAAATCTATGGTAATCTGCTAGTGGCACACCACACCAATAAAAATAATATTTTGTTTAAATGTGAAAAAAAATGCTTAATCTTTAATTAGTCTTCCAGTGGTCAGTAGACAGACACAATATTTTTAAATGTACTGCGTCTATTTATCTGTGCAATAAAATCAATGAAAATAATTCAGTCCAAAAAGGCCTATAGGTTATTACCTAGAGAATCCTATGAGAATCTTATTAGATTTCTATATTACTATTAATATTTTATTCCACAGCCGAACTGGTTGCGGTTTCGTACTGAATGCCAATGTTAAATGCAAAAATCGGTGATCAATGAATATTTATCGCGGTCCAAGGCCAAGCTGGTAACTTGCTTGGACATCGATTGAGACTTTCACGGACAAGGTAGATAGAAACAACCCATCCACTTATCCAATTAGTTAAATTTTAACAAAATAAGTATAATCGCTGCTTGTTTCATAGATGACAGGTGCAATGAATTAGGTATATAGGTATGCATAAACACTGCCCCTTAACTGATTACAGTAAAATGTTAAAAAACTTGACATACATTAAATGGTCAAATATTATACAATCAACAACAATAAACACTATTATTACATAGGTACACACAGCCACACATCAATCTATACAAAGCCAGTTTATCCTGGTGTCGCGTCGCATCATCTTTCCGCAAATTTAACGTTCAGTTCATACTGGTTATGTAAAGCTCGTTGTGTAGCCGTGTGTACAATTTACAAAAGTTGAAACCACAGTTGAGACGAAGATTAAGAGTCTCATAAACAATAATAATTAAGCTATTAGGGCATTATTAGTTTTTTTATAGAATAGGATAATAGAGAATAATAATATTATACAATTATACATTATCCAAATTAATAAAAATGAGAAGAAGTGAAACGATTATTCATTGAACGTTTATTAAGCTAAATTAAAGTGTTAAATTGAATGCATCATTAACAAAGTGTGACTATTACAGAAAAATATTGAATCTGTCATCTATTGACCAATCAATACGTAGGCTACGTTCCAGATATAACTTCGTTGGCATTACAAGCATAAAAAGTAAATTCAAAAAGGGCAGCAAGATTAGAGAGTCGAGCCATTATTAACGTGCGAACTGACTTGTCAAAGGAATGTCACAATGCAGCACAATTCGTATAAATGTGAGCGAGAGCTCTGATAAAAATGACTTATAACAATTACTACTTTTGTAATGGCCCAACTTAGATGACCTATTATTTTTGGAACCAGCGCAGCTTATTTTGGCCAATTGCGTCTGCAATATTTTTAGATTATTTATTATGTTTCTTCTACTTATTTATTTTTTATTTATTTATATATGCTTTATTGTACACATTTATGTAGTAAAACAAACAATTAAAAAAAAAATTCTTTAAACCCAATTCAAGTAAATATGCGTACAATGGGCGGTCTTATCACACAATGGTGATTTCTTCCAGACAACCTTTGGATGGAAATATTTGTAAGAAACCAGATAAGGGGTAGTTACGTGTACAATAAAATAATAAAAAAAAAAGACAAAATAAAAAAGCCTACAATACAACCTACAATAGATATAATATACTAGCAACATATAAAAAGAAATACATAAATGATATACTTATTATATTATAATAATATTTAATGCTTAAAATGTGTAAAACCCAATAAGATATCTTGAGTACTATCAAAATTTACGACTGGTAACACCAAATTTGACATTTCTTTAATCGAGCACTTCGCTCAGCGAAAATATCAAAGCAATTTTGTTGCGTATATCTGCTGTGATACAAAATGACTTCGGTCACAAGGGCTGGGCATTTGGCTCCTTACTTTAAGGCGACCTCATCGGTGGTTTCCAATGGCCTGAAGCCTCTGGTAGTGGCGCACACGCCAGCAGAGAAGGTGTTGGTGCACCCTTTGCCAAAAACCTCCACTGTCGAGTCTCTGCATGGATCCTTGCCTATCCAGGGCTTGAAGGCTAGAGTCAATGGTCGCGGTAAGCTATTTTCGCTATGAGTTTGTGTTTTAATGGAATATATTTCGTAAATTATGAGGAAAAATCGTGTTACATAACACCTTGTCAATTCTAGGACCAAGTCATGTTCGTTTCGCGCATACCGATATACAGTACCCCGACTTCTCGGCATACCGCCGCAAAGAGACCCAGGATCCAACCGCGAAGAGCGCTGAAAATGTTGATGGACGTCAGTCCTTCACGTATCTCATCGCTGGAGGTAAGTCCTTGAAAAATTTAATCATCTGTTAACCACACACTACAGTAGAATATTGTTGACTCTGTTAACATATCTAATATTGATGTAGTACTTTTAAGCATCTGAAAATATTGATAAAAGTAGTCTTATGTAAACAAAAGATGAATGAATGTTTTACTGGATAATTATTTATAGTATTTGACATTAACCTTCAAATGTCAGGGTAACCAGTTGCCAGTTTACAGTTATGCTCAAAGTTTATTATGTGTAACTATGGCCTAATACTGAAAGGCTATTCAATATTAAGTCATTTATATTGTGCTTTCTCTGTCATTTTACAAAGAATTTGTAGTGACAGAACTATACTGTGCCTAAAATTAGGTGTTGTATGAGTATTTAGACAAAATTGTTTCTTAAGCTTTTCCTTACAACTTTATCATCACTGAACATATTTTTATATCATTGATAAGCTTCAAAATGCATATAAGTATTAGCTGCCCTCTTATTTCAGAGTGCTACTCAAGACTTTTAAAATTATGTTTTTGCACACTATTCCACTGGCTTGAATTAAATTTTTTATTTTAAAGAAGTTTACATATTGTGCCATGTAAAGTACTTAATCCAGCATAGTCTCATTGGAAGTACAATAGTTTCCATGAAGCATTCCCGGCTATCCCATGAAGAATGGTAAAATAGTATGTATAAGATGACATTGTATACTATTTTAATTTTGTCCAAATGTACATTTTTATCCTGACATTCGCTGGAATGTGAAATATCAGAGAAAAACATCTATTGAACTAAATTGAAATTGTTTCGTTTGGAATTCTTGCTCTAAACAGTATATTTGTAACAATTCACAGCCGGTGGTGTGGCTGGTGCATATGCTGCCAAGTCGATAGTGACACACTTTGTGTCATCGATGGCTGCCGCTGCCGACGTCTTGGCTTTGGCCAAGATTGAGATCAAGCTGTCTGAAATCCCCGAGGGCAAGTCCGTTACCTTCAAGTGGCGTGGTAAGCCACTGTTCATCCGTCACAGGTGAGTCAAATAGGTTTTTTTATGTATTTTATTATGTGAATGCTGAACCTTTTGTTGCTTAATTAATGTATTATTAATGAAATCACCATCCATAGACTGGGCACAATGCCAAATCAAAAGACAAAAGAAATACCATTTTACAATATTATTTGCATGGAATTAAACTCAAGATCCAAGACATCACAGTGCAAAAGTGGCCCATGTATATAAAAAATGTAATTCAATAACAAAAACTGTCTCACTAATTAAAAAAAGGGGTTTATCAAGTACAACATTCTTTTGACATGACATCGTTCTCAGCATGGTGTTATTTAAATAAACTTGTTAATAATACAATTATGCCCAACCCTTGATAGCTCTTTACTGGCTTCATATAAAATAGTTTGCCGAAATCTCCATGCTCAGGAAGCAAGTTCGATGTTGTTGTTTATAAAATGTTAATGTTTGTCAGAGTGCTACTGCACAGTCTCTGTCAAATATATAGTTTCTTAAGTTGATAATAAGACAACATTTTATTAAATTCTTTCAAAGCGAGTTCTCTCTTGGAGACCAATTTGCCCAGTGCGGGAGAAATTACATTTACCTACAAAAATTATACTTATCAGTAATGTTTATAACATTTTGGCATTATCAGAAATTAAGACAATATCAATAATTTGTTTATTTATTAATTACTAGCGACCCGCCCTGGATTCGCACAGGTGCAATATGCATGTTAATTTATACATATAAACCCTCCATAAGAATCACTCTATCTATTAAAAAATCCGCATCAAAATCTGTTGCGTGGTTTTAAAGATCTAACCACACATAGGGACAGACAGACGGCGGATAGCGACTTTGTTTTATACTATGTAGTTAAGAAGAAAACTTCTAGAAATTAAATTCCTAAAATAACTCGACTAACTTTCTATATTCTATTGTCAAGTTATAACATGCTTCTCTTCCCTTTGTTAGCTAATTGCGCATTGGCGATTAAGGTATGCATGACATATTCAATTCGTCTCATAAAATACCTATTTACTTATAATAGTACACTATACTATAGGTAATTATAGTATTGTTAATTTTATGTATAGGGATAGTTACCGCGCGCATGGAGTTTCTTATTAACTACTTAATTGAATAAAGTACTGTTCTTACAGACTGAACCTGTTGTAGTACGGTTTCTGTCATACTCAACACATGCCGAATTGTTAGGAAGTTTTTATCTAAAGATTAATTTATTAATATACTCCTAGGTTGGTTTGGCCACAAACCTGCAACATTGGTGTATTTCTCTAGAAATGGGTGAGGTTCTTGCCCATGCCTATAACACAAAAATAATAATAATAGCAGAAAGCCGCAATTCTGAACACCTGTCGTATTGTTAGGAAGTTTTTGCAAGAAGAGACCACCAAACAAGTACCTCATGAAGTTTACGTGGTTTAGGCCCGTAAACTTCATATTATTACCGAAATTTGTATAATTTCTAGAAAAAGGGAATACCTTAAAATATTAATATAAACTTATAATCTAATCTTTTTCTACGCTGTCTGACTGACGCTATGACTGATGCTATTAGCATCATAATTTTAAACATCATCTTAATAATGATAATAAATAAAAAAAATAAACTAGGTAGTTTGTATTGTTACTGCAGAATTATTATTGTTGTAATCTGTTCTTTTTAGATTGAAGTCAAAATCAAGTCATTTCTTACAATTAGACCTGTAATGCACTTTAAAGAAAAAAAATACAGTTGAATTGAGAACCTCCTCCTTTTTTTTGAAGGCCGTTAATAAAAGTATTCCTCTGCCAGTCAGTCTCCCAGTGAAGCCATTTCCTCATTCCAAAGTGTAGTGTCCTATGGGGAAGAATAAACAGGACACTATGGAAAACTCAATGTCAAAGATATCGTACTTAATTTTTTGGCATAATGCTGCTGTAACATAAAAATCCATTTCATTGTACTGTGCTATTACTTTATTAGGAAGAAAGAGAACTAAGTATTATACATAATACATAATATTAATTAATAAAAAAATAAATAATAATAATAATAGAGCAGAGGTGCACATTTCGGCACTTAATGCCACTGTACACTTTTCACTATTTACGTTATGAGTCCCATGTAATAGGGGGTGAGCCTATTGCCATATACCGGGACACCGGTTATATTTCCAGGCTCCGTGCTACTACTGAGATTTTTAAAAACTCAGTAATACTTTGTCCGACCCGGGAATCGAACCCGAGACCCCTTGCCCGAGTCGCACTTGCGACCACTCGGCTAACGAGACAGTCAACTAAGTATTATACTTGCATCAAACCTTTTTTCTGGTAACATAATATATATAATTCATCACAATGATACGCCCATTTTTGGCATTGTACTCTCAATCTATTTGTGCTATAACCACAACATTATCATTACAGAACCGCAAATGAGATTTCAACTGAGCAGGCGGTGCCCGTGGACACTCTGCGTGACCCTCAGCACGACAACCAGCGCACACAGGACCCCAAGTGGCTGGTAGTTATCGGAGTATGCACCCATCTTGGTTGCGTACCCGTCGCTAACGCTGGAGACTTCGGTGGCTACTACTGTCCCTGCCACGGATCCCACTACGACGCTTCAGGCCGCATCCGCAAGGGACCCGCCCCCCTTAACCTCGAAGTCCCCCCACACAGCTTCGTCGACGAGAGCCTGCTAGTCGTAGGTTAAACGACGCTATTTATTAGAAAATTTATTTATAATAAGTATACCGATTGAAATCAATAGACGTCAACTTAACACAATAAAATGTGATTACTGTTATATTGTTTTTTATTTGTGTTTAACTTCACACACAATTGTGTCATATTATAATTATCATGGTTCACTGTAATAGAGTAGACGCAATGGCTAGAAGCCCAAAATATTACCTAGCTGATTAACATAACATCATGCCATTTATCCCCGAAGGGGTAGGCAGAGGTGCACATTATGGCACTTAATGCCACTATACAATGTAATACTCACTATCTACTATTTATGTTATGAGTCCCATGTAATAGGGGGTGAGTCTATTGTCATATACCGGGCACATTTCCAGACTCCGTGTTACTACTGAGATTTTTAAAACCGCACCCGAGACCCCTTACCCTGCAGTCCCACTTGCAACCACTCGGCCAACGAGGCAGTCACCTAGCTGATTATGGACGATCAATATGCAGTCTCTCCATATAAGGGACTGATATTAATTTTACTTATTATGAACCAAAATCAATTATCTAAAACATACCATAACCACAACCCAATTTTATCTTAACCCTAATTTTAAGCACAAAAGTAGTTGGTAGGAGATCATTTTTATCTAACCAAAAAAAATGGACCGTATCATTAGAACTGACTATTTGGAGCAATATGGCATAAAAGTTAAAATAATAAATAATGTTTATTTTGTGTAAAAGTTATGTTCAAGAATGAAGAAGTTGTGCCAGTTCCAAGATTTATAGTTTTCATACATTGCTTTGTAAAGGTGCTAGGAAACGCAAAATAATGATAGATATTGCTAGAATTAAATATCCTTGGCAATTGTGATTATAAAGCGAAAGGTTTTCATTGTTTTTTTTAACTTTATATGACCGCTACTGACCAAAAACCACCTAGTTCCAACTCCTGCTGGGGCCTCGGTACCTACCTTATGACGATGTACCCTCGACCTTGAACTGCCTTCTAATTATCATTTAATGTAACGATTTCATATTCTGGACCTTGTACTGGTAAACTGTTCAAAAGCAAAACCTATACTGGCCTATACAGGCTGTCCCTGAAGTCGACGATCAAATGGCACCAGTTAATCGGTAAGGTCCCTACAGCTATCAGAAAAATATTTTAAATTACAATGACTTATTTGTTATCTACGAAAAAGTACACCCTGTAAACAGTTACAGAGTGTACTTTTTCGTCTGTACTTTTGCTTACGTCACTACAGAGTAACGTAAGCAGACAGACGAATAAATTAAAGAATTTTAGCAACGAGAGTCAAAGGAGTGTACCTACTTGTGTACTTTTTCTTACATAACAATAAATTATTCTAATTTAAAAACTACCTCACTTGGAATTTATTTAAAATTTTTCTGATAGCTGTAGGAACCTTACCGATCACCTGGTACCTACCATTTGATCGTCGACCTCAGGGACACCCTGTGTACTATATAATAGCCATGGTGTCTGACCAATGCCCTATCGTCTGTTATAAGAGAGAATAACTAGTCTTCTACGAACTGTTCTATCAATTATAATGTACCTACCCATGTAGTATTTTTTTAAGGGGGGAATATCATGGAATGTCATTCACATGTAGAGGTAGTATACGTTTTTGACGCATTATGGCTAGATTGAATACGGTCTCGTATTGCAGAAAGATCTTGTCCGGTCGTCTCTCAAACTTCATCCACAGCGATATCTCCGGCAAGTTCTATGGTGACTACGTACATACATCCAGCATGCTTTAATTTAATTGATCTTCGGCAAGTTCAATAGTGAATGCACCACCTGGATGGGTATCGATACATCGTATGATGATCGTATGACTCAGAGAAAAGTTTAAGGAGATCAACATTATGACCGTTTCATGTCAATTTATCTATGAAAACATCATGTATGTTAGGAAAAACCTACAGTTATTTGGTAAAGTGTCGGACAGACACCACTATCAAACTAGACATAAGGATAGATTAAGTCAACCAACTTTGAGATTGGCGAAAGTAGGTAAGTCGTTCATGGGATTCTGTGTTAAATGTTATAACAAGATACCAGGCGACATACAACACCTAAATGAAACAAAATTTAAATCATGTATAAAAAAAACTTTATGTAGAAAAGCATATTACAAGGTTAATGATTATATAGAGGATAAAAATGCTTGGATGCAAGCTAGTCCGGCTCCACAGGATAACGAAAACGAAAAGCATTGATGTTTTAATGAAATCCAAACATGTAATTAATACAGCTATGTTGCTCATTTGTATATTGTTTAACTTGCATAATCATTGTAAATGTGAGAGCCCTGTAATTACCTGAATATTAAATTAAAATAGTTGAATATGTTTGTGTCAGCTTGGAGTTGTCATGCTCACTCTAACTAAGGTCTCATTGGCGGTGGCACGTGCAGTGGATCGCTCGATTCCCTACAATATGGTTGAGTTGGGCTGTGCTGGTGTACGTGTCATGTTCGTGAACGGGCGCCGTCAACTGGGATTGGTCAGCTCCAGACTGTATATTTCTTTTTTTTAATGTCCTTTAGGGTTATTTTTTTTTCGATCTCTTTGACTGTATTTTAGTGTTACATTTTTAGGAGCTAGGTAGGAGAGCCTAGTGTCCTAGAGGAGGTTTCTTCTTTTCTTCTAGTAGTAGTGAAACTCCGATGAGAGGTGTGGACTAGAATGATTTAATTCACGAAACTATGCTACTTATATTTCTATTTACATATTTACAATTAGACAATATCAGATATAGTTAGGTGATAGTTTCGACCAATAGCGGCGCGCCGGCGTGCGCGGGGCGCGCGGGGTGCGGGGCGCCGCTTTGCACACGGCACTATCGGTTCCTTCCGTATAAGTATGACCGCGCGGCGCGAGCGCGCGCATTTCTCCGAGCGCCGGCGTCGAGTGAAGACTGAAGACTACCTACAGATGAACAATGAAGATATACGACGAATGCACGTGCTCCGGCTCCGGCTCCGCTTGCGCTGCTTGGCTGCTTGCTTAACCAAACCGCTTCTTTCGAAGCGATCGCTCGCGGCACGGTGTGATAACGCTGTTGCCGCAGTGATTATTATTGTTTCTATGCGATAGAGTCATAAACTGTCTTTTTCAAGACAATTGGTTTCTTGTTTCTAAAAACGGAGTCAAAACGTAAACTGTCTTTTTCAAGACAATTTGTTTCTTGTTTCTAAAACGGAGTAAGTCTAAAACTTTGGTAAAGGTATTGTGGAAGGTATATGGTAAGGTATTCGGTGGTACAGGTAACTGGTAGGTATGTAGTCGTGCGGTGCGGCTACACATTGTTCTCGCACAACCCAAACAACAAAACTGTAACTGGAGAATTGTGAACTTGATTGAAAAAGAGTAACCTATGGAGTTTCTTGCTCGTTCTTCTCCATAGGAATCTACACCTTGGAATGAGCAAATAGCTTCACTTGTTAATTTTCTTTATTGACGTTCAAAAGTGCCTCTATGGTCTAATTGAAATAAATGATTTTGACTTTGACTTTGACTTTGACGGTGGCTGGGCAACCGGCTGCCGTGCAACGTGTTGCGGATTCCCGCACTGAACAACACTTTGTGTGATCCACAAATTGTTGTTTCGGGTCTGGGTGTCATATTGTGTATGTGAACTTGTATGTTTGTAAACGCACCCACGACACAGGAGAAAATCCAAGTGTGGGACAACGTTTAAAAAAAAAAAAAAGATACGTCCTGCTTCTATTGATTGCCGACTATTATTGAATGAGAATTAAATTTCCATTGATGCACCAATCGTACTACTAGTCTACGTCATTCGCATCAATACTCATTCAAGATTATGTCCTACCAATTTTTTAATACATCTTTTACATCTTATGAATCCCGTGTAAGGAAATTGTTTATGTTATCAATATTTTAATTTTGACTGCCTCGTTGGCCGACTGGTCGCAAGTGCGACTGCCGGGCAAGGGGTCTCGGGTTCGATTCACGGGTCGGGCAAAGTACCTATTACTGGGTTTTAAAAAAATTCTCAGTAGTGGCACGGAGTCTGGAGTTGTCCCCGGTATATGGCAATAGGCTCACCCCCTATTACATGGGACTCATAACATAAATAGTAAAAATTGGGTGTTAACATAGTGCAGTGGTATAATGTGCAGCTTTGCCTACCCCTTCGAGGATAAAAAGCGTGATGTTATGTTGTTTTATTTTTATTAATGACGGTCCAAGGTTCCTTGGTGGAGGTTATCCTCCATTGTGGAATGGCGACCTCTCGCGTCCGGGCCTAGTGCGGGCCATGATGCGGAGCGAGGGGGACTGGGATGCCGTCTCCTCCTTTTGCGAAGCAGTCATGCTAGCTAAGGAGGAGGCGGGACGCGTGAGGCAGCGAAGCGCTGCCTCCTCGCAACCCAGCCATCGCGAAGGACACACCGGGCGTCGGGGATCGCGGGACGATCTCCGGCCACCGTAAGCGCGGGCCTGCGGACGGCGAGCATGGGTGGCTCCCCGTCCGACCAGAAACAGACCCGAGCGTACGGCGCGTCGCGTTCCGCGCGCGCCTCAAAGAGCCATCAGACCACCACAGATGGGGCCCAATAGGGCCGATGCCGATTCGGAGTCGCGGAGAACCTAACGGGTAACCGGGGCTCCGGCTCGACGTGCAGGAGAAGGAACGGGGTGGTTTTTAGTCAGTAAGAGTCTGACACTCCCTCCCGCCTCACCCAAGCGGGAGCAGTCATTCGATGATTTTCCCCCGTTGAAAAAAAAGAAATCCTCCATTGTGAATGATAGTAATGAGTGGTGAAGGGGTCATAGCCCGCCCTGATATAGTAAGTACGATAAGCTTTTTTACTCTTGGTTTTACTTTATGATATTTTTTTTATAAACTGCCATTTTTGTATGATTAATGTCCTTTCGAGATATATTTTCTATCCACTTTTTAATAAACTTACTATTACCTATTTTATGAAGTCCTGGTACCTCGGGACAGATGTAATGAATAGGGCATCATCGTTTTCAATCAACCATCAATTTTAGAATAGGTTTTTTTATGTGGTCCCAATTTTGCCAAGAGTGCCAAAGACGTTTTTAGTTTTGATTCTAATATGAGGAAAGTAAATAAAATCACAACTTCAACGATTTGTATTCATGTTTATTTAGGTATGGTTTTTGTTTTCATCATCGATTATTTCCACTTATATAAGTACTTAAGTTTTTTAAACAGTTACAATCTAAGTAACATCTAAAAGACTACTAAATTACACATTTACAAATAATATTAACTGGGCTTCAATGTACAATAAATAAATTTTAATTTTCATTAACTTTTTGAAAATGTATTGTACATTTTATAAAAAAATATACTTAAAGGAATATCTATATAATGGAAAAACGTCAAAAGAAATAAATAAATATTAGGCCATTTAGTATTGCGATACATAAAAATATAATCAGCTGTTTACATTAAACTTAGAATAAGTAACTAAATTAACGGAGGGAATGTAAGAGTTAGGGGAACACCCAGTTTTAATTTATTAATAACGATGTTTAATTACATTGAAAATAGTTTCTACATATTATTTTGAACAGCTACAGTATAGTTTAAATCTAACATCTATAATATTTACAAAGGAGTACAAGATTTGGGAATAATCCGCGAAATAATTTAGTTAATTCTAAATAAATTTAAAGCCAATTCTGTAATTGCGGCGATAATCAATTAGGGCATTTTACAATTGGGTACTAAACAGTGTACGCGGGTCTTAGAATACATGGATATTGGTCTTTTGGTACGCAAATGTAAAAAAAAAACAATTACTACCGCCGCACTAAAGATCTCGACTTGTATATGAATGGAATAACCAACTTGTTCACAATCATACATCTCATACAAACAATCAGACTTAATAAGCTGGTTGCATACTGTCGACTGAACTGTCAAACGTAATCTGAATTACTGAAGAACTGAAAAAATAAATTCTTTATAAAAATACACCTATAAAGCCTTCATGAAAACAGTTTTATCAAAAGCACGCAACCTTTTTTTAAATAAAATTAAATATTTCAGTTTTTTTTTTGTTATTTTCTGTATTTTTAAAGAACCAAAATGTTAAGTGAAAAGAAAATAGAAAACTTAAAACAAAATACGGTCTTGATCTGTACTCATAGGTAGGCACGTAGGATTTTCACAATTTCGTGACATGCTTGCGATTATACGCACATGCAATTACGAGTCACTGATAAAATTATTCATCTCGATCGGTATGGCACAGGAAACTTAACTTACTGAAAACACAATTACTCTGAATGTCACACATAGCAATTAATTAAAATGCAATTAAATTTAATGTCGGATCTTCACAAATATTCAAGATCAATGTCTAAAAATATTAAATTCATAGTTTACAAATATTGAATTAATGATTTTATGTAAACATTTATTGATTTTATGTTTACCGAGGGACATAAATGTCAAAAACTTCATAATAAATGAAATTAACGTGTGAATCCAACTTGAGTATTGAGGCTTGGGTCAGGGAGACGTCAATTTGACGTTTTATACTTACTTCAAAAATGTATCAAACATTTTTTCTTATTTGAACACAGATTCTACGAGTTTTCATAACATTTTACAATATAATTCTGTTTTATACAACAACATTCATAGTACCTACATATTTTTCAATATATTTTTGAACACACACATATTTTTTATTCACATCGAAATTGTAGACATAGTAAAACATTCTATCATTTGGAGAAAAATATAAATATATTAGGTACATATCATTATTACGTGACAAAATATTATTTAGTAAATTTCTGGAATATAACATTATTTTTATTTAATATACTATGTAAGGTATCTCTGATAATGTAGGATAAACATTTGAATATTTTAATGACTTTTATAATTATGATTTTGTGCGATAAACAAAAAATAGTGGTAGTAACGTCTGTCAAAGGTCATAGAGTATTGTCAAAGTTCATTTTGTGTAAACAAAATGTATGGTCCACGTACGAAACACAACATAGACACTACACAACCTTGGAAGCTCGATTCAAACCGTTCGATACAACTCTTTTATATTTACTATAAATACCAATATTGACTGATTCCTGATGAATCATTATTCTATGATTTAAATATTAATTTAAAATGTCATTGAGTATTTACACGATGGAAACTAATCTCAATATATCGAAGGATATAAGGTGGTCGAGTAGATATAGAATAAAGAAATGATATATTAAATTAACTAAAATCGGACGCACGCTGCGCATGAGGAAGAATCCCTGTGGTTCGAAACTAGTAGAGCTTTTCTCAGTATATTCATGTGAGTAACTCGTGATTTTAGTTAATTTAGTATGTCTCACGATAGTTATTATAAAAACAAATGATATATTATTATTAAATATATAGGTAATTATGTAGGTATCGGATTTATCTAATAATTTAATCTAAGAATGACCGACAATTCTGATTTCTTATTAAAAAATAACAATATGAAAAATTAAATACAGAGTTTTATATAAGCTAGGTAAAAGATGCAAAATAAAATTGACTGATGCGTACTATTGGAAGGTTCGTGATAGTACTTCTATTAACTACATAACGATTAGATTGCAGTATTCATGAGGTAATGAATAAATTAACATAGTTTGAGTGTATGGGAATAAAAGCTTGAAGGCTCGAAGGCGTTTGACGACCATCCAATACTATCTATGTTGCGTCGCAGTAGAAACATGTAGAGATGTATCCCACTGGCACCAGCGAGTCGGTGGTAATCGACCGATGTATGGTGAACGCGCTAACATCCATCTGACGGAACACTGTGTCGCTAACAAGAGGCGGGAAAAGTCTTGAGTGCACTAGTATACGAATTCACTTCGAACCGATTTGTTTTTAAAGTTCAGTAGAATCGATTGTGTGATAGAGTTTTAGGGTTGAATACACCAATTTTATTTCTGAATGGTAGATGCACTCGGGGCCAGCCGTTGTTTTTATTAGCAGGTCACAGTACGGCGGAGTGCCGCTGGAGAGAGTGGCGAGTGCACTAACAGTCGGCCGTGTAGACGGGCGCCAGGTCCAGCGTGAGGTGGCGCAGCGCGCGGTCGCGGGACGCGGAGCGGGACGCGCGCGACGACTTGATGATCTGCAGGACCATCGCCTTGCAGTCGTGGCACACCGCCATCTGCACGCCTCGGAGACGTTCCGCCGCCGTCACGCCCGTCGTACTGCGACCGTACCTCGCTCTGGAAGTAAAACATGGATTTGTGAATAAGAGAGTGACTCAGAATCTAAGTGAGAATCGGTAAATGGGAGAACAAGGTTGAATTACTGGAAGTATGAGAGTAAGTGATCGGGAGCATAATTGTGAGTTTGAGGTTAAGATTGGGAGTATAAGCGTGAGATAGATAGTTTGAAAGAAGGACTGGAAGTATGGAGGTGCGCTTGGGAGAGCGAGGATGAGATTCCTCGCTTTCACCGAGTTGGATACGCCGTCATACCTGCGGTCCAGCGTAGAAGGCGGAGTGTTGACGAGCGACATGGCCTGCGGGCCGTCGACGCTGCGCGACATGGCGTGCGGCGGCACGGACAGGGTGTCGGAGAAGCCGAGCGCGGAGCCGCCGCGCGAGCCGGGCGCGCTGTGTGCCGCCGCGCGACGAGGCGCCGCCGGACTACTCGGCGCACTGCCTACACTGTTCTCTACCATGCTCTACAACAAACAGGTACTTTCAAATAATATAACATAATATCATGCCTTTTTATCCCCGAAGAGGTAGGCAGAGGTGCACATTGCGGCACTTAATGCCACTGTGCAATGTAACACACTTTTCACTATTTATGTTATGAGTCCCATGTAATAGGGGGTGAGTCTATTGCCATATACCGGGCACAGTTCCAGACTCCTTGCTATCACTGAGATTTCATTTTTTTTAAACCCAGT
The DNA here is from genome assembly GCA_038387885.1 of Spodoptera picta. Lineage (NCBI taxonomy): Eukaryota > Metazoa > Arthropoda > Insecta > Lepidoptera > Noctuidae > Spodoptera > Spodoptera picta. The sequence goes on along the minus strand of JAZHFQ010000168.1, from coordinate 1,186,990 downwards.
AATATTTTGCCCGATGCAGGAATCGAACCCGAGACCCCTTGCCTTAATCGTAAGTCGTACTATAAAATATCTTCTAAATACCCCTTTTTACAGTTGAATTAATTATTAAGAAACCTTAAAATAGCGTTATGAACGAATATTGTTGTTTGTACACCAATGTTAGGTACCAAAGAATATTTTGGATGATTAGAAACTCAACAAGAGTAACGAACATTACTCGAAAAAGATGACAGTTGAGCTTTTGAAACTTCTGCAGCAACTAGATAGCAAAACATGATACAACAGACAACAAGACATTATTTAGGTACAATAGTACCATTACTATTACATAAACGAACAACAGACCATCATAAACCTAAGTATATCATAACGGAAGACACAAGCAATGCATCATGTTGTAATAAAACTAGATGATTGACAATGATCGCCTATTGACGGCTCTGCGGCTACAATTTGCGGTACACCACGCATTACCACTCATCGCAGATCGAGTTACGGGAAACGTAATTTACCCGGCCATTGTGTCGGACGATTATGTGTAACTACCTCATCTTCAAATTGGAGCTTTAATGGAATAGAAAAATAGGGAACGTGGTAGATGTTTTCCTAATAATATATTATAACTTTCGTCCCTGAGGGATTAGGCTTAGGTTAAATATTAAAATCTAACACCTATTTGAGCGACTACCACAAAAGTAACGGTTAAGGGTTGCTAAACAAGTACGATTAAGTTAGACATATAGCAAAAGTAATGAATCGTGAAGGAACTAGACATTAATTATTATGTTTTCGGCTTGCCCATGTAACTGTTTGACGAGGAACTCGATTAGTTTCAAGACATGCTAGTTTCAAGGATCAAATTTTCATATTAATTTAGTATGTCTCACGAAAGTTCGAATATAAAAGTGACATTTGCATAGACATAGATAGGTAGATCATTAGATTTGCTGATGACTTCAAATCAACCATCACAAACTCAATTAGGCATCTCCAAATAAAAAATAACAAACTTACCGTGTACTCAGGAGAAACGAGCCTAGACATGAGACTCCTGGGGAACGAGGAATGCGCCTCGTCCTCCGGGGAGGGAAGTAATGAGGGGCTCAGCAGCACCACTGGTACGTGAGCGAAGTGCTCCGTCGGGATACGCATCTAAAATAAATAATTCATAATATATTAGTGATAGGCGTATAAAGAACAGGCAGAACAGAATTTCAGTTAAATTAAAATAGAATATGAAGCTGTGTGTTTTGTTGGACAAATTAAGTGATTATATCAACTTGTACAAATCTTTTTCGTATACTTAGTTAAAAAAACTACTTAAGAATTCAAGATGAAAAAGTCGAAACTTTGAAATTTCGATAGGACAGGAGCACTGCTGGGAATAGGAGCTAATGTAGATAGGCGGTATCTAAGTAAGTACCTAGTTTTGTTAACTCACCTTTGAACAGCACTTTTGACAGACAGTCTTTTTACAAAGTTTGCATTTCTGGCCCCAAGGACCAAATATTCCGAATCTAGTCTTCAAACACAAGAAGCATACCTGGACAAGAAATAAAGAAATTATTAACAAATAAGTACTTTCATTATTTCGGAACGGAAAGAACGATAAATCAACTGGTATTGCGATTGACAAAATATTTATTATATCTTTTCTTACCTAAGTTTAACTTTATTGACCAAAAACATAACATTACATCACGCCTTCTATCCCCGAAGAAGTAGGCAGAGGTGCACATTACGGCGCTTAATGCCATTGTACAATTTAACACCAAATTTTCACTATTTATTGTATGAGTCCCATGTAATAGGGGTGAGTCTATAGCCATAAACCGGGTACGTACAATTCCAGACTCAAAAAACAGTAGTACTTTGCTCGACCCGAGAATCGAACCCTAGACCCCTACCCGGCAGTCGCACTCGCGACCACTCAGCCAACGAGACAGTATTGACCAAAAAATCTCAATTAAATACAATCAAAAATTCTACTTACTCTTCTCTTTTCAACGTCTTCCTTGACCCTGCCTTCAACGGGCAGTACTTCCAGTTCAGCCTTCGTCAGCACAGACCTGATGTGAACAATCTCTTCCAGGGTCAGAGACAACCGGTCGTCAGACATTATGGCATCTTGCCACTGTTTCTGTAAAACAAGCAACCAGTTTAAAATTACCCTTTCGGTCTTCAGAAGATTTATTTCTACAAAGTTTAGCTTATAATTGATGTTATTTTTGAACCTACACTACTTGTCTAAACTACTTTAATACCAATTCTAGCTGAAAAATTCGTGCATAGGTGTGCTATTTACAAATTCTGCTAATATATTAGTAAGTGCATGCTTGATGTGAGACGAAATAGCTCTAAAAGAATCTACATCTTTGGAACTACGGAAAGAACTAAAGTGCCAAATACCACTAACTGCCAATAACCCCTTTTGATTGTTTTTTTTTAAAACGTTGCCCCACATTAGGATTTTCTCCTGTGTCATGGGTGCGTTTACAAACATACAAGTTCACATACACAATGACACCCAGACCCGAAATAACAGTTTGTGGATCACACAAAGTGTTGTTCCGGGAAAGCAGAATCGAACCCGCGACACGTTGCACGGCAGCCGGTTGCCCAGCCACCGCACCAATCGTGTAGTCACCTCTTGTACTGTGTTTAAGAACTATAAAATGTATTTGTTTTAAATTACTAAATTGAACTATATAGGTACCATGATAGATAAATCATAGTGCGTGCAAAAACTAAACAATCTACGCTACAAAGAGTAATGTTGTCTGTCAAATTGCATCACCCCAGAGAACTTTTTTATACCTTACAAACCCATTCAAATCCTTAAGGTTGAAATTAGTCCACCACCATCTACACTACGTTCTACTCACATGCGAGCCATTGTTGGGGCTGCCACTAACCGACTTGATAAGCTCGTCCTGCAAACTAGACCGTGACCAGGATAACTCCCCGAGCTGTGCGTCTGCGTCGCTGCTCGCCAGGGACGCTGCGCCGGCGCATGATGCACGAGATCCCGGCCTGTGAGAAAAAAATAAGGTTGAAATTTAAGTTATAGTTGAAATGATTGGAACGTAATATCCTAATTGAGAATTTGAAAATCATTCCCTAAATTTGTTCATACAAAAGTAGTTTCTGAACATCGGAAATAAGGTCTATAATATAGAGGTAATTAGTGGACAGTGACCGCTTGGGGATATACGAGCCATAGGGACAAGGACAACATATGGGCCACGCTATCGAAATGTTTGCCCTCATTAGTTTTCTGACATCAGTCTTCTTAAGTCACCTTAAAATGAATCAACATGCTTTAAAAGTTTACATAAATACAAATTGAAGTCAATAATATCAATGGTTATTGAATTCTAAAAAATACTAGAGCTTTAAAACAACAATCTTATATTCGAAACCCAGAAACATTGTATCTTGACCTCTTGACCTGAAGTAGAAACTTTCTAGCACAGAGTTTTTTGTTTAAAATGCAACATGTAGAGGTATATCTTTTAACTTCATATTTTTAAATATTTTAATTGTATATAAGGTCGTAATTTGAGTGAAGGTGTGAACGAAAATTTGTAGTCATTTTTTTATGGAATAGGAGGGAAACGAGCAGACGGATCACCTGATGGTAAACGATCAGCGCCGCCTATGGACACCCGCAACACCAGAAGAGTCACAGGTGCGTTGCCGGCCTTTTAAAAAGGAATACGCTCTTTTCTTGAAGGTTTGGAGTTTGAAGGTAAGGTAAGGAAAAGGTTTGAAGGTCGTATCGGTTCGAAAATACCGCCGACGACAGATCATTCCACAGTCATATTGAATAAAAGTTTTTATAATACTTAAGGAACGGGACAAATAAAAATGATTCTGTTATAACTGACAGTTAATGGATGCCTTATTGAGATAAAACCAGAAAAGCAAATATTGAAAAAAGTTCAACCCCTATAGGAAACCATTATTCAAAATAATACAAGACTGACAATAACAAAAAACTATATATTAATCTTGACCAACCAATATCCAAGAAAATGCTTAGATGACTCGTGTCTTAAGTATTCATATTTAGTTTGGTAATAAACTCACCCTTATAAAGTATGTACATAAGAATTTATTAATCATAACACAACTGCCGAAATGTCGGTGTTTTGTAAAACTATATTTATCACTTCAAGGAACAAAAACTTTGGTAACTACTGTTATGTAAAATAGATCATAATCATAAAGCCTCAAGGACCAAATTTCAAAAAGAAACGAAGTTAGAAAGTTTAGCAAAAAGAATAATAATATTTCAAAGACTAACCTTGAATGCGGCAATGAGTGAGCTCCATCGATGGTGGTAGGGCAGACGGTGTGCGTGACGGTATGACGTCGCATTGACGCTCGCCGTGATGGGCACTGCGTCGCCAGATCATATGCTGCGGATAAACAGAACAATGTAATTTGAACCTTAGCGACAGCAAAGATTGGACATTACTTCCTTGAAAGTTTTGAAGAGGTTGAGGCTGTTAGGCATTACTGTACATGTTGTTTGTTGAAGTTCCAAAAATAGAGAACGAAAATAAAAATGTGTTATTAATTAAAATTCATTTATTGAATGTCTAAACCAAAGGTAAAATTGATATTATAATCATCATTGAATAATTAACTAGAGTAAATAAAAATCGGCTGACATCGGGAATTAAAATAAATATTTACACGAATTTAAAATAATATTAATAAATAATAACAATAGTAAAAGTGGTTACAAAATTAGTTTCAAACGTGTAGAAAAACAAAATGGACAACCTGCCAAACAGTGAATTTAGTCGAGTTACGATGACGGAGTTACGTGATCTAGATCTATCAGTCCTAAATGAGACTAATTTTGTACAGTCAACATCGAATCACTAATGAGACAACTAACACTGATTACATTAACGTTAATGGCAACAATAAAACATATGTTTATGAGCTAATAAATCTGATAAACAAAAGGGCACTTAAACTTTAAAAAGACGAAAATGGGCGTCAGATAATCGCAGTATTCGATTAGTTATCGTCCGCTGAACCACTGAACTGAAAAGACAATGAAAAGTGATTTTGCGAAGCAAACGTATAAATTGCAAAGGAACTAAGCGTGGTTACGTTGACATGCGTTCAACATGCTGTCATACATTCGAGGGTCTGGTCGCAGAACTGGTGGTACTCGTCGTGGGAGATCCGCGTGCGCGGCGGCGCCCGTGGAGGCTCCTCTGCGTGACGTCACCAATTCATCAAATCAAAATCATTGCCAAGGTGTGCGTTTAGAAACGAGTGCTTGAGCCAATTTAAAACTCATTTAATGGTAATTTTGGGACTCAATTTGGCACACTGACAGTTCAAAAATGTTCATTATGTTTTTTATGTTAGAATTGAATTTTGCTTACCGGTCCTCTTCCAAGGTTTGGGGGTTTGTTGCTGTGGGGCTGTGTGCCTTGGGAAAGGTTGTGGTGCGCATACTTCAGGGCTTGTGCAAGTTTCTGTGTCATCCTCATCTTCATCGTCCTGGAAAGAAAATGAGAGGTTAGACTCATTGTTGTAGATATGAAACAATGGGGGATGAAGTACAATACATTTTATGTAGGAGATACAGATTTAAGTACGGTATTGTAAATACTGTTTGTTATGTTTTTCTTTCAAATATTCTGCGTAAATGAATACGGATATTCGCTAAACTAAAATCTTGACTAAAAACAAACAAATAGATCGTCGACCGATCACAGATAACATAAAATGACACAGTTAAAGGTAAAAACAAAACAACACAAGTATAACATTTTGGCTTCCACTGACGCGTACACTAATTGGTTTTCAACTACCTACTTCTGAAGAAAACAAGATTATTTAAATTGAGTCAAGTAGGTAGCTACCTCATTATGTAGTAAAGCAACGTAAGTTTATGCAAAATAAACAACTAAATTTTAAATAAAACTAGTTTGATAATTTTAACTCACGGCTTTTAAAACGTAGAAGTGTTTTCGCGAAACTTCTGTTTTTCGAACAGAAATATTATTATTTCCTATTTAATTTACATATATTTCTATTCGTAAAGTCGTCTACATGCGTGTAGAACTTACCTAAACATGACAAAGAAAAGGAAATAGCTTCACTAGAGGACTGACCTACAGAGAGTCTGTAGTACAGACTGACATTTCTTTCTGATTATTTAATATTTTGTTTTGACGTTCAAAAGTGCCTTTCTGGTCCAATTGAAATAAATTATTTTGACTTTGAAATTTACAATTTTGAAAACAAATATAGAAAACCATACGTTACGGAATAACAAACACTGGAATTGTCTAGACATCATTATTCAAGTTTCTAGCCTAGGCAATTTTCCACACAGAAATAATATCCAACAAATGAATAATGGAGTCAGAATTTTGACAAATAGGCAATGGAGGGTATATAATATGAATTGTTACAAGTTACAATTTCTATACTGAACTATGAATACTTGATTACTGTAAGAAATCTATGAATAGTATTAACCCTCATTTGACCTTATAGAATATCTTATAAGCTTTCGTAGCAAATTCTCTTTCACTAGTGTATTTTGTTATTCAAGCACTTTGTTCAATAATACATCAGTTGTTTCTCCTGGGATGTCATTCTGAAGTTCAATATTTATAGCAATTTCTATTCATAACTAAAAACTTTGATGGAGTTAATTTTGAACCCTAATTCAGTTCATATTCTACTATTAAAGTTCTTAGGTTTTAGATACCTATGTAGACCAGTAGGGAATATACCTCTATACAAGGCATACCTGTTACATTGGTCCTTATATTTAAAACAACTTAACTTTTTATTAAAACCAAAGTTAACAAATAAGCCCATATAAAGGCTTACTACCTAACCTACTCAATTTTCGATAGAGTGATACCGATTATAATGCAACTTAACAGGCGATAATGAAACAAATTTGTTGATCTAGGGTAATTATGACTTTTTCTCACAAACGGATGCATTTAGGTATCCTCTAACCAAGCATACCCTGGGGCCTTCTTCCTCTAATCAATGCGGAAGACGTTATGTCAACGGGATAAGGGTGGAAACGACTCCATTTATCGTCGACTTGATAACGGTGCGAATGACAGCTTAATGACATTCTGCCGCCCCCGGGCATCAAACAAGGACCGCCGGGATTTTTTTCATTAAGCTTATACTGTAGTGGAAGAGATTAGAGATTAATATGAGGTTAAACCTACATCCTTCAACGTCAATTTTGTAATTAACTATCACAAATAAAAAAATCTGGGAATCTTTCTAAATATTATCTAGAAAATTGGAAAACACAGTTGGCTTAAAAATGTGGTAAACATCTGATAGAAATCGATCAACAACGAAATCATATTACCCCATAAGACCATGGTCATCTATTTGATTACTAAACCGCAAAACATACCCAGCCTATTTTCGGGACAAATCATAAAAAATCCACTTTCAGATTTTAGTAGGTACTAGTATGTAGTACTACCCTTTTCCTAGAATTACTATCCCAGTCGACTTAGACCGATAACCAACATAGTTTATTTTGTAGCAGAAAAACACAACACATGAGAACAAGGTAATCCAAGCCGAGTATCAAATAGCGACATAATACGATACTAAACTTCTCACGTATTTTATGAACCTCGTGAACTGATTCTAGGTTCAGATAGAAGGGAAGTCACACAACAGTAGTTCATATTGTTCATACGACAACAGAATACCTTTCGTAGAAAAAAGTGAACAATGTCAGAGATCATGCACCGCTGCATCTAATCCGTTGTGTAACAAAAGTAACGTAACAGGTACAGAACCTGTTATTTTGTATCTTCACGTAGGTACTTTTATACTGAGAACTATATTTTACGGTAAGGGAAAGTTATTGAATGTCAGAACTTGGATCTGCATTGTGCTTGTATTGTAAACTTTATTGTACAGTTAGCAGAATTGTTATTGTAAGTGCAATGTACAGAAGTAATGAGTTCGTTGCTGTCTGATCTGATTAATGGAACAAAGTTACTAACAAGCTGAAAGCTTTTCTGATGGAAGGTTCTATTGAATGATACCAATTCCTTTGATATATCGTGCTAAGAATAAAGAGAAAAAATGTAATATCTGTCACAAAGGTAAAGGGCGAAGGTAAGACAGGTGTCTCACTTCAAAAACAAAGGCTAACTTTGTAGTCTGTAATCTTTGAAAGGGACCCTTCATTTTCATAAATAATATATCTACATAACTCAACCGCTCCATATTGCAGAGAAAAAACTCATTCCACAAGAATAACGATGTAAAAAATAACCCTACTCCCATTACGAAGAGGGTAAGGTCAGGTCTGTAAAGTAATCTTTGTTACCCTTGACATTTAAATTGACTAATGAAGGGTAAAATCAGATTGCATTTTTCTTTAAAAATTATTATGGTCAACTTGACTTGGTAAGAGGATCGCGTTGTAGTTAAACTGGGTATTTTCCTATAGAACAGGGATGGTCTATTAGTCCCGTCGTTCGTGGCATGGCAAAAAACAAAAATAAATATATAGACCAGATTGCTCAACGTAATGCCCAACTACCACATCATCAGCAAGTGTCGCATGCATGAAGGTGCGGGAAACCTACCAACGGCAAGTACCAGTAGCCAATTTGAACTTATATTAATATATGTCATATATTAAAATATGACATAAATTAACGGAGTGGTTTTTAGACTCTTTCTGACTAAAAACCACCCCGTTCCTTCTCCTGCACGTCGAGCCGGAGCCCCGGTTACCCGTTAACTTCTCCGCGACATATGAGGTCCTATATTGCAGGGGTAGCCAACTTGATCAGACATAAGACCTACTTTTACTAACCTGTGCGATCTAACAATCTACAAGCTTTGATTAGATACTTTTAATAACAGTTTCACATAGGAGCGGCCTATTTCAACATACACTCCAACTAATATCCCTCAATCTAATTTGCGACCTCTAAACAAATGAATTAGACACATATTCACATATCACATAATATACTAGTACCAATATGATAGTCGAAACTCGAAAGACAGGCAATGCCTACTTCGACTACAGAAGCTAAAATGTACAAAATAAAAATACAAATACTAAAAAGCCTCCTGTCCAGGTCCACTGTAATACATATCTAAATCCAATTTCACAAAGAGCCTAATGAATTGGGACGCTGCCAAAGTTCGGTGTATCAAACGCAGATTCCATTTAAAAAAGGGATCAGTGTAATAATAACTGTGGACATTCGCAAATAAGTTGAGCCATGCCATTTTATCCAAATCCCGGATCAAAACATAATTTTTCCATTTTTATATTTATATTATTGCTTTTCTTAGCTGATTATTGTGGTAGGACTTATGTCGTATATACCTCTATTTTATGTTAAGGCTTTGGCTGCCAACAAATAATTGTTGAAGGCAAATCCTCCGCTAATGTCGGTCACCGGTGACTGCCATGGCGTTTAACGTGTTAATAGACTCTTATATAGACGTGAAAAAATGTACACGGAAAAGGTTTACTAATTTTTCTTAGAAACTGACGTCATAGGTTTGTATATGGTAGGATCACTGATATTATCATTGGAAAAGTTCACTGGACGATTGGTGCGGTGGCAAGATGCGGGCTTTTGATATAGCTAGCCTTAATTACCTTAATCTATCCCTGTTCCAAATTTGAATTCGATCCCTTCAGCCTTTTACAGATTGAGTGACAAACATACGCACAAACTGACAAACTTTCTCATTGAAAACCTTTCCTTTAAAGCCTTTTCTTTTAATGCCTCGTTGGTCGAGTGGGGAAACTAGGCTAACTGGGCAACTGGCTAATCCGCGAGGGTTATTAGTTGCGGGACGTGTCGCGGGTTCGATTACCGCACGGAACAACTGTTAGTTTGATCCACAGATTGTTGTTCCGAGTCTGAGTGTCATGTGTATGTGAAATTGTATGTTTATAAACGCAGCCACGATACAGGAGAAAATACTAGTGTGGGGCAACTAAAAAAAAACTTATGCTTTGTTGTACTTAACAGAATATAACAGGGTATTGCCCTAAAATGCACCCTACTCAACTTACGTGCCTTTGAATTATTAACACTCATGTTTCTGTTTTAATCTGTTATCCGTCAATATGATAGTTTGCTACATTTAACCTCTTTACTGTCGACACATTGTGTCTCATGTATGTCTACGTTCCGACACTTCACAGGTTAAACTTGTATTGGAATGAAACTCAACTACTTATAAACTGTAATTAGAACCTAAACTAAAGCACCAATCAAGCATAAAACATCTATCATTCAAAACTTATGACAAACTGATCTAAAATTCAAAAGCGACGTTTAGTCCATGAAAGCATATTTCTGAGCTATGCAAATAGTGGATTTAAATCCTTAACTTTAAGGTCGAAAGTCCTGTTGCTTACAGAACTGGGGCACGGAAGCCTTGCGAGACTAGTTTGCACAAGTGTACACGCTTTAAGGATAGGTACCTATGTAGTATAGTACAGTTAGATGGTAATTAACGCCAGCCAGTCTGATATAATAAATGTAAAAAACGTACTTATAGGTTATAAAACGTGAGGTTGCTTAGTCTATTTCGACATTATTGTGGGAATAGAGAGGCTTGGAAGATCAACCTGTTACAGACGAAGTTGTTTTTGTTTTTGAAACATTGCCCCACATTAGGATTTTCGTGGGTGCATTTACAAACATACAAGTTCACATTCACATAACACCCAGACCCTGAACAACAATCTGTGGATCACACAAAGAGTTGTTCCGTGCGGGAATCGAACTCGCCAAACGTTGCGCGGCAGCCAGTTGCCCAGCCACCGCGCCAACTGTGCAGTGAACTTTTCCAATGATAATATCAGAATTCCTACCATATATACCAGATTGTGGTCATCTGAATCTTATGACTTGACATTTTTTTTTTGTTGCTTTATGGTTTCTAGAATTGGGCTTGCTGCCATCGCAGCGGTAAGTCCCCTCTTTGAGGAGTGGCTTGAGAGACGCTACGGCGTCCTCACCTACCGCCTGACGCAGGTCCTCACCGGACATGGAAGTTTCGGGAGGTACCTGTGTCTGATGGGGCGGGAGGAAACGCCCGGGTGTCATCACTGCGAGGACCGCCCTGAGGACACGGTGGAACACACGGTGGGAGAATGCCCTTCGTGGGCTGAGCACCGTCGTGTCCTCAGGGAAGTGATCGGCGATGGCGACCTCTCGCGTCCGGGCCTAGTGCAGGCCATGATGCGGAGCGAGGGGGATTGGGATGCCGTCTCCTCCTTTTGCGAAGCAGTCATGCTAGCTAAGGAGGAGGCGGGACGCGTGCGGCAGCGAAGCGCTGCCTCCTCGCAACCCAGCCATCGCGAAGGACACACCGGGCGTCGGGGATCGCGGGACGATCTCCGGCCACCGTAAGCGCGGGCCTGCGGACGGCGAGCATGGGTGGCTCCCCGTCCGACCAGAAACAGACCCGAGCGTACGGCGAGTCGCGTTCCGCGCGCGCCTCAAAGAGCCATCAGACCACCACAGATGGGGCCCAATAGGGCCGATGCCGATTCGGAGTCGCGGAGAACCTAACGGGTAACCGGGGCTCCGGCTCGACGTGCAGGAGAAGGAACGGGGTGGTTTTTAGTCAGTAAGAGTCTGACACTCCCTCCCGCCTCACCCAGGCGGGGGCAGTCATTCGATGATTTTCCCCCCTTAAAAAAAAAAAAAAAAAATGGTTTCTAGAATGATCTATTTCGAGACTTATCGTAAAATACTCTGTGTTGGCTTAATAGAAAAGTGCAATAGGTATTATTACTATTTCTGTAAAATTAGCCATAACTTCGATTATCATAGAAGGTATCACTTAAACTGTCAAACACCAAGCGGTCACCGGTGACCGCAACCTATTGTTCTATAATTGTGTCTACAAAACCGGTATTCGACGAGTTAAACTTGTCCAGATAAAACAGCAGCGTGATTATTTTACAAAAGTAAAGCTCTTATAAATCAAACATTCATATTTAAAGGGCGCCAAATAACCTTCGCATATACCTCTATATGCAACTTAGGTACCTGTCTTTCTGTTAGTAATTTTGTTAAAAACGTTTCAAAACTCAAAACCAATTACCTTCCCCTTCCCCAATCTCCCCAATCCCTGAATCCCCAACGATCCTCAAACTCTTAATCCCCAAAAAGCCGGTGACGCACTTGTAACGCCTCTGGTGTTCCAGGTGTCCATGGGCGACGCCGATTGCTTACCATCAGGTGATCCGTATGCTCGTTTACCGGCTTATGCCATAAAAAAAACTCATAATTCAATGAAGAAGAAACCACATAAAACGCCATTATTATTGCTCTTTTACGTATTTTCCATTGCGTGACTGAGTCGTGAGTACCTATACGCTTTTTATCATGCGCGTTAACACGTAAAGCTGTCGGCAGCGTAAGAATCGAAGTTGCAACAGCCTTGCGTAAAGCGTAAAGTGCGCATTGTTCGAAGAGCATGTTATCAAGATCGAATGCAAGGAAAGAAACCTTTTTGTTTAGAATGCGAGTTACAATTCTTTTGTGGGTACAATGTTAGCCTGCGGTTAGTATTGCAAAAAAAGTCTATACGAGTCCAAGGTTTATCTCCATGCCTACATTCATCAATATTGATCTAGCTGTTTAAACTATTGACGCGAGAAAGTGTAACAAACAAACAAGCACGCGTAAAGTTTTAGCGTGGGTGTAACACTGAAGTATCTACCTACCTGCCGTATTTCAAGTTTCCATTTACATCTGCCGGAATCTAATTGAGCCTCGGTAACGCCCACAATCTAATTCACGAGAAAAAATGTAGGAGAGTAAAAATCCTACATAAGATATTTAAATAAAAAGCTGACACGTTCTTATGGGTGCTATGGGATTTATAAACTCAATATATGGTTTCACCTGTGACCCAAATATACGACTTCAGCCTAAGTGGCCATTCGGAGCGTTTTATTGATTACATTTCTTTTGTTCCTTTGTTACAGCGTGCAAAGGTAAATGTGTGAAGAGTATGATTAACATTTTTAGAAAAAAAATCTTTTATTTTAGATTCCCTTATCTTCTATTACGTGTTATATTTCGATATTGTTTAAACATTGCTCCACACTAGGAGTTTCTCATGTGTCGCGACGTCACATGACACCCAGACCCGCAACAACAATATATGGATCACACAAAGAGTTGTTCCGTGCGGGAATTGAACCCATGCGACAGGTTACCCAGCCACCGCGCCAACTGTGTGTCAACAACAGTCAATTACTTTGTATGTATGTACCTCAACAATTAAAATTCCCAACTAAATAAGGGATCTACATATATTTACCTGTGTAGGCACAAAATGAAAACATTATCTATTTACAATTTCATTATGCCTTCACAAACGTTTATGTTTGTTCTCATAATTAGTGAACACAATAATTAATCTGGATGCCGTCGAGTTTCGAGTGTTTGTTATCACAATAGTGACTGTAATTCAAAGAGAGACAAAACTCATTTCACGCCTCAATGAATATCACCTCATATAATATACATACCTACATACAACTTATACATACCTACATTAAAATATCTACAATAGTCTATTACGAGATACAGAACTAGCCATCTACCAAAGAAAAGGTTGGTAACGTTTCTGATTGTTTTTTTTTTTGCTAAATTACGTGTCGTGTCACTGGCCAGAAAGAACCTTCAACTTTTTGCTCTAAAATAGTCCAGAATTCTTTTTTTAATTTTACGGTTATTATGGTCCTCGACGATTGCGGAGCTAGGACGTCTGATTCGTTTAAATTCGACTGTGAATAAAACTGAATTATTTAATTGACGTGATACGTAATTGGCGTAAAATCGGTCCAATTTATCTGTCAATTCGGAAACGAATTGGGTCGGTTTAAGGTTTAAATTTTAAAGCAGATCTAGAAATAATGCTGAGTGAAGCTCAACCTGTGATGCTATTAATCTGAATAAGTTAAGAGCATTTATTTTGGTTGTAAATTTAACTTCATGAGATGGTGGACTATCATGACAAGAATGGCTTAAAATAAGACGTTGAAGAATTCACTTTTAACCTTATTAGTCACAAAAGTGTGGTATTAAATATAACCCAAAAAACTTAAGAAATGACATTTACTAAGATTATCTATACATAAATAGAATAAAATTGTAGAAAAACCTAAACTATACAATGAATATTTTTTTAAAAGAATACTTGAGGCGTGATACAATCGATACCGAAGCCAAAAATATGGTTATTACAATTTTTTGTCTGTTCGTCTGTATGTATGTCCGGGACGATTTCCAAAAGTACTGCGTGGATTTACTTCAAATTTTGCATGAATATTACTAACAGGTCGGGTCAACATATAGGCTACATTTTATTACGCTTTTTTTTTTTTTTTTTTTAAGGGGGGAAAATCATCGAATGACTTCTCCCGCCTGGGTGAGGCGGGAGGGAGTGTCAGACTCTTACTGACTAAAAACCACCCCGTTCCTTCTCCTGCACGTCGAGCCGGAGCCCCGGTTACCCGTTAGGTTCTCCGCGACTCCGAATCGGCATCGGCCGTATTGGGCCCCATCTGTGGTGGTCTGATGGCTCTTTGAGGCGCGCGCGGAACGCGACGCGCCGTACGCTCGGGTCTGTTTCTGGTCGGACGGGGAGCCACCCATGCTCGCCGTCCGCAGGCCCGCGCTTACGGTGGCCGGAGATCGTACATTTTATTACGCTATCATCTACGGGGGAGGGGCTGTGAATCACAATTCCACGCGAACGAAGGGGCAACAGCCAGTGGTGCTTAAAGCTCTTAATTCACCAGTTTGCAGCAGCAAAATGTTCCTTAACATTTTATCTACCCGCTGACCCGAGCCTAGGGTTGTTATAACATAATCTAGATATCAGGAATTATGTCATATGGCATAGTGCCAAGAGTGCCAACAATATCGCGCTGTATTCCGAGTGTAGTTTGAGGAGTCTCTTGTTCCCTTTACGATGCTGTTTTTTTTCTATGGAACAGCTCTTTAGACGCAGGGCTACGTACACTGCTTTGACTTGTACTTGTAAAGGTCTGTGTTTATAAGGCAATTTATCAAAAATATCGGTGTTCTGATGGAATGAAATTACAGCCAGAATGTAACCTTTTCCAGAACTATTCTACTTATATCTCAAAATGACGTTTTTTGAGGATGCAGGTCAAATAGGTTATCCATGCATATGTTATGTATAAATATTTGTAAAAGTACGTATCTAATATTTTTTTTTATAATCTAACTGACGGCCTAATTCGATTTTTAATTTTGATACCCTGGAAACTACCCAATTGAGTAGCCTATCAGTATTTGGACGTTTAACATATAGAATTCCGCCAGATCCCACTGTACGCATAACATTAACTATTCGCTTAGAACAGACATGTCATTATAGCGATAAAGTTTAAAATTACCTCAAGATTATCAAAGTCCACTTTGATAAGTCGCCTCTGGGGTTGCGCGTGCGGCGTGACGTCACCGCCTCGCCTTGAGTCGCCCCCGCCTGGACCACTACCAGCTCCACTTGTCGCTGAAACAATGAAAATAAACGTTGTTATAACATAGCATAAGGTATTTTATTCCTTGATTAGTGGGTTACATTACGCAAGACTCTATGTTATTAAGAATTTTAGAAAACTGAATATGTCAGTAATATGTAAATAGACAATCAGAAAAACAACTAATGGATGCTCAGGGGTTACGCTCGTCCTCGAACAAGATGGCACATAATTAAATTATCTAAAAAGCTAATAATTGAAAAGATGAAAGGGTCCCTTAGTACATGAATTAGTCTATTCGATTACCAAGCCTTCCTTCATCGAGTACCACTTACTAGAGGTAAGGAACATCAATGTATTTCGTTACACGTAATTTAACCCAATTTAGAAGAAGTATAGACTCTTAACTTAGAAGCAAGAAGGTAAAATACCTAGTTCATTATTTTGTTATCACGCACCTTTAAGGAATGAGTCAAGACACATTTACAGTAACATACTAATTTAATCTATACATACATATATGAAAAAATGCATCCCCTTTTCCCTTGGTCACTGCATCACACGTGAATGGCTGGACCGATTTCAATAATTTTTTTTTTGTTGTATTCGTTATTATTAGGAGAATATTCTTAAGACAGAAAAAATCCTGAAAATCATACGGGAACGGGACATGTGAACAAAACAAAAAAGCTCTTGTGAACAAATCGAGGGCAGGTCAACTAGTCTCAAGTTACACCGGGACTCATGGTGAATAGGTATGCTATTCACCATGAGTTCACATAAGTTGCAATTAATTGTAAATTTCCTTACTAACACATTATACCCTATCAACATCTTACTCATATATAAATATTCAATTTGACAATCTCAAAAATAAATAAATAGTTATCCAAGGGTGGAATTCTTAGCAGCTATGGAAGCGTAGGATTGCTTTCATATCGAGGTAATCCTGGCGGCTCTAAACGTAATTTCGAAAGCTTAGGGATGAAAAGGACATATAAAAATGGCGCCTGACAGCTTAATAGACTTAGACATATACTCAACAAACCTAGGTAGGTTTGTTGAGTATATGTAGGGATTGATAGAAAACGTGTTGCTACCTCGGTTTGTAAGGGATGTTATATCTGCATGAGTAGTGGAATGGGAATAAAATGAATGTGGGTATCATTTGTGAAAAATCAGAATATTCGAAGTGTATCTGGATTGGAATCTATCACATTAAATATACTAGTAACGTGATACTGGTATATTTATTCCGTCTAAAGTTGGCTTTTGATAAAATACAGCCAACTAGTTGTTGAAACAACCTCGTGAAAGTCTTTAAATAACTTAACATACAACACAACTTACACATACAAAATATTTATTTACATAGCAAATGGATTATACAAATTCGATACGAAATATCCGTAAACACGCTTCGCTACACCTACCACAACAAATCTTACGATAATTTGTTTAATCAACCCGCAAACGCGCGCGTTTACGTAACATAACCCAGTTAAATAACGACCCTTTATTGGCGAAACGAAAAAAATGTTTATAAACGTAAAGCGACTGTGAAATATGGCAACACAGGTTTATGGTTCAAGGTCGGATTTAAGTAACTCAATTAAAATGTAAATAATGTTCTTGATTAAATTTTTGGTGACAAGAATAGGAAGTGTTTCATTATGTTACGAAGTGTAACATATAGATGATTCTAGATTCATAAATTAAGCAAATGGTTGCTTTTCATAAAACACATAGGTAGATCTACTTACATCTGTCATACTAACATAATAACGCTGAATTTTTTTTAAGTGGGGGAAATCGTCTAATTACTTCTCCCGCGTGGGTGAGGCGGGAGGGAGTGTCAGACTCTTACTGACTAAAAACCACCTCGTTCCTACTCCTGCACTTCGAGCCGGAGCCCCGTTAGGTTCTCCGCGGCATCAGCGTATCGGCATCAGCCCTATTGAGCCCTATCCGTGGTGGTCTGATGGCTCCTTGAGGCGCGCGCGGAACGCGACACGCCGTACTCACGGGTCTGGTTCTGGTCGGGCGGCGAGCCACCCATGCTCGCCGTCCGCAGGCCCGCACAATAACGCTGAATAGTTTGTTTGGACGCGGTAATCTCCGCAACTACTGGTTCGAATTGAATACGTAGTTTATTTTTAGGTTAGATAGTTTATTTATTGATGAAGACTGTAAACATCACACTACGATCTACAATGGAAGAAAATTTCAACAAATCGACGGTAAAGTGAAGATAGAACATGACCTGCATGAAGCCGGAACTGGGGTAGGCTGGTATTAAGTAGTATAAGTATACCCAACACGCGGTCTATACGACCCGTTCGTGTTTAAGGGTTGTGTAACCGTCACAGCTGCGATTTATTTCTGCGTGTTACACCGAATAAAAAGCCAGCCGTGAGAATGTTGAACATTCACCACCACGGGTCATAACACCTTTATTATTATGGTATTAGGGACTATTTTTGCAAAAAAGTAGCGAGTGATATTCTGTAAACTGTTGTTAGTTGTGATTGTTGCAGGCAACTTAGTTAATGCTAGAGAAGGGACGTGTTTATAATTCACTGTATGTAGAGCCATGTACAAACATGAACGTACAAACATAAGATGAAATGCATGGATCCTATACCAAGTACTGGGAAAATAAGTCGTAGTACCTACATATAGTAATGTAGTTGTTTATTTTAACACATGGTATGTCGGAACGTAGGTCTAAATGCGATACAATGTCCTCAAGAGGTTAAGCACGTTGTTGTACGATTGAATTAATTGAAAAAAATTAAAAGTTTTGATATTTCTATCCGAGAAGCAATCTTTCGTTTAAATTCTTAAAGAAAATTTCTAATTGAAACGAATTACATAGACTAGATCTGAAGATTGGAAATGGCTAATGTCATCATTAATCTTGATACCTATCCATTAGAAATTGACGTCTTTGTAAACACTATTTATTACCTTCCCATCTCAATCAAGTACGCAACATTAGCACACCTCGAATTAAATGAATTGTCGTAATCACTTCTCACGAGGAACGAACTTCATAATTCACTATAATGTAATGTTAGGTTAAATTACGAGAACTTTTATGTGAAAAATGTATTAAACATTCATTTCGTAATTAACTCTAATTTAACTAAAAGATAACTATTTCTTTGATAGCATTGTTAACCACATTTTTTCGCATTAACTTTAAAAATAAATGGACGTCGTATTGCACTGCAATACGGCTTAACTGCAACTTCAAATTAACGGAAAACAAAATGGCGGAAGCATTTTGATTGGTAGACTCTGCAGTGGGTATTTTGTGGCAACTTATTGGTAAGTAACTAAAGGTATTTAACAAATGGCCGGTTGCTGAAATATCGGAAGTTAATATTGCATTGCATACAGAATATTATTACCAGCGTTCAGCATTTTTAAGAAACTACTTACTGCATTGAAATAACATAACATAACATAACATCACGCCTTTTATCCCCGAAGAGGTAGATAGAGGTGCACATTATGCCACTGTACAATGTAACACTCACTTTTCACTATTTATATTATGAGTTCCATGTAATAGGGGGGTGAGCCTATTGCCATATACCGGGCACGATTCCAGACTCCGTGCTACTACTGAGAATTTTTTTTTTATTCTCAAGAATTCCCAATACTCAAACAAATGTCCTCAAATTAAATCTCAACAGCATGCAATTTATACGTGAAACATTCTTTAATATCACTCAGAAACTTTACTTAACCGTTGTTAGGTTACTAGTAATAAAAATAAAAACAAAGAGTTGAAAATAGTTTCGCCCTACTGCGCGTCTAACGACGTGTAGGATTGGTTTATTTGTACGTCTGTGCTACGTAATTACTGCTTGATGTACGTACGAATTGTAATTCACTTTCACCGTAGTGCATATGAACTGTTATGGTTCGAATATGGCCCATAAAGGATAAACATCGCACAGGTACCTATTTTATACAGTAAAATGAGTTTTATACTTTTCGTCTCACATAGAGTAAATCTTAGGAAATTAGCTGAGGTAGCTACACTAGGCATCAATCTCGATTTTCAATTTTCATTGCAAACTTGCAATACAAAAGATTTTGTTCATATGAACAGAAATAAATTATTAGGATTTTTCTCAATTGTTTTTCTATCGATATTACGATTTCAATGAAACCGATGTAGTAATAAAGTATCTATCACGAAGTGGAGCGATAAGAACAATTAAATAGATATAAGGTTTTTCCACGAACTACCGATAAAAATATTAGAGGTAATTAACCATTATGCTTCTATAGTTAAAATAAATATATGGTTGAGTGATAAATTTGAGGGCAAAATAACGGCAAACATTGATTGATGGCAACTTAAAGTTGATTGCGCAAATTGGTATGCCTTGTTAGTATTTTAGTCGAGTGAAGAGTATTTAGTAGCCTTCTCTCGCTTCAGTCCCCAAATCGAAGCGAGAGAGAACTATAAAACTCGTTACTCGGCTAAAATCATAGCGCAGTGCGAACAAGGCTTTACACTAGTATTTTAGTAAAGCGGCGAGTATTCTACTAATATTATAAATGCAAAATTTTGTTTTGTTTGCTTGCTACATCCAAACGGCTGAAAGTATCGAGTTGATATTTGGAACAGGAGTAGGTCCTGGTCTACCAAACAAGCATTGGATTGGAATCCCCAAGGGAAAAGAAAGCGTGGCCGTCCTCGGCAAACCTGGCGTCGCACCGTACTGGCAGAAGCGACAAGCATCGGTATGACGTGGAGTGAGGTGAAGCGTGAAGCTCAAGATAGATCGCGATGGAGAACTTCAGTTGACGCCCTCTGCCCCATCTAGGGGACACAGGCTATTAAACTGTCAAATACCAAGCGGTCACCGGTGACCGCAACCTATTGTTCTATAATTGTGTCTGCAAAACCGGTACTCGACGAGTTAATTCAAGTAAGTCAAGTAGGTTCTGGTCTGGTTATGTGTTAACATAGGTTACTTTTTATCTCACGAGAACGCTGACAGAAGCTAGTTTAGTATCTCTTTCTCTCTTCTGTACTAAAATTGGAGTGAAATACAGCTACTACATTACTCAAATACTAGGGTAGTGCGAACGAGGCATAAGCGTTAACTGCAATCTCGTAGTAGTAACTCGTGTGGCAATCAACCGGTCTGTTTGTTACCCAGCTAGCAGTTACATTTATTAAAAGTTTAATTGCCAATTGTTAGTGAACCATGCATAGGTAGGAGGGGGACATTCGTTTTAAGCTAGATAGGAGCCTATCAGAAAATAGAATTAGATTTTCTATAGTGATTTAAAAAAATCAGCAGTATGACACTAATAATATAATTTACCTTCTGTTAATGTTAATTAATTATCAGTAGGAGCACGGAGTCTGGAATTGTGCCCGGTATATGGCAATATGCTCACCCCCTATTACATGGGACTCATAACATGAACAGCGAGAAGTGGGTGTTACATTGTACAGTGGCATAATGTGCACCTCTGCCTACCCCGGGTGCAAAAGGCGTGATACTATGATGATGACCTTCTGTTAACAAGTTGATATTCTAATAACAGACTAAAATGAGTTTACTAAATCGATGCTTCTGCTGGCACTTATGTTAAACTAGGTATATTGAACAAAATTATTTACGAAATCTCTATTTCATAAGATGTTGTGCGAATACAAACATTTGAACCTCCTGAAAGGTAAAATGATTAGGTCTACGAAACTTGATATTTATATATTCGATAGGTAAATAGCAATTTCATCGCGACCCACGTTTTAAGTCAATATCAATCGTACGGACCCTTGGGTAAAGGACCAAAGGTAAACACAATATTTTAGTGACATAAAAGAATATATATATTAGGTACATCGCTACAAAAGCAATCTGAAGAAGGATAGATTTTATAAAAAAAAATATAAAGAAATAAGGCACCTACCTATCCATATTTTCATGGCGTACGTAGACCTAATTATCGATAAAGTTTGTAAAATACCTACTATCTTCATAAAGCTTAGTTCAATACCAATCAGATTCATAGATTAAAAAAAAATATGTTCGTAAAATAGTGGGATGGTTGCTATGACGCAAATGCGCGCGAACTTTGACATTTTACTCTAGAGCAGAGGATACAAGTACTGTCGGTGAATACAGGCCGGCAATAAATTCAATAGCCATTAGGAATAGCAAGTATGTATACAATGCAACCTAATTATTTAAGTATTGTGTAGAGATTTAACACTTCAGTCTAATCCCAATAAGTATCGGATACCACTTACTTTTAAAGATGGCATTCTGGGGACAATAATATATAGACAATAGAGGTACATAATACAAAAGGAACGCCTCATTTCTATAATAGTTAATGCTGATTCCGCTTTTTAAATTCACTGGGTTCTTAAATCATTGTCTAGGTACGAGTCTGATAGCTTTACAGTTAGTTCACGGCTATTTCAAACAATAACAAACATATTAAAGGTATACCTTTAAAGGTAGTAAAGGTGATGTTATAACATCACCTACCTATTAACCCTTAACCTGATAATCTTATGAGCTAAATTTCCCTTTCAACGTTGCGTCTGGCCTAGTTTGAATTTCACGGTGAATTGACCTTCCGCTCCTAATCCGACTACTTTTTTTTTTTTTTTTTTAAGGGGGGAAAATCATCGAATGACTGCCCCCGCCTGGGTGAGGCGGGAGGGAGTGTCAGACTCTTACTGACTAAAAACCACCCCGTTCCTTCTCCTGCACGTCGAGCCGGAGCCCCGGTTACCCGTTAGGTTCTCCGCGACTCCGAATCGGCATCGGCCGTATTGGGCCCCATCTGTGGTGGTCTGATGGCTCTTTGAGGCGCGCGCGGAACGCGTCGCGCCGTACGCTCGGGTCTGTTTCTGGTCGGGCGGGGAGCCACCCATGCTCGCCGTCCGCAGGCCCGCGCTTACGGTGGCCGGAGATCGTCTCGCGATCCCCGACGCCCGGTGTGTCCTTCCCGATGGCTGGGTTGCGAGGAGGCAGCGCTTCGCTGCCTCACGCGTCCCGCCTCCTCCTTAGCTAGCATGACTGCTTCGCAAAAGGAGGAGACGGCATCCCAGTCCCCCTCGCTCCGCATCATGGCCTGCACTAGACCCGGACGCGAGAGGTCGCCATCGCCGATCACTTCCCTGAGGACACGGCGGTGCTCAGCCCACGAAGGGCATTCTCCCACCGTGTGTTCCACCGTGTCCTCAGGGCGGTCCTCGCAGTGATGACACCCGGGCGTTTCCTCCCGCCCCATCAGACACAGGTACCTCCCGAAACTTCCATGTCCGGTGAGGACCTGCGTCAGGCGGTAGGTGAGGACGCCGTAGCGTCTCTCAAGCCACTCCTCAAAGAGGGGACTTACCGCTGCGATGGCAGCGAGCCCAGCCCTCGGTTGCGACAGTCGTTGCTGCCATTCCGCCATGAGATCGCGCCGGAGCTCATCCCGCCACGCACCTATCTGGCGCGGCAGCGGGGTTTCGCCCCGGCGACGTGCCTCCGCGCGCATGCCGTACACGCGCGCGAGCACCTTCGCCTCCAGATCCCACGGCGGTAATCCGGCAAGGAGGTTCGCCGACTCCCCAGAGATCGTGCGGTATCCGCGGATCATTCGGATCGCCATGACCCTCTGTGCCATGAGCAGCGTCCGAGTGGGACGCCGCAACAGGTTTGGCGCCCAAACAGGGGCGCCGTAGAGGGCCATGGACCGCACGACCCCGGCGTATAACCTCCGGCAGGAGGCGTTTGGCCCCCCGAGGTTGGGGAGGATGCGTTTCAACGCAGCCCCCGTCCTCTCCAACTTTGGAGCCAAACGTCGGAAGTGCTCAATGAAGTTCCACCGACTGTCGAGGACGAGTCCTAGGTACTTCATCGTCGTCTCGACGCCGATGGTAACTCCTCCCGCCATTATTTGGGACCCACCCGGAGGTGGCGCGTTCCCGCGGCCATGAAAACACATGGCCTCGGACTTGTGGAGCGCCACCTCGAGTCCCAACTGCCGGATTCTCTCAACGACTGTCGCAACCGCTGTCGCCATTAAGTCGGCCGCCGCCTGGTGTGACCTCCCGTGCGCTAGCACCAGCGTATCGTCGGCGTAGCATATTGTGCTAACGCCGTTCGGGAGGTCGGTGCGCAGCACCCAGTCATAGCCGATGTTCCACAGGAGCGGCCCCAGAACCGAACCCTGTGGAACACCGCGTGACATCTCTCGCCGGTTCCACTCGCCCCGGTGACCGGGGTAGCTGACGGACCTGTCCGTCAGGTAAGCCTCGATTACACGACGGAGGTAGGTAGGCACCCGATGATATCGGAGTGCCTCCAAGATGCAGCTCCAGGGCAGGGAGTTGAAGGCGTTGGCGATGTCCAGAGACACCGCCACTACGACCTTACCCCTGGACACTGCAGTCCCCGTCGTGAGGTCCCTAACGCGCATGATGGCGTCCACCGTGGAGCGCCCTCTGCGGAAGCCGAACTGGCCGTCCGACAAGTCCGGCCCAATGTCCGTCAGGTGCGCGACGAGGCGGTTCGAAATGATTCTTTCGAAGACTTTCCCCACCTCGTCGAGCAACACTATGGGCCGGTAATCCGACTACTTACGTTGATATAATTGGCCATGGGAACAGGTTTTACATGGACTAGCGATGCGTGGAAGGAGGGTTGGAAAGTCTAATTTTGCATGGCTTAAAGGGTTCTTATCATAGAAATATTTGAATAATAATTTTACTTATTTATGCAATTTCTACAAAAATGTAAATGGGTTAGAAAGAGTTAAACTTAAAGTTAAACTTCAATTACCTACGCTAGCTTTCGAGTAAGTTATCAAACCTTTTGAGTCCCTTGCTATCACCTATCTGTTATTTACATCTATTTATAAGCGTAAATGATGTATTTAAATCAGGGGTTCTCAACCTTCTTAGTCAAGGACTACTTTTTAGAACATTAAAATTTGTTAGGTTAGGGACCACTACTAAGTACTTATGTATTATTTTTATTTATTTCATGCGGTCCTGACCAAGAATTTCTCCAGAGTCGTAAGGCTCGTTCTCATAAAAAACAGCGAAGTCACTGTTTTTATGTCACTGATTTCAATCATTGTAAAGTTACAATGTTTCAATGAGTTCAATCAGTTGATCTTCTTAATTGTTTTCTTTGACATAAGTTTCATTCGAGCTTTAATCGTCGTATTTATTGGAAACACAAAACAACACCTCTATCTTGTATTTTTTTAAATTTCGCACACCATATTTCGTCTTCTGCGGACCACTAGTGGTCCACGGATCAAGGTTTGTCCTCAATAATTATTGAAGCCCATCAATGGTCACAGATTTACTTTCCGCTTTCCTTACATCATTCGCTGGTGGAACACTTAATTACATTAACAATTTGACACTCCGTAACCAATCAAATCTTCCGTTTTATTGTAGAGGTAGAAATTATACCCATTCTCTTAAGTCCCTTCATTTGAACAATTTGTGTATTTAAAGAATATTAGAATAGGTAGGTAAAGGTATTTTTTTCCAAACCCAGTAATAGTTTGTCCGACCTGGGAATCGAACCCTTGCCCTTTTTTTTGAAGGGGGATAATCATCCAATGACTTCTCTCGCCCGGGTGAGGCGAGAGGAGTGTCAGAATCTTACTGACTAAAAATCACCCCGTTCCTACTCTTGCACTTCGAGACGGAGCCCCGGCAACCCGTTAAGTCTTCCGTGGCTCCGAATCTTCCGCGACTCCTTGCCCTGCAGTCGCATTTGCGACCATTCAGCCAACGAGGCAGCCAAAGAATATTATACGAAATACTTAACGAAGTAAGTACGTATTACGAAGAAGTTATATACCCACTTGGCAACCGCATTTAATTTTTACACAAGTACGTAAATAAGTTTTATATTAAAAAATTAGGCCACTTAATTACAATATTTCAGAGCGAATTAAAATATCTATCTTTGAGATTCCCTGAAACAGGTACTTAAGAATTAATTAAGTAGGTACATATTTCATCTTTTCAACGAAATATTTCTCCAAGGAAATTACAATTTTTCTTGACGATCTTGATTGAACGGTATTTGAGACGAAATCACTCGATGTCAAGTCGAGATTTAGTTTTTTATGTTATGGCGCGGTATTCCATTTTTAAAATGCTGGGACCATAGCAAAAAGGATATCATAAATAAGTTTTCATGCCCGTTGCCAGGGAACGTGCGAGGAAGTGTATGAGTCATTGCGTGTACTGCAATGGCAGATTGCATTTAAAAATGTAATAAATTCACATTGCACATACTTATGCTAGCAGTACCTAATAAAATGAAATTTCTTTTAAATGACGTCGTAAACTAGTCTTACGTATTGCAATGCGTAGTGCTGTATCAATTGCATAGAGAAAATGAGTTGGTATCGGCAATGCACCAACTATACAGAATTTGTACTTAACTCTATACTGTCTATGGTTTTAAAAATAAACAGAAAAACGTTACTATGTCTGATTTAATTGAAAAAATACATCACAATAGTTTCATTATAATCATTATATTAGATCTTCAACACAAAATAAGGTCGTCTATCAATGTGACATAGCTAAACTGACTATGTTGTAATTTACAACATCTGCGCAAATGTGGGTCACTTGATGTATCAGCTGTTTCGTGCATATAGAGGTCAGAATGATTGAATACCTCTTTATCATTAATTTTACTTAGTAAAGGGTGTAAGTAAGAATTTATAAATGTGTTACAATGTAATTCAAACATTATGACATGCACTATAAACCAATTGTAATTAAAAAAAGAATATTTACTAGTCATAGCTGTAGCGACGCTTCCCCAGTAAGCTTTGTCTTGTGCGACGTCCAATGCTGGTTCCTCAGGACTTCGAACTGGTTCGACCAGTCCAGAGACTGGCCGTGTACCCAGCAGCAAAGCCGCTGGTGAAACTTTCGAGCGACGCAGTTTGACTGTTGTCCGTCACTTCGTGCAAAACCCGCGAAAATTTTGAATTTAAAGGAACGCTTTTCGAACGCTCGAATTTCGAATGCGTTCAATTTTTTTTTACTTTACTTTGTTTATGTTATAATTAATTTAGCTACAAAAGTTATTTGTTTACGTGTTTTATATTTGAATCTACAAATTAAACTAAAAGTTCACTAAATATTTATTTAGATTCCTTTAAAACTAAGCTAATTAAACTGTCAAATACCAAGCGGTCACCGGTGACCGCAACCTATTGTTCTATAATTGTGTCTGCAAAACCGGTATTCGACGAGTTAAAACGCACGGAAATTGGCTACGGTTAATTGACGCATTGGCACGACACGACACAACAGCGTTGAACTACTGTAAACGTTCTACCACACATTTAACGTGATCAAACACATCTGATCGCACTGCGCCATCAAAACACCACCGATAAAATTCACAAAAATATTCCGCAACTTCAAAAACTAATGGAAAGCGAAGCAAAAATCAACGATATTTTATTTTTAAGTCATTGATGATTTATTTATTTAGATTGTATTGTAAATACCGAACGCGTGCTAAACTTGTGGCGGTCGGCGCCATATTGGAAACGTGAGGGTTGCTCTAGTTAACGCATGCGCAGAACCCGCAGCCCTTACGGGGTTCTTTATTTAAATGCCACCTCGCTTTTTCTACTACGACGGGAATAATTCACACCACTACCATTGCACGGAGTGTTGAGTGGAAACAATAGCGGTGTCATACAAAAGCGGAGATGACTACTAAAGGGAAATGTTCGTCGTAAGTTTTTGAGTAATGATCACAGTCCGCGAGCTGGTATTTGTTTGTTTTCAAGAGGGACGGTGTAAGTAAAAATGTTTGCCGTTTTTTTGGGAATAAATTAAAATTGACGACGTCATATTTAATGGAAAAGGTCAAAGGTGGCTAGGGCGTTTAAATGGAAGTCGGTAGGTATTATTAAAATTAATTGTATCCCTAACAACGTGGTATATTTAAGAGGATTTGTAGGGAAAAGATGATTTATTATTCACGTAGATGTATCTAGGTACTTAATACTTGAGCTAAATTGGATATAGGTAAATCTATTGAGATTTATTTGCCTAAATGAGGCCCTATAGATTAGCACAGTAAGAAGAAACTAATGGTGATAAGTAATGATAGTATGGATTTTGGGTTTGCAACAGCGGTACCTACACATGCAGGGCGAATCTCAGTTGCATACTAATATCTCTCTTGAAAAAGTTTTCCTAATACTTGTTCAGAAAACGATAATGACTGCCTCGTTGACCGAGTGGTCGCAAGTGCGACTGCCGGGCAAGGGGTCTCGGGTTCGATTCCCGGGTCGGGCAAAGTATTTCTGGGTTTTAAAAAAAATCTCAGTAGTAGCACGGAGTCTGGAAATGTGCCCGGTATATGGCAATAGGCTCACCCGCTATTACATTACATGGGACTCATAACATGAATAGTGAAAAGTGGGTGTTACATTGTACAGTGGCATTAAGTGCCGAAATGTGCACCTCTGCCTACCCCTTCGGGGATAAAAAGGCGTGATGTTATGTTATGTTATGCTATGTTATGAAGACGATAATAAAATAGGAATTTACAGTTTCAATGTTATTACAACTTTTATATGACTTCTAAGGTACTGAACAGTTTCCTTTTGTCGCATTTTTTTTTTATCGGGGGAAAATCATCGAATGACTGCTCCCGCCTGGGTGAGGCGGGAGGGAGTGTCAGACTCTTACTGACTAAAAACCACCCCGTTCCTTCTCCTGCACGTCGAGTCGGAGCCCCGGTTACCCGTTAGGTTCTCCGCGACTCCGAATCGGCATCGGCCGTATTGGGCCCCATCTGTGGTGGTCTGATGGCTCTTTGAGGCGCGCGCGGAACGCGACGCGCCGTACGCTCGGGTCTGTTTCTGGTCGGTCGGGGAGCCACCCATGCTCGCCGTCCGCAGGCCTGCGCTTACGGTGGCCGGAGATCGTCCCGCGATCCCCGACGCCCGGTGTGTCCTTCGCGATGGCTGGGTTGTGAGGAGGCAGCGCTTCGCTGCCTCACGCGTCCCGCCTCCTCCTTAGCTAGCATGACTGCTTCGCAAAAGGAGGAGACGGCATCCCAATCCCCCTCGCTCCGCATCATGGCCCGCACTAGGCCCGGACGCGAGAGGTCGCCATCGCCGATCACTTCCCTGAGGTGTTCACACACTTCAGCATTCCGCTACAGTGTGTTCCACCGTGTCCTCAGGGCGGTCCTCGCAGTGATAACACCCAGACGTTTCCTCTCGCCCCATCAGACACAGGTACCTCCCGAAACTCCCATGTCCGGTGAGGACCTGCGTCAGGCGGTAGGTGAGGACGCCGTAGCGTCTCTCAAGCCACTCCTCAAAGAGGGGACTTACCGCTGCGATGGCAGCGAGCCCAGCCCTCGGTTGCGACAGTCGTTGCTGCCATTCCGCCATGAGATCGCGCCGGAGCTCATCCCGCCACGAACTTATCTGGCGTTGTAGCGGAGTTTCGCCCCGGCGACGTGCCTCCGCGCGCATGCTGTACAAGCGCGCGAGCACCTTCGCCTCCAGATCCCACGGTGGTAATCCGGCAAGGAGGTTCGCCGACTCCCCAGAGATCGTGCGGTATCCGCGGATCATTCGGATCGCCATGACCCTCTGTGCCATGAGCAGCGTCCGAGCGGGACGCCGCAGCAGGTTTGGCGCCCAAACAGGGGCGCCGTAGAGGGCCATGGACCGCACGACCCCGGCGTATAACCTCCCGTTCGGCGGTGGCGCGTTCCCGCGGCCATGAAAACATATGGCCTCGGACTTGTGAAGCGCCACCTCGAGTCCCAAGGATTCTCTCAACGACTGTCGCAACCGCTGTCGCCATTAGATCGGCCGCCGCCTGGTGCGACCTCCCGTGCGCTAGCACCAGCGTATCGTCGGCGTAGCATATTGTGCTAAAAGTTCTTGTTTGTCCTTCTAAGTTGTGCAGTTTTACAACTGTAACTGTAACTGACCAAAACTGTAAAAGTTTTAAAACTTTTACAGTTTTGGTCGGCGGATATTTCTTCGGGATCTCTTGAGCTTTCAACATTCATTATAAGATCTTGGATGTTTGTTTTGTTTCATAGTAATCTCAAATTTTGGATAGTTATCCTAAAAGAATTTCAAAATGAAGATACGGAAACGAAATATTCTGTATTATTATGGGGTTCTTTTCCTTTCGCGCTTATATTTGAATCAACGAGGTCACTGAATACTTATTTATTTATTTTATACTTTATGCCATACACAGAAAAATATATATACTTATATAAAATAATATATTAATTAGAAGGGGCCTTTGAACATCGTTTATCCTGCAGGTCGCGGGACGCAGTGGTTTTTACTGAATCAACCCCGAAAAGGAGAAACCTCCACATCATATTATAGAGGTATTTACTCTTTTAAACAGTTCTTAATACATAATAATTCCACAACAAACTACCAACTGTTAAAATCAAAACAAATCAGTCTGGAATACTAAAGACTTTTAGCAAAAACCATCTCTAATCAAGTCGTGCAGACAAATCGAATGTGGCAATACAAAATGAACTGTAACTCACAGAATCGTGCCATGTCGAGCAGATAGATAGATAAGTGATCATTAGGAGTAGGATAGGCGGCCTTGATGGCGTGAAGGGAGCCTTGAGAAGCGGTGTATATTGCAGGAATGCTGTCTGAATATGAGTTGAAAGGCAAATAAGGCTAGTTTTATAAGAGAATTGAATTATAGAGACTAATAGAACGTAGAAAGAATAAGGATAAAGATGGTAGACAGGATTAGATAGACACTATAGAAGAAACAATAAGTTTATGAAATGTATGAAATATGTATGAACACAGATTTATGTTTGTAAAAGAGGTATTGACCTTTTTGATGTAAAATAATATAATCTTTAAACAAAATTGACGTTCTTTATCTTCTCTTCTTTTAAATTACTGCAATTTTTTCATAGTAAGATCAACTTCAAGAGTTATCGAAGTCTTTATTCCACTCGTATTCATAAAAGTGATTGCTTTAAAACCAACTTCAGCCTTGAGCTTTGTGCTAAGCTTGAAGTGTGAACTGTTAGATAAGGCCAGCCAGGCTTAAAGAAAAAGCTTTGGAATTATTCCTTTGTAAACTAAAACGCATAAATCATCGTTTGAATGCAGGAATGGAATTTTATTTGTAATTCCGTGGCCTTTGGAAAACGTGCACAATGCTTTGAATGGGTGCTATCGAACATTGCAGCCTTTTCATGGCATACATTTAAATTTTAACGTACAATTTTTGTTTGGCGTATGTAAATATGGAAAAATTTGTAGTTGTAAAGTTAGTGTGATTGCCAATTGCAATAGCCACTTCTGAATTGTAGTGCGATTGTACCGATTAGACGAAAGAAAAAAGAAAAAACAATATTTGTACCGTAATATAATCAAATTGAAATTAGATTGATTCTAGTAGGTAATAATATGATTCTAATACTATTGTTCTTGGAATATATAAAACTGAGAAACTCTGATTAAATACATATTACGACTATTTCAACCAAGAATGTGACTGACATTCAGGCACATCTGGAGATAGTTCAGAGGCGACCCCAACAACTAATATGGAAAAGAAAGACATCATTAGGCTTTATAAATAACTAGGTGATTAGGCAAATTTCAACACAAACAAAAAAAATCTCAACTTTTAAGCCTTCCCGGGTCTTCCAGAAACATTTCAAGACCAAAATTAGCCAATCGGTGCAGCGGTTCTCGTATTTTAGCGAGATTAACTAACGTACATTCATTTTTAATTATATAGATAATAGAAGAATAATAATAGGAAATGATACGAAACTTGTCAACCACAATATTTGATAAAATTCAAAACACCCAAAAATACTTTTACTGAAGGTTATACTTAACATTTACAAGATGGACACGTGACAAATGTTTCAAACATAATAATACAAGAACAATAAATTCCAGTTAAAGGTCAGATACCTTCGAAGTTAAAATACAGACTTAGGGCATACTTGACGAGTTCATAACGTTTTATGTCAAGTTCTCTTGAAACAATGAAGTTTAGATGAACCTTGAAAACTGCTTGAGGTGGTTCACCCACACACGGCGGCACTCAGAAACTTTGTTTGTGACAAGTTACCAGTACCTAGACTTTGAGATTAAAGGACTTAATATTTAAGATATTTTTTGCTTGTAACGAATGAATAATAATGTTAATTATGTTCTTTATAAAGCTCTTTCCTGTACGGTAATTGTGTTTGACATCAGAACCTTTACGACAATGGTTAGGATTGTAGATGTACCTGATTTCAAGTAAATACCTGAGCACCATGGTATTAAATTTATCTCATGGCTTCTCATGCACATATTGAGACTAATCATCCATTTATTTGTTTGTAACTAATTAAAAAATACTATTTGACTGTTTGTGATTAATAATTAGTAGAAAGTCGTGATTACATATAATTTAGGAAGACAGTTAGTGTGACAAAGTTTACTATTTAGCTATGTTCTTCCGCGAAAAAATATTTGATTTCCTGTGCTTTAAATACAGGAAATACTTAACAGAGAAGTACAGTTACTAAACCGTTATTTTAAATACTGAATGTGGACTGTGTGGAGTTAAAGTTAAGACTATAGAATTACTCCTTATATCCTTGTTATAAGATCTATTTTCGTTTAACGTACATTAACCCACAACACTTCAATATTTTTTAGAATAACAACTTTTATTTTTATAATCATACTTAAGTCCACTGATGTTTACTCCGAACTCCTAACATAGTAGACAGCAGTCTTACTGCCATATACTGTGTACTAGTATACTTATAAAACACTAGCTTCTACCCGCGACTTCGTACGCGCAATCCTGTTTCTCCCATTCCCGTAGGATTTTCAGGACTTTTTTCTGTCATAAGAACCTTCTCCTGACGATAACAAACACAACAAAAAATCTGCCAAATCAGTCTAGCCTTTCTCAAGTAATGGCGTGACAACGGGAAACGGATTTCATTTTATATATATAGATTCTCAGAATAATTAGAAATTGAAACACCGAATACCAACCTAAACAGCATTATTTGGTTGCTTCAGTTATTTTGTTGTTCAGATATAAGACAAAAAAATTATCATCATCATCAACAGTGACCAGTCCACTGCTAGATTACGACCACGAGTTCCCTTTACATAAGAGATATAATTATATTTTATACTCCATATTATGTTTGCATTTTTCCAATCCACTAACATTAACTATACCTAAATCCAAGTATAGTACTTTGGTACATTCACCTCCGACCCAATTACCAGTGTAATCTGTAATGTAGAGGTAGTTAGCGAAAAGTGGGTTTCGGCCTAACTACTTGATGTCTCTGAGGATCCCTTCGAAGAACTGGCATAATGCTATTTGTTTTATCATTAACGTCATTGTCTCCGCCTGGTGCCCACGCATTAACTGTATCTGACGTATCAAAGACTAGTAGTCCTCTTATTATTAGAAATGTGGGTAGTAACATTTACCTCTCTTGGGATGTTTAAAGGTAAGTGGGACGAAAACTATATCTGAAATCTATACAAATAAAAATGAATTTCCGTTCGTTAGTCTCGCTGAGTTAAACTTGAGAACGGCTGAACCGAATTGGCTAATAAAAATTTAGTCCGGAAATGTTCGAAAAAGTTCAGGGAAGGTTTAAAAGGTAATTTTTAGGTAGTACGTTAGTTAGCTAGGTAGTTTGTCGAGTCAGCTAGTACCTACTATAAATAAAAATATCCTATGTTGTAGCTTAATTATTGTACAATCTTCTTCCATGGCCCACGTTCTTAATTACCATTACGATAGATAATAACATCACCAATTACTGTGCATTTTACGTCCATGTTATTAATCATTTGTTTAAGGGGTGAGGTTATAAAAAAACCTGACATAACACACAGTATTGTATAAGATCGAAGTTGAAAACTCATTAGGTGTTGTTTCCGACCCATAATTTTTTTGCCAGGCGAACTTTAAGTCATCATTTGCAATAATTAATAACAATACCAATGATACTATCAAATTAAATGCAACTGGCACACAAAATAGTAAACCCAAGTGGTTTCAATGCAAATTCCATTCAAAATTTTACAAGCACTAGCTCGGCTTTAAAAACCTGTTTTGCTTAATTAAGTCGTTGCATAGACTCGAGACTGAAACCGTTATACTTTTTAAAATATAAGGAAGTGAACAGACATCAGAATCGATCATCATTGATTGCATCAAATATAAACATGATTTTATTTCCTGACCTACATAAAAACTAGGTAAGTATTGTATACTAAGAATTGATTGACATAGTAATATTAAGTTTCTCATTAAATACACTTTAGTTTCGTCAAATCCTTTTGAATTTGATAGGCGTTCCTCAGGGTTGCATTCTCGGCCCATGCTTTAATGATGATGCAAATAGGAACATCAATCGCAACAAGGAACACAATAATAGAATAAAAACCCAATAAATTTACTTATTATTCCTTATGCTCGATAAAGTTAATTAAAATAAAATCATATTTCAAAGATAATAGGATACATTTTACAATAAAGAATTTTTAATACTTCTGGATAGTACAAAATGCTACAGCTTGGCATTTTAAATATAAGAGCAGACGCGAGAGAATTTCCGTAATGCAAATAATTTTAATTTAAAACGTTGCTCAACAAAACTCGTTTAGTAAAGAAACATAATAAATGCACTTTAAAGTTATGAAGTTTAATAACAATTTTAGTTTAATATAAAATTATAAATCACTTCAGTACACTGACAACAGTTTTAAACTTAGTGAAATTACCAACACCTCGTAAATTCAGTGATTGACAGTGCAAGTACCTACTGAACTAGGAGTTTTCAAAATCAAATACATACCTCTACATACATAACTTCACGCCTGTCTCCCATGGGGGTAGGCAGAGACTAGGGTACGCCAATTACTACGATTCCTACATACCTCTTTCGCTTCATCAACAGTCATCAATCTTTTCATGCATGCTCGTTGGTTAAGGGTACTTTTAATTTGGCCCTTCTTTAATATATCGCCAATCTGGTCACTATATATCCGTCTAGGGCGCCCTCTACCGACACCCCCATTCATATCCGCTCTGTATACTTCTTTCGTTACTCTTCTTTCATCCATCCTTTCTACATATCCAAACCAGCGTAACATTCCCTTTTCAATCCTTGTCACTACATCAAAATCAAATTACAACATATTAACCTACTTCTACCTAACTAATATGCTACGAAAGAAAACCTCCTATATTTCTAAACAGTCCATGTTAGGCAAAGGACTTACATCAAATAATTTATCCACTTTTATTTTAAATCTCCATCTTCGAAGCAAATTCTTACTAATTCTAATTAGCCGTCTTATGTAAATAGCTTCGTTGTTTCATTTACAAGAGTAACCTATCAGAGTTTTATGGGAAAATCTTTACATTATCTATGCGGAAGCCTGCAACATTTGATTGCATAAGAAAAGGTAAGGTTCTTTGAGGTAATTGCGAACTGGTATACAACCTCTTTGTTGGATGGGAGTATAGTTATCTCATTGGCATGTTGTGGATTATCTCACGGTATTGGTTCAGTTAAATTGTGTAGAAAGGGAAATCAAAGATTTAGTAATTTGCGTCTAAATGAGATACTTTAACGTTTCATATATTTTCTCTACAAATATAAATATAATAACTTCTCTGTTTGTTTGTGAGACTGTTTAAGTTATTTTTTTAACTAGAATTAACTGGAAATTAACATAAAACCTTCAATTTACCATTACTTGAACTCAAAAATAAAAATAAATAAGAAATATTACTTAAAAGAGTAAGAAAGATTTAGACATATAAATAATTATTACATATTATGTAATATACTTTATGTTATTTATGGGTGCACCTATTTACAATGTAGAATGCACACATGTAGGTATGCTTAAAATGTATTTGCTATTTATATAAACAGCTTTAATATACCAGTCAGACTATTTACGTCCTCAACCTTTAGAATAAAAAAATATGAAGAATGTAGTGTAGAGGTAGATGCAGTGACTAGCAAAATGGCGGGCCTTGGTCCAATATAATAAGCACAGATCTCATTCTGTTAAAAGACACTTGAAGACCTTTTCTTTATTTATTTTTTAATGTCACCGTGCAAGAACACTTTGGATATACTAGACGATATTTAGAACTTCCAATTGGGTAGATGCCTAATTTTTATTTTATTGTCCGTCTGGTAGATTATTTTAAATCATTAGACACGTATTTTTTATTTTCTTACAGAAACGAATACTTTCGACGATACATTGATTTAAAATGTCGCGTGACGTCACTTCTATGTACATTTTATACGAAAGAATAGAAATGACTGACGTTTTAGTTTTTATACATGTCTAATATTTTTCCATTACCTAACTTACGGACTAATTAGATTTTTAATTTTCATAAAATTATTTGTTTTTTTTTTATTATGAATTATTCAGTGCTTTAACCTGTGAGATACTTCAATCAGGGAAATTTTAGCGTTAGCATAGTCTAATGATATATTTATTAGATTTTCTAATTTTAATAATATCTTTAACTGACGTTACTTAAAACCATTCTAGTTAGTTACCGAGTTAGTATCCCAATGTTACCTTATTAATTATAAAAAAAACAACTGCTCTATTGCAATACCAAATTACAAGAGCCCCATTACTTATTACATACATTTAAATAGAACCATTCATAATTAAATGTGTAAATGATTGCGTTGAATACCAAACAATAGTATTTCCAAAGGTTATGACTACAATGTCATTTAGCCCTTTCACAATGTGACTGAGTTAACAGCCTAACTGTAACATTTATAATTATGATTTCCGTGAGACTGGTAACTAGCCTTGTCCAGGTTGGTATTTAGTGACCAATCACGACTCTTTTGTCGTAGCAACTTATACTTTATTCAAAAGTATACAAAGTTAAAAATAATATTTTAAATGTAGGAGTGGAATTCATACTTACTTAAGTATCTATAGGTTGAGTTTCGACCGATTAAATACATGTATAAATTCAAATCAATGGTTTGTGTTTTACCAAACATCTAATGCAATTCTTTCAAGGCTAGAAAAGAAACAATGAGTGTTCTCAAATAGAAATTGCAATTGTGTTATTCCTATATTTAATTTAATGTAGACCAAGACTTCTTTCTATGCTCTTGATGCCTAAACTTACAAA
Source organism: Spodoptera picta (assembly GCA_038387885.1). Classification (NCBI taxonomy): domain Eukaryota; kingdom Metazoa; phylum Arthropoda; class Insecta; order Lepidoptera; family Noctuidae; genus Spodoptera; species Spodoptera picta. The sequence continues at coordinate 1,150,163 of JAZHFQ010000168.1, read as the reverse complement.
AGTAAAGTGCACAGGCGAGGTTCTTACCAATACTAGACTATACAGATCTCACGGAAAGTGACGTAATACTAACAACTTCTATGTCATAGAGACGTGCGTTCAAGTTCTGCAACACGTACCGCAAGAACCACGATCGTATTACGTGTCATCTTTGAATCCATCATCACGAAACCCACATACAAATAAACGAACAAAATCGTGACCATGTTTTGTATCTTCAAATAATGAATTCGCACATTTATACCGTTACTTCATACTGTTTAGAGTGATATTATATTTATGCATTCATGTAAAGGTACTCTGTTAATTAAGACACGATAGATCAGCGCACAAGAGTAGATACGTTAAATCAGCTAATTGAATCGGACATTATGACCGTTTTACTAACATCTCCTGAGGAATCCCAAGTTAACACTAACTTCTAAGTTTAGGTGCTACGTCATGCTAAGTAACGTTTGGTTACGAGATGGCTTAGGAGTTAGGAGTGATTGGTAAAAAAAACAAAAAGGGTTTTTAATATCACTACATAGTATAAAACAAAGTCGCTATCCAACGTCTGTCTGTCCTTATGTATGCTTAGATCTTTAAAACTACGCAACAGATTTTGGTGCGATTTTTTAATAGATAGAGTAATTCTTAAGGAAGGTTTATAATTATAACACATGCATATTGCACCCGTGCGAAGCCGGGGCGGGTCGCTAGTTCATAATATACTTCGTATTAAGTTATACTATTCATATTTCTTAAATGAAATTATCTGTCAAATTACTTACTGAACGCAAACAAGTTACTACAAACATGAATTATACATCAAGAATCGTAGTTCTAAAGCCTATAACTGTCATGACATGAATCAGGATGGACGCAATCAAGTCTCACAACATGTAACCAGTCTGAACTGAAACCGAAGCCTACTAACCTCACAATAGAACAACAGATGTAACAATAAAACAAGCAAATAAACACAAACAAACATACAATAAAATGTTAACAGACATCACTGTAAAAACAAGGTAGATATAAATACAGAATACAATTAACTAGAAATCTTATAAACACATAATAGAAAAGTGGCCAGTTAATTATTAAACTATTATCTTTGCAAGCACGCGATATGACGTGATAACGTAGTTAATTTAACTGCAATCTATGATTCTTATCTAGTTATTCATCTATCTAAATAACTCCTGAATTACTGATGAAGTTTCATTTCAGTTTTTATTCACTGAATAAAGTCATCTACCTACTGGTATTCCTAATTATGGCGAGCAACTTGAGCTTTAACACAATAACGTGGATGGTACCTAAACGCTTACACATTCATCATCATATCAGCCTTAGGATGTTCACTGATGATCATAGACATCTCCAATGATGATACTGAATACAAGCTGTTATCCAACGATCCGGAAGTCAATGGGGAGATCTAAATGTTAAGTGTACAATTTTTTTTAATGGGAAAAATCATCGAATGGCTGCTCTCGCCTGGGTGAGGCGGGAGGGAGTGTCAGACTCTTACTGACTAAAAACCACCCCGTTCCCGTTATCCGCTACTATCAAGTGTACAATATACCTTCAAGGAGTTCCAATTATTTCATTATCACTAAAATATGCAACAAAAGAAATATTCAGATTTTTACCAACCACAGAGATTTCGACAGACAAAATAATGTTCTATTTGCTCAACTCAGGAACCTAATTGACAATTTCTCAAAGCAGTAGGACAAGCTACCTTAAGACAAATTCTTCGAGAAAAAATTTAATCATGGTACACCGAAAAAAGTGTTGGAATCCAACAAAGAAGGTAACGTTAGGATGACGCAATCCCACCCGATAGTCAGAGATAACGGTGAGATGCGCTGGCGCACGAAAAATGTGCTAAACTGTTACTGTTACACTTTATTCCGTTAAATATACTCAGAAATGTGTTTTTTTTTTACAAAATGATGTTATTTATTATTCAGGTCTTTTGTAAACAGCTACTATTTGCATCAAAATTACATTAAACCTCAAATTACGTTTAGTAACTCTAAAATAAGGTTTAATTACAACAATTACTACCATTACCACGAACTCAGAAACGAAAATAGGGTGAAACTAGAAACTTAATTTGGTTCTTGAGCAAATTAAGTTCTTACGTCTAGAGTAATATAACACAAAGTGCCATTAGTGTCTAATTAACTTAAGCTAGATCAGGATTTCCTTTCTTTTGTCTAAGTGAAGTCAAATTACCTAATAATAGTCATTTTGAAAGAAGAAATGCCTGGACCCTAGAAGCATTGTATACCCTACCAATATCAATGGCATAACGCATCATGAGTATACATTTTTTCTTGCATAAGTTAAAACATAGAGTAAAAGCGCGTAAGTTAATTTACAAAGCGCAACTTCAAATTTTTTCTCCAGTCATAAATTCTTCCAAGAACAAAGTTTTACAAAAGAAAACTACAAAATCACGAAAGAAGATTTAAACCAATGTAATTTAAGACCAAGCATTCCCAATCGGCAGTCTGGCAGAATTCCAAGTTTAAGTCTCCTTGACCCGAAGCTTTCTGTTCTTTAAGACCTCAACAGCGACCCTGATAATATAATACACTAGTTTCATAACTTTGCCATCTATCCGCGTTAGTACGATCATTTGTTAGTTGGAAATCACGAAATCGTATCATCAATTTGATGATACGATTTCGTGAATCGTATTTATTTGTCCATTTTACACAGCGACCTTCAGAAGTTTTGTTTGATAAAAAATTACGACTGCAGTATTTATGTCCGCAGAAAATTCTTATGGTGTATTTTGATGTTTAAAATTGTTTATATCGATTTGAAAAAGCTTGTGATTGCAACAGTAGTGTCGGGTACGGGCGTACGGGTCAGTTGTTGATCTTTTATGCGCCAGTAATTGGCCTTCTATTGTTCCAGTTCTGATATGCAGATTACTTACTTTACATTCGTTGCTTTATTTTGCTTCAAATTTAATTTTAGAATTAAAATTAATTTACTATGTAATTACAACAATATTTTTTTTTGCTTTATGTACCTCTAATATCTATGCTAAATAAATATGGAATAGAATTTACTTAGTTTCTTTCAATCGCTTCTGTAGAGCACGTTAGCATATCAGTTTAAGTTACAAAATGCTAAGACAGACAGATCTTTTATTATGAAGAGAACCTACTAAATCGAAGATCAAAAACTTAAACTTGTCGAAAATTCACAACCTGTTGGAGTGATTTATTAATGAATAAGAAACGCGGAGTCATCAATATTATGCTCAAAATCTCACACATACTCGCATGCAAACACACCACGCAATGTTAGATAAACGTAAGGTAATTGACATCATGCTATTTATAAGACATTAGTTAGAAGGAACTGGTGATTAAATCATGAAGGAAAACAATCAAAGTGGGGGTGGAAAAGGATTGAATAATACTGAATGATGTAGTAAAAGAAATAATTGATACAATACAACCTTTTGGAAATACTTCGGTACTTATTTAGACTGACAAACAGGGAATTTAGACCAGAGAGAAAGTCTAGATGGCATTAATTGTAAAGTAATGTAAGAGTCGTCTGGAGAGTAGGACCGCAATGAAGACTTTTTTTTCAAATAACATAGTAGTATTGGAGTTTGTAAACTTTAGTTTACCATCGACTAAGTACTCGTTATGGAGTTTGCAGACAAATAAAACTACATTAAGTAAAGTATAATGCTAAAAGTCTAGACGTCTTGTCACTATCAGTCTGTAGTAAATTTCTAAATTCTATTTGTTATTTCAAAATCTCTTTTTTCTGTATGTACCGTGTGGCCCGGTTTACCTCATAAGTGCTTATTTATATTCATTCTGCATTCGTTCCAAAATTTGGCCACAAGAGAATAAAGCGAAATATCCAAATTTTACTGTTTATACAACTGTCTTCGGAATAATAAAGAAATGATATTTTTCAAGGCTAGTTTATAAAGTTAAATACATTATTATAATTATGCTAAAATGACGTATTTTTCCAACATTTTCGTAATTTAAGGCTTAAATATTCAACAATTTGATATCGTCACAAGTTAACACGGAACGAAGAAGAGCTAAATGTAGAAATCTATTGCAAAAGCAGCATCTTAGAGCACATGCTCATTTTCAATACAATCTCACGTTCACAATCTGTAACTTGGGCCGTTAAAATGCAGCACGTCAGTCTAGTTTCGTAAGAAGACACGGGAAAGGCGGTCTGCGATCACGACCTAGTGCAAAAAAATCGGTTGGGTAGCCATGTTGCATGTTCGAAGTTTAAAAAGTAATTCGTCTGACCTCGATAGTTTCCGTGTGATTAGCAGATAGTCTTATGTTTTCAAGGTCAAGAACGAATGTAGATAAGTGGCCATTTTGTATTTTGATTAGCTTGTAGTGATGGGAGATTGGATTTTGGATGTGTAAAAAATAACAATATCTATTGTTATGGATTGAAGTAGAGTCCATTCTTAACACATATATTGAATTATTGACTACCTTGTTGATGGAAAATAACGCGCAGCATCTTATGTATAATAATATTCACGATTAATATTATACCTTATAGTATGTTGTGCAAATGGAAGATGTCTAAATGCCATACTCCAGGCATAGAACTATCTATACTCTTAAAATCCAATACCACTCTTACTAGGTACATAATCTGCTTGATTTAACAATAATTAAGTTCAATAATAATTAATTCTTGCAAAAAATTCATTCAAAACCCGCCATGACTAAGGGCTTGTTTTTTTTAATACTCAAACCAATTTCCTCAAAGTTAATATTCCCAGGGTTAAATAAAACAAGTATTTTGAAGAACATCGGGTTATTATCGTAATTGCATTGATGGCCGTCGCAAGCGCACGCAACTTTTAATTCTTAGTAACCATTTCCTCATCATTTCTTTATTTAGGTATGCTTTATACAATTCTCATCTGTGATTGAATTGTTTTTAGGTGGCTTTTGCAATGGAAAGTGTTAAATGACATTTCAATGCGTGTATTTGACATGTTGAGGTTTAACTTTTAGTATTTGTTTTACAAAGTGAACATGTTACCTTTGTTTGCTCAGAATCTTAACCTAATCGTATTGTTAAAAGTCATTATTATTGGTATATTTTCAAAAACAAAATACATACATACATAACATCACACCTTTTATCCCCGAAGGGGTAGGCAGAGGTGCACATTCTACCACAATACAATGTAACACCCACTTTTCACTAGTTGTTATGAGTCCCATGTAATAGGGGGTGAGCCTATTTTCAAAAACAAAACTGGGTTTAAATTCCACCCAAAATTTGACAACAGGCTCATGCGCTATAAGGTCATAATGTACTCAAAAACATAACATGGAAGAAACATTAACTGTTAAGTAGGTAACTCAGTTAAAAACACAATTACATATTTGAATAAACCTACACTATTTAACTTTACTATCTACATCAATATTGATAGTTTAATAACAAATATTTGTTATTATAACACACTCACAACCTTATTACACATACCTAATATTTGACGACGATCATTAAATTGATGACCGAAGATCGTTACGTAGCACCTACGTCATCTATTAAAACATTAACGCGTTGTTCAAAGGAGTAACTAGTTGACTTGGCACACGTAAATAGGTAACAACACGTACTTTAATTCTCGGAATGGTCGACAAAGGTGCCTTTCATTACTTGGTCTAAATATCATGGGCCTAAGGGCATACACTGAAATTGTTGGCCCGTGACGAAACCGCGGAAAACTTGGGTTTAGGATTGCCGAGGCTCCGATTCGAAGTGCAGGAGTAGGAACAGGGTGGTTTTTAGTCAGTGAGAGTCTGATACTGCCTCTCGTCTCACACAAGGCGGGATGATTTTCCGCCCTTATATTAATAAAGAAAATGTTTGCATGCAGATAGAAGAGAATGGAAAAGAAGATTTTATGCTAACGCCAAGTAATTTAGGATGAGATCATGATGAATTGAATGCTTATACTTAGTGAATGCAGCAGATGAATAAACAACCCACTCACTTTAAACCTATATACTTACATCCTCACAAAAAAACAGATTTATATAGAGTTGGAGTTATATAACTTCTTTAACGAAAGGTCCCAAGACAGGCTCACGACTTTTTACTCTAACATATTATATCGAGTGAATGTAGGACGACATAGTATCGATTACTTACATAAAATCGATTAGCTAATCGGTCGCGGTTTGAAGAACAAATAATTACGATTATTATAAAGATTATTATTACATGATGCACAAATTCGGCACGCAACATTATGTTAGGTGTCCATTGTTTTAGGGATGTCCGATACTGAAAGATTTTCTATAATAAGTATGTTTTATTCATCGATAAATGGACTATCTAACACGCAAAGAATGACTCGATTCAAACTAGAAGTTCCGGAGATTGGCGCGTAATAACCAACTATTTTTCTTTATTTTTTAACTATTGTTTTCGTTATAATGCTTGTATGAAATGGGATTAAAATAGCCATTGTTTTTTCTTGTATATAAAATAGTTACGTTATGACGTTATTATATTAAATGGAAGACCAAAATAGAAAAATACTTCATGCTATTGTACATATTTTCACACAACAAGTTTTAATACAATGAAATTCCTATTGAAAAAACTAGATACATCACATTCTCTGACTAGAAATTGGACTAAATACTTTCAATCCCGCTTACAACTGAGTATAGTTTCAGTCATATCAACAGTAATCCAAATTGTTTCGTTTCTAACTACAACATTTCAAATCACTAAAGAGACAACCCTATACATAGTTCTTAGTACATCGGCATTTGGCAAAAGTTACATCAGTACCTACAATGAATAAATCAATGGATGTGGCATAGCATGGCATTCACAAAGAACTCATTACTTTTATGACCCTACACTTGCTGCAACCCAGTTATTACTTCACGACGAACGTTTTTTCTCAATAAGTGAGTTTTGTTTATGAAATTGTGAGTAATTATCATGGCTGCCGAATGTGTCCGATGGTCTCTTGGTTCTCAAACTTTCAATTATCTATAAAATATTTTCATCCTTATTGCTTTTGTAATAGAACTGAAAATCTATTAAACTATATATGCAGACTGCTGGCATCTTTCTTTGGAATCTATAACAAAGGACGGTTTATAAGTCATTAGTTTTGTCTTTGTCAAAAAATGGGTCAAATGGATCGTTAGCAGTGACCGAATTATTTTAATTTCTTGCACAATAAGTCTACAGACTTTATGCCTTAGGCATTTTCTACCTAACCACCTTTAGAGCATGTAGGGACAAACGGTTATTGGCATTATGCGATCAAGCGATATACATACAATAGCTTCTACCTACATACGTATGACTTTGGTCACAACCATAGGTCAATAATCCACGGTGACGAGTTGATAACACAAAAGTTTTGGATCATTTTTCAATTCACAACTTAGTAACAAGTTTCCATGCCATCTAAACTCAGATACCAATCCAATCAAAACGATACAGATTCAGAAACTAATTTCAAAAAGAAAACTTCTTTTAATTAAATTTCCTATCGATTTACTACCATCGAGTATTTATTCTCACTATCGATTCTCATTCTTGGAATCGATTTCCCGAACACAATAATGAAAAATGTGGGCGTTGATAACCGCAGGCGAAACAAAATGAAGCAGTAAGTACCGCTGAGGAAAGTTTGACGAAACGATTTGATCTCACTTTTAAGATGAAACTAACCATCAGACTCGAGCGAAATGACCCGAGACCAGTTGATTTTGAGGCGTATAGAAATATTCTTTAATAGTACAATGTTATAAAAAATTGTAATGAAAAAAATAGCGTAACAAATGAAAATGATAAAACAAACGAAGAGACAAAATAATGCTCAAAATGATACAATCATGTCACAAAATGGTTGTCCAAATGAAAAAGCAATCAAAAACAACTTAGCACTAGTACTAATAATACAGCACTAAATAGGACAAGGCTGTGGAGTTGTCTAGAAAACATAATAAAGGTATGATGAAAGATAAAAGATCTAGTATTTATACGATAGAGAAAACAATGAATTATATGAACAAGCCAATACATCGTCTTCACAATAGGCTTGTGACGTAATTATTACGTTCACTACATTACAATAATAGACGAATGCACTTTAACAATAATAACTACCTAACTGCAGTGTAATCTACCTATACCTAAATACAAACGACTGTCAGTTTTAGACAACAAACTTTATTGACTACTGATAAAGTTTAGATTACAAATACATTACAGGTGCAAATTGACTTTGTAGATGAATATTCTGTTGATTTCTCGGTTTAATTTGAAAACATGTTGATAAAAACAAATGACGTGTTAAAGAGGCTATTAATTTTATAAATTCCCTTCTGCCTTGAGTCAAGAGAAGGCATTATAATGATTTACTGGGTACTTCATTATCTTAAGTATTGAGATCTTTAATTAGAACGATTACAATAACTATGAATGTATCCAGTGGTCCTAAAATTAATAATAAACGTGATTGTGATGGTACCATAGTAAAAATTTAATGTAAGTTCAATATTTTTAGACCCCGTTCTATTACGTAACAACGTTGGGCCTAAAAGTCTTCCTTTAGGTACGCCTGCCTGTTAACCCATTGTCATATATAACTGTCGATCTATTGAAACAACGGAATTAATGCAGAACTAAAGATAGATTTTCGTGTAACTAGATTATTATCTTTATAAGCCACTAACCACTGACCACTGTTCTTCTTCATGTTACTTGTCTTTAATTCATAAAAAAATGTCACCAGTTGCCATACTATGCCTTCTAGGGAACACCATTAAGATGTCTGTCGATGTTTTACCAAGAACTCATGAACACCAAGTTCAAAGTGAGCTACGTCTAAGAAAAATGGTTTGACCGTAAGGTGTGTCATTAAATGTTAAGTATTTCAAGTTTCCAAGCAATTCTGTGCCTTGTTCCAAATACACTTGTACACATAATACAATTCCAAGAAAGCAATACAATAAGGAAAGGGTATAGAAAAGTATGTCAATGAACAGCATTTCAGAAGGTGATTTATATTTGTATTGTCATAATGCGTTGCGTATCGATCTAATGCCTTATTGTAATCCAGACACATCACCAAAAACCGTAAAAATATATTAACGGTCTACTTTATCCAGGATCCGAACGTAAAAACCGCAGTATTGTTTGCTATTGATCACAAAAAATGCATTTAGCAAACAAACCCGTTACATGGAAAGTCCTTAAATGAAGAATTATTTGTTCAAGTGCTTTTCCATGATTCAAAAACGAGGTCTCGATGACGAATAAGAATTTTTGATGACGAAGTTTTGCGGACAATGTCATAATATTGTCACCTTCACGAAAACACTGACAATTTGCATATACGCGCGAATTTGTGTCTTATATTGTAGCGGTAAAATTGTTTATGCAAAGAGGTAAAATTGCTTAACTGGTGCAACAGTCTGATGCAAAGTTTAAACGAAATCAATAATCATTTATGATAATTGAAATTATGAAAGGTACTTACGACTGATGTCCATAGCTAGGGTGCTTGTAATACACACTCCCATCTTCAGTTTTACGACCAAAAATCCAATAAAGAAAAGTCACTTAATCGGGTTGTTTCAACCCTATCGATGAACTGTCAATTTATGAACGAAACACTCCACTCGCACTGATTCCCAGTAGATACTGATACACACTGATATAACACTAAATCTTGTTAGTCTAGTAAACTTACGTTGCAGGTCGACTGGTACCTCATAGGCTTCACTCCCGTAATCTAATTATCCTCACCCCTTCCTACTTTTGATTCAAACTTTTTAAATGTACCGGTAATTCGATCTGACGTTTAGAGAACCATATTTAAATTTTTAAATATGGAAGAGACACGTCCGCGCGTCTATGGAATCCGGCGCAGACTGCGGTACTGAGCGTAGGCTGTATGCTTTGCTTTCAACAAGCGGCTCTCAATCTTTCGGGTTTTCCATCTTGTAACTAAATCTTGTTTGTATTTGATTTGCAAATGTCATTTTCTATTGTTAAAGGGAAAAATATTTACGTAGTAAAGGTTGAGTAGATTAGAAATCAGTTTGTTATTCAATTATCTGTTTTAGTTAGCAGTGTTTACTGAATAAAGATATTCTAACTTTGTTCTATCCAACAGAGAAACTAGCTAAAAATTTACAAAATTATGTCAAAAGAATTTGGGACCTACATAAAAATGTTAGCAGTTTCATGTCACCCACACTCTAAACTAAGAGTACCTAATGTCTCTTAAAAATGAATATGTATAATTAATAGCAAAGTTATCGAACCGCAGACCAACAAACGGACCAGTTTTATGCAACGCAACACTTATTCATTTTGCTTCAAACAGCTATTGTGAGTGAGAAACAGTGCACTTTTTCATTTTAACCATTCTCCCTGAGACTGATAGACCACTTTACTAACAAAACAAGTGCCTAAAAACAAAAAAGATACAAGATTGAGAAACATTGTTATTTTTTTGTTTTATGAAATGAAATTGTTTGAGGGCATTCCGGTTCGTTCTACAAAATGTGATTAATAAAGTGATCAATCATTTTGACTGGACTTATTTGTCAACATTTCCTTGAAATAGGGAGAGTGATTTATTGATGGACAAAAATGGGTCATCTAAAAAATCTTACGTACAGGTTTACTTACATACACGGCAAGGACCAGTTTTCGTAAGAAGTGCAGTGCTAAAGCTTAGGAAAAAGTAGTTTATTAACTTCTGTCACCTTCACTTCGTAAAAAGGTGTAATATTACAAGTGTATTACGTATGTTACAAATACATTAATTAATGAATTGCGGTCGAGTGTTGACCTGAGCGAATTTTAGTTAAAATTGACCTCTCAGATTTGTCGTAACTACTGAACTATGTCATCCAGTAGCTTAAAGTTTTAATTGATGTCTACATACAGTGAAGCCTATTAACAAAAAAGAAATCTCTGAAGTTTGTCAAATAACAAAGAACAAAAGTATTATTTTAAAGTACAGACAGAAAATCAAAAACGCAATCGTTCTTCACTTTCTCTGCGTAAGCAAACCTTCTTAGGACATTAATAATAAAATTAATGATTAATTTATATATTATTTTTAATGCACAACACTTACAAGTATAGGATCATGTACTCGATAGAAATGGAAACCAAGTTATATAAGGCACGGTATATATTACGTAACTTCAGTATCCAGGTCGATATTCGAGTTCCCAGTGACCTAGACGTCTAGATAGTCTTACGTCGGAGACAGGCAGGCGCCTGGTACCACAGCACCAAAGACAACCTTACAATCTCCAGCATAAGGTTTGGAATCAAATACAGATTATTTGTTTTTATGGGTCAACTTTTGCGGATACGAAGTGGACCAGAAAATATCTGGAGATCGTTAAGCACAGAAGTTATATGATATTCTTGGTTTGTAAATTTTAGTGGGAAAGTGTGACTGATGGATCAGTCTGCATCATTTTGTGAGTTCTTCGCTAGCGAAACTTTTACGCCTAGTTTTCTTTGATAGAGAGAGTAGAAAGGGCAATAAGTGACATATTGAGTATAGACAACATCACATAATATCTATTCACGGTGCGTCAAAAGGATAAGCAGAGCTGGCTTGTAAAGTTAAAATAAATAACTACACGAAATTAATAATAAGCCTAACCAGCAGGTGTACGTATTAGAAAATCCTGCAAAGCTAATTTTCTTTTCACTCCCTTTCACAACTTATGGTATTGCGCCAAATTAAAACACGAATAGAGTAATTTGTCTATCATTATCATAATTACCTACACCTAAGTACTTAATATACAATCAACTTTCTTTTGCAAAGAGAAACAATCGAGTCCTATGTCCAAAGAACCTGGCACTACATATGCCTCGGCTTTTATCCTATAGCACGGAATACACAGGGCTCCAGAGTACTAGACTGCCAACCAAGAGGGGTCATTGACAGTATGAATAGTCTCCAAAATTCGTTCAGGACTTTATTTAATTATTTTTTTGAGGTCAGTATATCATCTCTTCAGTTCTCCCGGTTAGGCGAGAGGGAGATAAAACTTTTACTGACTAAAAACCACCCCGTCCTTACTCCTGCTCTTCGAGCCAGACCCACGGCAATCGGGTATCAGCACTACTGGGCCCCATCTGTGGTGGTCTTTTTTTTAATAGGACAAGCCCGCCACAACCTCCCGAAACCGCTGCAACTCCTGTAAGCCAGGATCTACAGTAGATACAACCATGAAAACACCGAAAACATGAAAACACCATGAAAACATCTGTGGTGGTCTGATGGTTCTTTGAGGCGCACGCCGAACGCGACGCGCCGTACTCTCGGGTCTGTACGGTGGCCGGAGATCGTCGAGAGAAATTCGTTCAGAACTGGAAAGCTTCTTTTCAGGTAATATCACGGGATATTTATCTTTATATTCTTCCTAGATCTGGGGGCCTACCACAACCTTTTATGAAACAATCTTATAAGAAGAAAGTTTTGTTTCATGCTTAAAACAATCTTACACTACTTCGTACCATGACCTTAATTACTCAATAATTAGCAGGAATAAACTGCTAAGTGATGCGAAAGAACGAATGATTTAAACATATTGTCTATTCCTTACTAGAAAACAAAACGGAACAGCGCTATAAATGTTGTATAGCAATATCTCTTTCACACATGTGTTCCGAATCACATCTTAGTAACTGCAGCGTTTTGGTATTTTGGCGAAAAAATAACTTTAAAATAGTAGTTTTACATTAACAGATTATTAATATATGGATTACGTGTTTAAATATATTATGCATTTTTGGTCTTTTTTAACTTTAAAAGAAAAATGGTTTTGTAAGTTATCAATATTGAGACTGAGAGATGTTGCGTTCCTGGGTGCTCTCTGGAAATTGTATATAGGTACTTATTCCGTATTTCCAGCGAGTTAAGGCAAGTAGTAACTTGTGGGATGGCAGATGATACAGTTTGCTGACACAAAACATCCTTCATTATTGCCTATATGTGGTTGCAATGCACTGAACACCTAGAAATGAAAGAATCAATTTTAAACTGTCAAACACCAAGCGGTCACCGGTGACCGCAACCTATTGTACTTACTATAATTGTGTCTATAATGACGGTACTCGACTTTTTTGATACTGTTAACTAGCGTTATAATTACCTTCGTCTCGATAGATAAGTCTGTGGATTTTTGTGGATTTCTCATTGATGGCCTTATATTTCGTCACATAAATTGCGTACAAGTTCATCTGTATGAGCCTATATCGCCTAACTAATTTCGTGTCGTCTAAACGGAAAGGCGGACACTCTTCACACATTTGTATGCGCTGCTTCCTGTTATTAAGACTATTCGATGGTCCGGCGTGATCAGCCTCCAAAAATTCAAAGATTTCGTATTCACTTGCCATCTAAAACTAAACAACAAAATTATGTATCTGGACACCAAAATCACTACAATACACATAACACAATTTTAATAAAGGCAATTTTACACATTTTGTGCCGTTTTACTCACTTTATGCAATGTGTAATTGTGTAAGTAATACTTATTTTTCAATAAATTCCGCAAATCAATGTTGTTGAAGTAGCACCGGAGCAACTTATTTAAGATTGTTATATTTGACGTAAAAACAATATTGCTAAGCGTCACAAAACACCTCATGGTACGGTTTGAACGAACGGTACGTAGGTGACGTCACCAAAACTGCTAAAAAAGTAAGATTGTTTTAGAACTCTTTATAAGGTTATTTTAAGACGTTGTGGTACGAAAATACAAAGTAAGATTATAATAAGACTGCTTTAAGACGTTGTGGTAGGCCCCCAGGACCTACTCGAGGGAAATCTCCTAGATCGACTAAGGCCGGAAACAAGCAACAACTCATACATTATATAGAGGTAATATGTAGCAATGTTATTGTACATATTCCTAAATGCCAAGGTCATTGATATTTATTAAACCATAAACAGTAAGTACCGTCATAAAATAGCGACATATTTCTTACGGTAGTAGTTTATACGATACGGAGTAGGTAAGTGTTTTATTACATAGGTAATAAACCTCAATTTTGAATAACAACTTAAGTTAACCAGGTATATATATATGTATAGAATTAGATGAATAAAGTACACAGATGAAAATTAACTTTTCAGGCTGTGTTTTGGATAACGGAATCTTAATCTTACTAGTTGAGTGACCTTTACTTTAGCTATTAAATAAAGAGCTGTCGAATTCGATTTCCTGTTCAAGCCAACTATAATTCCTATTTCTAAATGAAATCTACTGCTCGGCGGTCGTAGTTGACGTCATAATATAAAATTATTATATTTCTTCTTTCAATTTATACGCTATACGTATTATTGCAGCCTCCAATAGTAAACACGATCAATCTACCACAGTAGCTACATCAAAACCTCATCAATCACGTCTCAATAAAAGTCTAGTACAAATAGAGGATCCGGGACGCCAATATTTCTCATGTGACATTGTACATAATATGTCTTCAAATTACTTGGAACAAATAACTTTAAGAGAGGACTAATATAAGATTAAAGAATAAATAGAGGGCAGTAAATTGCCATTTTTAGATAACAGGCCTAAGTAAAAGTTTTTGTTTCAATTAATGGACATAGTGACACTTTTGGAAAGCATGTCAGTGAAATATTTTATTATTATTTTATTATTTTCAGCCATGATCGTCCCACTGCAGGGCAAAGGCCTCCCTACCCTCCTTCCACTCCTCTCTATGTAAAGCATTAAACAAGCGTGGTAGGTTAACTGGTTAAACCCCTACCCAAATAACATGAATCTCAGTGAAATATAGTCATTCCGAAATGTAGTTGCTTAAAGAAGAATGATCAAGAACTTCTACGCCTCAAGTATATCAAGTATCAAGTTCAAGTATATTTATTTCAAGTCCTTTAAATAAATATACTTGCAATTATGTAAAAGAATTCAGATGTCATTCCTACAACAAATCCTGTAAAATTGTGTTCACATTATCGCCTAATAAACCCCACGTGCTATCACGAGGCCCATAAAGTACGCAACCGTACTATTGTGTAGTTTGCGTACTGATATAATAATATGTTACGAAACTAGAACGACACACACCATACATAGTATGAAATATGTTAAGGTAACATACCTATATTGTTCTTACCTTAGTGATGCAACGAGTATCGTAGAATAAGCTTTGAATTTACGCAATAAAGTGAGTTTATTGAATAATTTATTGGTAATAGAAAATCCTATTCGTATTCGTAATATCTGACAGTTAAATGGCCATAGAAGAAAATTAAAATTTTAAATAAATCTATCAAGCAATTAAAGTACAGTCAATAAGACAAATACTATTTAATTTAAAATAAAATGTTTTACTTTACGATGTATTTATAGAAAATACTATAAAAACGATGTATTTATAAACAAATTGAAAGAAGACAGATTATTTACATGACCACGACTATCAATATTTAAACCCATCATCGCCTGGCTTATTTTAACAGCAAAGTGTAGCAACTGCTACGTGCTCACAGCTTTTTACAAGGCGCTAAAATTGTTATGGGTACGAATGACATTAACACATTCTTCTGAGTTGTAAATTCACAAATATCGATATTACTGATACAGTAACAAATACTAGAACACAAAAAGGGATAATTGATTGTTTTTGTATGATTATTACTAAATAACTTCGGAGTTTTGACTTGTTTTGTTCGATTTCTGGCATATGATTTGGGCTTGAACATAGTAAAGGATCTGGAACAGATTGTTGGGTTAGGAGCTAGGATGAGAAAAGCATAGGACAAAGGGATGATATACCTATATTAAAGGGATTTAAAAATATAAAATACGTTTCTTGAGTTAAATAACAGTTCCTATATGAAAGTTCATAGTTAGACCTATAAACCTGAAGCACATAAAGAGGGGTACTTACATAGTCTCCTGGAGTAAGGAGTGGGTCGGAGTTGCCTCCCGACTTGGATGGACGCGAGGAGTTTCTCTCTTGGTGTTACTTCTCGGCGGGGTGGCGGCAACTTGCGGTCTGACGCCTGATAATAATATATTTTTATGTTATTAATATGGTAATAAAAATCTATTATCGACATTTTAAATTACAATTTTGTGCAAGCAGGTAGGCTAAGTATTAAAGAATAATTTCCTTACCTTTTTGAGTGGAGGTCGACTTCTAATGAACTCAAGTATCATTGCATGAGCGTCTTTCTTTACACTGTAAATAAATCAAAGTTTTAATTACATAGACTTTAAATTAAAATAAACAAGTACATTTGTCTTTATCATTTGGTAAGACTATGATTCGATTAAGTATGTATTTTTACTGTATTATTACAGCGTACCTTGCCAAGTTAGGTTGGAATGAAATAGATATGCAATAATCACAATCATTAAAATCAATTTGTCAGATAAAATATCGGTAAAACATAAAAAAATCATCACAAATTGGTCCTTACCTTGGAGGTATCGCGCCGTCAACTTTCCTAAGCGTGTACCTCCTGGACCTAATGTCGTCCATTAATATTTCGTACGGCGTTAACTCGTACTCTATTGGTGTCCTTGAATAATTTACTTTCTTTAATTTTACACCCATCCGTAACTCTCCGATGACTTGCATCCAAAACCGCGCCTGAAAAATTTTAAATGCAATTAGTTGTGTGCCGCGTTCTTGCTATGAGAGTTTCTGCAGGCGTTTACTTTACTCCGTTTGCTAGAAGCTTTTGAATTCATAATATGTAATTTAGATTTAACGGGTTTCTAATTAAATTAATGAGAGTTTTTGAAATAATTTGGTTAATAATTTGTAGTGGTATAAAATTAGGAATTATAATAGACAGGTATTTCAATTAAATATCCGCTTGCAAGGAAGCCTTGACATGCAAAACATTAACTTATAACCTATGGGTATGTAGTTAAATTGAAATCTATTTAAGCATGCATTCTAGGTAAATCTATCATTGACTACACCTCACAATAATTTTACAAGGACAAATATTAGATATTTACAAATTATAAGCAAATAGGTAACTTTACGATCAGTCTTCCTTTCTACGTACTTGTAATGCTCTCCATATCCTTCGGTTTGACTACAATTAGAAATAACAACGAGTTACAAATGTGTCACAGAGTTAGTTATACGTAAATGTTAGTTAACAACAGGAGATGGTTAGATTATGCAAGTAAATAAAAGCATTAGTTGTTTGTTTTCATTCTGATAATTTTAAAGTGGAATTATTGAATGAAGTACCATTGTACAAGTAAACAAAGCATGTAAGTAGATATAGATTTTTTAAACCCTAAGGAGTAAGAGTTTTGAGTGAAGTTTCATAAGTGCCATAAAGTTTGATTTTAATCTATCATTACTAAACATTTTAATATTATTGAGAAATAGATATATTGTCGAATAACAACGGTCCTTATTTTACCACCACAATACATAGAACATGGCATCATCAGAATCTGATTTGTCTCTGAATAGCTCCAGTTTTACGCAGTTAGAGATAGCGACTAAAAAGTAGGCATAAATACCTTGCATATATTATGTACAAGAATTCTCATTACTAGGCTTGAGCGCCATAAATAGTTACGCGTATACTAAGCTGTGGGTACACTGTTAAGAGCGGCGCGTTTAGCGATTTTGAGGTACTAACTTTGTGGTTTTAAAAAAAGACTCATTCTTCAATGAGAAAGTCATTTATTAGGTTAGCACCTTAATGAATATTTAGACATTTAAAAACTTTCTATCGACTTAAGTCGTCTTATAATCATTATTTTTTTCTATGATCGCCTCGTGTTGCTTATACAACCCAATACTATCCTGTAGCGAATTACTTGGGAATACCTAGTAACATTAATAATGCATCGCGGTTGCATTAAAGAACGCACAACAATCTGCATGCCTTTCTTTGGAAATTTGTACGCGATAATAATAGTTTATCGAATTAGACCTAATACCCTGTGTTGGTGGTCTCTAGTCTACCTCTAGTCATGGCATCCTAAATTGTATGTATTTTTAGTAATATTTTCGAATGGATAGATTTATATCGGTTACACTATCGGTCTATTGGTATATTCGTGAACACTTACTTTTTCATTTTCCTAAAATTAATTTTATTTTTTTCTCATCCTTCTCAGTGCTACATCAAACAAATCCAAAGAACTCATGTTAAACTGACACCATGGAAACCGCATTATTAGTCTGAGGTCTTATTAGTAAACTTCTATAGGTCATCAATGCTATTCTAAGGTCTCACCCAGTCTGAAAACCGTAGCGTGTCGAGATGCGCGGCGGAGTCCTCAGCGGCTCCCATGTCCCTTGCTCCTCCGACCCGAACCCTCGCGAGGAAGGAGGCCAGTTCCAGCGCTTCAGCGACGAGGGCGCGACATACAGCGCGGTAGTGCGCTGCAGCGGCTTCGCGGGCACAGCGCCCGCCGCCGCCACAGTGCCAGACGCAGCGCTGAAAAAGAAAAAATAGATAGATACTTAAACAGGTGCATTTTCATATAGGCATTAAAAATATATTCAGAAATAATAACGTAAGGTAAGTAATGATAAATTAATCTGGTGTTTGGTTAAGGACGAGTAGACCCAATATATTATTAGATCAAATATAATTAAACATGTTACCTAATTATAGTAAGATAACCTCTTCCCCTTTGGGGAATAACAAATATGACGTTATACGGATTTTCCATCTTGAAATGTGGTCATAGAACTAAAACGTAAAATAATGACATCAGTATGATTAATATTTTAATTTTGCACGATAATGCTAGCTGTCCATACCTATATTATTAAGATAAAGAAGAGATTATTTTTATTAGTTAGGTGCTATCTAATCAGTTTATTATTTCGCATTTTATTTCTATGCACTGTAGACTGTTGGACGCCAATAGGAATAACTCTGGATGTCAAATAGTTATTGCTCGTCTATCCTTATATCATGATGATCCACCAGTAGCACTTTGAGAAGGCTGTGCAAAAGTTAAATTTCCACAGCCAACTACGGAATAAGAAATCACTGCATCATAATCCTTAGGACTATCGAAAAGTATACTTGGATTGGAAACCATTAAAACTACAAAGAACTGCAAAAATTACCATTAAAAAGGTCTAGCCCACACACAAACAGCATATTTTGCTAACGAAATGTGCATATAAATTATTGTGGCAATAAAACGTTACGTACTTAATTGACGTATAGGATCCAATGATGGATTACCTGACAAATGGAGCCTCCTACATCAAGATGCGTTTGACCGAAACGCACTGACAATCTTGAAGAAGCTAGGTTTAATACGGAAGATACCTTCAAAAGGTGTCAAGCGAGAAAAAGGGAAGTATGGGATTTTAGCCTTATTAAAACCACCCCGGTGCCTACTTTTATCATCTATAAAGAGTATCAGATGCTCATACAGACCTACTCCAGATTTTAAGAACGCCTAGGTGCAATACCTACTATGTTGACTAGAAAAAACAGTGGATAAAATTGAATAAAAATATCGGAGAATGCTAGTATTAACTTCTTTAATAGATTAACAGGTGTGATCTTATAATATTATCATTTCAAAGCGCAATATTTACTTATCGTACATGACTAAATAGTTAAATATTAGTTGGGATAACTGTTGAGTGTCGTCGCTCATAGATAATGTGCGCACGTTCCCGTGCAAGCTGTTCTGAATGGACGACACCCTCCGTGAACGCTTGTGTTTGCAAATGGAGTCGTGTGAATGTAGTTTAGTTACTGGTCTATGTATACTTGCATATTTTAAGTATGTGCATAAAATATAACACAACGGATCAAAACGTTAGATTCTATGCTACATATTTCTAAAGACAAGTAACATACAACATAACATCACGCCTTTTATCCCCGAAGGGGAAGTAGAGGTGGACATTATGCCATTGTACAATGTAACACCCACTTTTCACTATTTATGTTATGAGTCCCATGTAATAGAGGATGAGCCTATTGCCATACCAACCGGCCAACCGGGCACAATTCCAGACTCCCCGGGAATCGAACCCGAAACCCCTTGCCAGGCAGTCACCCTTGCGACCACTCGGCCAACGAGGTAGTCAAAAAGCAACATTTTATAAAATATCATAATCATCATAACATCACGCCTTTTTCCCCGAAGGGGTAGGCAGAGGTGTACACAGAAGTAACACCCACTTTTCACTATTTATGTTATGAGTCCCATGTAATAGGGGGTGAGCCTATTGCCATATACCGGGCACATTTCCAGACTCCGTGCTACTACTGAGAATTTTTTAAAAACCCAGTAATACTTTGCCCGACCCGGGAATCGAACCCGAGACCCCTTGCCCGGCAGTCGCACTCGCGACCACTCGGCTAACGAGGCAGTCAGGCAGGCAGTTTTATAAAATATGGAACCCAAAAACCCCCTGTATGATTATTGGTCAGTTCTCAACAAATGTGGGAGAGTGAGGGAGAGCCAAGCTTCGTCGCGAATGGGCCGGCTCGACCGGAGTGATACCACGGCCTCACAGAAAACCGACGTGAAGCAACGCTTGCGTTGTGTTTCGTCGTGTGAGTGAGGTTACCGGAGGCCCAATTACTCCCCATCCCCAATCTCCCCGATCCCTGAATCCCCAACAATCCTCAAACTCCTAATCCCCAAAAAGCCGGTAACGCACTTGTAACGACTCTGGTGTTCCAGGTGTCCATGGGCGACGCCGATTGCTTACCATCAGGTGATCCGTATGCTCGTTTATCGGCTTATGCCATAAAAAAAATGTAGTGAAACACCTTCCGAAAAACCCATTGACATCACAGACTTGTATTAATTTTCGCATGTTTTACAAGAAGTTGCCTAAGTATATTATTATGTCAATTATAATGGTATCAGATTGGGTCGTACGCAATTCGACATTGCATATGGCAATGATAATATACAGGCGTATAGAATTACGCACTAATTGTGAATTGGGTCACATAGGCCTTTGGAGTTGTGAATATATTCACAACTACGTGTAATTTCAATAAAGGTTGTGTGACAGTGGAACAAAAATACGTTTTTACATCTCTTGCTCTTCCAACCAATAGGAAGCTGTTGGCATCGTAAAATCCGACTAAGGAACTACACTTCTGAACTTGAACATTTTAAACTGCGAACATGCCTGCCAAATGTGGAGACCATTATGACAACCCCTCTTATGTAGAGAGAACCTGAAAATTCCGAAATTTTCGAGGAGCACAATACATATGGGTGGGAGAGCCATTTTTCAGCACGAATGGGCCGGGGCGTGGCCTCGACCGGAGTGATACCACGGCCGAGCAGAAAACCGAGGTGAAACAACGCTTGCGAGGCCCAATTGCCCCCTTCTCCAATCCCTGAATCCCCAACAACCTTTAATGTCTAATCCCAAAAGGCTGGTTACGCACTTGTAACGCCTCTGATGTTCCAGGTATCCATGAGCGACGCCGGTTGCTTACCAGCACCTGATCCGTTTACCTACTCGTATACCGGCTTATACCATAAAAAAGCACAAGTAACAAGTTTCAATGAAAATGAAATCCGGATACCAATTACTACTTACTTGTAACGCCTCTGGTGTTCCAGGTGTCCAATGGGCGACGCCGATTGCTTACCATCAGGTGATCCTTCTGCTCGTTTACCGACTTATGCCATAAAAAAAGATAGGTAATGCAAGTTAGGTGACAATGCAAAAGGATACAATCCTATAGCTCTATACATACATCATGGCCATCATCATACGTCATTTACATTACACGAAACCCTCGAAGCAGACAACAGAGGCCTTAGTACGAGTTTATTTTACGTTTAAAGTGATCGTAACGAGTACGCGTTCGGCGCTGTGATTGGTTGCTTCATTGGTGCCGGCCAATCAGAGTGCCGAACGCATACTCGTTTCAAATACTTTAAACGTAAATGAAACTCGTACTAAGGCCTTAGGTCCAAGTTATAATATTTTTGCTTGTAGTAATGCAAAATTCATAATTTACATACCAATTTATTTGTTTTCTCGTATTGCTAAGATATCTAAATCTAAGTAATTAATTTATTAATACAAATATGTAAGGTGCGATAGCAATCAAGACTGTTTCGTCACGTAATCCCTGCCAATGACATTTAATTCTCCACGAGTATTGATTATATTGAAGAATTTCATTTTTTTAGAACAACGAACCTATCACTCTAAACTATCGTGCATTCTTAGCCGTTGTAAATAAAGTGTAATATTAAAAGTTAATCAATGAAATGTATGTACAATTGTAAATATATCAAGTACTACTTTACATGTTTGTGAATCATTCTTTCTCAAGGTCTTTCCTTAACTGAAGTCAGTTCCTCTGATATATTTCATGAATATAAATATGAAAACATAACATAACATCACGCCATTTATCCCCGAAGGGGTAGACAGAAGTGCACATTATGCCACTGTACAATATAACACGGTAACACCCAACTACAACTTTTCACTATTTATGTTATGATACCCATGTAAGAGGGGGTGAGCCTATTGCCATATACCGGGCACAGTTCCAGACTCCGTGATACTACTAAGAATAAAAGAAAACCCGGGAATATTTTGCTGACCCGGAAATCGAACTCTAGACCCTTTGCCCCGGCAGTCACACTAACGACCACTCGCTCAACGCAGTCAGTAAATATGAAAACATTGTTTTATAGCTCACATCCAAATAATTGAATACAGTCTCAAAATCAATAAAACAAAACTGCATGTCACCACGATTGGCGCAGTGCTGGGCAACCGGCTACAGCTGCGCAAGATGTAGCGGGTTCAGCTAGGGCACAGCTCTTTGATTGATCTACAAAATTGTTGTTCCTGGTTTTTTTGCTGCAATGTGATCTTTTGTAAACCTACACTAGGGAAAATCCAAGGAGCTACCGTCATAAGAATAAAAAACCACCATTACTGCGTAAAACGTTCACTACTTCAGTTCTCTTAGGAGCACTAATTTACTGATACAGCAAACGAATGTGGTAAAAGTAGAAGTCCAGGCATTTACTATTGATGAGTCCCGTCTTGACCCACTAACCCACTTCGCCCAAACCCACCCAACACTCACTAAGATAGCGAACTAAAGAAACGAGGAAATTGCGGTTCCCATCCACGCTGAAGTGTGCACATATCTCTTGTGGAAGGACCTTTTTTATCTTTCTAAGACTTTAAAGGGTTTATGGGTGATTGGCTATAATATTTATTTTGTCTGTGGATCAGTTTTATTACCTGCATAGTACAAGTATTGATAGAAATCTATCGATAGTATTTTTAAAAGATTAAATTTCTACCAGATCTGATATCCAACTCCTTAACTAATACTACAAACGAATAATAATTACAAACAATAGTGGGAAACTTTACTTGATTCCTTAACGATTTTAATTACAAATTTGTAGCTTAATCATCAGGAAATTCACATAGAATGCAAATTCTCTGTTGTCAACATTGTCCCTGTATAAATATGTATAAGTTATAATATACCTCTTGTATATATGTTACGTGGTGTTCAGTTAAAAGTCAGCAACTATTAAAAAACTAAATAATGTTTATCATTTTCGAAGCTGGACATAAAAGACTGAATCTGAAATTAGGCATGTCTAAAATCATCATCATCATTATCATCAACAGCTGGAAGACGTCCACTGTTAGACAAATGCCTCCCCCTTAGTCCTCCGCGTCGACCGACAAATGATATAAAATCGATGAAAAATTATTGGTGCACTTAGAACGTCCAAGTTATGAATTTAATAAAAATAATTTAGGTATTACCAATACTAAATAGGTGCCAATCAATCGCATGATTTAACAACAAATCCAATAATTAGCGTTCTCGACACAGAATGTTAATTTACGAGCAACAATTATAACGTAAGCATAACACGTGAAATTCAGTGTACCTCTAATTTATGCTCTATTTTTTACCTAATTGAGTTTGAAGTCTGTAATTATATTTTCTTTTATACATTGAATAATTAGTTTGCTACAATCTTCAATCTATACACGTTATTAACTACGGTAAAGTTGAAGAGATTTCTTTAGCTGTTTCTTAGACGAGTCTTTGAACATCCGAACGTCCTATCCGATTTGGAAAGGCAGTTTGTAAACGACAATTTTCTTCTTGAAAATTGTGCTAAAAATTCTTCATACTCCTTATTTTTAAAACATAACATAACATAACACCACGCCTTTTATCCTCGAAGGGGTAGACAGAGGTGCACACAGAAGTAACACTCACTTTTCACTATTTATGTTATGAGTCCCATGCAATAGGGTTGAGCCTATTGCCATACACCGGGCACATTTCCAGACTCGGTGCTACTACTGAGATTTTTTTTTTAAACCCTGGAATACTTTGCCCGACCCGGGAATCGAACCCGAGACCCCTTGCCCGGTAGTCGCACTTGCGACCACTCGGCCAACGAACATTTTTATAACAAAACAGAGATATTAATGAATAATATTATTATTATTCATTAATATCTCTGTTTGTTTGTTTCAGCAACTTGCTGAAACAAACATTTTCTTAAGTATCTCCGTCAACACAAAATTGTCAAAAATCGAGAAAATATAAACTTGAACTTGAAAATAAACTTAAAAAACGCATACCATATGATGCAATAGCTAATATCCATTAGTATTAGTAGCCATATGTATTCTGATATCAATTATAATACAATTTCGTAATAATCAATATTGGTTAAAAACCTTATTTTAATGGTTAATTACCTGCTTAATGACAACGTTTCATGCATTAACATCGCTCGTAAAACAAACTAATAGAAATATAATATAAATTTGTAAGGGTCTCAGCAGACTAGAGTGTAACGTATAAGAGCGTTGAGTTGACCGTTTGATTCAGTAATATTTGTTTGATGTAGTCTGTGAAATACTTATCCAATTTTAATTACAAAAAATAAATAAAGGCTGTTCATGTTTTATTGTATAACTAGACTTAAATATCTTTTCTTTATCCATAAACTAAAAACGAGAAGTTACTACTATTTAAAAATCCAATTTCAAAAAGATTATTGTTCATAATAAATAATCTTTTACTAAAAAATTGTAAGTAGCTGTCTCAATTCATCAACTTAACCATCATCAATAGGGTAGACGACTAATTTTTATTTTAATGTCCGTCTGGCAGATTATTTTAAAACATTAGACACGTGTTTTTTTATTTTCTTACGGAAACGAATAGTTTCGAAGATATATTGATTTGAAATGTCGCGTGACGTCACTTCTCATAGTACATATTATAGTAAGAAATGACGTTTTAGCCCCCATTCCTAAACTTTGATTCGTTTTATCTAAGTATTGTTTTATTATACGACAAAATAAAAAAAAACGTGTCTAATATTTTTTAATTACCTAACTTACGGACTAATTATATTTTTAATGTTCATACCCTGTTATCATCCCCATTGATACGATAATATTAACAAAATTTCAACGACGTTACAATTCCTACACCTTTTTTTCATTTATTTTTTTGAGGGGAGAAAATCATCCAATGACTTCTCTCGCCCAGGTGAGGCGGGAGGGAGTGTCAGACTCTTACTGAGTGAAAACCACCCCGTTCCTACTCCTGCACTTCGAGCCGGAACCCCAGCAACCCGTCAAGTCTTCCGCGGTTCCGAACAATTCCTACACCTTAGATGAATTTCTGTCAATGAAATTATAATCTGTGTAATGTTAAGTACTTTGGTTATTTAGTAAGTCACTAAAATGATAAGAATGTCATAAAGCAGAGAAATACTAATAATAATATATTAAGGGAAAAATATATGTCATCCTAGTTGTAAGCAATTGTAACATTTTAACTTTATTAATTGTAACATTTAACTTTGAATGCCGAAAACAGTAGGCGATGTAGGATGTGGCACTATTTTTTATTATAATTATTATCACCTGTAATTACCACACTTCGTGCAAATAAACATACTTATTCTAAACTTAATAAATCATTGAAAAAATTAAAACAAAAAAAACGTCGCAACATAACCGCATATATGAAACAACACCCTAATACCATCGGATTCACTTAACAAGTGCATCAGGCCCATAACGGCAGGTAATTCTAATAACTTCCTAATACGAAGGAGAAAGCAGATGACAGTACACCATTAAAAGTGACGCAACGTCATATAAGTGTCACTCAGATAAAGGGCAGGAGGAAATACTTGTACTTGTGTAATAATAGTGGCGTTAATTTATATTATTATGTTGTAGAAAGGGGCATAATAATGCATTGAAAAGTGTTGTATTTGGTGAACTTCCGTTCAACTTTTTTGTTTAAGTCTAGATTATAGGGGAGATGGAAATTTTCATGGTTCAATTAAATAATCTGTATTTTATGATCTCGCTGGTCTAGTCGCTGGCTAGAGGTGAATAGTTGGTGCGGTGGCTGGCAATTGGCTGCTGCGCAACCTGTCTCGGTTTTGATACCCGCACGGAGCAACTCTTTGTTTGATTCACAAATTTGTGCTTCGGGTCTGGGTGTCATGTGTATGTGAACTTGTGAGTTTGTAAATGCATCCACGATACATGAGAAAATCCTAGTGTAGGCCACGATTTTTTTTTTAAATTAAAGAAGTAGTTTGCTAAGGTCTTGGGATGAGTACACAAATGGGAAATCATTTATACTCATTCGTAAAGTTTTCTAATTTCTACTTATTCAGACTAGATAATCGCAATTTGATATTCACATACAGTAGAAAATCCTAGTAATATTTGGTAACAATTGTGGAAATATGTTTCTAAACAACTCCACTCATTTAATTAAATTTATAAAACTTTCTATTAGATAAGTTATCATAAACCCTTCACGGAATTATCTCCAAAATATTATCTCTACGCTCAGTTTATCTGTGAAACCCTCTAAAACTCATGTAACACATCCAGTTGATAGAAATAAACTAGTAAGTAACACTTCAGCTTTTATCATTCCCATACGGTGGATGAACACCGATCCATATTATTTAGATAAGGCTTGATATCTCGGAGAAAGTACAGAGGATACCTTCACTACATTATCAAAAAAAGGAAAGATGGATGAAGATTTCCAGATACTTCGAAATGAACTTTATGAACCGACTTGAAACCTTATCAGGTTAAAATCTTCGAATTTTCGTCGCTACTACGAAGATATAAAGTGGCATATTTATGTTACCACTTTAGGAAATCTGTTCTAAGAAAATACTTAGATAGTCGATTAACACCAATATGTCGATAAACGTTCAATACTTATCTTCATGATTTTCGAATTGAGATCTATGAACGTGAATTCTGAACCGATAGAAAAAAATACGTTGGAAGACCACAATTTATGTGGAAGGACAATGTGCAATATGGAACTAAGTAGCCTGAACTACATTCAAAATCTTGAAGAAATTTTCAACGAATGTAAAAGTCTGTGGTAAAAAGGGCCTAAATCGTGATGTGCAAAGTTCTCAGGCTGAAGAAACGGGACTTATTTCACACAAAAATAATCATCTTCTTTTTATCTATTCTTACCTCTATAACATCTTTAAGCATAAACCGTCTACGCCGGCGCCGTCTTCTCGGAGCTGGTTCCGAGTCTCTTTCAATACCCTCGTCGTCTGTATCCGCCCGACCGCATTCTGATGTCTCTGAACCTTCGGATAGTGCACCGCATTCTTCGTCATCATCTGCAAAAGGAAAATATACTTTAAGTTATTGACGATAAAGGTTAATATGTGAAGAGATTAGAGAAACCACAAAAAAAAATCTGCCTCGTTGGCCGACTGGTCGCAAGTGCGACTGCCGGGCAAGGGGTCTCGGGTTCAATTCCCAGGTCGAGCAAAGTATTATTGGTTTTTTTTAAATTCTCAGTAGTAGCACGGAGTCTGAAATTGTGCCCGGTATAGAGGGCAATAGGCTCACCCCCTATTACATGGGACTCAAAACATAAATAGTGAAAAGTGGGTGTTACATTGTACAGTGGCATTAAGTGGCGTAATATGCACCTCTGCTTACCCCTTCGGGAATAAAAGGCGCGATTGTATGTTATTACAAAAAACTTTGCCTTGATACAAACCTGTCTAATCAGTATTTTAGTTACATAAGTTACGGAATGTTCTAATCGTGTAAATAAGATAGCCAGACTCTATGTGTGGTCGTTAGTTTGTTACATACTACCTCTATAATCACGACCCGTCAATAGCGACAATGGACACTGCATCGACGGCGTCAACGCGTAACGACGTAGTTGCGCAAGCGCATATTTGCGAGCTTTGACTCGCCGCTGACCAATCACCGTTTAGGCGCTTGACTCTTGACATTGGACATGGATTATGTGTCAATGGTCAGTTTAATATAGGGTTGTCAAATTTTTCTATTTACGATTTGGTGTGATACTTTCATTAAACTACTAAACTTTCATGACACAGCATTTAGGGGTTGAATTAACTATGTCAATACAGCATAATGGCATTAAAAGAAGAACCTTTTAAACTGTCAAACACCAAGCGGTCACCGGTGACCGCAACCTATTGTTCTATAATTGTGTCTACAAAACCGGTACTCGACGAGTTAAACAGATATTTATCTACCTAGGTGCTGATAATGGGTATGCACCAAATAAATAACTTATCCCCAACCAGGTAATTATAACCGGAACGTATATCTGACATTAAAGTGACAACCCTACCGATGAGAGCTATGTACGAGTGGATATCACGATTTTATAGATAATATAATTTAATTGAGTAGCTCGTGGGCGAGTAAGAGCTTTCATTAAGTGTTCGGTAATAATAAAATAGAGGATTACCCTGTAAGTACTTATTTTATGATAAAGTTTTAATTAGAAAATACATAACATAACATCATCCCTGAAGGGATAGACAGAGGTGGTAAGTGCCGTAATGTGCAAATATAACAATGTTATGAAAAGTGGGTGTTACATTGTAATGTAACACCCACTTTTCACTATTTCTGTTATCGAGTCCCATGTAATAGGGGGTGAGCCTATTGCCATATACCGGGCACATTTCCAGGCTCCGTGCTACTACTGAGATTTTTAAAAACCCAGTAATACTTTGCCCGACCCTGTAATCGAACCCGAGACCCCTGGCCCGGCAGTCGCACTTGCGACCACTCGGCCAACGAGGTAGTTTTAATTGGAAAATAATACTGTTATAACTAAGAAAAAATATATAATTTATCACTATCTTGCTTTGATGGGAGATATAATTAATGGTAGATATACATTAATTAATTGTTACAATTCAAATGGTGCCTATACGATTCCAAAATTAAGTCCAAAACTTATACAAATCAGTAACCTATATAAACTTAACAAATAATTAGACGTCAACAGCATTTACACACAAATACTACTTACAAAAAAAATATCAGCTACCAAGATTCACCCTTCATCATTGGCCACCAGTACGTAATTATCGCATGACATTACAAAAAAAAGAATATACGAAATTGGCCCAGTTTGGAATAAAAGCGAGAAGGTTCAAGCGCAGCGTAAACACGTCTTTTGGTAAATGCCTTGTTAAGGTTGTTTTTCAGACGAAGTTTAGCTATGAGTTTTTATAGTGATTTTGAGTAAGTATCTATTATCATGATATCGTGCATAATATTTCGCTAAAACTATTGCAGAAATGTACATTAAGTCCATTTACAAACTTATCTGATATCCACCAATAGTGAAAAAACAAGTAAGTAATCATTTTTCAAGAACTTCTATTGCTCATGTAACTATCTTTTAATCACCAAACTTGGCGAACTCCGATTCGCCACCAGATGGCTTCATTTTATATAACATTTCGTTTGGTGATTAAAAGATGAAGGGAAACATTTTTTTCCCGAATTTTCTTTTCTATAAACCTCACGGAGCCTAAGACCTTTCCAACGAATGCAAAACCGTGGAAATAGCTTCGTGCGTTCTGGAGTTATAGCGTCAGGAAGGAAATCCCGACTCATTTTTATATAGTAGATGATGAAGAGGGAGACAGCGATATGGCGACACATGTCAAATGACAGCTCACTTACATATCGTGAAAACAAATCAACGAATGACGTCACAAAATCCTATATCACACATCTGAAGTTTACATTCGATTTGATACGGATAGAAAATTCTAACAAACAACTGTTGGGCAGAAAGCCCGCTAGACACGATCGTCTGGTCGGAAGATCCTCCTTTTCCGATCTTAGGTAGGTACTATACTCTTTGTTCCCAAAAGCGATATGCAAACATAACAATGTTATTTTATTGAATCGTGTTTATCATTACATTACAGCACCAGAAGTAGGAACTTCCGCGATCACTTTCAATCTGAACATTATCTACCTAAGTGACTGGACTCAACATTACAATGTTCAAGAAATAGTTACCATAGAAACTCATTATACATTCTCTTCCCTTTCTGTTGATTATTTCTAGAGCATAATTAACGACGGTGTGAGACAATTCCACTTTGTATTTTAAACATTCAACGGTTTCCATTATCCTATTTCGTTACTGTACTCTTAATCACAAAGCATTGTCGTGGACTTGGTGCCTTTAATAAAACCTATTCAAATGAAAATTAACGCTGAATATTCATAACTTGGTATTTAGAAAAAACACTCACATATTCATATATAATAATTAATAATGCATCTAGATGATGTTTTAAGTGTCAAAATTTATCAGTCCATGTTATATGATGTGAGATCGATCCTCGTCTAATCTGAAGTACCCCTAAACTAAGAAATATATAGAGCTGTTATAAACTTTACTATTTTCTTTAGTGGGCCATAAAAGAAACAATGGTAAGCTATAAGTGGCAATCACCATAGTCAACTTCCAAAATAATCTGATGGATGTGAAATTTAACGGGTATCATTCGTCAGGGGGAACTTTTTGAACTTTTATGAACGATGCTACTGATTGCTTTGTTAATTTACAATTGATTGCCATGAATTTACTAAACGAAACAATATAATCCCACAATATATTCTAAGATGTATTCTTCTAATATGGCCGGGCATTAATCAGATGACACCCGAAATTATCTTGAGGTGCTTATGCGTATTTTTTTTGTGAAGCTTCTACTGAACTTAACTAAATAGGTTCCATCCTCAATTACTAACACATCAACGAAGAATAAAATTATGTTGCTATTAAGACAAATTCACAAAGACGACATGCTAATACCAGGGTGTCATGACTCAGAGAGAGCTAATAGCAATAAATAGACGCGAATTCGTTACGCAAGCTTCTCAGACGTCTAGTAGCATGGATAAGTATGCGTAGATTTATTCGCTCGAGAGCGCTCGGCGCCAATTGTGACGACATAGAGAGCATCAGCTTATTACAGCCTCGTGTTATGAATTCCTGGTACAGCGATGTTGTGACTACATGACTTTATGTAAATTATGCTCTATTTCTGATTACAATTTCAAGACGTTTGAAGTGCATTCGCTTCAGCATTATTAGTTGTTCCTAACGAAGAAGTTGAAGGTCTTACAATATTAACTCAATTTATCTACAGTTTTGTTTTTTAAAAGACAACCACATATCGGCACCTTCAACTTGGGAAAAACTTAAGGAATTCAATTAACTTTCCTTAACAAATTCACATGACGTAAAGAAGCAAAACGTTCTTTCTTGGAACTGAACAAACTATTAAACGAACGGCAGACAAGACAAAAAGCAGTTAGTTTCGCAGTCGGAAACATCTGTAGACTGTTGTAGGTAATAGTTTCCATGTAATAGTTGGTTGTAATCGACAAACTTGCATGTATCGTGGGAGATACGGACTGTTAACGGTCCGTGCGTTTTGTGTTCTCTCGTAGATAAGCTCCGCTTCTCAGGGCTGTGCCTTGTTATCTAGAAGCCTGTATGTTTTATAGGCAGACGTTTTGTATTTTCTTCCTGATGTGGACTTTGTTTGTGTATCTTTTTGATTTAATGTTAGGATGTGTACTGTACAAAAAATATAGGTACTTAAAGCCGATTAAGTATTTTGAATTTGTAGATTAAAATGTGTTAACCTTGACCCATTTCGTTTGAGGTGATTTTGGAACCGAATTTGAGTCATCAATATTAAAGCACTATAAAGCACTAAAACTTAGGAAAAACTCAATACGTGACATTAAAGGACTTCGTATATAAAACTTCATTCGTAACCACTTATCGAGATATAATTAGTATCAGATGCTTTTATTATTTTTGTTTGTTTACAATATTAGTACTATATTATGCAAATTTCGTAGTAGGAAATATCAAAAAACCTATCTTTCATCTATCACTTTTCTCCAGTGACGTAACTCCCATGTGACGTAGATGAGTCTTTTTTAAGAAAATCATCCAATGAGTTCACTTTGGGTAAGGCGAGAGGGATTGTTAGACTCCTAATGACTAAAAACCACCCCGGTTCTACTCCTACTCTTTGAGTGGAACCCCAGCAATCCGTTGAGTCTTGCGAAGTTCCGTAGAGGATGAGCCTATGGGCGCGTGCCATATTTTTGTCATTTTATATTGTTTTAACCCTTTGAGTACCGTCATTATAGGCACAATTAAAGAACAACAGGTTGCGGTCACCGGTTTCCTCTCGGTGTTTGACAGTTTAAGTTACAATTGTGTTTTGTTGTCAGCTTTTAATTTAATTTAATTTAGATTTTTAATTTTTATTGCCAGCTTTATGTATATTTTTATGATTTTTTGCATGTTGTGGTCTTCTATAATTGAGAAAGCACATAGCTTTATTTTTTTTATAATGTAACTAACTGTATTCCTTGTTTGGAGACCTTAATTCAATAAATAAATAAATAAACACGATTCCAGTCCTTGTCCTATGTAAAATGAAGAAATCATTAATGCTTTGATTAACACAAGACCGTTTGGAAAAACCATTCCGAGTCC
Source organism: Spodoptera picta (assembly GCA_038387885.1). NCBI lineage: Eukaryota > Metazoa > Arthropoda > Insecta > Lepidoptera > Noctuidae > Spodoptera > Spodoptera picta. The sequence continues at coordinate 1,117,189 of JAZHFQ010000168.1, read as the reverse complement.
AATTCCAAATATTCGAATGATTGGTTCGAAATTGGCAAACTCTTTCAAACAACAAAAAGGTAATAAAATCAATTGATTCCTTTGTAAATAAATAAAAAAGCACTATAATTCGAATCGGGGCCGTTTTTATTTGTTGTTTGTACAAATAAAACTGTTTGCTATCCCAGTCCAGTCAAAGAAGTTGAATTTCTTTGTTGCTCCTAATTCCCTTAGTGCTTTAGAACTTTCAATTTTTTTAATAGAATAACAGATTTTATGTTTGGCAAAGGTCAATCGTTTGCGCATACACGTATTATTTAGGGACAAGAAATTAATAATACGGTTACATCGATTTCATTAGCCGATTGGCCGCAACTCGCAAGCAGGATTACCAAGGTAAATATCTCCGCTGCGATTCCTGGGTCAGGAAATATATTTTGAGTTTTTCAACCCCAAAAATCAATGCCGCCGCTACCAAATTGTCATTCTACTACATCCTTACGTAGAACCATTATAAAGACGTCCTTAAGTTTAAACTTTCCCGTCTAAAACATAAGTAAACAGCCGAAAACATAATAATCAATTAGTACGTCTCACGAAAATTTTTATGTAAACATAAGTAAACATAGGTATATCCTCAAATCATAACTTTTTTTTATGTTTAAGCCGGTAAACGAGCAGACGGATCACCTGATGGTAAGCAATCGGCGTCGCCCATGGACACCTGGAACACCAGAGGCGTTGCAAGTGCGTTACCGGCCTTTTGGGGATTAGGAGTTTCGAGGATGGTTAGGGATTCAGAAATTGGGGAGATTGGGGAAGGGGAGGGTAATTGGGCCTCCGGTAACCTCACTTACACGACGAAACACAAAGCAAGCGTTGCTTCACGTCGGTTTTCTGTGAGGCCGTAGTATCACTCCGGTCGAGCCGGCCCATTCGTGCCGAAGCATGGCTCTCCCACACTTAACAGGACATTTTGTAAACTTTTATTCCAAAAAGCCTTGACAGGTCAACTAAAAAGTAAACTTGGGTGTGCAGTTCTGCACACCTCCTAAACGCAGTAACGGCACCAAAGACATAGGGTGACCATAAATTCGCGCATTACAAACGGGACGTACTTTAATTTTACGATGCAAGGGCTCAACGCAGACGTGTTGTTTTATGTTATTGTTTTATAGTAACGCCAGCACAACAACTTCCACCAATCTGTCCAATTTCTTAAAGAGATTTCACCTTTAAAGATTTAGTAATAAAGACGAAAATGTTTTGAAGAATTTCGATAGGGAGTGTACTTGGATAGGATGTTATATTTACAGTTTAGTTACTCCAAGTTAGTATAAGTGAGTAAAACGTTTGTTTCATGAAGTATTTACAAGTATGTAAATGGTATGGGTTCGAGGAGTTGCAGAGAAAGCGCGTCAAAAATGTTTAGTTTCGACAGTTAGTGAAACTTTGAGAAAATGACTTTTCTATGGAATTAATAGCTCACCCCCCTTTTGCTTTTAAGAGCTGTGAGACCTTTAGTAACTACTCATTAGTGATTCGGTATTATAAAGACAAAGGTGACATTGCATTTAGTTATATGACTTACAATTATATTAGCCGTGAAAATAAAAGACAACAAAAAATATACTTTAATAAAAACCAATTACGGTCTAATATCACTGAACTGGCCAAATAAAGCCTTAATATTTAGCACTAAGTCAAACCAACCTGCGCAGTGCATTAAACAGACAATACATGTCCACAATATAGCCCACAACTTTCACGAGAGCTCAGTAAGCCTAAACACTTCCTAATCCTACTTATAAATAATACAAACAATGCGATAACATTGAACACAGTACAAAGCTCAGCTCAAAATGGACAAATAGAACCATTATATTAGCAAGTGAGAATCTGATAGCCTGCGGGGAAAATATAGACACTTAGATACAAAGGACAGGGCTAAGCTTTGAAAGGGAGAATGCATGAGTAAATCTGTGTGTTTGTCCAGGTGTAGCGGATAACCGGATTAATTCTCTGTTCCATTCTGTGTAGGATAAGATATTTAGAAGAGTAGAATGCGAAAAGAAAATAAGTATGTTTTGTATTCAATTTCATAGAAAAATTGATTATTTCTGCTAAATCTGTGAATAGTTCTTCTTTGAAAGGCTGACAAAAATCTTCAAACATTTTAGTTAGATTTTCAGTTTATGAAGTTCACAGGAATAAATTCTATTCTATTCAACAAACATAGACGATAATTATACCTCTAAATAGACGGAAAAGTAGGACCACTATTGTAATCGCACTTGTGAAAAAGGGCATAAGGAATTATATTCCAATTAGATTAAAAATTCTAAGAGCAAGAGCTATCGCGATTCAGGATTCGGAATTTGCATCTATGGATAAAATTTAGGATGCAACAAAGCCATATCAACCTATAGATTTGAACGAGATGGCCGGAGATCAATTACTTAGTCAGCTATCGACCGAACTCGACTCACGATGATCGATAGCCGTGCATCGCGGAACCATCTATTGTGCTAATATACAAGTGATTTATGAGAAAATAGATTAAATGCTATCGCCGTTAACATGTGGGAATGGGGTTCCAGTGTTATAATTAATAACATTTACAAAATGGACAGGCTTTAAACGTTAAATATTCAGCAGGTTTATAAATAGGTCTTAATCTTTTATCCAATTTGGTTTAGTAATGTAAACTCCAGTTCTAAGCGGTCTAAGAGTAAGACTTACTCTAGCCTGTCATTAATTTGTCATAAGTAAGTAAATATTTACCAACGATACATCGGACTGACAGACCTGTCTAGACTTGTCTAAACCAGACTAACAGAAAAAGCTCAACGACCCACACTGAACTCCGTGATATAAATAGTTTACTAGACGATTTCATACATATTTTATTTTGCTAATCGTTGTTAGCGACCTAACATAGCCTAAGGAACCAAGCAACTACCTAAATATTAATCTACAAGCGAGATCGCAGAAACTCAATAGTGTTAAAAACAAAAATGTCCTCAATGTTAACCATGGAACATTATTTTCCAATGAAGTGTTTCCAAAGGCCATAGAAGGCGTTCACATTATACTTCAATACACTGCTTTATAGCACAATCAATTTGTGAGTAATGTAATAACATTGACTTTATATGCGTTTATACTTCAACACGAATAGAAAAGGCCAGGGAAACGTTTTTGTTTAAATGATGGCGTGAGGATTAATCTGGAGGAATGGAAACCGTAATTATTTGATTATTGAATTGGGTGAATTTCAGTCAGATGCCAATTTTACGGAAAGATTCATGGATGCACTTTTGATACACGAAGAAAACGGGACCTCTCATCGCAACTACTCAGATATTACCAATCTATCTCACATAACTGTATCTAGGAAGTTTTCATCTCAAATAGGGCATCACGATAAATTGGCAACACAAACACACAGACGTTCAATCAATTTCCCGTTTCTAAATCAAAAGGTGATCACATAAAACTCAGATTACCCATCTTATACGGTAACCAATTAAATTACCTACCACTTCTACACATTTTATCTAACAAACATTCTATTGAGAGTCTAAAAGATTCCCAACTCTCTTCCTAAACGCATAAAGTTTAAATTAAATTGTTGCTGTGCCCAAGCAAACACAATAACGGACCGTGCAGAATGTGCCGCGAAATCGTCAAAATTTTCTCGTTCAAACAAACTTGGAGCAACATCAATCTCGAGTGAGTAATGTAACCGTTGCTGATGCTAAACTGTCTATTACATGTGATACGGTATTATGTATGGCTGTCCAATATTTCCGGATTTGGAAGAATGGTTACAATAGCCTCAGTAAACCGTAATTTCATTCATTATTTTCTCCATTCATATTGTTTTATGAGACAGATGTGCTTGAACAAAATGGTTCATCTTTTTCATTGTTCGAATGCGGCTGTTCTTAGAAAATAAGACAAGATAGCATCCTACGAATAGATGGTGGATATGTCAGTTTCTAAGTAGCAGAGATTCAAGGAACCAGGTAACACTGAGAATAATACAATGAACTAACTTTGTGTTGTAACTGAATTTAAAGTTAAGAACGACATAAAAGTACATAATAAGAAAACCTTGAACTCACGGGATTGAATAATGACAGCATGTATTAAGAAAAACAATAGTTTACACGCATAAAACAACACAGTTATGATTTATAAATCATCAAGCGCATCTCCAAATCCGTAAAACCATCAAATCATTACTTAAGATAGCGTTAACCTTTTACGTCCATAAAAGAATCGTACCATACAAAAACGACCGCAGCCGTGGGAAAATCGTGAACATTGTTCCCTAGATCTGCATATAAAACTTAAAGATAAATGAAAACTTTCTTTCTCTTCAAGATTTTTGTGGTGGCCCTGTGGTGTGCGGTGTTGCGGCAAACTAGTGACGTATTGTCCCGCAATTAGGGTTGCGCTTGGCTACCCTATCTTTATAAATTAGAAAACATTTTATTACTATTGTGATTTTTTTTATTTTTCTCTCTATATACGGTTAAAAATACGAAAAATAGAGAAAATATAGTTCAAAGCCAATGACCTCGAAGCGGTGCAGGCATTATCGAACACGTCAGATCAATAAAGATAATGTCGTCGTCCAAACATCACGCCGACAAAAAAAGTTGGATGTTTCCGAACAATAGCCTAGCAGTCATATCATCCATTGTGTTCTCAACTTATTCACCTGTCCAATGTGACCCACTGACCAGCATTTACATCTAGCATCTCTCGTACCGATCGATACTTTCGATGCGATTCGATTGCTCACTTGTAACAAAATAAACAGTTACACGTCAATAACAGGCGGCCATGAACTTCATGATCAAAATCGTTTTTAAGATTTATGACGACCCTGTTGTATCAGACAACCCAGTACTCGATACAACACGATCGACTCTTGATAACGATCGGAACAAGTGTGTACATTCCCTTTAAGCCACTCACAAATTATCCGCGCGGTGTGTTTTACAGCGCGATTTTCTTATTCATAAACTACAAACTGTTGACATTGCAACTGCAGCCAGGTGTTTACGATTTGATTGGCATAAAATTATGGGCGATACCAAACGGTACACTTTCCTGCGTGAGCTATTAAAAGGCGATAAATTCATCTTTGCCCCTGCGTATAGGAAACATTGCAGGAAGCTGTAAATATGTAGTCGGAGAAATTACAACTCGATTATGAGTCGAGACTGTGTCGGCTCGATGTTGTGCAAAAACTGCCTTTGCGAGGGAAAAGCAGAAAATATGACAAGTTAATTTAGATTGAGTGGGCCCGTGAGAGTTGGAAAGGGAGGTGAAAGACAGCCGGAACAAATTATATCATTGCATTGTGAACTAAACGCGATGGGAGGTGACCGAGCCGGTGCGAGAGCAAAGGTCCCTGATAACACCGTCGTGGGGCGGCCTAAATGTCATCACGCAGACAGCCTGTCTGGCTGAGATAAAAGCACGCATAAGGTGGACTCGACGACGTTGTAGAAAGTGAAAATTAATATCCAATCTTGTAGGACATGACTATATCTCCGTATGTTAATGAAATGGGGCGTGCGAACCACGATGAGATGATTGCATATCATAGTGTACAAGTTTCTATGAAGCCAAACAATCGTGCCACTAACATACAAGTCCACGGAATTAATCGTGATGTTAAATCTAAACTTCGCATGTTAAGATATACTGACAATCACAAACTTACTCCTTCAATGATCAATCTTGTACCAAAAAAATACTCTACTTACTTCCATTTAAAGAAGAAGGAGAGGGAATTATTTGTTTAACGTAAAACATTGATCTAATTACTTGTGAACAGTGTCAGAGTATTTCGGTGAATACAATTCAGATAAAGCAACATTGAGAATGGACGGAAGTAACACCGTTGGTGGACTGGAATGCAGTGAGAACATAGCAATGAAAGAAATTCATTACATTTGTATCATGGAAGAGTTCTCAGAATTTCTCATATTGATCAGGTAAGCACTTTTAAAAACATAATACTTGAAATACTAATATAAATTGTTCTCAGTTACGAGCTGGATTTCCGTTCCATTAACTAGGTTTTGAAAATTGAGCTAAGTTGTCGAAATAATAAGCATACAGTGATATGTCGTTTATAGGATCCTCGATCACCCAAGCATAAATAAAATATTTGGTTGAATATGGTTAAGCTTTCAAATTCTTTCTATAGTAATAGAAAAAGACACAACTTAACGGACCTTTAATGAAGAACACATGTTTCTACGGTACACGCACATTGTAAAAAACAAATAAAAAGTTAATTGAACCTGACCTCAAACTGAACAATAACATGGCAATATAAATATCGGGGACTAAAGTTCCCATACAATGATAGGATAGACGACCAGCATGTCAAACTATACTCTCCAGTTTAAACTGAACTTTCAATAAGGAGGAAGCCTGCAAAATGTCAGGTCGTCTTATAGTGGAAGATCCATCTCCATGATAGGTGAAGACATTCCCATGGCTACACTAGAATTCTATGGGGTTTCAATTAATGACGCTTTGTTTAAATGCTAATTGTTGGTGTGTGTAAGAAAATTATGAATTCAAATGGTGATAATAGCATTTATGGTGTGTTAAAGATGAGATCAATATTTTGATGAAAGTGGAACAACTTTTTCTGAAGTGACAAAGAATAAGTATTAGAAAACTAGAACAAATTTTTAAAGAGACACAGAATGCTAAAAGCACTTATGATGTGAAAAGCACAGATGATGAATGTGTTTGAGTATTTTGTGACCATTATTTAATACAGTTCAGATTTTGGATTTAAATAAGCGGAATTCTACTGAGATACTAAACACCGCCTCATGACATTTATATATGATTCAATAATAACAAATAAAATACAGAGTAGAACATCACAACACTATTGGAATCACGACAGCTGCTATTGAAAACACGATAAAATATACAAAGAGACGCAATTTCAAAATGTAACACCGAACCGATTCATGTTTACAGAACAAACTACATAACGAAGCTCGTTACTGAGTTACTGACAACAAACAACACTTTCAGTAGTCTAATAGACATGTAAACTGAAAATAGTAAAGCGAAAACTTTTATTATTATTTACTCAACTAAGTTGTTTACATAAATTCCCTATTTTTATAATTGTAACACTTTTCTATATATGAATTCTGTACCTATAATATTAATTCTACGATTTGGAAAAAGTTAAAATGTGATCAGTAATTTTTATTAGTGTGTTCTTTGAGTGAATTCTGAACTGACGTCTCATTTTACGTTAGCTATTGTAAGATAAGTACAAATGAAAGTAAGAATAAAAGTATAACAACGACATAGTCATCTTACTCAGTCCAATCAAGGTCACATACCGAGCAAATTCATTGAAGGGAGAAATGGAAGGGCGAAACACGCAACATCAATCATTACTGTCCGAATTCATATCATTAGACGTTATAACCCTATTTTTATACATTGGTCAACGAAAGTCATCATTAATATCCATTTCTCCATTACCGACGACATTGAATAATCTTCATTGTTTTAACAAAGCGATGTATATGTTTCTGTAAGCTTCGGTAGCGTAGTTGGTTGTCCAATGTACGACCAAGATAACGGGCCAACAAAGTCTTTGGCCAACTTCGTCCGCACGCACGGCTTGAATAATATCTCAGCGGGAACTTCACAAACGTTTGAAATGAAATCTTTTGCATTTATTAAAAACAAATTGGAGAAGATGGAGAGTCATGCGTTTAATATTATATTTTCATGGTCAGCATGGGAGTCGTCTTGATATTTTGGAATCATTCGCATCGATGAACATTGTTGATACGGTAAAAAGCGCTTGGGATCAAAGTGATACTTATTTAAAGATCAATGAACCTGAATACTATTCTGGTTATGTTCTGCATATAACTTTACTCCAATAATCTTGAGTCATAAAATCTGTAGGATAAAATGCAGTCAAAAAATTTGACTTTTCATTCATTACTTTCGTCGATTACGTCGTAAAACCACAAAATGTTTTATGTCTCGTAATAACTATTCTATCGAGATAGCCGATAATAAACTCTAACAAGATCAACAAACAGAAGATAAATAATGCAAATCTGAATAAGTAAACATTCGTTCAACTATCGCTAACGTTCATCAAGTACTACACGCGACACTACACAAAGGTCAACAGGGTGAAAGTTCTGAGAAAACTTATTGTATCAATACTAGTATCAAGTGAGATGAAATGATTACTTAAGCTACATACAAGAACAAATATATGAGCAATGTTTATGATATTAAGTGATACGTGGGTCTAAAACCGCGACTACTTGAAAAAAAGGTTAAAATGTAACATTTTGCGACGATGAACTCTTAAAAACGTCCAAAACAATATAAATATCTTCTCAATAAATATAGTAGTTACTATGAGAATGTTTAAAGAAATAGCCAATTGTCTCGCAAACACACGAACCTAATAACATGAAGTAATTATTGGTAGTAAATGGATAATAATAACGGTTATGTAATTGAGTGTGGTCAGAAAATGACTGATAGGTAATTGGACATAATGGTCTGTTGAGAAATAGAATTGCTAAGATTGAAAATAATGATAATATTAAATTTGAAGGGATAGCTAACATCGACATAAATGATATCATCATCCAGTCATCCTAAAATATTCAATGCTTTAACTTCTTTAGCTATTCAAAAGTAACTTGCTTTTTTGGTTCAATTTTTCTTATTTTTTTAGTCGTAAGAATGTTAATTGTTATCAACAAGACAACATGGGAGACAATTCAAACCATAACATGCAACCTAGGGCAAAATAATTTCATATTGGCATTAGAACTGTCAAGTTCTTACCTGTGGTATCACACGCCGTCATCTCTGTAATAAGTCCCTCGAGGTCCGGCGATATGAGCCGTTCCTCGTCCTCTGAATGCGTATAATCCAACGCATGGTATATTACTAGCGCCAAATTTACCACCAACTGCAACAAAGAAATCAATGTTTTAACTAAATGGTGAAAAAAAATTACAACCAAAATCTGTTTGAAGAAATGTAACCAGAAATAAATGATGTATGAACTTCTACATAACATTACAATAATACAGTGAAATAAACACGCAAACCAAAATAAGTGAATTAAAAAATAAAAGTTTGTGACCCACAAAATATTCGGCGAAAAAAAAGTAATTCGATGTCATTAAAGGTACTGTTAGTGGCTATGTTCTCGCGTGATGTTAGTGTTACACCCAAGTTGTAGCTACAAATTTTGTACTTGAATAAGTAACTAAAACTTTAGACCAATATTTTTCCTACCCTTGTCATGATCGGTTGTCATAAGTAATGTCACAAGCAATATCGACTATAATGGACGATTAAGAATATCGTGATGTGCCTTTTTAGTGTGTCAATTGTGTATCAAATCAACGCATTTTGCGTCCAAATCTAAAATAACATTGTTAAGGTTGAAAACATCATTGAGATTTAATTTGCCTTCTTTTTAGGGCTGTTCGTTTTTAATACATTTCTTTCAACAAACAAAACCCTCCGTCTATCATCCGTTTCATCACTAGAAGCTGATCCACAAAGCTAGCAGCCACCGTAACTATCGGAAGCACCGACCGTATCGCCCGGCACCCGGTCCATTGTTGCCTGACTGTTGCCCAACTCATCTGAATGCAACCGCTCCCGTACATGCAACTACACACTCCATTAAACCGATGTTTGGAAACAAGATTAATGGTGGAGGCTACCAGCTTTCATTGCCCATACAGTAGGACCACTCCTAAGAAAGTCTGAAGTGATTATTTCGAAATCATTCCAAGGAGTTCCTAGTATCCCTGGAGGTGGACTTCCACCTCAAGGGATTTATAAATCATTTTATAAATCAAATATAATTAAATTATTCAATCACTAAGAGAGATCACTTTCATGCCATTAATATGATTTGATTAGATAACTTAGGGTTATACATGATTTGGTAATACAATTAAAAGTGGCGATTGAGTTGAGTTGAGTTGAGCTTTTTCATAGCGCCCTCGAAATACCAATTAATTAGCAAGTTGGTGAAGCAAGAGCAAGAGAATAGATGAATTAGTTCCGATGGGAAGCTATTAATCAGACTTAAAGTCATTAGAAAAGTTTCAAAGCTTGACTATTTAGTTGAACAGTTACGAGAACATTAAACTGTTTCACGTTAGACGTACAACCAAATAAGCTTAGACGAAATACCGTTCGAAAAATATGCATAGCGAGATAATACATGATAATACTCGCGGAATGTAGAACGTAGGTCCGAATTCGATTATATCTCCCTAATCATATGTAAAAGCGAACGGACCAGCCAATTACAGATTATCTCATAATTTCAAATAACACCCTACTCGAACTCGCAACTATTTCGGATTAGCCAAACTCCGAGGCATCGCTTATCGCACCCATTGTATGCAAATCGTGTGCAATATGATCGAAGTTGCGCAAACGCACGTAACTGTAACGATCGATAGACGACCGGTAAACAATAAAAATCCTTAGTACGGTGATTAGTAAAATTGTATGCAAGGAGAGATTAAAATCTATTAAGTTAAAGGTAACACAAAAACATCGGATGAGAATGAGACTGAAGTAATGACTGATATTCTTTTTTTTTTCGGAACTGTCTAAAGTTATTTGGCGTTAGTGCCAATGCACCATTTTTAATTTTCCTCGACACAACATCTCATAATGTACATATTTTGTCAGAGGGCATGCATTGTTAACAAAAACGACATTACTAATTATTTACTCTTTACAAGTCCTATTCAAAATTCTATACACCATATAAACAATCTTAAAGAGCGGAAACATCGGGTGTAAACAAACTCATTTGCAATTTTAATTCTGTAGCAAAACAAAAATGTGTGCAAGAAAAAGATTTACTGGCTCTTAGTATAATGAACAAAGAGATCCGCGATGTTCAATGAAGCGGAGCTAATAACTGCGGAATCAATTAGGAGACCGGATGCTGGATATCTAACTGATACTGCATATTATTACGGTGGAATGCAGCTTCTTATAGCAGCTGTTGGGAGTGAAGATGTCAATAATGAACGAACAGCTTATCTTATCGTTCTGTAAGAGGCTACCAAAGTCAATAGTGGTTGTGGGTTAAAAATAATGAAAAGAAAAGACCACAATATAGAAATAGGGAGATATTATAGAAAATTGTCATGACAAAAGAGTATGCAGAGTTACTAAAATCAAGAGAAAGAGAAGAGTCAAAATCAGAGGTCAATTCAAAAAATGTTTTCCTTGTTCTGTAATAACATCAGCAACTGTAACATATCTATAAATATATGCAGAAATCTATCAACCACATCGTAATATGCATTTATTTATTAGACATATATGTATAAGTACCAGTGCTACCCATGTTGATTTGACAGCATCATCACATCAATCATTTGAGCAAATTGTGGGAAACGGCGTGTTATGTGAACAGTGGTAATAGTTTCTTACATTATGTGTCATTAGAAATGTATGTGGTTGGAGCTGGGAATGAGATGATTGATTCTTCTACTATTTATAGAATCAATAAATATTTTATTACATACGCGGTCTTTAAGAAGTCTCTTAAGCAAATAAAGGTTCATTGTTGAAACAGAAGCAGTAGTAAGGCTTCGCACAATGTAATTTTAGTTAGCTACATAAATATTATCTTGTCCAGTTTCATCGGAACAGAATTTAGTTGCAACAAGAAGTGCATTCGAATCAAGCTGTATTTTATCATCTGCCCTCATTACCAGCCTTTCCCATTTATCTCGCAGCTTACTTCGTCTAACCAAATGCGGCAAATTCTACTATTTAACATGGAATTGCAACCTGACCTTCGTAACCTTACTTTGGAATACCGATATCAAATCTCCAGACTTCGGAGATATACCGCAAGACCGAGAAGTCATTAAATCAATGGCAAGGAAACCTCCTAACCCTCAAAAACCGAATTATCCCTGTCCCAAGACCGGCAATCTCGTATTCTAATAGAATGTACACAATCGCGCGATGACCGGCCTGCGATAACCCTTCACTGTCTAGTTAACCGAAGTTCACTCGGTCACTGTCTTACAAGGAAACACGCGGTCTTTGTGACCCTTATACGGCACGGAGAGAAAGTCCGCGTGGTAAGGGTTAAGTTATTAGATATTTATGGCTTGATGTGTGAAAATTGGTTTATCGTGGGACCTGCTAACTTCTTCGTATATGTGACTAATTAGACTGGTTTATGAGAGGAACATGTAACTGTATCAACTTATGACTGATAGCTACAGTCGTTGGTTTAGTAATCAATTGAAATTAACGGGGTGCATAGTTTATGTAAGTGTATCACTTGATCAAAGTATCTTTATCCGTTTTAAGGTACGAAGTAAACAAATTAAAACTATTCTGTTCAACCTTTCACCTAATATTTTTTATCAAAAATCTAGTTTTCTCCTAAACGATACGCCTACAAATCCTGAAAGTTCAAAAGCCAGATTCACGTCAATTGAATCAAGTAAATCGGATATATCCCAATTTAAAAAAGCAAATACAGACATCGAAGGCTAAAAGTGAATTTCGAATTCAAAACAGAAACTCACAAACGATTTCAGAAATCCAGGTTTATTTACTTTGGAAATAACTAAATAATACGTAGATACTTCATAGTTTTGGACACATTGATTTTGGATCTCAACATAATATTTACCTACGTATTTATTTTATTACAATGAATCAATCAGTGGTGTCTAAATAATCTTAGAAAGTACATATAACTCGGAAAAAGTCACATTGGTACTTGCCGTTGGTAGGTTTCGAACCCGCACCCTCATACATGAGAAGTGGGCGTCTTAAACCTCCTCCTGACAAACGGTGAAGGAAAAACATCGTGAGGAAATCTGGACTTATAATTTCTAATTATAAGTTTGAAATCGCCAACCAGCATTGAGCAAGCGTGGTGATTAACGCTGTAACCTTCTCCGTGTGAGGCTTTGCTCAGCAGTGGACATTTATAGGCTGTTGATGAATGAATCAATGATGTATGCGATAGAATTTGTCATATGTAAAGAACTGATATCCAAGGTATAATAATAAGAGTTTGAAATAAAAAACTTAGATTCAAATCATTTAAAGGCTTACAACAAAAGCATCTTCGGTTCGGTCCAAGATTCTTAGCGCCAAATAAAAACCCCGACAATGTTAATGTAAATGCAACCCTACTGAACTACAATAAGGTCTTTCAGAAGGTTATCAGCTGCTTCCTATGTTTCCGGAAGGAAGCCCTATGAGTCCCCACGTGCAAGGCAAACGTAAACGCAAACCGTACGAGCGTGGCGTAATGCGTTTTCAAGGCTAGCGATGGCTGGAACATGATTTTATCGATTTTCTGTCACTTGCAGGAAGGAAATGTTTGGAATTTTTTCATCAAATTTTTATTTGTTGGATGTGTGTGCGAAGTGAATTCTGAATATGAAATTTGTAGTCTTCGAGTTTGAAAGTTACTTAGTACTATTTATTGATGTTATTAAGTACATATTTGAGTAGTAATTTTTTATACTGCTACGGTCGCAAAAAGCACACGACCTACCTGATGGTAAGCGGTTACCGGTGCTTATGCGTATTCTCTATAGAATTAAGAGATTTATCATATTAATCGTAGTTTATATAGTCTGAAAAGCAACCCGATACACTACCTATTAAATTGAACTAAATAATATGAGAAAGTGATGTTTGCCTCTTCGAGAAATAATAGACAAGATGGTGTTTTCAAAGCTATCACTAGTTTTGATATCAGGCTATTAGGAGCACAAGATAAGATACTGACATTATGACTATTTCTCCTAGCATTACTGCTTAACATCTAAAAGAGGCTTACAAATCATATAGGATGTTAGGGCATTGTTTTGCAAGGACTATTCAACGATGTATAGTGATTACATTAGAATCTATCTAACAATAGATAAATACATCTGTAAGTGTGTCACTCACGTTGTTATTCGGTACTTAGGTGTAGGGCAATTCGATTAAATTAGTCGTGAATGACATTCAATTGTTGCACACATACTCTAGATGTGAACTACAGGATGTCCTTAAATAAAGCTATTATTTTAAAAGCTTCTTATGAAGGTTTTCCTGCATGATTTCAAATTGATGTAATGATTTTGGTATGGATCAGAGATTCGTGTTTGTTATTTCACGATTTTGCAATATTTGTATCGTCACAATGATGCAGCTAGATAGATAATTGTCATTGCATCGTCAACTGACTTTTACACAAATCATTATACAGATTGAATTTATTCATAGTGTTCACGCTATGAATAACCAATAACAATCTTCATAATATAAAATCTACAAACGAATTTTACTGAATGATTCATAGATATCATCGCGTACATTATTAAGCTATTGGCTTGATAAGTATGATAACAACTAAAAAAAATATTTTCGGTTGTAGATATAAACACTGAAATGCCATAATAACATCCTATGGTGTTTATTTTCTTCGCATAATATCTACTAGACAGCCTGTACATAATATTTTGGGCGCCCAATCCGAGCGGGGACCGGCGACAAATCAAATTAATTGGCCACATGGACAGAAGGACCGCGGTCACACTTTATATTGCATTAGCCGAATTAGGAGCAGACATAGCAACTGTTTCAAGTGTAAATTGTATGCAAGATTTTATATAACAATATTACATAAGATTTCATAACAGTTCGATCGAGACGTAAAGAGTTCTTATGTTGGTGCTGAGGGTCGTAGTAAGGACTTAAAATTTATTAATTTAGGGAATTCGTTGTTCTAGTTATAGAAGAATGTCATAAGTCAGTCGTTCAGATGTATAATCTTTCGAGCGATAATGTCAACCATGAGCAGTTTGAAAATATAGAAAGGGAGAATTAAGATCTATTGAGTATTGATGTTCAAGTCTATATTTTAAAGTCCCTTTTACCTACTTGGTTTTTAAGGGAGGAAAATCAATGGATACGAGTAGGTACGAGTTGGTATTCGTTACATGATTGTAAAGAACTGTATTTCACCAAATTGTTACTGAACTGGTGAAATAGGGGTCAAACCTAAAAAACTTTTTCCTACCGCCTAATACAAAGCGTTGTGTGAAGATCTTCCCTCATCGGGAGCATTCGCGTGTAATGTAGGTAACGTTACAGATCTGAGCATTACATCAGTGAAGGAGGGAACCGAGCATTATAATGCGCACCTTGTAATGATACAATATGTAATATCTTGATACAACTTGTAACATCAATGTCCCCGCCCGCCCGCTTCGTCTGACATCTTGCTATGAAATGCTCAAAGTCGAATCAATCAAATACACGCAAATGCTCGTTGTCACATTACACGTAAATGCACGTTAGTCAGGGAGGTATTATTGTAATGTAATGCTCAAATTCGAATCTAAAATGTTACATTTTTTTTAAGGGGTGAAAATCATCGAATGACTGCTCCCGTCTGGGTGAGGCATGAGGGAGTGTCAGACTCTTACTGACTAAAAACTACCCCGTTCCTTCTCCTGCACGTCGAGCCGGAGCCCCGGTTACCCGTTAGGTTCTCCGCGACAAAATGTTAGGTACACGTGAATGCTCCCGGTGAGGGAATATTTGTATGCTAAGTAAGTTCCTATCTTAACCAATTCTCAAACGATGGTTAAACAAAAACATAGCTCCTGTGTATCTGGGATCTTCCTATGTTAGAACATAGGAAGATCCCATACAAAACACACATCAGCATAATTTACAAGCTTCTAACTTACTTCGACGCTTCTGTATTGCCGACATTCGTCTTATGAATACCTCCGATGTGACATTTGCATGACAAAGGGAACGAAGTGAAGAGTATTCTAATGAGAGCCATAATGTCATATGTCCGTTTTACTTTTTGAAAAAATAATGCTTGCTTCAGAGGGGACTTGAAAGGCGATGTGTCTTATTTCTTAGGTAACGCATGCATTGACGGTATGGTGAATGAAAACATGAGTCAGAAGAGAAAATTTTATAGTAATACTAGCGGACCCGACAGACGTCGTCCTGCATGTCCACTTGAATGTATAAACAAAAATTCATTCAAATTAGTTCAGTCGTTTAGGATAACTAACCTAGACACTACGCCGGGGTCGTGCGGTCCATGGCCCTCTACGGCGCCCCTGTTTGGGCGCCAAACCTGTTGCGGCGTCCCGCTCGGACGCTGCTCATGGCACAGAGGGTCATGGCGATCCGAATGATCCGCGGATACCGCACGATCTCTGGGGAGTCGGCGAACCTCCTTGCCGGATTACCGCCGTGGGATCTGGAGGCGAAGGTGCTCGCGCGCGTGTACGGCATGCGCGCGGAGGCACGTCGCCGGGGCGAAACCCCGCTGCCGCGCCAGATAGGTGCGTGGCGGGATGAGCTCCGGCGCGATCTCATGGCGGAATGGCAGCAACGACTGTCGCAACCGAGGGCTGGGCTCGCTGCCATCGCAGCGGTAAGTCCCCTCTTTGAGGAGTGGCTTGAGAGACGCTATGGCGTCCTCACCTACCGCCTGACGCAGGTCCTCACCGGACATGGAAGTTTCGGGAGGTACCTGTGTCTGATGGGGCGGGAGGAAACGCCCGGGTGTCATCACTGCGAGGACCGCCCTGAGGACATGGTGGAACACACGGTGGGAGAATGCCCTTCGTGGGCTGAGCACCGCCGTGTCCTCAGGGAAGTGATCGGCGATGGCGACCTCTCGCGCCCAGGCCTAGTGCAGGCCATGATGCGGAGCGAGGGGGATTGGGATGCCGTCTCCTCCTTTTGCGAAGCAGTCATGCTAGCTAAGGAGGAGGCGGGACGCGTGAGGCAGCGAAGCGCTGCCTCCTCGCAACCCAGCCATCGCGAAGGACACACCGGGCGTCGGGGACCGCGGGACGATCTCCGGCCACCGTAAGCGCGGGCCTGCGCGGACGGCGAGCATGGGTGGCTCCCCGTCCGACCAGAAACAGACCCGAGCGTACGGCGCATCGCGTTCCGCGCGCGCCTCAAAGAGCCATCAGACCACCACAGATGGGGCCCAATAGGGCCGATGCCGATTCGGAGTCGCGGAGAACCTAACGGGTAACCGGGGCTCCGGCTCGACGTGCAGGAGAAGGAACGGGGTGGTTTTTAGTCAGTAAGAGTCTGACACTCCCTCCCGCCTCACCCAGGCGGGGGCAGTCATTCGATGATTTTCCCCCCTTAAAAAAAAAAAAAAAAGACACCGACTGCAGCGCCATCTGCCAAGCTGATTTGTGAATCAAAACCATCCAGGGCGCCACGTACAGAAAAATTCATTTAAATCGGTCAAGCTGTTTAGGAGGAGTTCAATGACATACACACGAACAGCAGAATGATATATAAAAAGATTATTATATTGAATACAAGGATGTCTGTTCAGCATGTAGTCCTGAAAACATTTCCACCTATTAGGTATATATCGTAGCTATTACGAAGTGTTCTTTGATCAAAGTTTATGAGAATTAAGAATTAAAAATATCTACTTTATCTCTACCCACGTCTTAAAAGAATTATTGAAAGGTATTATATTGGCCTAATTTTAATTAATGTGACAACAAAACAGATTATCCAAACAACTCCCTTTTGTTTTAAAACCAAATACATAACATAACATGTTATGTATAACATAAACATAACATAACATGTTATGTATTACATAACATAATATCAAATAAAGAACAAAATATCATATAACATAATATCACGCCTTTTATCCCCGAAAGGGTAGGCAGACGTGCACATTACGGCACTTAATGCGACTGTACAATGTAACACCTACTTTCCATTATTTATGTTATGAAGCCTATTGCCAAATACCGGGCACATTTGCAGACTCCATGCTACTACTGAGATTTTTGTAAACCCTGTTATACTTTGCCCGACCCGGGAATCGAACCCCACACCCCTTGCCCCGACAGTCGCACTTGCGACCACTCGGCAAACGAGGCGGTCTACTCAAATAAACTACAAAACAAATAACTGTTTCCCTTTTTAATCAAACAGGCATATACGATGTACAAAAAAAAACAGTAAACATGGAGAATAGATAAATTAATACCAGACTAAAGCACTGCACCAGTCGAATGATATTAATTAAAAATTAAATCTTTGATTACACACACGTTCGTAATGAGAAATCTAATTGACATGAACATTCTATAGACATTGACTTTCGCTTAATGATCGCAGGAATTGTTTACTTTCATTAAAACATCACAACGTAATGAAATAATTAAAATTAACTAGTAATTTTAATCAATGATTACACTCAAACAAAATAGTTCTACAAAAAAAAGTAAATCACTTAAAATAATTAAAAAAACCTCGTACTTACTTTCAAAATTCGAACAAAGCAATGGAAAAAATGGACGATAAATGTAAATCAAAGCGCGTCGCTTCTCATTGAAAAAAAAAACATGTTAAACTAATAATTTAAGTAAAGGTTACTTACAAATCTTATCGATAATCCCTTAAAATTTACAGCTTTCATTTTTATTTTTGTCTGTTTCTTTTATTTGACACATCCAGCGACGTCTACAAGAATCACAGAAAATAAAAGCGCGAAGAAAAAAAAACAAAACAAAATCGAAATTCAATTTCTTTGTCTTTGGCAAAAGTCACAATATTATGTGCCAGTATTCCGTTTCGTGGCCAGCTACGACTTTTATTTACATACCCATGTAGGGTTGCCAGTTGCCACAGAACCTCAATATCTCTTGACTACTAAATATTCAATAGGACATAACTCACGGCTGTCTGTACCTCTTGTTGAGTGGTGACAACCCTGAGGCTAATGTTTTAAACAAGAGATGAATGATTGAATGAGAAATATTGTAAATCGAAATATATTGAAACAAATATAGCTCAAGGGGTTCAAATATAGTTTCGATTCGACACGCGATCTAACGGTTTATGAGAGGTTCTGGAAAATCATATTTTTAGAAAAGCTATATATTACTAGCTTTTACCCGCGGCTTCGTTCGCGTCACAAAAGGATAAAAGCCAATGTGACATATACCAATACACACAGCGCCATCTACACCAATACTTTTGTTTTCCCTCGGGAATATAAAATTTTTCCGGGGTAAAAAGTACCGTATTATTTATTCCGGACTTCTAACTATACATCTGCAAAAATTCAAAGCAATCGGTTTAGTAGTTACGGCGTTAAAGTGGAACAAACAAACAAACAAACTCACTTTCCGATTTATAATATAAGTAAGGAAGTTAGGATATCACGTTTTAATTTAATATGACTGAATTAGTCTTGATAGTGCTGTAGGCGTTTTTCAGTAACTAACTCATTTAATTATTAATTGATCAGTTAATTATTTAAAACTTATTTATTTCCTTAAAAATACAACTAGACACTGTAATACTATAGACTCTAGTTTAAAATACAAAAAGGAGGTCTATATTATACAAAAAAACAAAATAAATACATTAAAACTAAAAATATGAAAGCGAAACAATTAATTTTATTTTCTCACTAAAATCATCTTGTGATGAGATAAAAACAAAATAACCTGCCTACACACGAAAATAATAGATAATACTAACAAGCAGCGTTTACAAAACCACTTTTCCTTTCGTTTCACACCTAAGTTAGTACACAAATTAGGAACAATAACTAAATTATAGGTGCCATTGTTAACAAAAAACAATACATAAGTTGTAAGCTTATCCATTCAACCTCCTTGCGTAATAATAGACTGAAAACGCCATCTAGCGGAAATAGAAAGTGGTATGCAAATAAATGACTGGAGAATGGATGCAGATTTGCTTCTTGTGTCGCTAACAAGTCTTCCTGGTCCTAAACTTCTGTTAAAGGCGGTAAAATTCACAAGCTTTAAGTTTAAAATGTGAAAAACATAAAATTATTAAGAAATTCATCATTAAAAATTCATAAAAGCTAGAAAAAAAAACAAAAAGAATTTTCAACCACTAGGCCCCGACGAGATTCGAACTCGTGATCTCCTGTTTACTAGACAGGCGCTTTAACCAACTAAGCCACGGCGCCGTTGAGCGAAGCGTCGAAATAAGAGCTTCCATTGTTGAGGACGATTAGATAAGACTCGTTTGTGACGTCACAATATGGAATGATAAATGTTTGTTGTTACTTCACGCGAAAACTCCTAAACGAATTAAGATGGTGTTTAGCATAAAAATAGTTAATGATCTGATTTAAATATGGGTTAAAATGATACGAGTGGCGACGCGTTTAATACGTAAACCGTATGCTATTTACAAAAAACTATTTTATGAAGAATTAATTTTCAGTATTGTCCATCTGGAAGTAACTGGGGAGACCCATGTTCAACAATAGATATCTTGTGGCTGAAAACAATATGGTAATGATTATTTTATTATAAAGAGTTATCTAATTCTTTATCAGATAAAGGAAAATGTTCCAAAAACATTTATTACTGAACACTGTTAAATCTTATCTGTTAAAAAAATATCTAACCCGCTACCTTCCCTCCCTTGCACAGCAATCAACAAACATAATGCCTCAATTGACTGGTCTGACACTGGTAGTACCTAAACAGCGCATTATGCGTGCGCGCAGGAATTTCACCCGCTGTCAACTCGGAAACTATTTGCAACTCGCAACACGTTGCGTAACATTGTTGCTGTATCCGTTCGATATTTGCATTCGGTTACAGCATTAAGTAAGGTGTTTATGATAATTAGTACTTGGCATGCTAATTGAAGATTTGTCGAATGAAAAGTGAAGAGACGGCTTCGTATTGAGTCTACCTACTCAATACGAAGCCATCTCTTCACTTTGTACTGCATTAGGGCCCAGTGATTAGGTTACGAAGTTTAGTACGAAGAACTTTAGCTAAGTATTAGTTAGTTTATTCCTGATTATCAAATTAATTATATTTACAAAATCAGTAGAAAATAATAGGGTTTCTGGATTTTTCCTGATGCAGGTATAATAGAACAAAAGAGATGGCGTAAAAAATGTGACATACTTTCTTTTATAGAAAAGTGAGATGATTTCTCACGTTTTCATGTATTATTCATATAGCCTGTCTATTATAGTGCATAGTATGTTTAAAGTTACAATCTCCATCCCATTCCCATCTGTGCCATGCATGGAGAGTGTGAATTTACAAGGGTATGGATATGGTTCATAGTCCATTGCTGGACACTGAACTGCTGATGATTGATAAGCCTGAAGCGCTCTGTAGTTATTTTTACGGCATAAGCCGAGCAGACGGATTACTGATGGTAAGCAATCGGCGTCGCCTATGCACACTTGGAACACTAGAGGCGTTACATTGCGTTACCGACCTTTTGGGGATTAGGAGTTTGAGGATGTTGGAGATTCAAGGTTTAGGGAGATTGGGTAAGGGGAAGGGGGTAATTGGGCCTCCGGTAACCTCACTCACACGAAACACAACGCAAGCGTTGCGTCACATTAGTTTTCTGTAAGGCCGTGGTATCACTCCGGTCGTGTCGGCCCATTCGTGTCGAAGAATGGCTCTCTCAAGAAGAGTAAACATGGACCTTTTAAACTGCGACCTTAAAAAACGCAACGAGCATGGAAATTATGGCGAATGGCGAACCCTCATAGGCAGACTAGGTCCATAGTCCGTTATAGGAAAACAGTAAAAAATAAAAACACCCATTTCTCCAGCCTCACACAGTTTGTGAGAGATTCTTGAGATGATTTGGACCATCACTAACGTTACCGTTAAAAAACAATTTAACGCCATCAATGTCCGTTTGTTTATCAAAGTTTGTTTTGTATTGTTTTTTGTTATCAACCGTATTTTGTTTTACAATTTATTGAGAGGTCGATGACTTTTTTAAGATGAAACATTTTTTTATTTAGTTTTATGGTATTTTAAAATATAACCGTGTGTTTGGTTAACATTTTATACTCGTTGATACTTACCTAGTACCTTGAAATGAAAAACTTAAATACTTTCGAAATATATAATTCATAGGAATAAATCTATTTTAATATTATGATTACTAATAAATCTATTTTAATATTATGATTCCTAATAAATCTATTTTAATATTATGATTACTAATAAATCTATTTTAATATTATGATTACTAATAAATCTATTAAAGACTTATTACTCAATGTGACAAAAATAACCTGAAGTGTATTATAATAAAGAAATAATTAATAATGCAATTGTAATAATACTTGACGTAAATATAAATAGAACTATGTACACGTGAGCACAGATGATTGATATCATGTCAACAGAATTATCATTTTAATGCAAATGTTTATACGAATGACTGATGATATTAAACAGAATATAGAGGTAATTAGCATAAATATAAAATTACAGTATACTTGCATGTAATTTTATTAAGTGCTTGGCAAAAGAGCTCTTAAAGTTTACTAAATAAATTTTGAAATATAAGCCATTAGAATTCGATGGATTCTGCAGTACATCGTGGTAAGTATGTACACACGGCTACACATCGAGCTTTTCATAACTAGTATAAACTGAACGTTAAATGTGCGGAAAGATGATGCGACGCGACACCAGGATAAACTGGTTTTGTATAGATTGATGTGTGGCCGTGTGTACCAATTATATTATCAACATAGAAATTGATAAAACTATCAAAAGAACTATGAAAGGGTAGATTAAGATAGATTAAGTAGCTGAAGATAGGATATGATAAGAGGCGCAAACTTTTGAGTAGATAGCTACGACTGTGAATATCGAAAAGAAAAATATCAGCCTGGAAACCAAAGAATTTGACCTGAACAACCAAGATTACGACCAACAGACCAAATTGGCAAAAAGTGAAGAACATAACGGAGTTAATTTAGAATTTCTATTTAACGCTATCGATACATAGTAAATGTCCTTATCAAGAAACTCATTTACAAAGTCAAGGCAAGACAAGTAAACAATGGATTGTATAGAAATGAACATATCATATCAGTGAGACTGATAACACACGTTGATTTTTATGACTTCGTTAATATAAAATTGATTCTCTTTTATCTATAATGTGAAAGTTTCTCTGTTTGGATGTTAGGATGTTTGTCCGTCAATCACGCTGAAACTACTGAACGTATTGTGATAAAATTTGGTATACAGGCAGGGTATGGGCTGACTTAGGTGATAGTTTTTATGTTCCCATGGGATAAAATAGGAATCATATTCTACGCGGACGAAATGACGCATAACAGCTAGTACTTAATATAACGAAGCTGAAGAGGTTGGAGTAACTGATAGGGGGAATCTCGTACTTAATGTAATCGGAAGAGCATTTTATTTAAAATTTCGATATTGAAATCCTTAAATTTGATTCTCACCTACACCATCACACCCAGGCATAGAATAAGAATTTGAAGATCACACACATAAGCAGTGTTACTCCTTAGAAGACCAACCAGAGATTATCACCTTCCCATCAGACATCATCACCTGGTAACCTTGTTGTTAAGAATTATTTTTACCTCTGTCTATCCCTTGCCATAAGGAACTGGAAAACATAATTTTATGTATGTAAATTCATTCAGAGTACTTCATTGCACAAGTTCCGACTGTGAACTGACACAGCGACACTCCGGTAATTGAATTGCTTTCACGATGCGTAGGGAAACTCTGTATTGTCTGTGCCTATGTCAGCCTCTGATACGAGAGCAAGTTCAGTTTGTGGCGTGTGAAAGCCACTGCTTGTCTATAATGGATTTTTGAGGTTGGTAAAAATATTATAACACATAATATTTTATTATTTCCGCATTCCAAGAACCTATTTGTCAGACTGCCTCGTTGGCCGAGTGGTCGCAAGTGCGACTGCCGGGCAAGGGGTCTCGGGTTCGATTCCCGGGTCGGGCAAAGTATTACTGGGTTTTTAAAACATTCTCAGTAGTAGCACGGAGTCTGGAAATGTGCCCGGTATATGGCAATAGGCTCACCCCCTATTACATGGGACTCGTAACATAAATAGTGAAAAGTGGGTGTTACATTGTACAGTGGCATTAAGTGCCGTAATGTGCACCTCTGCCTAAGGATATAAAGGCGATAAAAAGGCGAGATGTTATGATGTTCGGGGATAAAAAGGCGTGATGTTATGATGTTATTTGTCAGACTAAACTTTCAAAGTATTTTTGGTAGAATAAAAGGCTAATTTCCAAAACTTTTGTAGATAGTGTTTATGGTGTCTAATATTTGGCAGGTCTCCATACTGCAGTATAACTATTATGAAAATGACATACACCCACAACTTATGTTAACTGCACAAGCTCACAACTCAAGCAACAGCAGCTCAATGTTAGACTGCCGTTAAAATATACAACGCCTAAACACACAAGCTTAGAACAGTGCCTAACAAATCCACAATGTGTCATTATTTACTTCTCACGGCGGTCTCAGTTGTGCAACAATGTCTAAGGGAAAGGTGAGATCATAATATTAATTCGTTCTAAGTACTCTCTTATCGAAACTTAAATCTTCCATGTTACCCTCGAAACTTTTTTCAGAAATTCCAACGTCATCATAATTGCGATGCAAATACACTTTCGCGAATTACTTTCTCACTGATTCTGTTTGTAATCGTTACTATAACTGAGATAAAAGTAATTATGATTAATATACACTAATCATGGACGTTGTTGGTTGAAATGGAAGTTGATTCACAACTACAAGAAGGGGGGAAAATCATCGAATGACTGCTCCCGCCTGGGTGAGGCGGGAGGGAGTGTCTGACTCTTACTGACTAAAAACCACCCCGTTCCTTCTCCTGCACATTGAGCCGAAGCCCCGGTTACCCGTTAGGTTCTCCGCGACTCCGAATCGGCATCGACCCTATTGGGCCCATCTGTGGTGGTCTGATGGCTCTTTGAGGCGCGCGCGGAACGCGACGCGCCGTACGCTCGGGTCTGTTTCTGGTCGGACGGGGAGCCACCCATGCTCGCCGTCCGCAGGCCCGCGCTTACGGTGGCCGGAGATCGTCTCGCGATCCCCGACGCCCGGTGTGTCCTTCGCGATGGCTGGGTTGCGAGGAGGCAGCGCTTCGCTGCCTCACGCGTCCCGCCTCCTCCTTAGCTAGCATGACTGCTTCGCAAAAGGAGGAGACGGCATCCCAATCCCCCTCGCTCCGCATCATGGCCCGCACTAGGCCCGGACGCGAGAGGTCGCCATCGCCGATCACTTCCCTGAGCGCACGGCGGTGCTCAGCCCACGCAGGGCATTCTCCCACTGTGTGTTCCACCGTGTCCTCAGGGCGGTCCTCGCAGTGCGATAAGATGTTTATGTTGATTAGGATAAAATTACGATACAAACCCTATTTGAGATGAACTCCGAAAACAAGCAAACGAAACTTTATAAGTACTACTTAAAATGATATCACATCAGAAATTTTGTCCCTGACCTTACTAACAAATAACAACGATTACTTAACAGTAAAAAAGCTGACAAGGTATATCAGTTTAAGTCCGAAGATCACAAACAAAAGGCAGGTAGAACTGTGAGTGAACATAAACATGGTATGTTTGACGTCCATAATTTAATTAGAGCTACACCCTACGGTACGGAAGTCGGATACACCAGTCATGGTTGAGTGACAGCGGCCAAACAATGGACGGGTAATGGCGTACACATGTTATTAAATGAAGGTGTGTCAAAACAAAATGAAGGTAAATGTATCATCCGACTAGTGTGTAGAAATATTTAGAAAGTATTTTGTCATCACTTTTTGAGCTCCATTTTTGTATAGAAATAAGAAGACAGGAACCCTCAATACTATTGATAGGTACCACATAATATGCATCCAAAAATCTATGCCATGACATGTGTGTACATCAAGTTCACTAACTTCTAATTTACATATGTCAACAGTATCATATTAGGGTCAAGTCTATTACATGATATGACTACAGATTCCATATGTCTACTGAACATAAATAAACATAAAACAAACAAATGAACAATACGTTGTCTAATCTATTACCAAAACTTTATGCTTAGCAATCAAAATTTAAGACAATGAGACCAATGACAAAACGAGGATATAAATACCTTCACTGACCTAAACTAACACACGACCATCTGGAGCAATACAGAAAACCTAATTAAATATGACATCTTCAGCAGAAATCCAATGTCGCAACAGCGGAACAGAAGAATCTGCAGAGAGCAAAAATATCGTTCCATCGTTTTGCAATACCGAACTGAGGATAATATGTCCGTTGTGCAAACAATTCGGTTGCGTGACATAAGGGGTCAGTGGAAGACACCCGCTGATTTGTCCGAGACGATTTTGTAAGGCAACAAACGAACACGACAATCGGAAAAATTGTTCATTAATATCTCCGCAAACATTCCGGCTCAGAAACCTTTTGCCGACTTTGGCAATCTCCTAACTTTCATGTCACAAAATTTTGGCTCTTATCCATATTAGACATTAGATAAACGCTTCACTCCATCTTAATCCAACCCACATTCGAACTGCCAATTAGAAATCACCCTTATAAATTGAATACCGCTTCCTACGAAAACACTCAATTAATGATATCCTCGATTAAAAAGTAAAAGCTTAACCAGACCAACAGCTTTATTAAATTTCACAGTCACTAAACGAAACTTAATTAGTTCCTAAAGATATAAGAAAGTCTAGAAATAAATCTGAAACTCTAAAAGCTAACTTATGCGATACGGATGTTGAAATTAATAAATCACAGTGAAAATTGATAAACAGCGATGTGTTCTATAATGAATGAGTTGATGCTATTCGTCCATCAACACTTTCTTTGCGCATAAATTCTGCACTGAGCCATAAGCGCAACTAATCAAAGCCTGCATAATGCGGCGGTTCATTATTTTAGATTTTATTGCAAACTTTACGCCTGACTGTTTTGTTTTGGAACGTGATTTTAACGTGAGACCCTTAGGATATATAGGTTTTCACAGTTTTGACGAAGAAAGCAATGTACTTACTTGTTATAATTTATTCTAAATGAATTGCGTACAGTTACACATTTTATGAATTTCATTTTCAACCAATAGGTAAATGACATTCCATGAATGACTTTACGATACTTAAACTTGGATCTAAAATCGGTCTCGATACGTCAAATAATAAAATACAAATCGGTTAAGTTTTTGAAGCAGATATAACCAATATCCAATTTGCGGGAAAAAGAAACAATCTTCAATAATAATCACTATAGAGGTACAATATGTATATAAATAAAACTTAAATTCTTTCAACATTAATCACACTGATGCATACACCACCTTACACTACACTTTATACATAAATAAATAAAATAATAAAGTTATAAAAAAAAATACCTCTACATAATATTTATTTTTAATCTAAGTTCATTGTGTTAGTGGTTTAACTACCTCTATACTTAAGTGAATTCATTCTGTGCGGGTAATTCATAAAAAGTTTGATATTGTGTACAGTATGTTTTTATTAGGTACCCTCCTGTCTCTCATGGTTGTTTTATTGTATTGTCATACTCGTGCATTAGATATCAATAATGTTATAAACCATTCACAAACTATAAATTGTAAATAATACACTGTCTCAATTGGAAGGAACTAACATCTAAGGTACAGGCTCGGCCTAGTTTAGATGTTAGTATTCATAAACTATGTGTCTTATGTTTTTATTACAATAAACACTTTTTATTTTTATTTTTTTATTTATAACTCTGGCAATGAAATAACACCTAAGTAAATCGCTTTCAAACCTGTGAAACGACTCATCGGACTAATTTAAAATTCATCATATACATTTCTATTGTCCAATTGGCTGGAGACTGCTTTATTTTGTATTAATTATAGCCAAGTCAATAAGCGAAAGTAGACCTTTGATTTCTAGCCTTTATATACCTAGTGAAAAGTTTCTTTGAGGGTGGTAGAGAGGTACCTACGTATAAGGAATTGCATGGCGCCCACCTATGTGTGTATACGTGAATA
This sequence comes from Spodoptera picta, assembly GCA_038387885.1. Taxonomy (NCBI): domain Eukaryota; kingdom Metazoa; phylum Arthropoda; class Insecta; order Lepidoptera; family Noctuidae; genus Spodoptera; species Spodoptera picta. Next base: position 1,089,188 of record JAZHFQ010000168.1, on the reverse strand, counting down.
TGTAACATTTTATAATTGGCGATGATAAAGAAGAAACAATTTGTTTTGTTGTATAACTTATACTGTTACATCATTATCATCAGCCATAAACGTTATTTCTCGATATGGTGCTACCCGTAAAAGGGAAGAGTCTTTAGTCATATTATGTGTGTTTTTCAGATGAGGCTGCTTTCACGGTAAGCTAAATAAATCACTCGAATTAGCATTAGCTTCTATGATATACGGACTTTTAGTGTCGTTAAAAAGAAGACAGATGGGTACTAGTTGGGACACATCTTAATCAAGCAAAATTGCTTTAGACATTGTAAAGGTATCTACGATTACTGTTCTTAGAAAAATGCCTACGTTTGTGACAGTCGGTAAGTCATGTTTAGATATCTCTAAAACAAATACGTAATCAACTGACCATAATATATTTAAAGTACTTCCTATTTGTAAAGTTCAAAACATACGATGTGCTAATTCATCATCATATACGTCAGTTGGTTTCGGAACCGCAATGACACAAAACAATACTGTTACAAGACCAATTGATGAATTTGGGAAAAAGATGGCTCGATCGCGTGCCAGCACCTTTCTACTTGTGTATTTAATATGAGTTACGCGAAAATTGGTCCGTTTTCACGCAATGTTGGGTAATGTAAATATTGAATTAGTTGGAACAGCTAAACTTCACAAAGAAGCAGGAAGACTAATAATGAATTCAGAGATTGAAATGAAATACTTAGAGTCAATTTCAGAAGCCTTGAGTAAATTCAATAAAGCTGAGATTGAGAATTCCAGACGGATTCCGATAGCATAAATCTGGTAGTGAAATTCTACTCGGTTTTAATAAAGACCCATATTGGATGAGAAATTGGAAGTTCGCTTAAACTGCTGTCAGTTTCGCTCTTGCTTTTCCAAAATAGGAAAAGTTATTAGGAAGATTTCGGTATTTCCCTCCCATAATATGTGAGTGTTCGTGGGTGGACACATACAGATTGTTTTGTCCCCTCACATTCGCTTTTGTCTGATTATAATCGACACTATTAGCGTCGTCTATTCGAACGACTAGTGACTGTCTTGCTTGCCATTTAAGTATGACATTTTTACGACTACGAACTACGAACAAGATATTAATTGAGTTGATATTTTAGTTTTTCTAATTATTCGTCTTTATTTGGATTAAAAAAGAACAATGCGTTTTTCGTGATTGGTGTGTGTCGTCATTTGGACTTATTTTTGGTTTGTTGCTTGCTTTATGTTTGGTCGAGTGTTTTTAGTCATGTGCTATGGAGTGTCATGTTAAATTGTGTTATCTATAGCAATATTTAACTTATTACGATGTTTAATTTTATATGGGTCAAGGAACACATAATGTATCAGGAAATATTAACCTTCATTAAACTGGTATGGAGCCCGATTAAAACTCAATTTGCAAATAAGGAAATTGTTTACATAAACTTAACAAGACTTCAAAACTTTCAAAGCTAAGCTTTTCATATTAGTTTTCTCTCTAACAGGCTCTGTCATCCAAAGTGAAACCTAAGGATTATATTATCAATTCAATTAGCAATACTATACAAAATGGTATTACAATAATTCCGTCAGATGACATTTATGACGCATACCTTAGGCTCTAAGTACAGAGAGCCTGCAGCACTTGAAGCTGACACTTTCCATTATACAATAACATCGCATTACATGGAGATCCTGTGAAGAGGGAGATCAGCATATGATGGGAATGGTATAGTATGCATAAGATAGAGAAACTCACACAATGCTGAATGTTTATTCAATTGAAGATGAAAGTGATTCTGTAGACACGTATCCCTGATAGCCCGGGGGCTGGACTGTATTAATAATTATCTTAACAACAATAGCATGAAGAAAGTTGCGCAGTCGATGCGAATTCGTAACGTTACGTACTATGCTTTCATTGGCGTTAATGAAGACAGTTGATTACAAACTTACATTTGCAGTCTTAGAACAAAATGTTACGAACAAAGATTAGATAAATATATTTTTATCAACGGCAAAATTAAGTTTGTATCCATTCATTAAACGGGATTGGTTTAGATAATTAAAACTTTCGAGTGTTGTAATAAGATTGGGTTTGCGTGAACAATGACACGTAATCGCACTATCGATATCTTATTGAATGTAATAGAGAACGAATGTCAAAGATACTCAGAATGTCACTTTCTTTGATACTTCGTTTATTTTTTAACGAGCAATTGCATTCGTAAATCAATTTAATTCGTCATCGATTTTTTTATTATTTGTAAGAAGTATAATGTGTCAATGTCAGTGAAAGAAAGTAATTTCATTATTTATCTTAGTTGTTGAAATCAATGATACTGTATTTTGGCTAGAATTTTTCGAATCTAGATCGGATAGAGAATCCGCTAACACTGTAGTGCGTCAGTTGCAATTGCCAACTTGATGATCTAATGTTTAAGTAATTGGATTCCCATAAACGTATTTAACTTTACGACTGCCTCGTTGGCCGAGTAGTCGCAAGTGCGACTGCCGGGCAAGGGGTCTCGGGTTCGACTCCCGGGTCGGGCAAAGTATTACTGGGTTTTTTAAAATTCTCAGTAGGTGCACGGAGTCTGGAAATGTGCCCGGTATATGGCAATAGGCTCACCCCCTATTACATGGGACTCATAACAACTAGTGAAAAGTGGGTGTTACATTGTACTGTGGTAGAATGTGCACCTCTGCCTACCCTTTCGGGGATTGGGCTCGCTGCCATCGCAGCGGTAAGTCCCCTCTTTGAGGAGTGGCTTGAGAGACGCTACGGCGTCCTCACCTACCGCCTGACGCAGGTCCTCACCGGACATGGAAGTTTCGGGAGGTACCTGTGTCTGATGGGGCGGGAGGAAACGCCCGGGTGTCATCACTGCGAGGACCGCCCTGAGGACACGGTGGAACACACGGTGGGAGAATGCCCTTCGTGGGCTGCGCACCGCCGTGTCCTCAGGGAAGTGATCGGCGATGGCGACCTCTCGCGTCCGGGCCTAGTGCAGGCCATGATGCGGAGCGAGGGGGACTGGGATGCCGTCTCCTCCTTTTGCGAAGCAGTCATGCTAGCTAAGGAGGAGGCGGGACGCGTGAGGCAGCGAAGCGCTGCCTCCTCGCAACCCAGCCATCGCGAAGGACACACCGGGCGTCGGGGATCGCGAGACGATCTCCGGCCACCGTAAGCGCGGGCCTGCGGACGGCGAGCATGGGTGGCTCCCCGTCCGACCAGAAACAGACCCGAGCGTACGGCGCGTCGCGTTCCGCGCGCGCCTCAAAGAGCCATCAGACCACCACAGATGGGGCCCAATACGGCCGATGCCGATTCGGAGTCGCGGAGAACCTAACGGGTAACCGGGGCTCCGGCTCGACGTGCAGGAGAAGGAACGGGGTGGTTTTTAGTCAGTAAGAGTCTGACACTCCCTCCCGCCTCACCCAGGCGGGAGAAGTCATTCGATGATTTTCCCCCCTTAAAAAAAAAAAAAAAAAAAAAAACCCTTTCGGGGATAAAAGGCGTGAAGTTATATGTATGTATTTAACTTTACTTGAAAAAAAATATTATGCAATACGTTGGTGATATAGAAGTCATCAAGAGTATGTCTAAATCTTTTCCAAATACAGCTGCAATAATTAAATCTACGACTGTAAGTCGTCGAAACAAACTAGCTGTAGAGGTATAGTTATATCAGCTACATGTAAAGCTAATTATAGGAAAAACTGTATCGCTATTTCAGGTTATAACTGAATACTTCTCCAGCATCAATACTCAATAAGTTATAAAGTCACATAGTAAAAATTCTATTGCCAATAAACATTGACTGAGGTCATTGACTTTGCAATTCGTTCACAACTTTCTGTTACAGATTGTATTAAGTCATTAAAATACATAATAGTAAATATATTATGTATTCACATAATACAGGTGACTTTGTTTGTTTGTACGCTTTCACGGCCAAACAGCTGAGTCTATTGTGATGTTTGGTGTAGAGATAGTATGGAGCGTAAGAGAAAGAAAAGATATTGTATATTTTAATGTTAAACCGATCGATACTTACTGTAGTGGATTCTTATATTCCTTGATGATTATATGAGATAGAGGGGCATGTTGCCTGAAACGTAAATCCTGATGCAAATGTTTTTCGAAGTTAAGAACGAAAAGAAACAAGCGCCAACGTGAAAGACCACACATAAACTCGAAGGACCACGTGACAAAGACTAAAATTATTATAATTCAATACAGAAATAAGTAGACTAGATTAAAGAGGCCTACAACAAGACGATTCAGAAAAGTTAAATATAGAAGAAGTGATGAAATGAAGAATGTGGGAGAGCCATGCTTCGGCACGAATGGGCCGGCTCGACCGGAGTGATACCACGGCCTCACAGAAAACCGACGTGAAGCAACGCTTGCGTTGTGTTTCGTCGTGTGAGTGAGGTTATCGGAGGCCCAATTATCCTCCCCTTCCCCTATCTCCCCAACGATCCTCAAACTCCTAATTCCCAAAAGGCCGGTAACCCACTTGTAACGCCTCTGATGTTCCAGGTGTCCATCGGCGACGCCGATTGATTACCATCAGGTGATCCGTCTGCTAGTTTGCCAGCTTATGCCATAAAAAAAGAAGAATATAGAGAAGATGATATCGCAGTAACAGATGGAAGAAGCTACTTTTCTTAAATCAAACAAAGCTCCAAGCAAACAACTTAGTAGCAGTAACTAAACAAGGAAGTTGCAGTTTGCAATAATTTCCTTATGTTAAGAGAGAGGTAGTAAATAATAGTAAATAATTTTATCACTTAACTCGATAGTCTAGTTAGTAGAAAATTATCGCGTGCGTTAAACACAAATTGACCAATAAACAATCGAAAGTACTTACGTACCGGTCAAATTGTAGCATTAGTCCAGTGTGGGACTTTCCAAACGATTTTGTTTTTTATAAATATTTTTGTAACAATTTTTTGATAGTACTAAACTTTCATATTGCACGAACATTGTAGGTTTGAGACTTTAAAGAATTCGTTTTCGTCTAGTTATGGTACCCGATTATTCTATTTTATTATAAAAAACAGACAAGTATCGCATTTCAATTATTTATTGTTTTATACTTTTCAATGTAAAAACCAATAGGCGCCATGAAACAATACAGGATGCTTTAAAAAATAACCGTATAGTGAAAACAACAAAGCCTAAATTAAATCATACACAATTATCACTAATGAGCATAACATACCATAATCACAAAACACTGATTACTGTTACTCTTTTTCATTATATTACATTACGTAACATGTTACAAAAAGGACTATTTATAACACTGGCACATAATAGCCACAGATTAAAAACATGAGCGGCAAGGTGCCACAGATTAATTATAGGCAGAATAATAGACACACATAATTGAAATCATACCTTCAGGATAGGCAACTTAAAGTACAAGTAAATAAAGTAAATTCACAGGGTGCTAGCATATCTATGGGTGTACCGCAGGGCTCGATACTAGGTCCATTCTTATTTTTAGCGTACATAAATGACTTGCCCCATTTATTTAAAAATGAACCGCAGATGGTATTATTTGCTGATGACACTTCATTAGTTTTTAAAATTAATAGATGCACAAATAGTTATGACGACGTAAATAATGCCCTAATGCAAGTTCAAAATTGGTTTACATTAAATAACTTAGTACTAAACAATAAAAAGACAAAATGTATTAGATTTGTTTTGCCAAATGTTAAAAGCAACGAATGTGACATATTACTGAATGGTGAGAAATTAGAGTTTGTAAAAGAGACAACTTTCCTGGGAATTACTGTAGACGACAAATTGCAATGGGGTCCTCACATTATATCATTAGCGGGACGATTGAGCTCTGCAGCTTATGCTGTCTGGAAGATACGACAGTTAACTGACATTGACACGGCAAGACTGGTGTATTTCAGTTACTTTCATAGCATTATGTCGTATGGCATTTTGCTGTGGGGACACGCTGCTGACATTGAATCTATTTTTATCTTACAAAAGCGCGCCGTCAGAGCTATCTACAATCTAGGTCGTCGCGAATCTCTCAGAGAAAGGTTTAAGGAGATCAACATTATGACCGTTCCATGTCAATTTATCTATGAAAACATCATGTATGTTAGGAAAAACCTACAGTTATTTGGTAAAGTGTCTGACAGACACCACTATCAAACTAGACATGGGAATAGATTAAGTCAGCCAATTTCGAGATTAGCGAAAGTAAGTAAATCGTTCATGGGATTCTGTGTTAAATGTTATAATAAGATACCAGGCGATGTACAACAACTAAATGAATCCAAATTTAAATTGTGTATAAAGAAAACTTTATGTAGACAAGCATATTACAAACTTAATGAATATATAGAGGATAAAAATGCTTGGATGCAGGCTAGTCCGGCTCCACAGGATAACTAAAAACACTGTTGTTTTAATGAAATCGTAAATAATACAGCTATATTGCTAAATTGTATATTTTTTTTAAATTATATAACCAATGTAAATGTGAGAGCCCTGTAATTAACTTAATATTAAATTAGATTAATAGAAGTCATTTGTGTCAGCTTGGAGTTGTCATGCTCACTCAAGGGTCTCATTGGCGGTGGCGCGTGCGGTGGATCGCTCGATTCCCTACAATATGGTTGAGTTGGGCGGTGCTGGTGTACGTGTCATGTTCGTGAACGGGCGCCGTCAACTGGGACTGGTCAGCTCCAGACTGTATTATTGTTCTTAAGGTTATTTTCTTTCTTGATCACTTTGACTGGATTTTGGTGTTACATTGTTCTCGCACAATCCAAACAGCAAAACTATGTAACTAGTAAATTGTATTGTGAACCTGATTGAAAAAGAGTAACCTCTGGAGTTTCTTGCTCGTTCTTCTCCATAGGAATCTACACCTTGGAATGAGCAAATAGCTTCACTTTTAATATTAATTTTATTTTGACGTTCAAAAGTGCCATTCTGGCCTAATTGAAATAAATGATTTTGACTTTTTGACTTTTTTGACTTTTGAATATCTACACTACAATGGATAATGGTGAATTGAAGTTAAAAAAATGTGGATTATAATAAGCGTTGATTGTATGGGTTTTAGGAAGTGTTATAGTTCGGTTAACAGGTTGAAAAGAGCAGAAAATGTTGCATAATGTTATGGCATGCTCGGAGAGACTTGTAATATTCTAAGACTAGATTCATCATTATCATATCAGTGCGTAAAATGCTGCATATATAGGTTTCCCTAATGGCAATACCATTAATAGCTTACTTTTGAAAAACCGATTTCATTAATAACATAACATAACAACACGCCTTTCATCCCCGAAGGGGTAGGCAGAGGTGTACCTACATTACGGCACTCAATGCCACTGTAAGTACAATGTAACACCCACTTTTCACTATTTTATGTTATGAGTCCCATGTAATAGGGGGTGAGCCTATTGCCATATACCGGGCACAATTCCAGGCTCCGTACTACCACTGAGATTTTTCGAAAAAGCCTAGTAATACTTTGCCTGACCCGGAAATCGAACCCGAGACCCCTTGCCCGGGAGTCGCAATTGCGACCATTTGCCCAACGAGGCAGCCGATTTCATTAATATAATAATTATTTTGTTAGCTATTATTCCCCAGCTGCAAAAGTAGGTATAGCCTGAGCCTAAATTGAGTTTTACCTGCTCATGAGGAAGAGACCCCCTGTGACTCGAAACCAGTAGGGCTACTCTCAGTATATTTACGAGCGTAAATCGATATCTGTATTTAGTTTAGTTTTCTCACGATAGTTATTATAAAAATTGAGCTTTACCCCTTTAACTCGTCGAGTACCGGTTTTGTAGACACAATTATAGAACAATAGGTTGCGGTCACCGGTGACCGCTTGGTGTTTGACAGTTTAAAGAACGCCAGCGTAATGTTATGATCGATTTTGTTAATAAATTAATGTATAATGATGTTAAATAAAATGAAATGTTTTTATTCATCGCGCTGATTAATGGCGTATGGACAACAGGTCGAAATGAAAACTGGTTGTGTTGGGTCGGTCGTCCAGTGTATTAGTCGTAGTCACAGCTATACTGTTGCTACTAATGATCCGAGCTTACTTTGTTATGGCCAACAATATTAAGATCATTTTTAGTAGTTTCAGATCAATTCGTCACAATTGGGTACACCTTAATCAAAAATAAATAAATTATTTCGACTGTTCATTTCAATAAAATATTTAAAAAAAATATTCGCACTTTTATTCATTGATTTTATGACCAACTTAATTTTAGTATTTTATCAGCAATTTTTAAGAAACAAGTACATGTTGTTTGGCGTTAATAAAACATGACGTCAGAATACAAATCTCGTACAAAATTCATAGAAAACTGTCATTTTTGACAGTTCGAAAATATATTGAATTTGACTAGTTGGCGAGTACCCAATTTGGTAGTGGGTTTAAATTGTATAGCGTGTATAGAGTGGCATGTGGCATATGGCAAGTGTCGTGGTGGCCTGGAGGTTTAAGACGCTCGCTTCTCATGCATGAGGGGTGCGGGTTCGAAACCTACCAACGGCAAGTACCAATGTGACTTTTTCCGAGTTATATGTACTTTCTAAGATTATTTAGACACCACTGACAAACGGTGAAGGCAAAACATCGTGAGGAAACCTGGACTTATAATTTCTAATTATAAGTTTGAAATCGCCAACCCGCATTAAGCAAGCGTGGTGATTAACGCTCTAACCTTCTCCGTGTGAGAAGAGGCTTTGCTCAGCAGTGGGCATTTATAGGCTGTTGATGATGTATAGAGTGGCGTTCGTATAGCTTTATCTACACAGCGTGCATTACCAAAACTTTTTCAAGGTGCCCAAATTTGTTTGACAGCAATAAAAGATGTACCACATAGATGCAAAATATCTTTTTGTGTCGTTCATTACGTGGATCACAAAAAGCTGAGATGAAAGTGATTGAGTTCGCTTTCGTGCGATGAACATGCTTTCCGCATGATAAATTTTAGCAGAAGGCCAATGTAGTAATTGATCATGCTATTCTTTAGAGATACAATTTTTGAGGTGTAATGGAATAAAAATAATATAACTTTTCATCCGCTAAAAAGTTAGACAAGTCAGTATCTACTTACACGTGTAGCTTAAAGTAAGTTGGTTTTTTACAATATATAGAGTAAATTACTATTGTTTTTCTTTTTTTAATGGTAACAGAGTCTCCAATACAGTGTTGTCGACTATTTTACCAGTGTTGAGTGACTTAAGTAGTTTATTTCTTCATAAACTTGGCACAAAGAAAGAAATGCTATTATAGTCCTCTAAAAATTGGCATACTTCATCTTCTAGAGGTATATACCTTTTAAAACAGTCACCAAAATACGTCCTCAAGTTCATCATTAGGTGTGGTCCTTCTGTACTCATCTACTCTATGTCTATTATTTTGTATCATAGTATACGAATAGTTATTGACACATCGTGAAGAGGTTAGAATTTCACTTGTTTCAATGTCAGAACATGGAGTTATTTTATTGTGCCGTCACTCTTCGATTGAAAACAATCACTGAATGCGGTAGGTACCCATGTATGTAAGGACTTTCCTTCTTTCTCTGTACGTGTGAAATTGTTTAAACGTGAGAGTTCGATTCGATTTTATTTGGAATGGATTTTATAATTTAACATAAGATGGTATATAACAAGAAAGGGCGAGAATATTGTTATACACTGAGCACTGCCATAATTACATTCTGACTATTAAAAAAAAATCTCAATACAGCTTTATACGACCTAACCAAAAACCATTTAGACCAGCAGATCAATGGATCATTCCATTGTAATTTTTGATTTGAAAATTTTATTCAACAAAATTTTATTGCACTCATACTACATACGAAAGTATGACTTCATTTTTGAGTTCAACAGCACATTTACTTCGGTCTGCAGCGTATGCAAAACACTGCAATTTGTAGTACACATCGCGTGACAATGCAGAGGAAACGTTCAAGGTTGGAGACGCACCGAATTGTGACTGACAAACCCTACTAGGAAAGCTCGCGCACTCATCGGTTTTAATGTCGCGGTTATCAAGTTACTATGAGAATAGTATCTTGTTTTAATAAATTGTAAGTATCACTTTAAAAATGTTGGTCCTTGGAGACACAAACGGTAATTTATACACTTCTGTCTTCTGTGTAGGTTATAAATACTCTGAATCTAGTCTTCGGGTTTGAGATCCAAGATGATTAATTACTATGTATCTGGAACGCACCGGCTACAGTATACAAAATTTTGGAGAATTTGTCACCCCTACTACCAACCCATGAGCTCCAGTTGAACTGAAAATATGTTAAGGTCTTTTCTGAAAAAAATATTCACACTTCAAAAACGTAAGAAATATCTATAGTACAGTGGGAAACGAGACAGTAGTACCAGCTATTCATACTCGCAGATGCACCAAAGTCTATTGACACCGATTGTATGACAAAGTTGTATGAGTGAGTCATATGTATGTCAATCAGATGCCTGTCATAGAATAACATAACATGTGCAACTATTTATTACTTACGGATATGATATTCATGACAATTGTAATTTCATAGTAAAGTCGGTATCTGTTTCCCGTGTTTACATTTCAATGCGTATTTTACTAGGAATACCGTTGTATTACAAACTTGATTTGTGTACAAATGTATTCTAATAATAAGCCAGTTTTTCCGAAGTCATAAGTAGAGACATCATCATCATAACATCACACCTTTTATCCCCGAAAGGGTAGGTAGAGGTGCACATTACGGCATTTTATGCCACTGTAAGTAGAGACAGAGAGAGTAAGTTGAGACATTTCAATAGTTATTTTAATTTTAGTATTTATTACAAATAAAAATATTTACTTTCTGACATTGTCAATTAGCTTTCCTTGATAGAAGATAATACCCAAGTCTTAGTAAAATCACTTGATTAATATTCTCGATTTATGACTTTAAAAATACATCTTATTTTCAAGGTATGCATTTCAGAAACCACTTTAAATATAATCTAATAGACTATATAGCTACATCCTTATAAAACATTATATCATTGAACTTTAGATAACACGCGTTACATAATAACTCATTATTAATGAATTATAAATCTATCACAAATAAAAATAAAAGATCATTTTGACGCCTGATTAATTACTTCTAGACTATTTTATCGATTCAAATAATCGTATTGATTGATCGATACAATTAAAACTATCGTTACTTAATCGGTAATAAAACATATAGACGTTAATTATGGTTAAATAAGAATTCTAACTCAAAACGCGAAAGCTAATTAACTGTTAATAAGTTAATACTTATCGATATTTCGATCTTAGTTCCCTTTCCAAAGTTTTCTTACCATAAATACGTGGCTATAATCTACTATAATCGATAAGTCTGTAAGTATTATAACCTTTACGACATTATTTCCCAGGCAGTAAAGAGTTTACTTCTCAATTAAATAGCACACAGTTATAATATTAATTAGCAATTAAATATAATTATAAAGTCGTATCAATAAATTTCCCTGTAAGAAGTGGCATAGAAAAATATTTTAATTGCTATTCCATTAAATGAGTACGTTTATAACTTTAGTTTTAAAGATTGTGTTAACTTTATATACTAATTTTAACCCAACCAGTAAAGACACTACTTACCTAGAATAACAATATAAACATATAATTATTATTATTTCAACAAACACAAAAACATTCACCCATTTTCCCAAAAGGACCAAATCTTCTCAAGCACCCGTACCAAAGGACCAACTTGAGACGAGAGTATTTTATTGGCAAACAAATAGCCTTTTACTTCACGATCTAACAAACGAATTTAATCTTCAACTAATGGAGATTTTTATACACGTTTTTAATTATATTCTTTATAGCAGAGATGCGAGAATCGTGTTTTATCTCAAGTTAGTGAAGGCATCATCAATTAAGTTAAATGTTTATCTAATGTGCACAGTAGCTGACTTCCGCGAGTTGGTAGGCATTAGAGAAATTATTATTGGTTAGCAAATCACCATCGATCAATGTTTAATGATGGGTTTTCTTGACATGATAGCGGTGACACTAAATTTTAATCAGTAGAGCTCCTTGTTGAAACTGCTCAGAAGTTTAGGAGAACCCTTTGGTTTTTGTCTAGAGATAAATGACCGATAGCCTATTATCAAGTAACAGACACATTTGTGGTTTCAAAAATCAACAACAGTTCAGCAGTCTTACATAAGACGGCACTATATATATAGAATCTAGACATTATCCCAAAAGTATTCCATACATAGACTGAGCTCATATGCTATGACAAGTTTACATACAAAAATACCATGTTCTTAAGCAAAATGAACGCAGAAACGCGACATAATGACCCACATCGCAGATTCCACCAGTGAGAGTAACCAAACTCACAATAAATATGGAAAGTAATCTTGCAAGAAGCGCTTAATAAGCAATTGCTGTGTCCTTATTCGTTTCAACGTTTTTTTATTATCAAAAAATTTGCTGTAGCCTTTTCTTTTACCTTATTTCTTTCGTTATGTGAACCAGTGAACGGTTAACCGTCAACAACAGATATGAATTTAAATATTCCATGTTAAATTCAGATTTTAAAAATATTCAATTATCTGCGGCATGTTTGTAAGCTAAACGGAACTACGCTTGATATGTTACGCCTGATAAAAATGATATCTGCTTAAATACATAAAAATGTCAAAAGGATCAATAATATAATATATAATGCTGTTGGTAAAACCGTACTTAATACCAGCCTTACTTTTGGCAGTAGTAATCGTTTTGTCAATGAAATCAGCCCTAAAGTCAATCAACAAATACTGGTTGTGCTTGATTCAGCTATTCATATCTAAACACCAAAACCTGACTTTCGCATTAGGTACTAATTACTGCAACATATACACAAAACAAACCAAACAATATAAACCACGTGCTAATAACCTCAAAAAATGGTCTTGTGAGTCTATCACGATTTCAATTATAGCTTTAGTATTCATTGTACTATTGTCATTGTCATTAGGGATCATAAGCATGATGTATGGATGTGACTTACTAAAACATCATTATAGAGAAAAAAACAATTGATTTGATAAATGACTACAACATGTTTAGAGTTGTCGCTACAAACGTCATCGTGAACCGTTAGATGTGTAAGCAAAGTTCATTCATTCAGAGTTCGACCGAGATCTTAGAAAGAAAAATGTGACACGATTTACAAAGAAAGAAATAGTGAAAATCCGTAATGGGGATTTTTGAAAAAAAAATGGAATTAGAAACTCCTTAAAAATGAAATGTATTACCTAAATAGGTATAAACTATATTCCCATTGTACGTAATTTCCCGATAGTAATTCAATCAAGCAATGACGAAATAATTATCGGTATAGCTGATACTTCCAATGGGACTGTCCCTTATAAGTACATTGACATTTAATACCTAAAACATAATTCCAAATACAAACACAGTATTATGCCTAACAACATACATGCCTTTTTTTTTTTAAGGGGGGAAAATCATCGAATGACTGCTCCCGCCTGGGTGAGGCGGGAGGGAGTGTCAGACTCTTACTGACTAAAAATCACCCCGTTCCTTCTCCTGCACGTCAAGTCGAAGCCCCGGTTACCCGTTAGGTTCTCCGCGACAACATACATGCCTAAAGAACACCATATTGATGAGACAGATTTTCGAAAGACCATTACATTAAAGGGGACCTAAAAATGGTTCAACACTGCACTTCGACTATTTTTTGGACGACAATATCCTTTAAAATCAAAATTGTATCACATCTGTTTAATTTCCTACATCCGTGACACGGTCATACGAAACAAAACGTTTTGTGAATCAACCGCAAAGTGGTTGAACAGGTTACCGGGAACGAACCTGTTCCGTATTGGGCACCTGACTGCTTGCCGTTTGATTCTCCGATGACAACCGATAGTGTAGGTGCCGATTGTAGGAATCGAGGCCAAAGATATAAGCCTACTTTTAGGACCATAAGTTTTGCAAGTAATTTTGTCAAAGTATTTTTTAACTAAAGTACACACTGGTTGAAGAGGGTGATCAAAGCAGATACACTTTTACAGAGAGAAAACTTTGTACCAGTTTAAAAGGTCAAGTATAAAGTTCGGCTTAGGACGAGAAACATAAATTATTTCGGTTTAACCACTGACACACAATTGATATTTTTTCACAAATCGCATTTTCGTACAACGCCCTATAAATAAACCGTTTCATCTATCAACAGCCAAGCCTCCACCCCACAATTATCTAAAAGACTAGACAAACATGACCTCGAATCGAAAGACCACTTAATAAATCTCCACAAAAACCGTCCATCAAATAGTTAGGAACATAAACACTAAAACATAGTACTAACTAATGGCAATCATAAAACATAGGCGCCTAGATCTTGAAGCAATAATTGTAGAGCAGAGACGTTAATCTCATGTTCCATTCTGTTTGACAACTATATTTAAAATTGTATGGCATTATACTAAAAACGCCAATCAACGGACTCGTGTAGCGTAACGAACGAGCATAAATGCACAGGCGCACTAATTTCTACGCTTGCCATTAATTTTGGAGCGAAAGCTGCTGTCATCGGGCTGTAGGACCTCAGGTTAGGTTTACAGGTCTTGGAGCAATTTACCTCATTCGTTTACGGTAAAACGGTTAAGTTTTAAGTGAGACAACCCAAAGTTTCTTTTATTATAAAATATTGCTTATTTTTAAACCGTTTTAAGTCACAGCCATAAAAACCAACTTAACTAACATTTTAAACTTTATAAAAACCAAAATTAAAGTAATCATGTTTTTAATTAAGGTAAGGTATCTACGAATTCCATCGCTGGGTCGTTTTATAACACGTAATTGCAATATTTATCAGTAAAATCATGGCATAATAATATGACCCTACATGCATATTCATTCTACCATATTGTAGCAAATTATGCCCCGTTATTTATTTTAATATCTTTATTTGTTCTTAACTATTAAAATTGAGCAATCTTTAAAATATCAAGAACGTATTTTCGCGGCTATAGTGTAAAGACCATTCAGACCGCATTCAACGCTGTGATTGGTTGATTTATTGGAATCGGCCAATCAGAGCGCCAAACGTGGTTTCGCTTTGATTACATGAAACGTGTAACAAACTCGTACTAAGGCTTCTGAACACGATTGAATATTCCAACTAACTATCAATCATTCAATCCTTCATCTCAATGTGATGAGGTTTGCTTCATCACATCGAAAATAATAATTTGATACCAAGATTAATAACGAGAAGCGCTAAAATATATAATTAGTTAATTTTTTATGTTACAAGGCTAATCTCGGTCATGGCTGCTCGCAAAAAAACATTCCCACGCCACAATTTGTATGGAATACGTATAATTTAATTTGATATGGGTAGTTTGGAAGGAATTTTAGTTGAAATAGATTTTTTGTTAAAATGTTAAACTCGTTATACCGACAAGGGAACATCGCGACTAGGTGCTTGGGATGTCCTTACCATTAAGAGTAATTTAGGACCGTCTTTTGTTATAAACTTGGTTAATGGGCATTCTTTATTCATATTTTTTATTTCTATTAAATATGTATTAGCGATATTATACGGTTCGAGTAAGTAAAGACCTAAACATTTGATTGATTCTGTCATATTTTAAAAATCAAAGTAAGAACAGGCGGTAAGGAGAACCTGCACTAAAAAACTAAGATCAAGCGCATTACTTTGATTTCTTTGCAACACTTCAAAAGAGTATATTACGGTAACAATAATAGATAATAAATATGTAACCACCTACTAGCACTGGTATAATACGAGTTAGAAGTTACAAAGTATTGTAACAGCCTGCAAACGACGCGGCCGGGCAGCGCAGGCGCATGCCGCGAAGATATCGCAAGGACGTTGCAGTAATTAATAAGCATGTTGTACACAATGATTATAACACAATTACTTCACCTCACTTTTATAACTTCCACGAACATTACATTATACACAGCTGATAAAATTCAGCTTGTTTTCATTGTAGTTATTCAACAAGAGCCTAGCGGTTCCAAGTCTAGATAACTAAGAAGGTTATTTTAAGTGTTACGAAGTTTTATTTTGTTTGTAATTTGTACACTGTATTTGTAAACACAAAGATTGTGCGCACGTCAATAACATGTAAGTATTCTAAATTCAAAATAACAAACGACCTTTGAAAGTACAGCAGTTAAGGCGATGTGCAAAATAACTCATTCAGGTAAAGATTCTACAACAAAAACACTACTTTCTTCCATTTTTACGTACAATACATCGCGGCCCCGTTGACTGGGTGACACACATCATTGGCTAAATTATGCCATAAATTCTCATTTCTCGTGCGCAAGTCGCGACCCCTACCACACTCCTCCAACACCGGTCCGTCCGAACAAGAACATGTTGCACCAACTAACACATTCTACATTACGCATTACCATTATTGGCGATAATTATCCACAACCAATAAAAACAACCTCAATTAATTTGAAACCTTGCATAAATTAATGTAAGCCGATTACGCTGGTAAGCCAAGCTGCAAGCCGACTCTATAAAATTAAAACCAGCAGATTTCATTGCGTAACATCGGTTTTTTACTTAATCCATTTAAAGCTTGAATAATTTAATGGTCCCTGTATTCGGCGAATATAAAACAGAATTGATCTCGTGGGAAATCATCATTCCGGAGCGAATGGAAAATAAGATATAGAAAGAATTCAGAGACCACATGTTTGTTATTTAGGTTAATGGATAATCAATAGACAAAGAACCTTCAAAAGGATTCCTTCGTGGAGGACAATAAACCACTGACGTAGGCCAAGAAGTTTTCGAATGGTAGTATCAGAAATTCTTCAATAACTTTCAATCTTCTTCGTTATCAAACTCTTGGCAATGTGGTCGCAGTCATCAGAAATAGTGGCAAGCTTTATAATAGCTTCTACTACTTCATAATAACATTGCTTCACTTGTGTTCACAACGAAACTCGTAAAAGTAAAAAGTTCATACAAGATGGAATTCAATGAACATAAAACTGCAAAACTTTCGTCCTAACTGTACACTTGTAATATCAAAATCACAATAATTCTTGGAACAATTGCAAACTTCGATGTCCGAACGATACGAGCATCAGTTCTTTATAACGATAAAAAGAAATAACGGTTCCTTACAAATCCGATTTGTTCGATAGAATTTATTGCAACGGACTGTAAAACAATATATTCAAATCTTAGGATTACCAAAATTCCGGAATGGAAGAATGTCGTAATGTTTCGTGTTCATCAAAAAGTGACATTTATGTGAGACATTAAAAGACTAGTGGTAGTGGGTACAGCTACTGACGGATAACGGTCGGTGACCTACCGCCGAATATTGATAGCGATGCGAACATGAATATTTTACTTGTAATAAAAGGCGAAGGTAAAATATATGCACGTAAGTGTATACTTGAAACATTTTGTAAAGTAAGACATTATGAGAGAAATAAATTCTGGGAAGCTATAAAGCATAGTGAGGTAGTATTAAACTCTTAGAATAGCTCTATCGATCTTTGTAAAGAAAGTGAAGTGAATGAGAGATTGTTTTTAATGGGATAAGCCCGCCACAGCCTCCCAAAACCACTGCAACTCCTGTAAGCCAGGATAAAAAAATATATATTTATTGTACAAAATCTACAGTAGATATAACCATGAAAACACCGGAACACTAAAGTGCGGCGCGTCCCAGGGACATGAATGTCTTGGTTCCCGCAACGAAGTGAATCAGAAGATATTATAAGAGGAGAAGAAAAAAACGATCGTTTCCACTTCCCTCGGTGAATTACTGCAGGAGACAGAAAGAATTAAGCCTAAGGACACAAAAAGAGACTGTACAACTGGATGAAGCCCAATCGCCAAGCACCACGGAAATTGGACTAAAAACTAAGTGCCCTATGTGTGAGCTGTTATATTTGCTTCCAGTAATAGGTATGGCAAAAATGCCTAAACACACGGAAATTTGTTCTAGATTCCACAGGGTCCGTATAATAAGCTAATGAGAGAAATGTAGGATATTTTAAATATATGAAAAGGCCTATACCTAATCAGAAATTATTCGCGAGCAGTCATCTTCAATATATATGCCCATATCCCCAAAGATTTAAGCCAGGCTTTGGATGTAACTCCAACTGACCAACAAGCTAACTCAAATTACACACCTTTAGCAACTCGAACACAAAACTACAACTTATTCTGCGAGTAATAATCTATTATTTTCCTAAAACTAGGAAAGTGGGACTATACAGACTACACTCGACTATTAGTCAGAATGAAACTCTTAATATCAATAATAAGTGTCTGTTACTTGGTTGAACGTTAAAACCAATGTTTACTGGTTATTTACGATAAGTTTACGCCCTCTAGTTTCTAAACGATTAGCAGAATTGCTAGAATTAAGACTAGTGCTACAAAGTCAATTTCTAGCCACACTACTGGTATTAGTTGAGAACGTGATTATTTATGCGTTCGTGTTCTGTCTGAATCTGAGATACGGAATACGGAACGAGAAATCTCGGTAGGAAATACTGGAGTAAAGATTTGAATAAATATTAAAGGAGCGATATGAAAAACAGTTCATAAAAGATATTAATGATAACTACTTCCCTCCTTCCTAGGGACTTGTGATATATGATATGTCAATAAAAGTTACAAAAATAGAAGAATTAGACAAGTATTTAGCAAAGAAAATCAAAAATATTAGACACGAAAAAGTGCAAATTCATGTACAAGACAAAGTTAAATCTATTAAAAATTATGAACATTATCAAAAATGCAATCAAACACACAACAGATATTATTAAGCTAGAATTACTATTCTCGACAAAATACCGTGTGCCTTAAACATCGTCATTGAAAACATTTAATGCTGACTTCGTAAGTTTTCTAGTTAAGGCTAAATCAATAAAACTATTACCAAGATCAGCTTACATAATCCACAAATCGAAAACTTGGTTATAGAAAAACATTGCAAAAAATAGAGTTGGTCATAGCCAATCCTACCTCAAAAATAAACACCGAGTAAGTAAAAGGCGGTAACTTTATACTTATCAGTATTGTCTCTGTTTACCATCAACGTTTTCCAATTAAACGAACTAATCAGCTCCTATTTGTATACTCCAAACGTCGGATTCTAAGCAAAAAGTTCGATGCTAAACTCCACGTACTTACCTAGACATCCATGAAAGCTCATTATCTTTTCTACAGTCAATGTGAGGCGGCTTTGTTCGTTGGGAAAACAATATTTTAATTCATAATGTACAGACTTTATACACCAGATTTTCAATTTTATTTTTCTTGGTTTTGTCAAAATTAGCAAATTAAAGCAAGTTGATGAAGTCTGCTATTGTTTTACAGAATGTAATTTAGCTAAACCAACCAAATTAATAAACCAATAACAAATATTCTTCTATGAGGACTGTGTAATGTGTAGCTAGTAGGAGTACATTCATTTCCGCTTCTAACAACAAAACCAATGGAACTAAAACAAGAATGCCTGTGAATGAAGACGAAACAAATAAAAACTGTAGCAAAAACGTAATAGCAGCAACAAAGAGACAGACATACGGTATTCTCCGTAATGATGGTTAAGAGCGTGCGCCAGCGCCGATCGCTGCGACTGTTTGTAATTGTTAATTGACATTCTTGAACCGCACGGAAGGAAAGTACCGGGATAGGGTTGAGGCATCGGAATTCTACTGAAGACGCTAAATATAGACGGATACCTCAGACGGTAGACGGTAGAAAGGAATTTACTTTCATACATGACATAGGAGAGAATGGCATTCGGAATGTTTTAGTTGGAGCAAAGTATGTAACAATAACAATATTAAATACTTAACTATGTTTACCGAAGAAAAGGCTTTCGTTTTCAAGTTTAAAGCTTAGATTAATAAACGAGTACATCACGTCTATTATTCCTCGAAGGCTTAATTAGAGATGCACTATATTAGGTGAAGTGGATAACTGGTTAGATAAATTAGTGATGAGCTTAGGCAGTGACGTTAGTAACCACTGAACTACCGCAAACATGCAATTTTAAGAGTAACATAGCTGCAAAGTCGTCTGCTAAACTAGAATCCCAACACGATACAACGCAGTGTTATTCAAGACCCGCTGGCAATAATTATGATTTATGAATGAATGATACGATATTAATTGCCAAGCATCGTGTAATGACTACAGAATTAATAAATTCACTTAGTCTCCTGGCGTTACATTATTTATGTACTGTCATGTGGAAGCAAATGAGTTAACGTATATTTCGTATGCAAGTTTAATGAAGTTGGAATAAAAATGTGAAGACGAATAGATGGTAATAACGAAAACGGATGGAACAATTGGTATACTACAGGAGTTCATTATCAGTTTGGTCATATTGGGTTAATAGCATAGTTTGTTACCTGGTGACCAAAATTCTTTCCATTTTCCGAATACCGAAACAGAACTAGAACAAAACATTAAGCAAAGGGCAAAAGGCAGCCGTCAACTAAATAAAGAGAACGATGCGACTATTTTTATCAAGGCAGGTGCTCAGACCACGCACGATGGTCGCCATTCCTCGCCGTCACCTGCATTTGTCGCAAAAACTGTAATCGTCATTACTGCTCGGAATGCGATATTTAATTTTATGGTATGTTACAGAACAAACCTGTAGAAATTACGTAGTGTCAGTATTATTTAACTGTGTACGAAGAATTTCTTGATGGTTTCTGTATCAGCTGTTGGTGTAAAAACAAATGAGGTTGTATTGTTGTAACTGGCTGTTTGGTAGTTCAAAATGCTGGATGGTTAAGTAGTTGATGACAAAATGCGTATATTTAAAACCATTTATTACGCCACGACACACAACAAGAATACAGGTACACACAAAAAGCCCATGGTGCATCGCAGTGCAACAGGTTGGAATATAAATATAAAAATATAAATCTAATGTATGTCATACAATTTATTATTATTATCCGACTCGGTAGATATTACTAAGACCTACTATGAACTTAAACGGCTTGCGAAATACAACTCAAAGTATCTATCGGCCATTACTATTTTACAACGACACATCATAAAGTCGATCAAGCAAACAAATATCTACAGTCAATCGTAATTCTGTGGTACATAAGTGATAATTTTCCCATATCCTGCTGTTAGTTTAACGGTGAACACATGAGTTATATCAGCAAATATCAATGTTAGAGTTAGTAAACAGTAATAACAGAGGAAGCTAGATAAAACCCCATAAATATCCCATCCGAGTCGTAAACCTTCCCATGATAATGATGTGTAACAAGATTGCGCTCTGTAATGTTCATGCAAGCTGCCTGTTTAATATCGAGCAATATTTCAAGCGTCTTTCGTGTCTACATAATAATTAAAAATAATAACATAACCATACACCGGTACAGGAAAACATAATCAGTCTAGAAGAAATAGATGATGTTGAAGATTTAGACGATATTTCAGCATATTGACAAACTGTTCTAAACAAACAAATTAAAGATATCAACATCAACGCTCTAAACCTATTCTTAGACGTAACAAGAGACACAAGAGAACAACAAACAACAGATAATTGTATTCAATCACTGCCGCCAAGACAAATCTAACGTAACACAAACTTCCCACACGATGATGTGCTGATAAACGCACAAAGGAGCGAAGATAGTCGTCCGAAGCGATAACAGGGTGATACGATCACACACAACAATCGCATTCGAAAGCAACAACCTTTAGAATGCAAAGTAATGGAAAGCTAACGATCGATGGGTGGTTTAACTTTAGTTAACCTTCGGTGCATCCCCCTGTGGCTGACAGAGTAACAGGTGACATTTGTGTGGCCTTTGGCATTTCTATAAGGTGATCTATTGTTTATGTCTTGTATATCACTTTCTTTTGCTATTAATGGACTCTTTCATTACTTTCCTTGCCATGTCCATTTCAATCGAGAATGTTACCTCTAGGTAATATTTAGAAAGATCTATTTGTATTTATTTATGTACCTACAACTACCATACCCAACAAATAAGGTGATAACATTTTTTTTTCAGAAATCGCTAAAAATATACAATTATTATTATGAATGGGTTGCTAATTCAATTCACAATCACATCCAATTGAAATGAAAGCCTCGATAATCAGAGAAAAATGGCAACAGTTACTTTAGTCATTGACAAAATATTTGAGTCAATAATTACTTACTACTTGTAGAAAGATGAAGCGTAACAATGCAAATATTGGTCTGTTATCGTGTACGCGCGAAAACTGGTATCGTATCGAGCGGTTAGAGTTATCGGGCGTACGTTAAAAGACGATCAGATAAGTTTAACGGTCGTTGAAACAGGTTTTCGGTCTAATCGCTGATAATGTGAGTGTGATCTTAGATTATATTGAGAATTAACTGTCTACACGGAAGTTAATTGAATCGAATATGTTAGTACAGTAAGTTTAAATTGATAGGAGTAACGAAATTAAAATGTTTAAGCACTGATACATTGAAGAAACAATTCAATGTATTTCATGATTTTTTGAACAATTAGAATTATCTAAATGAGCACAATGCTTGGTATGAAAATTCTTATTCGAAACAAAAGTGCAAAATGCAGATGTAATGGACTATTCTGCTGTAGCATTATCTAAGGCAGCCAAAACATAAATGGCTATAACCGGTCGCATTGATTCGTTTTTCAAGTAAAAAACCGCACACAATTCATAGTTAAAACGCAGTCGGCACCAAGAATAGTCGGCAAGAAAACCTGTTCCATTCGTATGTGGAACAAGTTGGAATAATAAATGAAGATGATACAGAAAAGTCGGTTATAGTGTTAAACCAACGATTTGGGTGACGCTGAACAAGATAAGTGTGACAACTAAGTCGAGAAGGTGGGTGCTATGTTGGGAAAGGTTTACTGTTGCATTTAGTACTTCTAGCTTAAATGGGACACAAAGATTTAAATTGGGACATAACCTACATAGTACACATATTATTTATATAGTCTTTGATTAGTCCCGTATATCAGGCACCTTTAATTCATCATCATGAGGCTATAAGTGCCCACTGCTGAGCAAAACTTCTCCTCATACGGAAAATGTATGATAGAACCTTTAATTAATGATTATCGACTGTGCCGTACACTATACTAAAATCTCTCGAAAGCTTCAATTCATTCGATCGTAACTATGAAACCAATGTGTATCATGCTGCCAATTCTCTGCTCACGAACTGCCCATCAAGAATCAATGGCAACGAACCCACAAATACACTATTAAATTTAATTCATGTTCTTGGTAGCGAGACCGAACTACTTCAAGATTCGCAATAAAATTTTGAACGTAATAACTAGGCAAGAAAATAAAATTGCTAGTCTATTATTTTCTCTAATTCCCACAACACACCATCAAAGAAATTACTCTTGGATTCCAACGGAATTACAAAAGAATAAAAATGAAACGCGATTACTTTATTTGCACCTTACAGCCTGTAATGAAAGCAAGAGTGTTCTCAATCCTAATTACTTTTGCGCAAATGCAACCAGTTTCTGTTTTTTTTTACTCGTTCGTGATTTTAGTACGCTTGATGAGAAAAGAGATTGTTGTGTGTGATGTCAATAACACTTTCGAGTTTAGTTTACCTCAAAATACATGATAATGACACAAATTAATACGAGAATCTTTTTTTTTTCTTTTAAAATAAAACGTTGTAAAATAAAACCCCACATTAGGATTTTCTCCTATGTCGTGGGTGCGTTTACAAACATACAAGTTCACATAACACCCAGACCCGAAACAACAATTTGTGGATCACACAAGGTGTTGTTCCGTTCGGGAATCGACCACGCGACACGTTGCACGGCAGCCGGTTGCCCAGCCACCGCACCAACCGTGCAGTCTTTAACATACATATTTTATCTTTACACCATCTCTGTTACTTCAATAAGATTTTTCCATTCTAACAAAAACCATAAGAGACGTGTTTTAACTTAATACACATTACATGCCTGTCTCATAGAACCCCGGAAGATAAATATATCAATAAAGAGT
The DNA here is from genome assembly GCA_038387885.1 of Spodoptera picta. Classification (NCBI taxonomy): domain Eukaryota; kingdom Metazoa; phylum Arthropoda; class Insecta; order Lepidoptera; family Noctuidae; genus Spodoptera; species Spodoptera picta. The sequence continues at coordinate 1,065,065 of JAZHFQ010000168.1, read as the reverse complement.
AGTAACGAGGAAGCGTTGTGGTTAAGTTATCACCCGATCTGCAGATCCCGGTGTTAATATTGTGGTCACCATCGTCGCAGCCACGCGACTAGCTACCTCGTGATCGGGAGTCATCTCTGGTCACGAGCTCGACACGTGGACCCAAGATAGTGCCCTGGGGTATCCCTAACAATTACACGAAAAAATAAAGTTTTGTGATTTAATGGATTAGGATTAGGGTGAATCCAGCTTTATTCTTAAAAAATATAATCATTTTCAAATTTCATTTTAGTTTCGTTACTTAAACAGACCATCTCATTTTGATTACACCGGTTTATATTCTGTCAACTTAGTACTAATATAAATTAGAATACTTATTATGATCATCGTCATAGTCTGATATACATTCACGAAATTCGACGAAAAAAAAATAGCCAAATACGACCGAAATGACATCACTAAACACGTTTGACTCGATACTCGATACACGTTACTTGATCGTTATAAAACGGCTCATCTGAATTCAAATCGACAACAGTTTTAATTGAACATCTCGGAAAAATACAGACGTTTTAAACGATGTTATTTTTCTTACTTGGATTAGTGACACACAAAAAGGAAGACTGTTCTATGCCACGGTAATTAATTTGTTTGTATCAAATGAGATTGATTTATGGAAAAAATCCTGTTTACCACATTTTTATTCGAGAATGTTATTTGGGTCTTGACATCTCGGTCTCCGTCAATGCGATCCTTAATAAAATACGACGAAGTTAATCTCGTTCATTTAAGTAAACTTGATCTGAGATGGTTGTTTATTTCCCTTATCAATTAATTTGTAATTAATTAGCTATATTTTGCAAGTTCATGTTCAATTTGGGTGGCTAAAACGTTTGGCAGAATAAACTCTTTAAAGGTTTAGCGAACATTATTAAGCTTTTAAAATAAAGTTATTATCAAACATTTAAGTATCTTGTTAATTAGTTAGTCAGCAGGTAGTAAAGCGGCATACATACGGTGGCAGGGCGCGGCGCACACCGTTAACGAAGTAATCTTGCCGGCCCCAATCCAAGCAATAACCCAAGACACGAAGCCTCTCCAGTTACGGTGTGAAATGAGGACACATTCAGTATTTAATTAGCAGCATTTGAACGATAAAATATATAACAAGGTTTATATTAAGGAGATGAAATTAACTTGAAATAAATTGCCTGAAAGATACGAAAATTAATTTGAACCTACTATTCACAATAACAATATGAGTAATGATAACAACGATCTGAACGGTATAGAACATTGTACACTATTTACTTAAATCCTAAAGCAAGTAATTACATTTGATGAAACACCAGTACCTTTCAAAATAACATTGATTACATTTTATGATTAATAAGTAAGCAAGTGGTAAGCACCAGTAAAACTTGTATAAACCTCAATTGAAGTCGGACGGCCATCTTTTATGGTGTTCAATTTGAATTTATTGATAAACCAGTAGATCGCGTTAGCAATGGCAACACTGGGGAAATACTAACGGTCGGGTTAGAACGTGGAACGTGAGATAACGGGAATGATTGGACCCAGGAGGCACTGCCGTCACGGACCCACATTTTATAAATCCGATTCTTTGTTTCCCTTTAAATTTATGTTGGCAGCCATGGTAGCTGCTGCTTGGAGATAATTCTCTTTCCGTTCATAGTTAGATAGCTTATTTAATTCCATTTACTGGAAAGGTAACATGTTAACTAAAATGACGTCAGTAATTAGCCTTCGATTGGCGAATTGAAATTATAGTAAAGAAAATAATAATTATGTATTGAGTACACACGGCTACACATCGAGCTTTAAATAATCAGTATAAACTGAACGTTAAATATGCTGAAAGATGATGCGACGCGAGGCCAGGATAAACTGGTTTTGTATAGATTGATGTGTGGCCGTGTGTACAAGTGACAATACTTAGCTGATCGACAGTAAAGATGAAAGCAGTAAAATCAAGTTACCTGAAACGAACAAAATAGACTTATTAAGGTTTGAATTTCAGTACGATGAATTATATTTAAGTAATTTAGAGAAAGAAGACACAAAAATAATGTGACATATAGACACATAGAATAAACCAAATTATTATAGAGCAATAATTAAAATAATATTTATAGTTTTGTTAAGTTTTGAGCAAGTAGAGTATCACAATAATTAGAGAAAATTTGATATCAATATTTGTTGCATCTATTTTAGATATTTACAGATTTTACTCTCGTATAAATAAAAGCACGCATCAATTTCAAGGCTGTTTCAACTTAAATCTTATTTTTCTTATTACAGCAAGCCGCAGATGACCGGGCAATCGCAAGGTTCACCGTGTCAGTGGCGCGAGGGAAATACAGCTCAGACACTGGCCAATAGACATTAAATATAGACATAATATAATTTATTACGTGAGGACTGAACAGTTTGAAGAATGTATTATCCATTTATTTATTCAGAAAGTATAAATGTCGGGACTTCATTAAGCAGTTATTTGATTTCTGAGGCATTTGGATAGAAGATAGAATTTACGAAAGTTTTTTACAGTATAGGTAAGCCGGCAAACGAGTAGACGGATCACCTAATGACATGAGCAATCGGCATCGCCCATGGACATCATAACATCAGAGGCGTTACAAGTGCATTGCCGGCCTTTTGGGTGTTAGGAATTTGAGGATTTGTGGAGATGTCATAAATGAACAGATTTATGAACACTCATTTCAAAATTGACCTTACATACGTAAAGAAAGTTGATTTTCAAATTTGTTGAGAATTGTTCCTGGTGAAAATATCAATTAGTGCAGGCTGAATTTATTCATGGACCTTTGTCATTGGATCTGTAGTACTCAGGAAGTACCACTTCACTTGTCTATCTAATAAATTGTGAACATTGCTGTTTCACTGTGGGACGGAACAATCACGTCTTTGAAAATATTATTATACAATGCATTCTCGTGCACGAAGGGCATAAAATGATAAAATCATAGTATATTTGATACTGATCTAAAAGCTTTAACATTAATAACAGGAAACTTTACTCTGTAAGGGCATTGATTAAAATTGGTGCCTTTCTTTTTTCTGGCGGCAGTCAATGATTTATAGAAAATATTATCTAGAATGACATTGCAAACGAAATTGTCTATGGGCTTATATGTGGAAATCTCAGTCTGGACTGAGTTATGAGCGTTGGAAGGAGTTGGAGTCAAACATTTTACTTCGGTTTTTTATTCAAATTATTCATATTTTTGCCACAATTCCTAACTTCAAATTGCGCGCAACTGTACTCCGGGTACAGGAAAACCATATCACACTACAATATATTCATATTGCCAGGCACTAATTTTTATTACCTATTTTCTCTCAGTCGATAACTTGTGGGATGCTTCTAGGAGTTGTGTCATGAAGCTTCATGAGCGTCAGCTGTGGTACCAGTTGTGGGTTACTCAACCCACTACTCAGTGGTAGCCGTCCAAACATCTAATAAAGTATTTTTTTTTGCCATCGACTCCTGGTGGGACACACATCTACTTAATAGTTAGCATAATCTTTTAAAGAAAGAAAACCGTCGACTTTTAAAGTTATCAGCGCTATTCAATCCGCTACCGACGCTGCAGCTGACAAACATAGCATTTCATGATAGGGCTCAGTAAAGTATTTTGCGGGTTTTTGACTGAGAGGAAATTGATCATGAAAATCTGTCACAGGCCATAAACCATATAACTACATATAATTTGAACACGCTAGCCAATCAAGCGAAATGTTTCTTTTTATTTAGCAGTGGTCAGTTAAGTAATGGTTCACTCTGTTCTGATTCAGTGGCCTTATAACAAAAAAAAAAAATAAGTAAAAAAGTCCACAATAGGTAAGCTTTATTATATTCCTTGAAATCGTTTATAAGCATTTATTACAAAATATTTCTGACATAGTAAATGAAGAAATATGCGTTGTGTACGGTCACCATCAACAAAATCACAAGGATAATAAAGCACTATTTTCACATCTTTGAACTGATTAAACTCGGTTCGGACTGTGTTTTTGATATAAGTCTCCATATATTTTTTTGTTTGTAATGTTATTCTGCATCAGTTTTTCCACATTCGATCAACTGCCGCGAAAAAATGAAAAGGCACCACGCTCCATACAAATTTGGTCATTGTCATTTAAATTACGTACTAATTTCATGGTTTTTAAGAATTAAATTATAGTATCATATACACAGAAACAATATCATCGACAGCAGGAGTATGTTCATTTGCAAAATAAGAAATTCGCTCCAGTGAGCTAATACCTCTATGTTTGAGGAGGTTCTTTAGGCTCGCAGTTGTCACCGAAATTTTAGAAAATACTGATTTAGGTAATATATTTTATTCATAGACCATCTAATCTTATCTTCCTTGGCTGGTACTTGAAAAACATTTTCCGATCTGATATCAATTATGTACTATTGTAATATTTTATATACTTACTTTGTAGACGCCCCACAGGGATAAACATAACATAACATAACATCACGCCTTTTATCCCCGAAGGGGTAGGCAGAGGTGCACATAGAAGTAACACCCACTTTTCACAATTTATGTTATGAGTCCCATGTAATAGGGGGTGAGCCTATTGCCATATACCGGGCACATTTCCAGACTCCGTGCTACTACTGAGATTTTTTTAAAAACCCAGTAATACTTTGCCCGACCCGGGAATCGAACCCGAGACCCCTTGCCCGGCAGTCGCACTTGCGACCACTCGGCCAACGAGGCAGTCGAGGGATAAACATGTATTGTGAGATTCCCTAACCAAAAGTAATCAGTATTCAAAGTCAATGACCGCGGTAAGAGTAGGTACTAACTACATACAAGATACTAATGTCTACTCCCATAGCGTGCAAATTTATGCGCCTGCTCCGACGATCCGTCGAGCGCTGGGGTCGCACGCGCCGCTCCCGTGTAATCGGTAATCAGTGGTTACAGTTTATCTATTCGGTGTACCTGTCTGTTTGTAATTTCACTGTCTCTCAAAAGTCTTCAAACGATACCTCTACTAATTCTATGTACTTATTTAATTGTATTTGAAAGTTTAAATCCCGTGAATACTTTATAGTTCTGTAAAAGCCATCGATCACTAAATAAATTAACGGATTGTTTCTTTTACTTTAGGGCACTAAAGCATCAAAATAAACTTACTAGCATATCTACTAACAGGCGAAGCAGTGAGCAGTTAGCAGTCTTAGTTCAGTAGAAACTGCATTGTTCGCCAGGACAGGTGAAATTTAAATACTATAATACAGAATACTTTGCCGAAGCACACTTATTTACGTACGTTCACTTGTTACTTGTTTGTTATATCTAAATCGAAAGTGAAGAGTATTAGTCATTCTATATTAAATTATCGGTAATACAAATTGCACACAATTGCACATTATACTACTATCAACTACCCAATTCTGTTACCGAATTATCAACTATATTACGAAATAATAAAGTTGAACATGTATTAATAATTTGCTGCATTTTAGGGCAGATTAAAGTGTGAGTGTTTGTATTTAGGTACGATACATGCTTATGGAAATTCCGAAAAGGGGAATATCGAAGGGAATATGGTTCGTCATGCTGAAGGGTGAATGACATTAAGAAAACGGAACTGCGGAACGCGATGTATTTGCAGTGATATTAATAATCATTACTTTATTTTGCGTTAGAAAACGCTAAAGACAAGTACATACTTATGAAAATAAATCCCACAAATTTTTCTATGTTCCATAGAACATACAACGTTTAACATATTAAGATCAGTAGACTAAACATTACTTTACAGAAGATCAATGATACACAGAACTCATTGTTATAATAAACTATTCCACTATTCCAATATTCAATCATAACTAAAAATATATCAAGTTAAAATAATTCCCTCATTTAATTTTAACATACCAACTCAAAAATCAGTTTAGGTATTTCTGAATCAGTGTAATTCCCGTTGTCATATCGGTAGAACCAGATATTGACATATGACTCCCACATTCATTAGTATCGATTACAGGAAATGTTTAGTACGAAAATAAATTCATAAAGATAATTATTTTAATCATTCTCATTTAACAACGACAATAAAGATATTTAGAACTTATTAAAATTTTACGTTGACCAGTCATCAGCCAAAATATTTGGTACACCGGTAAAAATAGAGATTTTTAGTAGGTATATAGACAGTAGCTAATATTGTTACACTCATTAACTAAACCAATGACAAGTCTCTATACTTGAATGTCCCAAAACTATAGGTAGTACATCCATTTTTAATCTGTTAGATTATTAGTGCGAGTCTATTACTATACAATTTGTCTCCATCAGTTCCTGTCTATTGTGGTGTAGAATCTCGATGCTAAGTAGCCCTTGAGCTGGTCAAACCATCTGGTTGGGGTTCGTCCTCTTGCCCTTCTCCCCCAACATTTCCTACGACATTGCAACAAACAGGAGCTGATGGAGACGATTCGATTGGACTACTTCACTACAAAAAAATATCGAATATTTGTACATAAATATCGAATACAAAATACTTGCGAATTACGATTGCAAATGTACCTAAAAGAATCAGGACCTCAAACTAAATAAAAAAAGGCCTATTTTGGTTTATACCTAAGCAAACATAATAACGTGGGAGGATGGTGTACGTCATCTTCTTTCAATATTAAACTAACAATATTCCCGTTACCAAGAATATTACATCAAAAACATTTTTCCAATATGGTTTCATCAAGCGACTGAAAAGCCTTGTACCGCATTTTCCTACCTTTATAGTTAAAAATAAATATATTATGAATGGACTGGATTCTACGTAATTGGGTTTCAGTAGCCGCCTACACGCTGCCCTTTTAATTTTTTGCATGGTCAGTTCTGCACACACTATGTCATGTATCTTGCATCGATAAATCTATTATAGTAATACTTATAAAACTTAAAAGCGAAACGACAGATAGTAACTGTAGGCTTATTTTGAGCCATACTGGGGCTCTTAATTATGATCCAATCCTCACACTTACTATATTTTTAATCAGAAATGCCATTTAGGACGTATATTGTCATTTTTATTTAACTAATTTATTTTGCGATTCACGAATGTTTCACCTACGCACATTAATTTTTGATAAGACCCTTCTAAGCTTAAATAATTCGTAATTAATAGTATCCGCTTCCGCATTGACGTGGGAAAAATGTACACATTCCTTTCATTCTCTAATCTTGAAAAAAACTTAAAAATATTACAAAAATGAATTCCAGACATGCAAGTTAAAAAATCCGACAAATTTCTATCTAAATACATATCAATTAATTAGCATAATAAGTTCGTTGCTACGGCGGGCGGCGTCGCGGACGAATGAGCTACGGTGCGCTTGCGCAGTCCACGGTCAAGGCTAGCCATTCGCTTTTTATCACCCGCGAAAGTTCAGCGCTCTTGATCAAGAAGCGAATTAAGTATAGCGCAGTGGGTGCCTTACTGCGGTCGAATGCTTGCGCTTTTTAATTCCGTAAACAATAGCTTAAGTGATGTTGTAGATGAAACTAGAACTATTTTAATTTAGTATTAATTTCAAATTGTGTAATAAGGCATTGGGTGGTATCGGGAATGCAATTTTATTTTAAAACCAGACTTAGTGAAGACACAGGCACAATAAACAACATCAAGCTAAATATGGAAAGCTTTCAACTAGACCAGTTCAACAAGGCACTCTACATCGCAATAAAATGAAAAGAACTCACTTAACCAACAATTTGAAGATCTTCTTTAATGATCAGCCGTTACAAAACAGACATTTTAATTAGCATACGAAAGGCAAGCTGCGCAGTGTGGAGGCATTAGCTTTAATCTGTGTTTAAATCTGGGCAATCAAGTATTAAGTTATGCACCACCTAAGTAAAATGTTTATAGAGTATCAGATATGGGAATAATGAAGCTGACGGAAGCTGGTGGCAAAACTAATAAACTGATAAAGATGATTAAAGGAAATGTAGAATAGAATAGTTATTATGTCTTATATATGAAGTTATAAAAAAAGAAAACATAGCTAATAAACATAAAACAGAAACTTGTCCAAGGTAACATAACGTTATCCCAAAAATAGTCAACTATTGAATAATAATATGTCCTTTCTAAGAATGGTCTCGATCCAAAATGATATCACATGAAAATTTAGAACAAGGTCAAGAATTGTCTCAGGGGACCCAACGGACAATATAGCTGCAGTGCCTACCGTGGGAGTGATCTTTGAGAACATTATACCGAATTCTAACAATACTAATAGAACGGATAACGATAACTTTACTAATACATTTAGAGAACAGCTAGAAGACTTTAAAGTAAATAATATTAGGGCACATTATCGAACTGTTGAGAACATTCATATAAGCAAGTTTGAAAATGCTGATGTAAAAGTTAACGATGCTAAAAACAGTGCACACATTAATATAGTTGAGACAGAATTACTGGGCGTGACGGGAATGTAATAATAACTCTTGAGCATTTAATGTATTATATTCCATTACAAGTGGTCATGCTGGAAATGTTCTATTAACACATTATTAAGCTTCAATATGCACGTCTTCGACTTAGGAATACCAATAGTTAAAATCTTACGGAGTACTCGTACATCTAATTTAATCGTTTACGGAGAAATATTGTTTGTGCTTATCTGAATTGGAGAGCTATTTATGTTCTGATGATTCGTTAACAGCATTAAATGTACAATGTGAAAGCCAAACACTAACTGATTTATCGGTCATTTAAAATAATGACAAATAACCACGCACCATAAAATCCATGCACCAAGCTCACGGTCGCTCGCCACAACCAATATTTCATGTTAATTTCTCGCAAATTATTTTCACAATTTCACGGAGAACCAAACTTGATATCGTGACCTAATTTTTTCCGCTAAAACTCCCATCACATCAATTACTACGGTGTATAAAACCCATAATTACGTGAACAGAAGCAATAACTTATCAGGCGATTACGAAGAGCCGCTGATTGCCTGCAGGTGATCCAAGCCCGCCGTGGAGATGGCGATGGGAACAATCTAACTGTTCATGAGAAGCCTGCAAATCATTAGAAGTTCCTATCAACGGATAACGGTGTTTAGAACACCACTAAGTTTACTGCAAGCTTATCAAATGATATCGGGACTTGATAATCTATTGCTTGCATAAATGCTTGAAGATTAAATGGTTCTTGGAAAATCAGTAAGAGAATAAAAACTTCTCGTGTATGTAATAACTAGTTGACATTAAATCCCATAATAGTGGTTTTATGTAACCCATCAGAGTTAAGTATTTTGTAATAGACACGTAGACTTTGTGCTCCATCACATATTTTTATTATATCTGTAATATTGTATGATCATAAAATACTACAAAGTTTTCAATTGCATAAATATTGCAAAATATTTATAACTAAAATCAACTACGCAATATCGAAAGGATGCCTATAAACAACCACTTTTCTATAACAACAGTAAGAAACACGAATAATGAGACTATGCAATGAATGCCTTTTTTAAGGGGGGAAAATCATAGAATGACTGCTCCCGATTGGGTGAGGCGGGAGGGAGTGTCAGAATCTTCCTAACTAAAAACCACCCCGTTCCTTCTCCTGCACGTCGAGCCGGAATCTCAGTAACCCGTTAGGTTCTCCGCGACTCCGAATCGGCATCGGCCCTATTGGGCCCCATCTGTGGTGGTCTGATGGCTCTTTGAGGCGCAACAAGAAACACACTAACATTCATAAATTTAAAATCTTTACCAACGTTACCGCGTCTTCATTACTGCTGCTTTCATAAAAAAAACTCGTCAGGCTTCTTACTATTATGATACCTTGCATTAAAAGCTTTGAAACTATGTCAAGATTAAACCGGCAAACCTTGAGGCTATTCGTAACTATTAGTTGTATATGAATTACTTTGGTCAAAGCTTATCAATATTCATCTTACGTTACTCATAATGATATAAACACTGTTTTTGTAGACAAATTCAAAAGGACCAAATGTGGTCCTTTTGTTCGAATAAAGACCAAGTAAGCAAAGCTTTTGCAAATCTCTTTCAAATTAATCTTGTCATTATAATTACATGTTTTCGCCTTACAATTTTATTTAATCTTTTATTGAGTTCAATTTTACATTTACAGAAAATTGTAATTATAAGAATTACCTTTGCAAATGAGAAGCAGCTGTGTATAAGAAAAAAATGTAACTCTTTTACGCAGTTCATTTGGCAAAAACAAAACTTAATCAGCTATTAATATTCCTAGACTTATATTTCCTTTAATTTATAGAGACAAAATAGATTTGTGATACTACTTAAAAGACCAGTTTTGCTAAGTATATCAGATGAACTGCATACCAATACCTCTCGTTGACCTTCGCAAAAAATGGATTTTATTTATTTAACAATCCACAACATTCTAACGTCTTCTGGCCTAAAATCCAAAATTTGTGCAGTTCGACTGGTTTGACGGATCAGGCGGCTTTATTACCATAACTGTCCGAACATCAAATTCTGTGTTTTATTATTAATTATACACATGAATTTGGTTACATTAATTAACTCACCTTTCGGCGTCAGAATTTTTATTTAATCTTAGCTAAGATATTTTTATATAATTTCTTGATTAATATTTATGTGTACTAATTATAATACTGAGGTATTATAATGATGATCGTTATATTTAGCGTAATATTTTAGCGTGTTATCAAACGGTATTCAGAGGAAGTATGCCATATGTGGCCAAAGCTTTAATCGAATCTAAAATTTTACATGCTGATTTTAGCAAGAATATTTGTCTAGTTTGGACGTCATGTTGTGCTGAACTCAAAGTAGATCAAGCTTAGCACAGTACATAAATTAACAAATCTGAAAGCCTTTTTAAACATTTCATAACAAACATTGAAATATCTTTCAATTTAGAAACACTTCTTTAGAACAGAAATAGGTGTTAGTTTCCCTTGACAATGAACTACTACGCGTGAAAGGTTCGTAAAAGCTGAAATATTTCTCACAATGAACACTGTGGCGTTGCTAGCACCCAGGAACAAATGCACGACACAGTTTTCTTCCTACTAATGGACATCCGACATCTAAAGCCAGTTCTAAACTTAGACAATGATGTAACTACAAACTTAAGGTACAACAAACGAAGCACATCATGCAAGTCTTATTAAGTAGAATAAATATCTTCAAACCGTTTAGACCTCATTAGGGTCAGTAAATTGAGCCGTGGGGAATAGTAACTTCTGTAATACACAATTATATTTGAGAATTTAATAACTTTGAAGAAGACGAAGTTACAAATTATTACATTAGACCTCACAATGCAAAGTATGTCAAGTAATTAACCAACTCCCAAATCATGTTTCGCGTTTATTTCAAATTGGGCATAAAGGTTGTTACAAGTACAGATAACTTAATGAGCACTACAAAAAATGAAGACACAGATGAGAAAATAATGAACTTCAGTGTACGGTTTTTGCTATTTGTACCGAATATTTTATTTTGTTGTTCAAATATAAAACTAAATATTTTGACAAGAATGCGGCCATGATTTGTGGAACAAATGAAATGACTGACTACTTTATCGAAATGTTAAATGTTGGTTTATTCGAAATTATAAAAAATAAAAAAAATCTGGTAGGTATGTACCATCAAAAAATATAGGAGAGGAATTTCCAAAACATTCGAGCATAATGTTAAGCCGGAAGCAATTGGCACCAGGAAACATAGACACCAGCGGAAACGTGATGATAATGTTACCTCAGCTGATCGTCCCATTAATCGCAATGTCAAATAAAAAACAAGAATTACCATAACATGGACATAATTATTACACAAAACGTACATTTAAAGTACTGTTACCGATTAAGGCAGCTCCATAAAAGGTTATAGTTGGGAAAATGGATTTAAAGAATGTAGATACACGAAATCGTTGGGAAAAATTGGTTGCTTGGGAATGTAAGATGGGATGGGAATGTGGGTCTTTGTGAAATAATGATCGCAGTGGACGAACTGTAACTATAATGACATTACAAATAAACATGTTATAATGTCGTCATCAAAAGCGATATGGAAATCAATTTTAAGAAAAAAAACCTATACGTAAGTAAAGAGCAGCACTACCCAGACAACAAATTATGATCTTACCATATTCTGTAATTGGCATGATGTGGACAGACATTTTAGGCACGACGATTAAACGCTAGATAAACATTTACGAAAATGGACAGTAAACGTTTCGCAGATAATTATTTCCTCAATAAAGAATTAGAAATTGTGAGACATACAACTGCTAATGTTGGTACATGAGACTAGGAAAGAGGTGTCGTAGACAAAATTAATCACCGACTCGCTAATAATCAATGTACAGTAATCAATCAACGCGACGCTGGGAGACTACATTTATAAGATGCATAATAACATTTTAAGTGTTGGTAATAACTCGTAACAGAGGCCAAGTATTTATTCAGTTAATAGGGCTTCTATGTCAAAGCTAATGCGTAAACCAGTCGTAGACAGGTTCCTACAGTAATCTATGAACTTACTCATTTGCTATGGGTCCGATAATTTCCACACTAAGAGCTTAGCTGATGAATAATAACGGTAGATATGTGGAGATGTTATTAAACCCTTCTGTTGATGGTAATATGTAATGATATGCCAATGATGGTACTGTAAATGATCTTGCTATAAACTAGGAAAGTCTATAGTCAGAAAAGTTTAAAAGTTTAATAATTTTGAGGTTTGTGCTGCAATCGTGTTCTGAAATTGACGAAGCACCAATTTGATATTATTTGCAATTCCTACGCAAACTTATTTACCTCATTTTAAAGTAGTCGTAAATATGAACACAACAATATAGGCATTAAGCTTTAATAAAAAGCGTTTCCCATATATTTCATAGCCGACAACTCCATTTACCTGATCGAGTTAATGGAAATAGAGCTGAAAATGATTTACGTGCAATAAGCAGAGCCAAAGTATTAATAAATATAATAAGCGGAAACACTGAAGTCATGGAAGCAATGATATATTGCTCAGTCGGCACGGTGATGGTAGCTGGACATCGTTAATGTAAGATTTATAAGATGGAAATTACAACCTCGCAAGGAAATGAAAAAATGCTCCTGGGTCAAATTCCTAGGAAGATTCAGTTTTATAAGAATTTCCGACATGTGAATTCCATGCCTGAAGGCTTTTCGCTAATACTTATTAACCTCTTGACTGCCGGTATATAAGACACAATAGAAAATGCATTGTGTCTCGCGTAGATCTAAGTTACGGCACACGACGGGTTAATGAATGTTTTACTGCTATTTTCTAATAGTTTAGCCTCATTCCAAGACATAATCCTTAGCAAAGGAGTTAATATTACTCGATCATTTTCCCACAAGCGTTCGACGGAGCAAGATTACTGCCTTACGATCGATAACCACGATCGAATCACTTTCGCTGGTATCGATTCTTATCGCAAAAAGCAGTTGGGCAGCACTAGCCCCGGTTCCCTCACGGTTCCTGTATAACCTTACTAATTTAAAACGTTACCTTTACTTTATAATTTTTGTAAAGAGTTGTACTACCGTTTTCAGCTGGATTGTATTTCATTCACCGCGAGCGAAGTGATTGAACCCAGATCGCTAGTATCCTTGAGAACTGGTCGCAATTGAATAGTGTTATATAAACCAACGTGAAATTCTCCGCTTTGAACTATTTACTTCTGAATTGCAGACGTAATAAATATTGCTCCTGCAATAAACGAACTTATTTTACATTGTTTTATATCCCTTATTAGCTAGGCAAATAATATATTGTGTGATGTGAAAGCATAAAACGAAAAACATACTTCCATCCTTGGTTCCTCAATTTAGCAAAAAGGTTTTCTGTTTCCAATTTAGCAAAAACAACTGGAAGGTTTCATTCCTCAGGTAGCACTAGGCTGAAACTAGGTAGAACTGAGAGATGCTGTGTGTACCACTATAACCACCAATAAACATACATAATGAACGCACTATCCGACCCATATGCGGCAGTAATAACGTACATACGGGATAACTGTTCTCATACATAATGTATCCCCGTACCAGAAGACCAGAAAAAGTGGACGAACCCAACCATAAAAGTTAGTATCGAAATAAACATTTCATATACTGGAGTAGAGAAGTTTCTCAGGCCTAGTTTCAGTGCATCGATCATGTTGATTGATGTTCGGCGCTGCCAACAGATGGCGGTATCGTGCAACGTGCTTCAGCACCTGTCCTGCAACTTGTTAGTGCAACCGCTTTATGCATGGGAGACGGGTACTGTTACTGTGGTGTTCTAGGTCTGCTTGTAAATGTATGTGGTTCTTCATTAAATTAAACTACTGACTACCTAGTACCTCTGTGCAAGTGTGCACATATTTTACACTAACAAATTAGTAAGTGAACCGCAAAAGTTTATTGTTCTCAAAACTATAACGGAAAATAAACATATCTCTCATTTACACCTGTACACTGAATTACTATATTATTTTAAAGACTCAATATAAAAAACAGTTATAATTAAACTTGCGTGGAAATTAACAGCCCAGAAATGATTATGTAAATTGTATAAAATAAATTCGAAACTGTATGCCATATACTGGCAATTTGAGTAATTCAAACGTGGAACGATTTCATTCATAACGTTCAACGTGGCGCACACGCATTACAATTACGTGCAAAATGTACGACACGCGTCCTTGAGTAACGTTAACGTTTCAATTAAGTGCAAAACATAAAGTGGTAATTTTATACACGAAAGTTTATTGCCATAATTTTTCAAATATATTATTACCGGAGCAAAAATGTTTAGTTTAAAATATTTTGTGGACAAGTGGAGTTGAAATTCGTATAACTACTACCACTTTGTTTAGAATTTTATTCAATCAAAAAGATATAGAAATGTACAGTCTCATTATACTGTCAAACACTGCGAGGACACCGGTGTCCACACACCTATTGTTCTTTAATTATGTCTATAATGACGGTACAAAAGGGTATATACACTCGTGACAAACATACACCAGACATTTACAAATCTTTACACAACTAGGAATTCGGACCGAAGGACCAGATAGATTAAGATAAGGACCAAGTGAAGTAGAAACAATAATATACAAGATTCATGCATACCGAATCTATCGAATGATCTCGATACAACTAGATAACCTCAAATCAATACAATGCAGGGTTATCGGTTGTCCGGACAAGTTAACAAATGGGGTACTAGGACAGCATCGTGTGGGGTAGGTAGCGTAAATACACGGTGGTCTCTACCTGATGTGAGTATGAATGAAGGATTCAGAGCACTGTAACATATGGGTGTTATTTAGGGTTGAATTGACTTAAACTGTCAAACACCGCGAGGACACCCGTGACCGCAACCTATTGCTCTTTAATTGTGTCTATAATGACGGTACTCAATGAGTTAAGGTGTAAAGTGAATTATTTTAAAATGTAATTTATTATGGGTATTTTTTGTGCAACTCCTGTAAGCCAGGATCTACAGTAGATACAACCATGAAAACACCGGAACACTGAAGTCCGGCGCGTCCCAGGGACATGAGTAACTGTCTTGGTTCCCGCAACGAAGTGAATCAGAAGATATTATAAGAGAAGAAGAAAAAGAGAAAAAAATATTATGAGTAGCGGAAGGAGGCAGGTCTAAAGTACGCTAGAGGCCAAAATCTTGTAAATAATTAATTTAGTTCCTAATAGGTATACTTACAAAGGGAGCCTAACACCATACACTATTCCTGAATTGTGGAGCAAATAAGTAAGTTAGAAATTCGTATTCAAAAACGTTGCTTGCACAGTTTCGATTTCCATGAATTACGAATGATATTGCACAAGATCACAAATCATTTAAGATAATCTTTTGCCCTAATGAGTAATGGGATTTTTGCACATATTAGGTAAAAATATCTTTTGAGTCATTTTATGCGGAAATTGTTATGAAACATGCATTATTGCGCCATGACCATCTGAATTTGTAATTTGACTGTTTTTTTTAAGGTGGGATAATCATCGAATGACTGCTCCCGCCTGGGTGAGGCGGGAGGGAGTGTCAGACTCTTACTGACTAAAAACCACCCCTTTGCTTCTCCTGCACGTCGAGCCGGAGCCCCGATTACCCGTTAGGTTCTCCGCGACAATTTGACTGGTTAGAAGAACTCAAACCTTAATGATGAGGTTCAGCAATGAATTATATTTTTTTCTGGAACTTATATAAACTGGCATATCATATTTAGGGAATAATACATTATAACATAACATAACATCACGCCATTTATCCCCGAAGAGGTAGGCAGATGTGGACATGACGGCCCTTAATATCACTGTACAATGTAACACCCACTTTTCACTATTTATGTTATGAGTCTCATGTGATAGTGGTAAACCTATTGCGATATACCGGGCATAATTTTAAATCAATAACATCTACAAATTGTTTGAAAAATAATTTTATAGAATTACAATAATAAACCTTGGTTTCTTCCTTATAATTTTCTACACCTATTTAATAATTAGCAAAAAAATGGGTGTGTACAAGCCATAACGTATAATTCATAACTTAGGGGAATAACATGTAATTATTAATTTGATAGTAGTTTTAATGAAATGAAAAATTACTCGTATTTGTTACTTCGTGGTGAATAATTAAAAAAGTATTTAGTACAGACATTGACTGCCTCGTTGGCCGAGTGGTCGCAAGGGCAACTGCCGGGCAAGGGGTCTTGGGTTCGATTTCCGGGTCGGGCAAAGATTATAGGGTTTTTTTTAAATTCGCAGTAATAGTACGGAGTCTGGAATTGTGCCCGGTATATTGCAAGCGGCTCACCCCCTATAACATGGGACTCATAACATAAATAGTGAAAAATGGGTGTTACATTGTACAATGGCATAATGTGCACCTCTGCCTACCCCTTCTGGGATAAAAGGCGCAATGTTATGTTATTTAGTACAGACGCAAGAAAGAGTAAATGCTAGTAAAAACATAGCGAAATATAGTCGGTGACCTATATCAATATATATTTTTTTTCGTTAACGTCCATATCAGCCTGCACATTTTTTTAAGTTATCCGTATCAATACCTATATCAATTTCTCTTTTCGTTAACGCATATCAGCCTACAAAATTCTTTAAGCAGTATCAATTACTTACAAGATGTTTTCTAAAAGTCTGTATACATTTATGTGAGTGGGGTCATCTCCGGTTCAATTACAGTTTAATTAGGTTTTTCAATTTCGCAATTCTCGGTAATAGCACTGAGTCTGTATAAGGTTTTTTTATATTTTATGGGCTGACATTAGACCACTGGCCTGTTGGTAAGCGACGATGCAGTCTACGATGAAACACGTCGTCTTATAAGTTGTCAATATAACAAAGACAGACAGTCTCACTTCCTACCGTATAAATTAATAATGTCAGATAACAAACAGTGAAAATATTTTGATTATCTGGACGATACCAGTTTTAGTGATAACAATCACGTTTGTATCCATTTCTTCTCAACGTTTTATAGGTACTTAGGTATGTATGAATTGCGAGTTATAGCATATAGATTTTAGTAAAACATTCTGATAATCCCCTTTATGATCAACAACGCACCGTGATTCCTTTGGTGTTGTAAACGTACCCACTAACGCTACGTCCTGCGTGAGCGATCTTAAAGCGAACGCGACTATGAAGCGATGACACGAGAATTCAATGCTATGCGGCGACTATGTCCTACGTGCGTGCGAATCGTTTTGCTTCGTTGTTTCCGTCATTATACCCAAACAAAAACATGACAGCACCGCATCTAAATATGACAATTCGGGCAAAATCATCAAACCAACTGATCCACCACCGCATCCCCCAGGCGTCACGTCATATAGGGTCACAGCACCGACAGTTTACAATCAGGCGATCGGTTATTTTCTTTGCTAATAATAGTAGGTAAAATATGATATACAATTAAATTACACAATTATTGTAATCTATGCCTTTCCTCATTGATTTTAGGTTTTCTTAGAAATTCTATTATAAAAAATTGCTCTTCTTCGATATTAAGTGATAATGTAGGAATGGGGTTAAAGATTAACGAGTCGGTTGTAAATTAAAGTTAGCTGTATCTAATCTAGTTGTGACGAACACTCGATTAATTAGACCGCCATGATTGCATCAAAGACAATATTTTATTTTGGTAAAAGTAATTCATTAAACTGCAGTATGCTAACTCCTTCATGGCTCAAGTGCGTTGTAAATCTTAATTATATTATAAGTAGCCGAAAAATAACTTGTTGATAACCTTAGAATTCATGTAGATTTCTGACAGTACCTATTAATTCTATTGAATTTCTCTCAAAAACTCAGATCGATCTAAAAATTTTGAATTGAGATCGTCTTAATTTCGAGAATATCTTACACAGTGCTTAAAGAGTTATAATTTAATTCAAATAGGATAAACATCCTTTTTCACACGCATCATCTAACACAAACAGTCAGTCACATACAACCATAAACACAACTATGTGAACAGAGCAAAGAGTCTGCAATTAAAAAGTATAATTAACACAATGTTACCTGTTGCTCTGAAGTCACCTCCTCTCTACTGCTGTCATCTGTAACAATGAAATTATAGTGTTAATTTAACACAAACACACAAAGTATTCTAGAGGTAATTTACAGAAAATGTACAAAATATAAAATCAACTGCTTCTAAAATATAGAAATAGGACAAAATTGCTGAAAGAAATGACATTTAAATACAATATTTTGCTGCGTGCTCCAGTTTATCCAAATCCTTAAATGGTTCATTAATGTTTAACTAGCTTATGCCATCGGTTTTGCCCGAGACAATGGGTTAAAGCCTATCTGTCAATCCAGACTATATAGATTATAGTTTCCCTGTTCCAAGTTTCATCCCGATCCCTTTAGCCGTTTTGATGTGATTGTGTAACAATAACAAACATACACACAAACTCACAAGGTTTCGCATTTATAATATTAAGTAAGATATTATGAACAATTTGCTGTAAACTAAGCTGAATACTTGAAACAACTTTACTTTTTTTTTGGCGGTAAACGAGCAGACGGATCACCTGATGGTAAGCAATCGGCGTCGCCCATGGACACCTGGAACACTAAAGGCGTTACAGGCTTTTTGGGGATTAGGAGTTTGAGGATCGTTGGGGATTCAGGGATTGGGGAGATTGGGGAAGGGGAGAGTAATTGGGCCTCCAGTAACCTCACTCACACGACGAAACACAATGCAAGCGTTGCTTCACGTCGGTTTTCTGTGAGGCCGTGGTATGACTCCGGCCGAGTCGGCTTATAACAATGTTATGCCCTAAAAACTAATAAGATACGTTTTATTACATTCCTATGTAGCGAGCAATGACAAGATCGACACACTCTATTAACTAGAATAGTTTTAACGAGAGTTAACCTGTAGCTAAATGTGAGCATTATTTTGACGACATAGTAGTTAAAATTACTAATATCTAATTATCCCTTTTACAGCAAATCTATGAAAAAGTAGTTAAGTCGATGCGATGAACTTATTTTTATCAATAACATCGTTTATTACCTCATCAATTTTACTTTATCAAAGAGAGAAATTAAAGATAAAATTGTTTATTTTGATAAAAACCAGCATAAACATTGTATCACCTTGATATTATTATTTCACTAAATATTATGCAAAAGGCGTACAAGCTTTTTATCACGTAAACTAGATGACATGATGCTCTGTAAATACTTTAAAGGATTTCTACTATTCTACTTCTTTTCTATCTATCCCATCCCTATTCCTAAGCATTTTCAGGTCAATAACAACAAATATTCTAAGCTCCTTATAAGCATCACATCATAGGATCTCTATCTCCCACTCCATCTACCAGCATTCACTTAAACTTAAATTTCAAAATAGCAATAACAAAAATCAAAAGTTACCGAGATGAATCACCGTCAACCTGTCAACGGGTCGTCGACCTCAGCGACCTAGCAACAATTTCACGGTGCACATGTAATACAATCAATGCATGCAACACAGGCGAAACGACCTCACTGACACGGTTCTGAACAATTTTCACGTCATTTCCTGCTCGTCTAACTGAATTTTATACCCTCTGAGCACCAATTTATGGTTAAGTTTAACATTACCATTCCCAAAGTTGAAAAAAAACTTGGTTGAGTTTTTAGTCGAAATCAGATGCTGTTGATCTGTTAAAGGAAGATTTTTGAACTCCTAAAACTTAATCCTAAGTAACTAAGTGCAAGTTAATTTTTCAATCAAATTCACCAACAACCCACAATATTGGATTGTTAATCCAAAGACAACACTTAACTAACATAACAATATCATTAGTAGTGCATGAAGAATCTAGAGGCATTTTACATTTCTTCAAAATCT
The DNA here is from genome assembly GCA_038387885.1 of Spodoptera picta. Classification (NCBI taxonomy): domain Eukaryota; kingdom Metazoa; phylum Arthropoda; class Insecta; order Lepidoptera; family Noctuidae; genus Spodoptera; species Spodoptera picta. Next base: position 1,044,612 of record JAZHFQ010000168.1, on the reverse strand, counting down.
ATGCGGCATTTCTGAAGATGTACTCTCAAAAACCAACAAACAGAATCGCTTTAACACCGCAATGTTCACTTCTATTGGCGTATCTAAGAGCAGTTGCGGTACGTTCCATTTTACGAGCCGTTGCTAACGAGAGGCCCGTCTAGCTGGCTTTGTATGGTGAATGCACATTATTTGTATTGCTTTAGTTAGAAAATAAAAAAGCTTTCGAGGACTCTCTTAAGGTGACAAACTGTTTTGAAGTTGCGCCGTTGACTCTTGGACGAGGGTTCAAAGATGAGACCGTAAATAACCTTTAGCATGTCGTTATGTTAGCTTTTGCTTTGAGTTAATTTAAGCCTTTTCAGTATTTGCGTTCTATAGTAGGTTAACCCTTAATTGCCTAAAACGATACAGTGAAAACAATTTTCTCATACACGTGCTGTGTATTCAACAGTTGTATATTAGGTAGACAATTCTATTATAAAAAAGGCAATTTCTGTACACAAAGAAGCCATACAGAGAATATGACTCAGGAACAATTTCGAACATTTTTGTGTAACTAATTTTATGAAGCCTCAAGGTGACATGACCAATCACAGATGTATCTTAGTGGTGAGTTGCAGAACTAATCAAGTTAGCTAGTACCAGTAGTAGAACATTTTGCTAAAGAAACAGTGCATACGTTCGAAAAGGGTATCAATTCCAATCAAACTAAAGTAAGAGATAACTAATAAATAGTAGTCAAACAATAACAATACTTAGAACACAGCAATTAAAGACTAGTTTCCAATAATCCAAATGAAACCTCAAACACGTACTATACGCAAATTAATTTCGCAACATCATACTCCAGTAAATCTGGCACTGATGCTATTGACCTTTTATTTTATGGCACTGGTCACGCATCGAACGTTTAGTTAAATTCGTAACGGGTGAAAATTATTCAAGACGTTATTGTGTACTTGGTATTTCAACATTCGTCATGATAATGAACGTAATTCAAGAGCAAAGTACAAGAGTAAAATACATTTCAGAATAAACGTGTGGAGATCATAGTAATAGGTAGTATTTTGTGGTTTTTGCCGACCTACATGAGACTGAGGTGTAAGATTGTACGTCATTGTAAAAAAAAATATAAATTTGAGAATTTTACTAGACACAGAGACATCCCAAATTAAGCTGGTCCTTCACGTCGTAAAACTTTGTTATTACTAGATACATTGATATATAGCTCTCAAAGATTACCCTTCAACGATATATTCAAGTAAATAGACTTGCTATAACGTAAACGGTATCTCCAGTACTTAATAAAGCTGAAATATATCGGCGCTGCAGTACTAATACATCTAGGTTATGGGAACTGGTTCGCAGAAAGCGCCGAAGTCTTCATAAGACCGTTTCCCTTACAAAGACTAGCAATATTCTGAACGGTAGCAGTTTGAAATACTTGGATACAACTTGTCCCGAACAAATTGAAGTCCAATGGTGACATAGATATAGGTACTGTCAATAGAAATATCAATTCGAGTACCAATCTGGATTGTAAGATAGAAGCGAATAGTTTGGAAGCTGACTAGGTTGTGTTCGGAAAAGTAATAGGCGTTTGTATTGTTATTTTTATGGATTTAAAGGAAATAGAGGTTTCAATACAAAGAAAGGACGTACTTGCTGATTACTAGGTCCCAATACCGTGTAGTCGTTTTTTGCCGTCGTTGCAAGAAATTGGTTTTTTCTATATTATTGACACGTGGCTACACACGTACGTAGAGACGTATGGTCATTTCACTATCTGTACATAATAATGACTTCAGAGTTCATTAAGTTCTCCCGTTATCTTTGGATTAACTTTGATGATCATAAAGACGCCGCGTTCCTACTGATAACTTTTAGTGCGTTAATTATTACTTCGATCACTCTCCTTTCACATTTCAAACTGTGTTGGCACTACAATGGCGTTGTATTCGTCCCAGAAATTAGCGATGACGTCAGATGATTGATCATTATTTTTAGGGTGTTAATTTCCATTCTAACATCCTGCACACTTTTGATCGACTTTTCACCCTCGACAAGAAGATATTTTAGTATTATCAGAAAACACATGTATGAAAAATGAAACAAAGCCTGAAATTACCGTAAAACGGGGCATATAGCAATGAAAAATAATGAAACGTACAAAGATTTATTTTAACGGAGCGGACATATTTGCGCAGTGCATTCACCCTCGCGAGCTCGTGACAAACCCATCCTGGCATAACATTATAACACATTACACTTTTATATAACCAACTTACCGATGCAGTTGGACAAGTTTAAACTTGAACTAAATATACCAAAGTTTCTGTGAATTGTAAATTTGCGAACTGTAAACTTAAGATGGCAACGACAAATATGTGGCGGACACTCGAAAGATGAAAGAGGTTCCGGCAAATGGGCCTCGTTCCACAAACTGATTCTCTTGATTATGCAAAAAATATTCGCTACCATTTCATCGAAATTGCTATCTATGAGTTCAACGTTTTGTTATATTGTGTCCAATTTTAGAAAAGTTGAAACTTAATTTACATTAGCCGTCTATCTTGAGCATTGAACAACAAACAACAAGGCGTCTGATACGCACAGGTGTTGAATTCAACCGGGTTGAATAAATTCAGGTTGTTCCAGTTGATCAGGTTACTTCTAATTCCAAATTAACAATAAACTCATTCGGCATGCAGCGCTAGTCTATCAAAATAATTTAAAAACCAATAACATCTGACTTTCAGCATTTAAATGAAACTAAAAGGACCAATTGCTGTCAGAGTTGTTTGTACTAAAGAATGATTTGCTACTTTACTTACACCCCCGACCATACTAAAAACAAATTCTAAAAATATACAATGGAAATATTGCGTCACTATCAAACAACGTAATTTGCGTCAAGCAAAACCAGCCATGCAGAACGGATAGTTGAAAAAGGAAAAAAACTTCGTAAGTATAACATTTTATTTGAAAACCAGTGTGTAGTGGAGGGCGACAACGGCAAGATGGCGTCACGTAAGATGCTTAGCTATCACGTACGAAATGTAATGATGAATATAATCAATTTATGCTCCAACGAGGACCGGCAGACTGACAGACCGACAGACGAGAATATCTACACGTAAGACATAATGAGTTTGGGACGTTTAAATTTTTTGTGACGGTCTTTAAGGTAATTTAACATTGAAAAATAATACAGTTCTAGTAGAAGACAAAGCAATAATAGTCAATGAAGCAAATAATGATCGAGAAATTCCAATGTATGATGACTACCAACTTAATGAAGGGGTGACTAATAGTGGCGGAAAAACTGAACCTGGTTTTGACTGCCTCGTTGAACTAATGGCCGGAAACGATACTGATGAGGACGAGGTTCAATTTCCGGATCGGGTAAAAATGAATCGAAAGTCTAGTAGAAGGCATCGAATCCATAACACGACATATAACAATCTTACTTGCAACTATAAATATAGAAGTAAACTTAACCTTGATAGGGGTTGACATAATTCTACAGTTGTGTAGGAAGATAAAAACGGAGACAATGACCTTCATTGTAGATATTATGTAAATCTTATTAGGAAGTGTAATGACACGCGCCTACGTTCATCAAATACTGATTCAGCATAGAACGTTACTTCCTAGATTTTTTTTGTAAAACAAAAATATTTTTTTACTTAATCTGCGAATACGACCTTTAACTGAAGAAGTGTAACCCAAACATTCAAAGCATTTATGAATTTCAAATCAATATATTGCAGCCTATTGATACCGAATTTAAAGCAATATTATTTCAGAAAAGTTTATTTAAATCGGCCCTGATCTTTCCAACTTTGGCTCCAACCAGTGCTGACATGATAATGACATCATTTACTGAATCTAAAACGCCCATATATCAAATATCAACTTTTATCGCGAACCTGTCAATTCAGAGAATACTGACTGTTATCGTTTGTTTTTCAGCCCACATTATCAAATGCTTACGGCATTGCTTTGTCTGACACATTAGGTGATTCGTTTCACAATCCAATTTTTATTTATTAAACTTCAACATTCGCCCACCTTGTGTCCAAATTGTAGAACACCTTGCCTTATATTAATCCTTTACTTAATTGTGAATAAGATAAAAAATAATCGTGTATTTTGTTCGTCGCTGTTTTTTATTCATAGTTAGGTAAATGTCAATGTGATTGATTGACAGACACAATTTAAAAGGATCACATAAACCATTGTTTTGTGTTTTTGCACAGATTCGTATTATAAACAAGCAATCATACCTAATTATAATCTTCCGAGACTGTAAACATTATCACCCATGCATTATATACCTACTCTGAAATATAGAGGTATTATCGATATAACTTGTATATTTTAAAGGCTTATTTCCCTAGAGCTAGAAAGCGTGAATATGGTTATTATAGCTTCGCAAATTTTCATTTTATTATAATGCAGATTTCCCATTAGAAACTAATCTTAAACTAAGCCAACAGAAGGCCTTTCTCTTGTCTGTTCTAAAAGTAACATTTCCGGCCCATCTCTTGGGAATCTATAAAATTTTATTCACACCCATTTCTGTGTCACTTACAAGTACACACTTAAAATCGAGAACTGTAAACAATGAGTTAACGTGAGTACAAAATCTCAAACTATGTTATTTAAACACCAGAATGTTGTGGTGACATCATTGGCATAATTTTTTGCAAATGCAAAAGCGTTCACACCCCACCCGCGTGCTCTTTTTATCTTGACTTGCTCTAAATCAAACAGTTGTCTTATGCATTTCATTTGTTTATGAGATAAGTTATCTGTTCTGAGAGTCACATTAATGTTTGCATTAGGCTATAGTGCTGCAATATCTCGGTGTACCAACTACATATAAACGATTGCCATTATTTTGAATCATAATACTAGCGTAAATGAATTTCATAATAACCAATTATTCGTGATAGTAAGAAGAACGACTGCTGCCGTAGACGATAAAATGAAGACTGGCGATTACTTTGACATAAAACGTTGATGGAAAACATAGTCTGTAATTAATAAAGAAAGCTAACACACAGTCGAGACCTAAACACGGAAACTAATTAATCATTCATTTTATTACTTTAAACTTAAGTAAATGGAATTTTATGTAATTCTTTCATAGATGGATGTTGTTTTCAATTTTATAAAACGGCTTCCGTAAATTAACACAAGTAATTTCTTTCACAATTTAATGGTTAGCGGCAATTAAGATTTTATCAAATTATTCTTGTTTCCTATATTAATCTGAGCTAAGATAAAGAATTATAATAAATAGTAATTATAATTCATCAGAGGTGGTAAAAGAGAAATTACGTTCAATAAACTGAAAATCACGAATGTAACATAATTCAGATAATGAAATCATTAACGCATAGTGAGCTTATTATGAAATATATTTCATAATATAAGCCAAGTATTGTCTGCAACTTTGTAGGCAGCAGTTCAAACAACACAACAGCCTCAGAGCATTTGTCCCGTTTCGGCTAGACGACAGCAACGTAGCCAATACGTAGGCGTGCAAGTTTACCAAAACAATCTGGCAAATTCAAACACATCATTGTTTTAAGGGAATATTATCGTCACGTGAAACTTTTAGCTACACCTTCTGGTGTAAATTACTATACTGTACTCGTGATTACTCTACATACAGTTTTGTCATTGCATAATAGTGCCGATAACGGCTGAGATTTAGGCACCGTACCGTCTGTAAATTTCTATGACGACGCCGTTTCTCTGTGATATTTTAGAATGCATAAAATATTTCTCTATCATTGTCTACAAAGGCATAGCTCCTATCTTAAGACTTCTGAGCCATAATCAACAGCTTGATCAAATATTTTCCTTACTGAAAGTGTTGGAACCAAAATTATTTACGAGCCTTAATGATTAAGCCTCTGTCTAGATAGTAAAGCTTTTACGTTCACCCCTTAAAAGAAAGAGCATGAATATTCACGAGTTTAATTAACCTGCCTCAAGCATTCCTTAAGAGATTTCTCTTGAAACTATTCGGGCCAACAATGACACAGACATAATCCCTAAAAGTGTGTAGATTTGATATTAATCGGTATAGGAGAAGCACACACGAACCAGGGCGTTTCATCACTTGACCTGAATGCACGGTTGATGATGATAAGATAAGCATAGTGGAACAGTTTGTTTGGCTTGATAGTGGCGTACCTCAAGGTCGTGACGCGACCCTGCCTAAATGGGATTTATTGATTTTTACCATCATTTCGCTCCACTCTTTAGTGCTATCAGTTGTCAATACATTAATGGAAGTAATAGCGCTTTCAGTGACGCATAACCAGTCAACATTATATTTACAAGCCCAAAAGATCTCTTACCCGCCCACGTTAAAGCTGTTCATTGTTCGGAACGAATAATGAATAAAGTTTTTCTCAGACACATTTTCAATTTAAAAAATTCCGATGACTTAATAAATTACATTTCCAATGAATTCAATAAATCGTTGAATCAGAAAGACTGTTCTGTTTTACGAGACGTTGATTTAACTAAAATAAGGCATCGTATGGCTACTGTGCGTGCCGGAAATTATTGTTATGTGAAATATGAACTGACCTTTGTTAGGTACAGTAACAAATCTAATCCTAATGTAATCATTATGGCATAGTCGTCAAGTTTATAGTTTACTTTTATAGTATTGTAGCCAAATGACCTTGAAGATAAAATAATTATTTCTTTTAGGCAAAATATTTTTGTGACACGAAAAGCAAAAATTAACCTTAATCTTGGTTACCTAAGCAAGGCTGTTACTATGTGTGATACTCAATCTAAACAGCACAAATAATTTTGAATGGGAAATGCCTACTTGTTTTCAGATCACAACAAACTCCCCGATGACGCATACTTGCTCATGTAGGCCCTAAAACTCATTAACATATTTCGGATGACGAATCGCACGCTCATTAGCAAGTACACAATAAGTATCTACACAAGTAGTCTAGACAATAGGCTCGGAAAACTAGAAGCTGAAACAAATAATGATAGCAATAACGATAAACTTGTAAGAGTTCATAACAAAACTAGGGGCAGTAATAAAATTATAATACCTTTGAAAACTACTGGCGTAACTACTAGACGGATTATACCTCTCAAACGATCAGATAACAACAGACTATCTTATAACAATCGATCGTAAAATGTATTTCGATCATTCACCATCGGTGCCGTTACTTGAACACTGTAAAACTTATCGAGTTATCGAGATATCGTTTGATTCTTATCATTTAATAACACTATTCAGTGTTTACTGTTGCCTGCACTTGTAGGTACTTGAGTTTACGAACAAATCGTTTCTCTAACTTTAAAATCTCTTTCAGATTAGCCACTTGTTGTTTAGTTTGCATTGTTGCAGTCTTTATCGTCTTGATACATGTGATTTCACTTTCTGATATCTATAGACAGTTATATCATGGTCCTTCTAGAAATATCGTTTGTTATAGTTACATCATCTTGTATAACGTTATCATGTTCATAGTTGTTATGTGTATAATGGATAATATTAACTGAATCGCTACAACTTTATTAACAATATAAAATTACCAACTATCTCTAAAAGCATCCCAAAAGCAAACGAGATTTTGACATTTACTGGTTAGTATGATAAAACTCCAAACAATAAATCAACAAAAGCATTGGCTTGGGCTTAAAGTATAGTTTTTATTCTTACTTTTTCTACCATCAAAAAGTCACAGCATAGCATCCTACAGATTAAAACTAAAAATAATAATGTGCAACCTAATACTTATTACATTTAAAATCAAATATTACCAGAAAATAAAGGTTCAAGAGAAACAATAACCCAACACAAGACATGTGATTTCATCAGAGCAAGACATGCAGATACAATCTACACATGTCAGTGCCCGCTTATCTGTCTGCCGGTCGCAAATATTTGAGAAAAACATGAACAGGGTTGTCGATGTTGCAAATGAAATATGATCACGTTCCACTACTACCGGAGCTAGCAAATCCATATTGAAGGAAATATTTGTATGCCCTACAATTCAGATTCATACTAGTTCCGGATCTAGACGTGTGTTATAAATTACCAAGGCAAAATATAGAACGAGAGCTTACAGCTAAAATTCTCGCGTCAGCTTTCACGAATAAACTTTCAAGAAATCTATGAAACTTGTGATTTCTATGTTACTAGACACAATATTTTTTCAAATGAAGCTAGAGTTGAGGGGCAACTTTTTCTTATTTTCTCAGCGTCAGTCAATGAGTGGTTATCAACGTCCGACTGATCACATGTCCAAGCAGAAGCTTCGAAAGTTAATTTGTAATGTGACAGAGATATGGAAGAAATAGGCCGCAAGGCAAATGCTTTCTCCCGATCTCTAGGAAAGCCGCTAAAACGATGCTTGAAGAAAATGCGCTTGCGATTTCCACGATATCACTGAGTTCCGCAAGTGAAACGAGTAATTCATTTTAAATTCAGTGATATCTATAGATAGTTAGCATTGGTCCCGTGCGAGCACTATCTTGATCTATGTTTCGTGTTTCTTATAAAGTGTTATTTATAGTGCTATTTACGATCATTACATTTTCTCTTATGATTTTTGCATTACATAGGTACCTAGTGACTGCATGAATTTCCTAAAAATGTTGCACGCAGTCGTGAAGTTTCTTATTTCCATTCATTTTCTATTCATCTTTCTAAAACACCCTTATCACAAATCTGAATGCACTCTTCACAAAAAGCATCATCTTAGGAGTCCACCACACCACTTTTGCAACGCTGTGAGCTGATTAGAGAAGTTCATTCGATATGGTAAAGGTTAAGCTGGCGGTAATTTCATTTAGTGAGGCAATAACAAGATCTACAGTGGGTCACGAAAAACAAACGCCCTGGGTGAGCGTGCGCCGGCGCTTCCTGGCTGACCGACGACGCCGACGAGAGGTAAGGGCAAGCTCATACCGTAGATATGACATTGTTCATCAACAAGTCAATGAACACTGTTAGTATAGGTAAATTACAATTTGATCATATTATTTCTGCTATTCCCTATAACTCTAGTCAGTTACGTCTGTCGTTAGTTAGGTACCTACGTCATAAGTTTCGTTGCCAAATTTTGGCAATTATCCAACCGAGTGCTTTTTCAGATACCCATGCTGTTACACCTGCAAGGACCCGAGGACTTGCAAATTCGAAGAAATTAAAATGAGAAAAGCATATAAAAATAAAACAAATATTCACAGCTTCAACCATAACAATGTCAAGTTCATAGAAGCAAAACATCGCCGACATGCAACAGCGTTTGTCTCCTCTACCACTACCATTAACAATAAACTGAACCCATCCATCGCGAATACGTTCCTCTCACTAATGCGTAGGACGCAAAACCTCTAAAAAGTTAATAGTCAATGAGATTACACTTCACAGTCGAATGAGCCGCCTATTCTTTCAACTTGACCGTCTCTTTTACTTTTATGATGTTATAAATTTAAGGGAAGCAAAGGTAATGTGTATGTATTATATGTTTGCCGGTTTTAAACTTTTTATACGTTATTTCATGAGGCTGAATAAGAGTTAGTAAGGTATTGTGTGAAATGGACTTTAGATTTATTTGTAAAATATATTATATTACATAACATCACGCCTTTTTATCCCCGAAGGGGTAGGCAGAGGTGCACATTACAGCACTTAATGCCACTGTACAATGTAACACCCACTTTTCACTATTTATGTTACGAGTCCCATGTAATAGGGGGTGAGCCTATTGCCATATACCGGGCACATTTCCAGACTCCGTGCTACTACTGAGAATGTTTTAAAAACCCAGTAATACTTTGCCCGACCCGGGAATCGAACCCGAGACCCCTTGCCCGGCAGTCGCACTTGCGACCACTCGGCCAACGAGGCAGTATATAAGATATAATATATTATAAGACATTTTATATTCTGGAAATAGAGGTAAAACTTAAAGTTCAACTTCCAGAAAGATGAAAACAAACAATATGACTTACTTGATACTTCTGAAACTACTGCTTTGGAGAACCTCAGGATTTCCAAAGTAGTAGGTTTTTTATAAACAAAGCCAAAGATTCTTCCTATAATCTTCACATGCATTTACACATTTCGTCTAAACTGCATCTAAGTGATGAGCAAGGATCCTTAACATTACAAATAAAAATATTAGACCGTTGCAAAATAATAGCACAAATGTATTTAGAAGATAAAGAATTGTACAAATTATCGCACACCACTGTCAGGGTCAACAGTGCTATATGTATGAACGATAGTATTTCCTCATTATTTTGACAAGATAACATGTATTATCAACTAGTATTTAGAGTGACGGAGACATATTTTAACCAAACAATGAAACTATTTATGTTTTTTTGTAATATAATTGCGATATAATCCTGTGATGATCTGAGGACCACCTGAGATCATCGCATGATTAGTAAATTACTATTACATATGCAAGATGTAACGCACTGGACAGAATCTCAGACTCCTACGAGCTAGAACAAGAAAAACGCGACAATCGCGTGTCAAATGACTAGGCTTCAGCGCCTTAACGCGTTACAAGCATTCAACCACAACGAGACACAAAGAAACCATAACTGTTCCGATTTTAGAACATAATCGTACCTCAGCCGCCCGCGGCATCTGAACGAAATCGAAATTTTGAACAATATCCGTCTAATAAGGACATGACGTGAAAGTGAGATTGAGCGTGCAAAAACGCGCGAGTTCGCGTCACGATGCTAAACAACAAGACGCCACTAACCTACCTTTACATCACATTGTCCAAAACTGTGCTAAGTGACTCTTAATAACCGTTTAGAAAGTCGTAATTTTATTATTTATACCAATAATTTGCTGAGAGGTTAAAGGTCCACGATCGGCCGCTTCCGTGCTCGACAGCCATTACTTGGAATACAAACTGTTTCGTACACGCAACTCGACGAGACACAACTGTTATATCGAATTTACTGTAACTTAGATTAGATCCCAGAAATCTCTGTTTTAGAACAAAACAAAATAACTGACAAAACTAACCTAAGAGCACTCATTTAAGTGAAAAAACATAAAACCGTTCTGTGGTTACAATTGACCTAGCAAAAATTAAGGCTGTTTCTGTGTAAGTTTGTATGTTTTTTACTTCATTATACGAGGTAGATAGGGTGAAAGGAAACCCACATATCAGATAACATTAATTACCCTCCTTTTCGCTTCCATCCGTAAAGAAAATCAAGTACGAATTTTATCAAACCGATCGCCATTACAGACAAAAACGAACTCGACGTCATAATACAGAAGAAAGTAACAGTCACATTTGTAATCATACAAAGGCATAAATTTCACCCATTAAACGGACGGAACATATAATTAAAATTATGACCTTCGCCGGTCCGTTCCGGTTTAAGTTTAAGATGAGACGAGTCCAAACAGTGTACTTAGCAACAATAGTCCTGAATGGTTAAAAATGGCCGGTAATTCACTAGACGGAGGCAACAAGCCATTGGCGGCACTCTCAATGAATATTACTTTCATCTGCGGTGTAAATGACGGGTTATCGAGAGAAGATGAAATCGGTTAAGGAAATAAATTGCAGACAATGTCTGATACGGAGAATGTCTTGAAATAGAAAGGGTGTCAGTGAAAATAAGAATGTCAGCCGAACTTAATTAGCGTTTACATTAATGATGTTTTATTAATTTTTACATTATTTCCACAAAGGGTTTAAATTTTAAAAGCAATAAATACCGGTCCAGTGGTTGAAATATAAAACGAAATCTTTGAAGTGTCAAGTGACCAGACAGAAAGCGTATGGGTCCTCTTAATTATGGGTGATACCGATAAGAATATTCATAGAAGGGTTAGAATTTCAACGATCGTAAATATAGGTCCTCAGTGTGGGATCCATTAAGGGACCCGAGATATAGGAAAGGCCAGAACTAATTCCCATGATAATGATATTACGTACGTCCTCAAGCGTGAACGCTTAATTACAAAAATCTATTCAAAAACTAAGAAAGCCATTTTATTAAAGATTAGGGACATTAACAATGACTGTAGCATTAGCTCTTACTTGAACAAACAATATGTATGTAAATATACATTTTGTTTTGTTAGTTTAACTTAGCATCAATTTTTCTATTCAACAGGACAGACAGACACGATGAACTCAAAATATTCTAAAGAGTAATAAACACTGACATCATTTAGAACAAATGTAGGATAAAGCTACGACCCACATAACGAAATATCCAACTAAAACTAAAACCACATAAGATGAAGGCAACAAATAAGTAGAGAGACTTAAACATGGAGAAATTACACCAACTAAGTGTTGGCAAGAAGAAATAGAAAATCTAATTTACCTAAGTGTGAAAACTTAGAATAACTTTGCGTTGTTTAACATCACATCTTACACAAATAACGTAAGTATTTTAATAACTAAAATTGTTGTGTAGAAAGTGTTTACAAAGAATTTAAACATAATATTACATGTTGAAACTTTAGGGACTATGTACTATAGTAGTTAAATTCCTAGCATAATGCTGAATTATATGAACAAAGAGAATTTTACGTAGGTATCCTTTAATTATTCCGTTATTCTGGATCCTAAATTATACAGCAAGTTTGGTAAGAAGAAAGACCAAAAGGAATTAATAAGAAGCTAAGAATCTAAAAGTAAGTTGTTAATTAAAAACTTATTACGAAAACCAATAAATGGTACAAACAAAGACAACTCTGCAAATAAAATTCAATCAGTAACCATAGGCACATAATCAAACTGAGATACTAGGTGATTTTATATTTTAGAAATATAATACAATCGTTTATACATCGTGATAGTAGGCACCAATTAGTGAGAAGGCCTGTAGATGACCCCCACGAGCCCTGTACTAGCAAGAACCCCTCGCAGTGCTATGACATGACCTACACTAACAATTGCAAGAGCATGAAACTAAACAGATGGTAATCCGTGAAACGTGTACCGAACAAAACCAAATTACATTTGCTAATCACAAACACAACAAGACTAAACGGCATTGAAAATTCAATCGTAAAACAGAAGCCATAAAGCTCAGCATTGATTTGTTGTTGTAAATTTAGATGTAGCAGCAAAGTTGGTGGGTTTAAAGCGTAAAGTTTATCTGCGAAGAGAGTAATTTCGCTAATTTGTTGAACTAAACAGAACTGTAGATACGATAACACGAACTTGGCGTACACACGAGACTCGTAAAGATGCTTAAAGTAACGAATGCAATTAAATGTCTCGCTGATTTCCAATGCTTAGTGATACCTAGCGCACCGTTCGTTTCCAACTAAGCACCAATTATCGGTAAGTCCCCTCTTTGAGGAGTGGCTTGAGAGACGCTACGGCGTCCTCACCTACCGCCTGACGCAGGTCCTCACCGGACATGGAAGTTTCGGGAGGTACCTGTGTCTGATGGGGCGGGAGGAAACGTCCGGGTGTCATCACTGCGAGGACCGCCCTGAGGACACGGTGGAACACACTGTCGCGGAATGCCCTGCGTGGGCTGAGCACCGCCGTGTCCTCAGGGAAGTGATCGGCGATGGCGACCTCTCGCGTCCGGGCCTAGTGCAGGCCATGATGCGGAGCGAGGGGGACTGGGAAGCCGTCTTCCTCCTTTTGCGAAGCAGTCATGCTAGCTAAGGAGGAGGCGGGACGCGTGAGGCAGCGAAGCGCTGCCTCCTCGCAACCCAGCCATCACGAAGGGCACACCGGGCGTCGGGGATCGCGGGACGATCTCCGGCCACCGTAAGCGCGGGCCTGCGGACGGCGAGCATGGGTGGCTCCCCGTCCGACCAGAAACAGACCCGAGCGTACGGCGCGTCGCGTTCCGCGCGCGCCTCAAAGAGCCATCAGACCACCACAGATGGGGCCCAATAGGGCCGATGCCGATTCGGAGTCGCGGAGAACCTAACGGGTAACCGGGGCTCCGGCTCGACGTGCAGGAGAAGGAACGGGGTGGTTTTTAGTCAGTAAGAGTCTGACACTCCCTCCCGCCTCACCCAGGCGCGAGCAGTCATTCGATGATTTTCCCCCCTTAAAAAAAAAAAAAAAAAAAAAAAAAAAAAAAAAAAAAGCACCAATTATAGAAAACGAGAAACTATTAGTAACAGTTAGATTATACAAAACGGTTTGGAAGATTAAAGATAATCTAAAGATCGTAGAAGTAAATGTACCTATATCGATATCGACGCATATCATAAAGCAACCGCTGTTTCATCTGCATGATATAAATAGATTGAAATTGTATTACCCGTTCCTCGAGTGACAACTCCACAAAGTACACAACTCAGTCGAGTTCCGTGGGAACAGACTATACTTCCGGTATTTACAATCCTGGTTTTTTTTTCATAAAACAAATAGTATTACTCATACTCCTTAACTACCAGAAAAAATACAAGACGCCTTCATGTTCGACAAACCTCCTAAATGTAATTTACAACATCATCTGACCGTAAAAGGTGAACAATGATACCATAAATAATTCAAAAGAAGTTTATTACAATGGCACCTGCGTCCCATGGGAACATTCGCAGGACATGGCCGTCACGCGCCACGGGACACCGTGGTAGCATGGGGCTCCCACTACTCCACTTATATTAATCTGTTTAATGATAGGATTCGCAGTATTAGCTGGAAAGGGAAAACAATCATTGAACGATGTGGTTAGTGTGTTAGGCGAAGATAAAAGGGATGGTGAGAACAAATTCGTCATTCTTAACCCTCTGCAACTGACGTGGTTAAATTGTTACAATTCAACTGAGGTGTATATTATATCAGACACCATTTCAACAGCAAATATTTTTGTAGAATTAAAGTATAGCGAGCACTATACAGTAAGGTACTCGAAGCAGTGATGCTCGTATTTGAAAAATGACGGTATAACACGTGATTTTGTATTTCGCGGTGTCTGTTAAGGGACATTTAGTATCACTAAAGAACAAAGAAGTTGCTGTAAAACACCTGTTGTTTACCACTGACAATAATGTGCCACAAATTGCATACGAATTGTTACTAAGAGCAGCTGTATAGTTAATGTCTCGTAAAAACACTACACAAAGAAAACTCATTAAAGATCTTATAAATGTGAATGATCTGCAATGCTATAGGTATTCACAATGAATGACACGCGTCATTGCGACGATGCAAGAGGCAAGAGTAGGAAAGTTAAAGATTGTTAAGCTATAGGTTACGTCAAGTAAACTAGGGAGTGTAGTATTCAAGGTAATAAACAAGGTCAATAACCGTGACCTTGACAGTAGACTATCCCACAATAGTCCTATATAACGCTAAAACCATTAAACATTAAGTAATTGTTATTAGATCTCATGGGAAATATGGTAAAAGGGGCTCACGTTAATAAATAAAAACTGTTAATTAACGTTTCCATGAACTGTTCTTAGACAGGTTGAAGTTCAGCAGTAATTTTTATTCCTAGTTCAATCTACGTGTAATTCTTCATTTCAGGAATATATAACTTGTTAAAATTACTTTCAGATTACGTCTTGTGCGACCTTTGTCAACCTAGACTTCGTGACATTCGTTAATGAACCTTCCAAATATAAAAACATCCCTGCCATTAATGCATATTTTACCAGCATTCCATAAATGCCATTCATGTAAAATTTTGCAGTAACATACGAAGAAAATGGGCATTAAATACAAAATCAGAACACGCGATGGATAATAAATATAATTACAAAAGTAAAATCTGGCCGCAGCACTTTCGTGATATATGACAATCGAGTTGCAGTCGACGCCATAAATTTTCTTCATAATTGGTATTTGGGACACCGGCGGAGACAGAACTGGACAACATTTCTGTCGGACCTCACGCAAGTCGTTCGATAAAACTGCAGTATGAAGCGACTCATTCGAAAATTATACTGCCAACTATCCAGCCAGTACGAAATAAGTACTTTTTAATTTAGCAGGTAAACGTGCGACTGCTGTAAACAGTGTCAAGTGCACGTTTCACGATGAGAACGTGAGAGCCTTATTGGCAAAACTCTGATGTGTGGGTGTCTAACAAAATATCGTAATTAGAGAGATAATGCTAGGTTACTTATTTAAATCGAAGTGAAATGTAAAGTGATAAGTAATAAGTGAAATTACGATTTCGTTTCGGTGATACCCAAGAAAGTTCGCAAAGTAGGTGATGACGTAAAATGTTAGCAGAATCAATTTCAATAATGTTATGGCTACAACAATATAATAGTGAAAGGTGGTATGCTTTACGAGACAAAACGAGAATATCGACGATCATTTAATACTTAGCAACAAACATCTTTGATCTCGACCAAAAAGGTTGTTGCTAAAATTAGTGAACAACTTTGAGAATTATGATTCCTAAAACGTGGTGAATTGAGATTGTCGAAGCAAGAATGTCTTAGCACGCGACCAGCTTTGTGGAAGCGGTAAAGCCATTGACATTAAAAAAAGTTGGATATTATCAAGCAACTGGTGTTTATAATTACCAGCTGTCATCAGATGAACTCAATTCTTTGATAGCTTTATAGAGAGATGTAGGTAAAAGAGAATGCGCCGTGGGTACCGCAAAGTTAAAATGATGGATGACTAATATACCTCGCTTGTATGGTCTCTATAAATATTATTTTATTTTCATTAATGTAATTATATTTGCTGTTATTAAAATTTATTTACATATTACGAATATTTATGACTTGTGTTTTCATTTTTACAGCTGTGTTGTTTATGAATAAACACCTTCACGAAAATGTAACTACCAATTTTATCAATATTAAACATCTAAAGTATTAGCAACATTACAACATGATCAAAGTATCACAGTTTCTTCACGTTAAATGTATTAAAATAAACACCTGTTTTAACAGAACCATCGATCAATGAGCGGTCCACCACTAATCTATCAATATCTTTAAGCATCCAATGTCTTAAATGACAAAGACTTTATACTACTAAATGTATTAAAACCTGATACCATCCATTTTCACAGTTGACTTCGGACAAAACTAAAGGCGGCCTAGTAACTGATATCAACACTGCCAAGCAAACGATAAAGTAGATAACAGAACATAGATTAACGCTTCAATGTTTTTATACAGAAAGCATTTCTCACATAAAACAAGAAGATAAATTCCAGACTTGTCACATAGAACCATAATAAGTAGGAAACTGTTAAAAAATTGCTAAAGAAACTGTTGAATTTCCCCAATTCACTTGGTGCACCCATTCAGTAACAAAGTTGTAGGGGAGTAAACTAAACGTTACGCAAGAGGGAACAAGTCGGGCGCGCGACACGGGTGGCTGTCCGTCAGATTACCTTCGCAGCATCAATGACGTAACGGTCGCCGGACGCCGGACTAAAAAAAAACAAACAATCCACGTGACATTGATTTTGAGTATTGAACTTGAATTTTTACGGAAGAATGGTCAGCTGTTCGGCGATGACTCAGCTGCCGATGATGTAGAAGAAACGTCTAGAGAGCTTTAAGAGAAATTATGTTCAAGATGTGTCACTTTAGAAGAACTCAGACGGTCGTTAAACTACTGTATAACTGAGAGATCATGGAATTGCCAATTATCCATTTAACAAATCGAAGTCACTTAAGTTCGTTAACGGAACATTTAAAAGCGGACGTTGTCGCAGAAAAAACTGTGTAACAAAATAAACGTCAACTAAGATAAGCTTGTTGGGGGAGAAAGAGAGATGAAAGGACGAAAATAGTCTTCATAATCACTATGCATACGGAAAACAAAAATGAAGATACAAGAAGCTAAACAAACAGTCAATGAAGGAAAAATATACAAAAAGACAAGAACATCATTGTTTTGTCAACATCGCTAATCACTGTATTATTTTCATCGTCACAAGATACATCGCCTGAACTGGCAGCTGCAAGGTGCAAATTAGATAACCAAGTTACGAAAATGTTACACAACGCAAGGCTAGCTGGAACGTTCAGTGTCGATCCTTCAAGGCCTCAAGTCAATTGTGTACTGACTGGTGTTTCACCTGAAATACCGAATTTACCGTTAAAAGGATTAGAGGATATTTTTGCTTATGTAATGGAACTGCTTATTACAGATTGTAACTGAAGGCCAAAATATTACAAACGAGACTGCTGTTGATAAATAAGATTGTCGGAAAATACAAGTCACTAGATGAAAACTACTAATTGAGGAAGAAATCATCCAGCTATATGAAAAATTTTAAACTGTTATATCAATTACGGATTATTAAAACAGCATTCCACAATCCGAAAAAAAACAACCTGTACTTCAAAAATTGCGCTTGGGACTAGAAATTAAAGTAAGTAATTAACGTATTTCAGTTGACATTGAAATGATGAATGACTCAGCTAATAAACATAGCTGACTCACTTGATTGAAAGATCTTAGCGAGACCATTGTAATTGCATACTTTGTGGCAAATTAAGATGCTGCAGGAAAAAGCGAGGTGTGTAATTAACTACGTCTTGATAAATTAAACACCGGCCAATTGGACATGTGTGCATTTGGAAATGATGATTAATGGACTGAGGAACATTAATGTACAATACAGTATTGGTAATTATGACGATAGAAACCCAGCAACAGCAACAGTAGCCTCAGTAATGTGAAAATTCAAAAATATGGTATCTTATTGATATAAAACTTTTTTGTAATGTAAAAAGTGAAAGTGCATCCAGTAAGACAATAAAGTTGAGTCGATAATGAAGTGATGAAGTGGAGAAATTGCCTTTCCAACAATTAATTAAATATCAGCGTAAAGTAATAGTAAGTGGTGTTACTGAATATTTCGAAATAATTATCGAATATATAGAGGTAATATTGTAATGTTATTTACTGCATTCAATAATGTAAACACACAAACAGACTTACAGAGGTTTTATCTTTATTAGTGCTTTTGTTTTTGGTGTTTTTATAATTATGTATTTCAAATTTGGCTTACTCAAAGGTGAAAGCCTTTGTATCTACAATTTAGTTAAAGACTTTTCATTAGGATGAATTTTTCATTAGGAGGAGAATTTTCATTAGGTTTTTCAAAGCGGTTTCTCAAGGGAACTCTTATAATTGTAATAAAATTTTATTTGCATTATTAGCAAATGATTTACATAAATCTATCTACAACTGTAGCCTCAGCATTGTCTATTTTTATTAAATTATGATACTTTAGAGATGCGCATTTTCTACCGTCCTTGCGGTTTCACGTATCGCATTACTAACCCGTCGACTGCGGCGGTTGTACGCCTCGTTGTGTCCGATTTCTTATGACGCCGCCATGCCAATCACATACTTCAAAGGTTTATCCGATCCCTACAATGTATTTTTATTCTTAATTATGGGTCGTTCGGCTGTTGTCAAACTATAAGGTCTTGGCGCCATTTTTATTAGTTTCTGGGAAACGTTATGGATCAAGGGTGCGCCTTTTCGTTTAAAAAAAAATCGTTGCTGCGAGTGGTCGGAGAATAAGTTAGTTTCCAAAAAGGATTCTATATCCGGATGTATTAAATTTATTATTGATATTTACGATTTCTGGAAAATTCTCGAAGTGACGTTTGACATAGCTAGCGAAAAGTGGTAGGTACTTGTCTGTACCTACAGAAAATAAAAAGCATGATATAACTCTATTCTGCACAGAGCGTCTGCGTATCATAGATAAAATAAGATCAATCTATGAGTTGGCAAGCGAGATTATTCCGTGATTCGCATTTCCCTGCGTCCTTGTGGCTGTAGTAAGTATACTGTTACGTTACCACCCGTCGTCGCCGCGGTTGTACGGCTCGTTGTGTTCGGTTACCGAAGCGCCGCGGTCACGTACTCCAATGCTATTGATCTTTCTAAACGCTCAGCACACTCATCAATTTCTTCAATGGAGAAACTTGAAAAATTGGCTTCGAAACCGTTAATACTATATCCAAAAACGAAAACTAAAGCGAATTAAATAAGATTTGTAATTTAGATAACACTGACAGAGAATTATAAGCGTCAGCAAATGAAGATGACAGTTAAAATTTCTTAATATCACATTAACATGAAATATATGGAGGTAATGATTATAACAATTTGCTTAATGAAGACACACGGGAAACAAAATCTAAGTAAAATTGAGAGAACTAATGACGGTATATTAATCTGAAGAGTACGGAAGTCATTATCACGCAGCGTGATACAACGGACTATCGTGTGCGTCTTATTTACGAGTATCTGAATCACGTGTTTACTGTCCCTCTGAATTTAAATAAACATAACGTATAAAACAAAACATAAACTATTTATGGTGCAAGTGAGGAATTATCTTTCCTAGCTATTCCAACTGCAAAATTTCTTATTTGTAATACATGAACAATTTCCAAAAAACAGAAAACTTGCCATTATGAATCCAAGAGTCGCTGGCAGTTTGAGCTAATTGCCAATAATATTCAAAATTGGGGCCAAGAATTTATAACTACGGTATTTAAGTTAGAAAACCTGGCAATATGCACAAATAAAACTGTAATTTCGGAATAAACTGAACACGTGCTTCATACTTTTCCATTAATTATGGAAACGAGAACCAAATACGGTTCGCGGAAATGAAGTCAAGGACGAAAAACTAACAGTATGATTAACAGTGGGAAAATGGCTGCAAATGTTTTCACGAGGCAAAGTAGCACGAAAGTTTGCTTGAAGAAAATTGTTATTTAAGTGGCTACACGTGCCGCCATTTTGCATAGCTGCAATTATGCGAATCTGCACAAGAAGGTTTAAATATTTTTTTTACTTTACAACTGGGAAGAGAACTCGATATAACAAAAATTGTAACGGTGTTTCCGAAGGCAATGAAGATCTAAATCAGCAGTATGGAGCATGCCATATCATCGTTAGGAGAACCGATCGCGTGTTCAATAATTAGGTCAAAGACGATACTGCTGATGTGGTTGCGTAAGTTAAACAACCCCATTAAGACCCCCACGTAATCTTAATGACGTATATTGAATAAACGTGCATAAAGAATCAGCAACAATAGATTACTCAACGTGAAAAATTACACTCCATTACCTGTTCCGTAGGCGGTGCTTTAACCCGGAAAATATTGACAGCGGATCTAATGTACCCCGATGCCCATCGCAATGCGATCGCGAGCATGCAACACGTCAAAATGTCAACCACCCGCCCACCAGCTGAGGTGTCCAAGGCCGTTTGTACACCTACGGTTCAGTTAGGAGAAAGGACCTATTGTGACTGTTTGAATCATGTGTCTGCGATTAGGCGCTATTATTAGATACAATTTGCATTGTCAGCCTTATTGTCGTGATTAGGTAGGTATGTTGTTGAACTCGTAACATGGCTTGTTTTGTTGAGTAACATGTGACAGGATAAAAATGTTGCGTATACTCACATTATTTGTCGCGAAATTGGAGCGAGGAGTCTTTATCGCACTTTTGGGTGGGCATTGTGAAACTTATTGTGATGACTTTGTCATCTAAATATCAACTACTGCAATACTTGGATCTTTAACTGTACAAGGATATTTGTATTTTTCATTTCTTCTACTTTTACTGCAGATATACGTTTAACAAGTACATTATACCTCATACTTGCCACATTCTGCAAGTTACTTTCTCTTATTATATTACTTTTGAAAATCACCAATATTGTAGTGTCACTACAGTATAATGGATGAGTCACACTCTCTCCTTCAATAAGTCTTCACATTACAAGCATGCACAAAAGTGGGTAGTGCATACATTTGTCCTTGACACAGATACATACATCATTATTCAATGACGTTTGACAGCAACGGCCTTGGATCTGAAGCGCGGCGCGTACGACGATATTGCGACATTTCGAGTTTCGCTATTCCTATTATGTATTTTTGTAAACGCACCCACGACACAGGAGAAAATCCTAGTGTGGGGCAACGTTTAAAAAAAAAAAAATATTTGCATGCATTGTTGTTCAAAATGGAGAATACTGAACATTATTGGCACAATTTAGATTTTTGGAGTCTTTAATAGCGACGCAAAATCGATTGATGGACAGTAGACGATTAACATTATCGTCTCGATTATCAGGTTTTGATAAGATAGCAATGATACAAATGATTGAAATCTTGTCAACTTCAATACTCGGGCTGATAACCTTGCAGCTGTCTTTTATAACATAATTTGGATTTGTTGTAGTCATAATCATCGAATTGTTTCCTACTAATTTAATTAGGTCATTGCTCGTTCATTTTGACTATTTTAAAATAATTATGTTCTCGAAAATCCTTGATATTGTTCTCTTATCCAAGTTTATCATACTCAAGTTGTAGGGTCAAAGTTTGTTTATGGCTGAGTTCAACGTATAACGTCCTTGTTGAGGAGATAAAAATATCAGAATAAAGGGTACTTGCTATTTTAAGACCATTATCTCCATGACTGCCTCGTTGGCCGAGTGGTTACAAGTGCGACTACCGGGCAAGGGGTCTCGGGTTCGATTCCCGGGTCGGGCAAAGTATTACTGGGTTTTTTAAAAATCTCAGTAGTAGCACGGAGTCGGGAAATGTGCCCGGTACATGGCAATAGGCTCACCCCCTATTACGTGGGACTCATAACATAAATAGTGAAAAGTGGATGTTACATTGTACAGTGGCATTAAGTACCATAATGTGCACCTCTGCCTACCCCTTTGGAGATAAAAGGCGTGATGTTATGTTATGTATCTCCATTGATTATTGTAAAAAAAACGTAAAGATTACTGTCTCGAATATTTTACATTTATAAAATTCTATTTTTACATCATCCTACTTATAAATCCACAACCAGTAGAATAAGAAAGTCATCAATAAAATTCTAATGTCAACCTGTCAGTCCGTCGAGAAGGATTGAATAAATCTGAAAGCGATGACGTACGAGATAAAAGCAACGTGAAAATCAATCGCGATAATGTATCACATGGAACGGAAATAAACTGGATTAGTAATGTAAATGTTGTTGATATTATAAATCGTCGTGTAATACTTTCAACAGCATATTTTATAAAACGTAGGTCTGTATGTCCACCGAGCTACGTGCATCATTCAAGATACCAAGGCGTAGGCAGTCCATAGTCCAAACTACGTTTTTAACTTTAAATAAAAAAAAAGTTTTCTAGAATTGCTATAATCAGGAAAAGTTACAAAGTTACATTCTTTGTCTAACTTTCGTTAAATGTATTTTCCTGGTGCCTGGTGCTACATAAAAATTAGGCTGTAGCGGCCATCTAGATTCTAGTAAAAAATAAGATCAAATCATGTTACCACTATACCTCTAGTGACAAAAAATGTAAATATAGTTGGCTTGTCTAATTGTCTGCTTGTACTCGTTGAACCGTGACAGAAGTCACTGAATTGAACTCTTCGCTGCCAAAAGTTTTTATTGCATTCAGTCTATTCATAGATTAAGCAGAAGAAATAAAACCACTCTAAAACTGCCGTAACAAAAATAAATGTTCCGATTGATAATCTTGTCACTTAAACAAGTTCTCTAAATAGGAAAACTAAAAAATAAGGATTGATATAAAATTTCCATCAATCTGACAAAAAGCTTTAATGCTTTTGAAGATATAAAACATGCAAATAAATACGCTAGTGATCTAATAGATTACAAACATAGAAACTAAGTAATTCTCCAAACAAAAACGTATTCAGCGCACCAAATTCTATTACTTCCTCTACAATATGGGTCCAAACATTTAACAGAACAATTGGAACCGCTATAAAAGCAGACATTTACAAGCGCCACGAATTTGGTAGATTAAAAATCTTTTGTCGTGTTGATTTTATCTGTGCCACAATAGAACAGGACGATAAAGGAAGCAAAACCATAAAACGGTCAAAAACCGACTCCCACAGGTTTGTGTCAAATTTTGGATATGTGAAGTGAATCACAGAATTACGAACAGCTGGTCACGGACACGTAAGTGGAGGAGACGAACTCTAGATTTATTTCCAACAATTACATGATTTTCTCAGAGATATGTTACATAAAGAGATCACAATAGGCAATTTAATGAAATGAAAGGAAAAAATGAAAGTCACAATTTGTTTGAAGAGTAATATCTAAACTACTATGTACCATAAACATTTAGCAGTAATAGAAGCAAAAATATCTGTCGATATCTATATCTATATCTATCCTATACATTCAAATGTAGCGAAAGCAATGACATACCACCACACAATACAAATACTGTTACGAGCACTTCTCACAGACAGCAACACTTTAAACAACCACAATGACTCTCATTACATTTGATTCACAAAATCGATAGCTCCAAGTTTGCATGCAGTATATAAAGAAGAATAAATAAAAGATATTCTTACGTAAAAGGAAACAAGACGTATTCCGTACGATGATTTCGATCTTAAAGAACAAAAGAACGAACACCGTTTAGGAGAATTAAACTGCACTTTTATTTTACTTATCTACCATCAGTAGGATTTGCGCTGGTAGAAATTTGCACCTATCATCGTATTTCCCACGATAGAAGCTCGTTACACGAAGCTCTTCGTAAAAATAAAACTAAAAGCAACAGTAATACCGCTTGACTATCAAGCAGTAGTGATGGGCCATTAATTTCTGATCAGACTAATGAAGAATCTGAACATAATAATTGAGGTAATCATACAATTAACGCAGGTTATATCTTCGACTATTAAGAAAGCATCTAAGGTAATTAACAGCCAAACATCAATTAATTAAACAAACCTCATCAGTAAAACACTGTAAATAGTGATTATAAATATTATTGATGAATGTTTTTAAGTAAACATGTTGGTTTAAAGCAAGATTTCAAAATCAAGATAATGCTGTTAACATGTTTTCAATAGATTAGAGTTAATAGTCAAAAGATGTTGTAACTGCCTTCCAAATCTACATACATAACCACAATCGCAAAGAAGAGTCAATAAACATTATGAAAGAGAAAAACGATAGTAATAACAAAATTGCCAACCAAGTGCCCCAAATTACGAGCTAAAACGGTATAATCAAACAATCAGAACATGGTTGCTTCTTCAGAAATATCAAATATAATAAGACCGGCACTAGTAACCATTGGTTCCCACACAAAGGACGGGGAGCGTACCTAGACGGCCAACTCTTACGAAACTTACAATTTCATTAAATTATCTTGAACACAGATTTAAAACAGGTTCCCTTGGACCCGAAGACACCCGGGGCTACAATGGAGTTTTCCAATCAAAAGAAGTTGAACAAATAAGTGTTGTCAGTAATAAATATCGGTCCGGTTACAATTATTAAAGTTTCTGGGAGCAATGTTCTGAAAGCGAAGCTCGAAGGGACTTTTAATGTTTCTCCAAGTTTGGGATCTTGATAAGTTCTTGATAATTAGATAGAATTAGTTGGAGAGGAAATTAGTTGCCTATTTATTTATTAATACTGTATCTCATTATGGTGGCATTATTATAAAATGTTCTTCTATCTATAAAATATCTTCGGGTGGTGGCTTAGTAGTCGGTGCTGTTACAAATTCCACTTCGATTCCGCAACGGAAGAGCCTCGTGACGGTTTCCACTGAAGATGGTCCATAAATATGTCATTGTTATCATTCGGAACATCACTCATTTTTCATCAATTCGACGGCCGAGAAGACCGGCTCATCAATTTATAAATGCATCATTACATGGTATAAACACGGTTGCGTAACATAAAGTTCCGGTTCGACGCACTATATTTCTCAATGTGCTGGGCATAATTTTTAATTCGATGGCATGTTGGGAGTGCATCTTTGGATTACTTAATATATCGATGAGTATGGTTAAATAATGGGTGTTGCCTAAGAAATAAGACGGTAAATGTTTTAGTACGTGTTTGAGCTTCAGCCAAAGAATAAACGACCTAGTTGGGCAGAAATGATAAATGAATGAGACCCTTTATGGAATGGAATATAATAGTACATATTCAAAAGAATTTAAATCGAGAAAGCTCCGCTTTTCGGCTTTTCTTTAAGTCTCTGTAGGTTAATGTCTTTAATTAATCACATTTCGGCAAAATAAAATGTATCAGATTGCAGAATAGAACACACGTTTCGACTGCATTCGGACGCTTACATCGGATTTCCCTAGAGTACGCCAGAAAAGGATCGGCTTGTTAAACGTGAGAATTTATTGTTCATTCATTATTATTTTAACTGAGAATGTTATCTTTGTATCTACAGCGGAGGCCTGCTTTGTGGCAATCCCTAGGAACCGTACTAATTAGAATAAAGACAATCATTAAATACATTTTACCGACAGACGAAACTATGCCGAAAATGTGCTTCACATCATCATATTTTATGGAAATATGGGAATAAGAAAACAGATACCAAATGTAGGGCTGCATAATTTAACATTTAGGAGTACCGCAGATAAACTTACTTAATAGATTTTGGCGTATAGCCAAACAAAAAGATGTAACTTGCTCATAAAGTTTTATTCGAACATTAAGTACTTTTATTGGTCCAATATGGACGTGTTATTTTAGGATTTAATGCCTTATTTCTGTTGGCAATACCCCAGATACATCGAAATTAGAATAATTAACTGATAAGTCAATTTTATTAAGAATGCAAATAACTTCTAGATACTTTCTTAATCTTTGCCGATGCATCACAGGTGCACGCAATTTGTTAGCTGTCAAAATTGAAAGTGAAGCAAACGCATTGCATCGGCGCAGCTGAGCGCACATCATACGAAGATGATGTATACAAACGCCAGCACATCAAACCGCTACAATCTATCAAATAACTTCAATAGACATTCGAGTTTAGCTCAAGATTATAGAGTTCAAAACATTTTGAAGCAGTTTGACTAAATAGTGTAGGTTGAGATGCTGTACAAATATACTAAGCAGAAGTACCGTGTCAATGTAATCTTCGAGCTGAATTGATTTGTGTCGTAATTCAATAAACGCTTGTAGGAAGAGTCCCGTTACAATTGACTGCAGTTTGTTTGGTTATGTGATTAGCTGCTACTTGTACAGCTACTTACATGACATGACAGCTTTTGATCGTTCACGCGTTAGGCAGAGGTGAATATATTAAATTCAAATGCACTTTTTGTTCATTATAGGTACTACAAGTATTACCTACTCGTCTTTCACAAGGGGTTTAAGATTCGTGGTTCGTGAGTTTTATGGGAATATAAAAGCCAGTAAACGAGCTGGTAAGTAGATCACGTGATGGTAAGCAATCGGCGCCGCCCATAGATACCTAAAACACCAGAGGCGTTCCAAGTACGTTACCGGCCTTTTGGGAATTGGGAATTTGAGGACTGTGGGGGATTCGGGGATCAGGGAGATTGGGGAGGAGGGTAATTGGGCCTCCAGTAACCTCACTCACACGATGTCACACAATGCAACACGAGCCGGTCTATTTCGTGGCAATCGTAGCGAAGCATGGCTCTCCCACACTTAGTAATGAAGGTTCGATGTATGCCAAAACGTTTGTCTCATCCTATTACTTTAACATAGATTCGTAAAATAAACTATTTTTATATCAAGTGCTACAAATAGCGAGTTCACCCCAGCTGTTTTAATAGCGAGTTCACCCCAGCAACCACCACATAAGTCGCGATCCAAACAAGTACCTATAGGACGGTATAACTAGAAAAAAATTCTAGGCCAACATTCAATACGATTTTCTCTTTCAATGAAAAACAATGTTGTCCCTATTCAGGGAATATACTGAGAGAAACACGTTAGGAAAACAAAAAAGTCTGATACACTTCTAATAGGTATCAAGAAAAACGAATGAAAGTGACTCAAAACGTAACGTAACTTATTATGTAAACGTTACAGCCGCTGTTCATTTTGCGGGCCTTGAACTTGGATTACGCACAACCGTTAAGTTTATTGTTTCACACTGCCAAACGATTCCGTCTGACCGGAAGATTGTAAGTCAATTAAAATAACAGAACATTACAACAGTGTTTGGTGTTTGAGATGAAGCTTGGCGCATATTGGTGTACGGTACTTGTAGTTGGAACCAATGTTGGTGCCAATATGGTGTTCAGTTGAGAGTGCTTAGTGTTGGTTTCCTTTCCAAAATATACATATATTTATTCATAACAAATTACTCAATATTAGGCTTGAAAACAATGTAGACTTGAAAACAATATTTTAATATCATTTACAACTATTGTGTAAGTGTAATTCAATCCTAATTATGCATCTTTATATCTTTTCGATTAGATGAAAATATAGAAGAAAAGATTTTAAGATTTCAAAAAAGTTCAAGGGTATCAAAGAGCCAATCACAAGTGCAAATTATATTCACGACCTTATATAAATCAAGTAGGTACGTTTAAATATCGGAGATAAAGAAGAACGCAAGTTTGCGATAAGGCGTACAACGTCTGTATTTCCCAATGACATGCATATTTCAAAATAATTTACAATAAATTTCACAATAATTACAAAACTTAAAACACGTCAAACAACATAATATCACATCTAGCATAAAATCAATTATTTAACATAAATCTAGAACAACAACTTGTTATGCCATCAAAAACTGCCACTGCTGTGCAAATGCCTCTTCTCGCACGGAGAAGGTTACCTAACCATCAAAAACATACTAACGAAAAAAAGAATAAGACTAAAGAACAATTTAAATATGTATGTATAAAAGAAATCGCGAAATTCATTCTTAAATAATATTAAAAAAAACTCTTGCTATAGAAAATTCTGGACTATTCGTCTAAGAAAAGCAATTGAGACATATCAAAAAAATCACGCAAAGGTGGACCAACACAAGATGCAAACAAGCGTAATATGTTAGTAAACTGTGACGCATCCGAGATAATTCTATTCGATTTATCTCAATCAGAGGTCGTTCGCTATCTACCAGATAATACTAACACAAACACCGGCTCATTACTTTAGAAAGTTGATAGATCATCTTCTACAATTGATAATTTAAAGCATACTGCACCAAAAGTTAAGTTACGATAATTTGACGATGTTACGAAAGGAATAGAGCATTATCATGGCATGCGGAAGGAGATAATGATTTGTTTATAAAAGAAAATAATTTAAGTATTTCTTTTATATGAAATATCTACTACTAATACTACTACCAGAATGGTCTCAAAATCGCATTAGTACGCAATACGTAAATTTATGGAGACGGCCAAAAATTGGGTAGAATTGCCAACTAGTCAAATTCAATACTTTTTTTCGAACTGTCAAAAACGAGTTTTCTATGAATTTTGTACGAGGTTGTGTATTGTGACGTCACGTTTGTTAGCGTCAAACAGTATACTTATTTCTTAAAAAATATTGAAAAAGTACTAAAATGAAGTTGGTCATAAAATCAATTAATAAAATGAAGTTGGTCATAAAATCAATTAATAAAATGAAGTTGGTCATAAAATCAATTAATAAAAGTGTGATTATTTTTCGATATTTTATTGTATTGAACAGTCGAAATAATTTATATTTGATTAATGTAAGTACCCAATTCATTTTAATCAATTACGGCATGTGCAAGTAAAGCATTAACAACAAAAAAATGGTATTATTCTTTCTTTCAGAACAGATTCTGCTAAAATACATACAACTAAAATAAATTTGAGCCTCTAGCATGGCTTGAAACTAGTCGAGTTCCTCGTCAAACAGTTACGCGAGTAAGCCGCAAACATAATAATTAATTAATCTAATCAGTTACAGCCACACCAACTTTTCACTAGTAAGTAGTAACGCAAGTATTTCACATAATAATAAAGTGTTAGTCTTTTGCCAAATACATAAGAACGATTGTATATAACATAACTATACAATTTTCTACAACAGGTCCAAGAAGGCATTTACATTACAATTCCCCATCAACATTCCTGCATTACAAGGTTATCTTCTTTCAACAAATCGCCGCAAATCTTCTATAAAACATCCTATCTTCCGAAGGTATTTGACGGCTTACATTGATCAAGTTTCCATGGCTAACAAAAACCATGAAATGATGTAGAACGATAATTAATTATCGGGTACAAATAGCTTTCGCCGCGTTTATGGCACCAGTAGGGATGTCCCAGCGAGCGAATAAGGAAGGATTCTGATCGATCGAGTAATTGCGCGCGACGCTGAACCAGTCTAGTGTCGCGTGCCTCAGTATTAAGTACGATACATATTGTTGAAGTAAAATATTATTTATTCATGTTTTAGGGCAGACTTTTGCAACGTCAGATTAACAATTCTTCCATACTAAAATCTATCTAATTTCAATTTTAGTCTACAGTTGAAAATTAACTGGTGAATGAAAGATCGGCCCATAATGTATTAAAGAAGAAATTTCTCAGTTATTTGATGTAGTTCAGATGGTAACACCCTTACAATTCTCGTTGATTTTTCCAAAAAAAATCTAGACTTCCGAATTTGATGGAGACTCAATCCTGTTAGTTGAAAACCTCGGAAATTATAAACGTTTCCCCAAACACAATTTTCTTAAATAAACGAAGTAAAAGGGTTATTACAAATCAGTAGGCCATTCAACATCTTTCCAATTAATTTAGAATTACTAAAGACTCAACGATTTTGTTCTTTATAGGGGTTAAAACAGTAAAACCAAAGAGTAAGTTTGCTAGTATGCATATACCCTAAAGACAAGTAGTTAGTAATCCAATTTACAGTGAATGTGTGAGATCACGCGACGCCTACACTACGCTAAGTATAGCTCACAGTTTATGAGCAAACCTTCAGACGACACTTAATGCATACACTTAACTGCCAAATATATCTTTAAAATGTTTAAGGATTTGTCTGACTAGCTAGGCACTAAACAATTTGGACTTGTGTTGTAGGTATTCCTAACATCTATTCACAATGTTGACTGACACTAATGTACATACATTTCACCTGTAACCTAAATGTTTGACAAATAGCCTGACCATTAATGCATCACCTTTCATATCGTAGAGGGCAGGACTTTGTCATTTTCGTACAATATTGACCTTCAGTGAAAGCGTATAAACTCAGTAATGACTGCTATCTATTGGAAAAAGGTGAAAAGAAAGAATGAAAGTTAAGAAAGTATTTTAATGTAAGCAGTTAAATAGGAGCTTAAAATATTGAGTTACGTACAAAACTGGTATCAATTACTCTACAAAATCGCTATAAAATTCATTCTAAGACTGTCTTACTGGCATTTTGCCAAAAAAGACACTATGGCTACCAACATAACGTTTTAGGAAACAAATTCCTTACATTGAAACTAAACTACACACAAAAACATCAACTAACGTTATTGTACTATACCTATAACTTTCCCGGACTATTAAGGTGCAGTATTGTGACGTCATCTACAAAAATGGCCGCACGTGACGTCACGCGCTAGCCGCTGGATCGATCGACCTTGGCTTTGCAAGGACGTTGCCACCCCATCTTAAATATAACTTGCACTTCTGTATTACAATTGAGCGTTTGAAGACACACAAGTGAGAACTAGCCTATGAAACTCAGATATAAAATAGGGACCCTCCCTTATTCGCTAGCTACCTTTGAATTTAGGTACTATTGTGCTTCTTGGGTTCGGTTTTATTTCAAACTAGAATGGAGCTTCTAATTATCAGTTGATCACATAACTACTAGACTTCGACAGGACATATTACAAGCAACTAACTAATCAAAACTGCTTTTAAACTTTCATTGTATTCCTGATGGTTAACTTTTATTAGTGGCACAAAGTATCGATCCATTTCTACACCATTCGTAACGTTAATAACTTCATTAGGTGCTTCATTACGAACTAACTATTATAATCATCATTATTTACAAACATTCGTTTGTAAACAAAACAAAACTAATATGAAAACAAATCCGATACATAATTAATATCAATAAAAGAAAAACAAACAAGTTTTCCAAATAAAAGGCAATTACAATAGTTATTCTGGGAAAACAGTTTCTATGTAGCTTATTATCTATCTATGAATAGGAAAACACAAGGAATTATCACTTCTACGTAATAGGAATCAGAAAGGAAAATGTAATGATATCGTAATACGACGTGTAATAATATTGTGAAAATAGTAGGTTAAGGATTTTCCTAGAATTTCGTACGCAAACCTTAGCCTTGCCTTTCCTTTAATCAACATCCAAAAAGATCCTTTCTATCTATCGTATACCTAATGTTATACTTATTATACAAATCTGAAGAGTTTGTTTGTTTGAATGCGCTAATCTCCGGAACTCCTGGTCCGATTTGAATGATTCTTCTTGTGTTGAATAGAGCATTTATCGAGGACGGTTATAGGCTATAAAACAGAACGCTATGACCAATAGGAGCTGAACAGCAGCGGCTAAAACCGCACGAGGAGATAGTATCATAATAAAACGCAAAAACTACAAGTCCAACTGAATCCTAAACACTCAAAGTTATTTACCATTCAACAAGCTACAGTATAAAATCCTTATTTCATCGAACTACAAACATAATAATTATTACACATTCAATGTCACGTTACATATTAGCTTACATATTCCAATATAAACACAAAGCATTCGCAAATTGTAAGTACCGAAGTACTAGTATGTAAGCTATTATTTGTCTGAAAACAAAAGCTGGTTAAACAATTGATCCTCCAGGCGAAACTCCATTGTTTCATTAATATACTTCACCAGGTACCTAACTACATAGTCTACATACATAGTAAGGCTAAACAATTTGCTTTTTTATAAATACATAATAATATTTCTGTTTTTATAAAACATTTATGGTCTTTGTTATTTGTTTGGTTTGTTTCATTTGTCATTTGTTTAATCGCAGTACGTAATAAGTAAGTGCAAATTAGTTTTAGAAGTTGATAACTTATGCATTGTCTATATAAATAAAAATGACTGCCTCGTTGGCCCTTGTGGTCGCAACTGCGACTGCCGGGCAAGGGGTCTCGGGTTCGATTCCCGGGTCGGGCAAAGTATTACTGGGCTTTTTCAAAAAATCTCAATAGTAGCACGGAGTCTGGAATTGTGCCCGGTATATAGCAGTAGGCTCACGCCCTATTACATGGGACCCATAACATATATAGTGAAAAATGGGTGTTACATTGTACAGTGGCATTAAGTGCCGTAATGTACACCTCTGCCTACCCGTTCGGGGGTAAAAGGCGTGATGTTGAGTTATGTTATGTTATAAAAATGAGTTTCCGTCCGTTAGTCTCGCTAAAACTCGAGGACGGCTGAACCGATTTGGCTTATTTTGGTTTTGAAATGTTGTTTTGAAAGGTGACAAAAAAATTATACGCGGGACGAAGTTTATCGGGTCAGGTAATTTAAAATAGAATTGGTACGAAAGGGATTATTACTTTCCTAAAGAATAATTTACCGCAGCTATACCTCTAAAAATCGTTAGTAAAAACGTACTAGACAGCTACCTAGAATTTTAGATTACAATTCTAATTCATTGATCCCTTTCCTACAACTGATCCAATAACCCACTATGATATGACCCAATAGAAAAAAAAATCGTGTCAAAAAAGTCAATTCAAACTTTATGAAGTGCAAAAAGTATTTCAACGGTAAGAAATTGTCGTCTTCGCACAAAAGATGGCAGTGTCGTCCTCTTTGGTCGGGTGTGGTTAGGTCACGAAGTCGTGCGACCACGATCACATTGTCGAAGCCAGTGGACACCAGCAAACATGAATTTTATTACAATGGCCTGAACCCTGTTGACTTTCTAGTAATCATCGAGAGCTTTTTAATAAGACCTTATTGAGGAAGTCTCTAGGCATCGATTGTTTTAAGTAGAGCAACACAATGTGAACAATACTACAGCCTTGACTTAGTTTTCACTAGAGAACCTGCACCTAGGCTAATTTGTGCTGTTCTAATCGATATCTGCAGTTCTGTGAAATGATCGCAATGCAGGTACTTAATTTACTTTTTAATCCTTATACCTTAATAATTGATTTAATTTAGGTATTTCGTGGTCTTAAAGTTGCCAACCCTCATTGTTCCCACGTGGTAATTTTTGTCCACTTCTCTTTTACCCGATATAAATATAGACTAAGCTAATCTGAAAAATAATAAAAGTTTCAACTTTAACAAAGCATAAAATTCTGCTCAATATTTACAGACCCATCATAACTTAACATTCGTCTGAGGAACACCAACACTTCAACGCCGCGCCGTGTTGTCATATTTATTTTGCGCGGACAATAGTACCCCACGTCGTAACTCTCTGGTATCTACATAAAGAAATAAAAGGCCTAGCAAATTACGTACCCTAAGGCTTACAAAGTTGTTCGAAGTTTATTACAGGCCAGTAATTACTAAATTTGATTTTATTGCTCATCTTCAGTGAGTTTAGTGCTCGGAGTAACGCCCCTGTGCCTTACCTTCAAAGTTATTTTAATTAATTTTACCTTTTTTGCAACATCTTCTATTTAAACCAGTTCATTGCTTCTTTAGGTCATTGGTACGTTTTGGTCGATGTCCTATTACATCACTTTACGTGTACACGTAGATTTGAATGTCATTCACTCATTTGAGAGCCTACCTGGGAGCCTGTGACCACCTCTTTTCTAGGAAAAAATAAAAAATAAAGTTGTATGTCGAAGTATTAAGGTTCAATATCGGCACGTTTGTTTCCTTTGTGAGTATTTTTTTATCTTCGGAAGCTGTGAGGAAGGCAGTTCTATTTACTGAACACACAAAAAGGAATCCACTGTTGATTCGTTTTTATATCGACCGTCAAAGAAACCGCCATATTTTTTTTCCGCTACAGGGAATCGTGTAATTTATCGGCGACAAGAACTTAATTTTATGATTGGGGAATAAATTGCGAATGGAACGTTTTAATTGTAGCTATCATTAGCTTTAAGATCTTTTGAATGATTTAAGACCGAAACCGGATTTTTTGTTCGAGTTCCGTAGAACACATTTTATTGGTTAACTATTAAAGTAAAATTTAAAGGTACATCATGTAAAATGCACTTGAGGCCAAAAACAGGTTCATAGCTACTTCTGCTCTAAATTTCATATTTGCAAATGCCATTAGATTCATACTTGTAACCTAAAAATGTCGCTGCAGGCTAAATGGCCACTTATCACTGATCAATCCGAATAAATTAGCATAGATACCTACTTATGAACAAAAAACCAACTTCACTAATCAGGCAAACGACTCTATCAACATATCTTTTTACAAATCAAAACATTTTTAAATATATTTCTGCAATTTATCGCATTCCATTAAAATGAGGAGTTTGTGATTATTACCGTATAAGTAATTTAAACACATAATCAATAAATACGAGAAACAGCCGGTTCAAGGCGGGAAAATGTAGTCCACAGTACTGGCTACTAGCAACTAATAAAATAGAAATCGTTACAATACAGTTATACGCTCGTAAAATACATTATCCCAATATTAAACTATATTCCGGTTTATTTTTGTGTCATACGCGTCATTCGAAGGGTCTTACTGACCTACTGTTGGCTAGTGAGGGGTTAAATATATTCGTAACAATGTGTTCTATAAATTGAACATTAATTTTTCGGTAGGTTTACTTCCAAACTATTGACGTATACGTCCAAATAATCTCACAAGAACTTTTTTGTGCGTCTGATCCGATCATAGACCAATCTATCATAATCACATCCGATGAATCGGCGAACAATTGCAAAATAACATCTATTAATTACAGTACTGTAAAAGTTCAACAACCCTAACAGAATAGTGATGTGCCAACGTAAATAATTTCTCAGGCACGCAACAAAAAGTCGAGCGTCTTTCGATCTTGAGACTTGAGACTGTGTCTTCCGGGACCGAGACCCGTTTCCCACGCGTGGGGTGAAACGTTGGGCTGACAGAACAATACCAGCGCATGAATATCGCGGCAAAAACTCACGATACGTTGCACTTGACTGTACTGGTACAGCTTTACTCAACTGTACGAATTATAAAGGTGGGTTACAATTTAAATGGTACGTCGATTATGATTTAGTATGATGGTCTCTTACTTTATTATAACTGCAAGGGCAGGCAAAATTCGCTTTTATGTATGATAGAAGAATGAAGTTATTCTACGTACGTTTTTAAGCGTTCTTATTTTTAGTGCTTTCGGTGTCATAATAACCAAATATGTACTAAACGAAGGTTAACACATTAAACGCCATGGGGGCTTCCTTCAACAGTTTTCTATTGGAAGTCAAATCCTTAAGTATTTTTTCACAACGAAAAATATTCGGATAAAAGTTTCGAAGCTCATAAAATGAATTACCCTGAATTGTTCTAAAAGCCTAAATATCGCGTGAAACCTTAACACGCGTACCCTAAATACATAAAGCTGTATAATTCTAAAGAAAATTGACATTTTATGTAAAAACTTCGTTTGTCGCAGTGGAACATAACGAGAAAACTCTCAGACACTTATCTTTCTAGAGGCCTTTGTCTTTCTGTACGCAGATGTATTTTATTTATCATTTCACGCTAATTTTTCAGTAATTATTTCTTCGGTCAATGAAAGAGAAGACATTGGCTAAGAGGAAGAATCTTAAACAATATCTTGAAAGGTACCAGAAAATCTTGCAACACACACAGATACTTTTTTTCAACAGAGATGGCACCATTCGCATTAGAATCGACGGTGTATAACTATCACTTCCCTATCAAAAGCAATCATCATCATCATATCAGCCACAGGACGCTACTGCTGAACAGAGGCGCCCCCAGGAGTTCCAGATGGACCAGAATTAAAAAAGCAATAATATTCACAAATTACATAATAGGGTAAATGCCTAATTTTTATTTTAATGTCCGTCTTATTATTTAATTTCTTACAGAAACGAATACTTTCGACGATATATTGATTTGAAATGTCGCGTGACGTCACTTCTATGTACATTTTACACGAAGAAATGACGTTTTACCCCCACTCCTAAACTTTGATTCGTTATATCTAAGTACATATTGTTTTATTATACGACAAAATAAAAATACGTGCCTATTTTTTTAATTACCTACCTAACTTACGGACTAATTAGATTTTAAATTTTCATACCCTGTCATCATCTCAATTCTAATAAGTGGCCTAAAACGGCATTTGTAATTAGGGGTGTCGTAGTCGGGTGTAAAATATACCCGCATTAGGGCGTTGCGGACAATGTTTGAGCGCCACTGTCTCGCCGCATCGTATTGTGTCAATGAAATGGCTCGATGTATAACAATGATCGCGTGCGCACATCACCTGCGCAATGTACCCGGACACTTATTGTAATACTTAATTGATTTATTAGAGATTATGTAGCGGAAGTATGTGTAGATAGCAAGTTTATTGGAGATAATAAAATAACAATAAGTAGGAGCAACTTTAAAGAAACTTGGGAAAATGTGTTTTGGTGCCAAGTGGGTTTGTAGATGCACTTAAAAAGTTGGATGTTATATTTTGTGTTGTCTATGCTATCGAAACAACAAAAACTTCCCATTTAACTACTTCGCAAAGAAGTCTTTTTTTTAAGGGGGGAAAATCATCGAATGACTGCTCCCGCCTGGGTGAGGCGGGAGGGAGTGTCAGACTCTTACTGACTAAAAACCACCCCGTTCCTTCTCCTGCACGTCGAGCCGGAGCCCCGGTTACCCGTTAGGTTCTCCGCGACTCACAAAGAAGTCTAATGTCACTGCAATATTATACAAAATATTAGGTCAAACAATGTCCCAGTACTTATACATTAATTATTTTACTTAACATATCTCTCAAGTTTTAAAACATAAAGCTTAACGTTTAAGCCTAAACATGAACGTAATTAACGCTCTTATGAAGTTATTAGCTAAAATTCGCGTGACAAGGCAGCTACGATCGATACAGAACCATGCTATTGTTTTAATAACATGCCACCGCGGACATTGAAATGTTTCTGACACCTAGCAGCTAATCACTAATGAACGAAAATCACACCTACCTCTACAAATCGTACGTACCTGTATTTCTTGCATGGACTGGTAGTTGGTAGCAAATGGACCAAAAATGGCCTAGAGTAAGTGTTGAAATGTGAAGTCATCATCATCAACAGCCTATAAATGTCCACTGCTGAGCAAAGCCTCTTCTTGCATGGAGAAGGTTTGAGCATTATTCACCACGCTTTAATTATAAATTATAAGCCCAAGTTTCCTTACGATGTTTTCCTTCACCGTTTGTGTGTCTGTGGTTCAGTGGTGTCTAAACAATCTTGAAAGTACTCGGAAAAATTCACATTGGTACTTGCCGTTGGTAAGTTTAGAACTCGCATTCTCATGTATAAGAATCGGGCGTCTTAAACCTCCAGTCCACCACGACATCAGATCAGATAGGTGAAGTGATGATGATATAAATGATAGATCCCTAAGTTAAGTAATTATCATGTCAGTCATGTTATGAGATACACCTGCCTCTGTACACTTACGTACGTAATACACAATAACGCACCTAACCCCTTCAAAATTATCTCCTGGAATGATATCTAACCCAGCAAAGTTAAGTGACGTATTATGATAAATAAGATTAGAGTTTGTGTTCGGAAATCAATCCTGAACACCCACAAGACTAGACCAAAAGATCATTTAGCACAGTTAGCACCTACCGAATCATTATGCAACCTTGAACGTACGGTACTTAGTCTTTGTCTGCCACAAACTAATCTGGTTAATGATTCACTATATTTTTTAGGCTTCACGCGAAATTAGACTGATGACAAAAAATTCTAACACTATTGTCTATTTTGAATAACCGCAAAACGTTACGTGACATTCGCAACCAAACTTATTAGGATATAGACAAAGAAAGTTGAAACTATAGTTTATTATATAACCCTACAAATACCTACACAGTGAACAAACCTATTCAAATAATGGTTATTCGAAAATCGATAGTCAATATTGCAGCTCGTCTGTAAAGTTCATACCAAAGAAAAATCGACTTAAAGCACTTAAATCATGTGAGGAAATGGGTCCTGATTTGTTTTGATTAACCTATTTACAGACAGCTCGGTACGACTGTTAACCAATTGGCTCGACACTCTTATATCTGGGATCAATAATGATAAGTGACAGGCGAAAATTGAGTGTATCTGCAATAAATAATGCCGCATCGTTTTACTGAAGAAAGTCTACGTTTTAAGCACTCAACTCTTGATTTGCAGACGACTTTGAATTACATAACATTAAAGAGGGACAGGTAACAGATTCAAGGGCAATACATACAAAGAAAATGGAATACATAAAATAATACAGAAGATAATCAAACTTTAAAAAACATAACCAAACCGCGACATTCTAGCGAAAACTCTCAATAATGAGTTAATTGACTCCTTAACCTACAAAAAATACCGTAACTAATTAACATCGGAAAATCGATTACTAATATTGCGCAATAATCGATTCAATATCGATAGTTAATATCTCGAATACCTATAAAAAATCTTGTCACCGCACTAAATCGATCTTGTTAGCAGTATTCTATGAATATAGGTCAGCAGTAAATAGCCTAATAGAAACATGCATGCAAAATCGCTTAAATTGCAAGGCAATACAACGTATGAGCGCTGTCAGCGATGATTGGTGTGACCGCGTCGGGTACATTCGGGCCGCCCCAGTGGCTCTCAACCTGCGGCGCGATATTTTATGTGCGGCCACAGAGGGTTATAACCAGCTGTCAGTGATTAATACGACAATAATACACCACGAAGCAGCTTTATTCTGAAAAGGTCGTCGGGGAAATATAGTGCGACGTTTTCCTAGTTTTCAAGGGCAGTTCTGCATATTTTTCTTTTATGCAAATGAGAAGGTTAACTCTTTTTACTGCAAGTGACGTAAAAGGTCACTAGGAAGATAAACAACACCATTTTTCGTCTTTACATGATCATCTGCGATTAAAACGAGGTCAGTTTTTGATTCACCTTGTCAATGCAGAAACAGTGTTACATTTACAACAATTTTTCCTTTGACATTATAAAGTTCAACGCATTTTACATCATTGATTTCCCTTTATGACTTTGCCTGGTAACATTAACCCTTTAAATAATAACTAAGTATTAATAAAATGTTGATACGAGTATTCTAGGAAGCGTGTAAAAAGACCGCGGTGTTAAAGTTAAAAGGTGCGATGAGGCATGGCGCCTAGGTCTAGGATTTCTAGTTACGTGGAAACAGACCAACCTAGTAATCACTGGCATCAGTTATTTGTGTGAAGGCGTTATTGAAATGTTACCCGGGACACTTGAGATGTGAACGTAGACTAGTTTTCAATACATTTTGATTAGGCATTTGTTATTGGATATGTACGCCTGTTCTTGTGTTGACTATGAACATGGACTTCCTAGGTTTTGTGTTATGTTATTTTTATGAAAGTAAACGTTTATTACTATCGGATAAAAATGATGACACTTAAAACGGGACATATTTTACTTGATTTTCATTCTCTTTCAAAATACATATCTACAGTGGCAAACTATCTCCTATTTTATTTTAGCACTGCTGATCATAGTTGTACCTCAAATACACGGTTGATTATTTGCCTGTTTATAGTTAAATAAGAAACTTTTACTCACATCTATAGGCTTTGAAAGCCACTAATTATATTTCGACGCTAAATTAAACTTGCATACAGTCACGTAGTTCAAGCTGTTATTGCTTTGAAAGACTAGGCATGGGTTCGTAAAGCTAATCCTGTTAGTTCTTTTAACTCGTCCAGTTTATGCTTCAACTGTTTTTGTTCTGAACTACAGTTTTGTTTGCATCACTTCAAAAGGACACAATCATGCGAGTAGTCATTCACTTCTATCGCATACATTTCAGCAATTACTTTAAGCCTTATTTGCCTAAACTTTAACGTCTTTTTTTAAAGGGGGGAAAATCATCGAATCGAAAATCATCAAAAATCCCGCCTGGGTGAGGCGGGAGGGAGTGTCAGACTCTTACTGACTAAAAACCACCCCGTTCCTTCTCCTGCACGTCGAGCCGGAGCCCCGGTAACCCGTTAGGTTAGTCTAGGATGACACGAAACACCAGATTACGTAACTGTAAAAATTTTGCAAAAAATCGTGATGAGATAAAATTATTTATTTCTATAACCGAACTTTTATTGATTCTACGGTTCGAAGTTCAGGAGGTCACCTACTAATTGATATTTATTTATGATACTACTAGCTAATGCGTCACAAAACACTCAAACAAACGCACGTAAGAATAGATTGACATCTCTCCCTGCTATATGCCCCATTCCCCTAATTGTACTTGGCCAAACTAATAAGTGAATGGAGTACGTACTTGCGTACCATCCCAAGTTCAGCCAAGGTAATCAGGTTAAACTTTCAGAAGTAAACAACAGAATTCCACGTAAAACTGACGTGGAAGGGAGCCGACTGCCTAACGTAGTACGTAAACGTGAATCGTGAGAACGTAAATGGAAATAGGAACATTTATGAGTATACGCGGATCGATACAAGGCGGTTTCTTTAAGTATTCATTTGGACATGTTTTGTATTATAGAAAATGTTGTGCCAATTAGACATGGGAGCAACGACTGACATATTACTTTCTTACAGTTTTAAAAAAGTAATGTCTTGTCATGAACTCATGAAATGTCTCGTTTACTTGTTTATGGGGCTTTAAACACCATACCAGGCTGATGTTCCGTAGGAAACAAGGTTATAAACCGATTTGTTTTGTTGATTCGATCTAGGTAAATCTTTTTAATTAAATCAGTAGCCTTGTTACTCGAAACAAAATCCTAATCTTCGGGACTTCGGAGTCTGGTGCGATGATTAGTCTCATTTGATCTAAGATGGCTGGTTCCATAAGGAGTATTATCTTGATGAGCCACATTAAAAACATGTTTATAAAGTAAATTCTATATTAAATTCGCGGTCGTGTCATAGAAAATACTTAGGAGCATCCTTTATAGTTTACTAAGAAGTCAACAACAAAACTATTGACGACGCGGTAGGTCTGCTGATACAAGTTTACACGATGATAAAATTATCATACTTAGCAATAAAATGCTGGCCAGGCCGTCTAACTTAGGAAGGTTATATTCTTCTCATTCATAAGACGTAGTGAAGATAACAGAGCATCCATGAACCCAGTAATAGCTGACCGCAGCGAATCCAGTCAATGAGTTTCTTCACGTATACAAATTCCAATAGTTAGACTTAATAATCTTAGGTCTTCGTAAAATATAGATGAATGCTTTGATACGAAGGTAAGAATGCTGAGATAGGCCCGTCTGTGGCGGTTTTATGCGAGAGTGTGCTATCTTAACTATGCCGTGCATGATTATTAGAATGCTTGCTTATAGTACCTCTACAGAGTATCGGACGCCAATCTTTCCGGGTACCAGCGTCGCGGTCGTGAAGGAAGATGGGAAAATAATTTGCGAGTTCTCCGATAATGGGCTAAAATATTGCCTCTACTTGCCCACACAGTGGAATTTTGATTCGATAACGAATCTATTGATACTGTACGTACAGTATAAGGATTTCCAGTATTCCAGTTAATAAGTGCAAAAAACGGTGAACACAATTGGAATTGGAACAGGATTTTATCAATAATGAGTTGTTAGTGAACTTGATAAGTCACGTGTAATCACATAAACGGTCCGATTTAAATAATTGTGTGGAGTGCTAATTAGTAACAATAGGCACTTCACACTGTTGCTGCAACTTCACTGATAACACAAGGTCACTAATACGCCAAAACGTTTTCTAC
The DNA here is from genome assembly GCA_038387885.1 of Spodoptera picta. Classification (NCBI taxonomy): domain Eukaryota; kingdom Metazoa; phylum Arthropoda; class Insecta; order Lepidoptera; family Noctuidae; genus Spodoptera; species Spodoptera picta. Next base: position 1,001,905 of record JAZHFQ010000168.1, on the reverse strand, counting down.
CTAACTACCTGATAATACAAAATGATTAGCTACACAGAAAGCTGCTCGCTACCCAGTACTTGGGAGCCAATGTTTTATTAATTGAATAAATAAATTAAGTAAGTACCTACCGCTGTTATCACTATTTTAGTTTGATGATAAACCCATATTGACGTGTCTGATAATGCATAGTTTTAGTCATCTATAAATTGTGTAATAAAATAAAGAAGTTATCTAAGTTCATCACACTCGAATTAGACGTGAATATAAAGTAGACTAAGGAAGGGTATATGATGGACTGACCTCCTGGATTCAGCAGCGTGTTGGGGTGAACGGTGCCGTCCTTGTGCAGCAGCACATGGCGGGGCTCCGTGGCCAGGTAACAGGTGGCCCCTTCCGACATGCACTTCTGGAAGCAGCGCGCCGCCTGGTAGAACAGGGCCCACGCATGCTCCTCGCTGATGGTCGAGTTGAAGGCCTGCAAGATCTGCTGCAGCGTGATGCAGTCGGATGCGTCCAGCGAGAACTCTGTCCCGCCGGGAGCGCCGGCGTTCTCTTTGCGCATCATCACGCCTAACCTGCCGGGCTGCCACTATCCATCGTCGGAACTGAACACAATCACTGCGACACCAATCGATCGCACAGAATTCACCAGTTGATCGTACCACTGAAATTTTTTCACTGTATTCACGTAAATAATTTTTGTAAACTACATAATACGAATGCGTGTTATTGTCACCGTGCTCCCCCCGAAACGTCACTGTCAATTTTCGTTGGCAAGTGGGTGGCGTGAAATTTTTTTTTGTTATGTTTTGATATTTCGATCGCGTTCGCGCGTGCGCGGCGGTAGTGGCGCCACGTGACACGTGGTGCGGCGACGGAGGCTCGGCGCGGACTGGCGCGCTGCACGCGGGGCTCGCTGGCCGGTCGCGGGCCGCAGCCTCCACGATAACACGCGCCCTACCCCGGAACCGCTTCCTAGTTTCCCAGCTTTTCCTATTTCACAAAGTAACCCTGCGACATTTCAGTCAGGGTAGCAATAAGTAGCTAATATCCGTCTCCATAAATCGGTATCCTAGATAAGTTATCAGCAAGCGATTATATCACAATCACAAACTCGAGATAGGGAAATGAATTCCTTGTAATAAAACAAAAGCAGTCAGTCCAAATAATTTTATTTGAGTAAGTATATGCTATGAATATCAATTACACGTATTAAATATTAGTTACACTTTATAAGTAATAATACAAAATTAACTTTTTATTAAAATGTATGAAAATTCAAATAACTATCAATAACAATGTTCGAACATTTCATTAAGCTGCTTTCATGATTAGGTACTAGATACAAAACTATAAAATTGACAATATTGATATTTGTCGGTGCGTGGCTATTGCTATCTCAGTAGTGCGAGGTTCAAATCCGATTGAAAATATCAACATTGTTTAAACTTTTAACAACTACATAGAAATTACGTCATTTAATGTTATTTATATCTAACATAAAGTAAAACAAGGAATGTAGTATCATTACCAATACTTTGTTATGCGAAATAATACCAGAGAAACTATTGAAATACATATTATGTCTAATTATAAATTCCATAATTGCTCAGAAGAAGAATGAATACGTCTAATAATTTTCTGGCTACAATGATGATACAAAATCAGTTCTTCTATTATATAAGCAATCTCTAAAATCTTTAAGAGCCTAAAAGGTTTTGTTTTTATGGCACACGACAGAGAATAAAAATGACACGTGCATCAACCAACTTAAGGTAAGTACAGAAATAATTCAAGTAAATGTCTTTTTGGAGACTCGGTTGCCAAAGAAGAAAAAAAAAGGAAATGTCTTTTTCTATACTTAAACTTATTATGAAAAATACTTAAAAATTGCACCATAATAAACCATTAAGATCAATATACTAATAATCATCGTCACAATAATAATTGTAAATGTAACAACGACGGATTTGTTTCTGCAATTGAAAACGTTGATCCCTTAAGTTTTTCAAATTTAAGAGAACAGTGTCCCTTTTCAAATAATCTTAAGATTTTATAGTCTATATATTAACATAATTAATTAGATAATACAGCTACGCGACGTCGGACATTCAGCACTTTTATAAGCCCCAGGCGTAGCTAGAAATTAGTCGAGCTAACTCGAACAGGTACGTGGGTAAGCCGTATTATCTGATTAATTTAAATAGTAAGATTGTATTCAAGAAATACATAATACAAAGCCCTTTCTAATACAATAAAATAATACTTTTCGGAAATTCGGTAAAATTGAGACAATATCGGAGTTTTCATATTCAGATACATAAGTATACATATACAAGTTTAAGTCTGTTTATACAATATATTGACAGGGTTTTTACATAATTTCTTTTTAATATCTACTCCACTGATAAATAATTAAAAATTTATGTTGATATCTTTATCCTTGGAAAGAACTGAAAATCTTTTGATTTCTTCATTTTATCGAATTGCGGTACAAATTCCATGCATTATAATCGCGATATGCTAATGTCAAATTAAATGCGAATTACAATACAAATTTATCTACAGAATAATATAAAATAAATAATAATTAACGTGGAATTACTTTATGTTATAAATCCTATTTCATAAGATGAATATCTAACTACAATTTGAATATTCTATTTCGTCATTTGAGACACAACGGGCATTTAATTTTATAAGAACCACGCAATAGCATTAAATCTAAAATAACGTTTCAAAAACAATCGGCACTTCGTGTTTGAGAAAGATAATCACAAATACTATAATTTTGTCCAATGCTCTATCTATTTACTGCAGGGGTACTCAACCTTACTTTATCAGGGGCCGCAAGACAAGCAACTTTTCTTTTCAATACAGCATGAGATCCAAACTGCGGTCCGAAAGTTGAGTATCACTGACTCCTGACGTCATAAACCACTAAATCGTTTGAAACGACTAAAGGACAGCACCTCACTTCTTTTTGAGACTCCAGAGTGGGTCGAGGAAGTTGAGAGGATCCTTCATATCTCCACTTTTCAACCCTGGGGATTGTTTCATCTCTTCGAAGGATTCGCGGGAGAATTTCGTTGTTTTTTGGCTAGCAGTGGAAGCGTTTGTTGGTGTCGGAGTTACTGGGGGTAGCACTGCCGCTCCTGATGGTAGGGACACCGCCTCGCCGTTAAACATTGTGGTACCTTTGGGATAGAAAAGAGTCGGCTTAGAAAAGATTCTGTTTAACAGATTGTATAGAGAGTATGACGCTAACTCTAGGTCAAAAACAAATTGGTGGATGATTGTGGTCAAAACTAACGTCCGATTAGGGCCACCTAGTGATAACAGAAATGAAAACTCATTCAGAAATATTAATTATGTTGATCTTTGTTACAAGCAGCACTATTAACAAATGACTTAACTTTTTTTTATTTATTAAATTACGTTTCAAGACAATTGGTTCAATCGGTAAAGCGTATAATTAGAGGTTAAACAAACAAACAAAATTAATCTCGCATTTATGGATAAGGTTTAAAAGGTTAATTATATTATATTATTAGTTTCCTACCGATTAACACTGGGAAAACGGTTAATGTCTATTTTTAGATTATATTATCGTTACATGTAATCACGTAAACGTTTGATAAATAATGAATCATACCTACAGATTAATTACTGTTAATGATAATGAACATGTTTATTTGTTTGTCTGCCTCGTGGTTGATCGTGACTCGAGCAAGGGATCAAGGATATCATTTCCGTGTCGGTTTAACTGTAACTAGGTCTATACTACCACAAAAAATCTACATAAATAAAATCATAGTCTTGATGACCCTAACCAAAACAAAATAATTGTTTAACCACATGGTTTTAGTTCCATTCCCAGGTAGAGCGAATTTCTAGAATTCCTACCTATGTTTGCCGTTAGATTCCCTTTACATGGCAATAGAACGAATTAAAGTTTCTTTAGGTACTTCGTATATGCCTCTCTGCTTATCCCTTTACGGAATAAACTACGTGCATTTAATACTTTCTTAATAATCAATATTATCTCGTGCGTCACCCAGCTTGACTTGGCTTAAAGTTTGAAGATCTGATCAGTAGATAATATTAGGGTTGGGCAGAACGATTAACCTATATGCAATAACTTGATAGTCAAAACACAGTTTGTGTTTTTTGTTTATTTATATGTTCTATTTTTTTTTTAACATTGCCCCACACTAGGATTTTCTCCTGTGTCGTGGGTGCGTTTACAAACATACAAGCTCACGTACACAATGACACCCAGACCCGGAACAACAATCTGTGGATCACACAAAGAGTTGTTCCGTGCGGGAATCGAACCCGCGACACGTTGCGCGGCAGCCAGTTGCCCAGCCACCACGCCAACTAATAAATCGTGATATCATCATACTAACATTATTTATAAAAATGTGATAGTTTCTTTGTTTAGATGTTTGTCCGTCAATCACGCTGAAACTACTGAATGAATTTTGATGATATTTGGTATACTGGCAGGGCATGGGCTGACTTAGGTGATAGAATACTTTTTATCCACATTAAATTCTCCTAAGTGATAAAACAGGAATCACATTGTACGCGGACGAAGTCGCGGGCAAGTTTTCAATATTTATTAATGTGGCCACGTTGAATATTATTCTACTGTGTCGTCAGTGTACTTACAAACATGGTAAATCCTATACACATCATACCCAAACCCGGAACAACAATATGTAGATCGTGTGATCTATACACAAATAAATCAAAAATAAATTATTTCGTCTGTTCAATCCAATTAAACATTTAAAAAAATCACACTTTCATTAATTAATTTTATGACCAATTTAATTTTAGTATTTTTCCAACAAATTTTGATGAAATAAGTATACTGTTTGACGCTAAAAAAAAAGTGACGTCACGATACACAATCCCGTACAACATTCATAGAAAACTGTCGTTTTTGACAGTTCGAAAAAAGTATTGAATTTGACTAGTTGGCAAGTACCCAATTATGAGGGTATCAAAACCGCCGTACATTGCGCAGCAGCCAGTTGCAAGTGGTATAAATATTTCTTAATTTGTAAATACACTTTAAGTAGCGAGATTCTAAAAAAAGTAACAGTTCTTTACATTTTGTATATCATACCTGTATTGTGAACCCGATTGAAAAAGAGTAACCTTGGAGTTTCTTGCTCGTTCTTCTCCATAGGAATCTACACCTTGGAATGAGCAAATACCTTCACTTTTAAATTCTATTACTGACGTTCAAAAGTGCCTTCCTGGTCTAATTGAAATAAATGATTTCGACTTTGATACTTGTTAAGAAATATTGCTTAGATATAAACGTAGAGGAGGAAAATATTAAAAACAAATTACTAAGTATTATCATGTTTTCTCGAAGAAACTACTTCACTACCAAGTAACGCAATTACCCCAAGCCACTTCTACTGTTTATTTATAATTATATTAAACACTTCATGTAAAGTAAATGTATATTGAATTTAATATATATTTTCACAATTTACCTTGAGATAATGAAGTTATGTGTAAAAAAAAGAACTAACTGCTTTCTGTTTCGGAGATATACCTTAACGAAAAGAGGTTAACAAAAAGCCCTGATGGAATGATGGACATCAAAGTATCAGTTTAACCTATACTTTGCAGCCGAAATTAGCATAGAATTCTAGTCTTGTTGTATCTACTACGGAATATTTAATGCACAACTAGATGATGCAAAAAATATTGCTCAACATATTGAAAGTCGAATACTTCTGCACCGAAACAATCAACATATTGCATATTAACTTATAATGTTGCGCAGATTTCTATGCCAATCTATGGAAATCTTACCAAGAGACAAAAAAAAATATCATTATTTAAATTGAATTGACTCACCAGAACAGAGAACACCTTGTACGTAGAATAAAGCAGTTCTGTACGCATCCGCCAGGTACTTGGTGTCTTCCAACACGTTGCTCCTGTGGTTGTACAGGTTCAAGCAGCCCGCGTCTAACATATCTGGGGATAGATATTTTTATTACTTTTCTATCTCTGATTCTGCAATTCATTCTGAAGATCTATAACTGACGAATAATTAGATTTTAGGTATGTTGAATAATGTGTCAAAGTAGTACTTAGAAGAAGGATTAGACATAGTGAATTGGCAAATAGTTCCAAATCATTTTCAGCTGGAACACATCCTGATTAAATAACTACCTCACCTTCCTTTGCAATATAAATTACCAGCTTCTGCGTGTATATTCAGTTCACCTTTTTTTTAAGTGTAAAAACCACCCCGTTCCTTCTCCTGCACGTCGAGCCGGAGCCCCGGTTACCCGTTAGGTTCTCCGCGACTCCGAATCGGCGTGTGTATTCGTCTATACTACTATAAAACAATGCACTGTATTATTTCATACTTTGTACTAATACCCCATTCAGTAGTTTTTGCGCGAAGAAGTTACATTAATAGGACGTAGGATAGAATAGAATTCAGGATAGAAACTATCACATCACTCACCACAGAGTTCCAGTTGGCCAGCTCTGACTTGGCACATGGCCATAATGAGCAGCGCTAGTACAGCGCTCCGCCCGGCCCCCGCCCCGCACTGTAACCACCCCCCACACAACTGGTTCGACAGCTTGTTGTCGTACGTCTGGCTTAGGATCTTATCTGCTAGCAGTACCAGGGGGGAGCAAACGATCCTGTGGAAAGAAATATTAGTTCAAGGTTTTGTTTACGGAATACAGTGGTAAATGAGCACACGCATTGTCAGATGGTAAGCTCAAGTAGCAACACCGATGTGAGCGCCAACGTTACTCATGAGGAAGAATCCCTCTGTGGTTCGAAACTAATAGAGCTTTTCTCAGTATATTTACGTGAGTAACTCGTGATTTTTAGTTAATTTAGATGGTAAGCTATCCGCGCCGCCAAAGGACAATCGAAACACCGGATGAGTTACAAATATGTTGGGACCTTTTAGGAATTGGGGATCTAAGGATTGAGAATGTGGTGGGGATAAAGTCTCTGGGAACCTCACTGATACGGGGAAACAAAGCAAGCGTTGTTTCACACCAATATGCATCGCATTTGCAACGTTTCTGGTAACGCAGAATTTATGTCCATTTGTTATCCAGAATAATTGTTATTGATATTGGGCAGCGACGATTGCTAATCGCTTACGTCCATAACCCTTAAAAAATGTATAAAATACTCACTTAGCAGGCCACACATTGATTTGATAATGAGTGACATTAAGTACAGTCTTCCCGCTCGCGACGGTCAGTTTCCTCTCCGTCCAGTGCACGGTGCACGTCACCTCGTCCAATGTCACCTTCAGACCTGATAGCTCCAGGGATTGGCCTTTAGCTGTTGGCCAGTAAGTCTTGCCTTGCATCTGGTAAAGTATCGGTAATTTAGTAAAGATAGAAACATTAAGGGATATCGTGGGGTCCAAGGGGTTGCATGCAGCATCGTATGGCCTCCCCGAAGTCCTCCACGTCGACCGAAAAAACATACAAACGCATAACTACGTCATTATAAAATTCGTATTAATAGTAAAAAAAACGGTCCTCACCTCGATTTCACTCAACAAACAAGCAATACAGCTAATTTTATTCTCTAGTACTGCTTTCCAGAAGATACCGTACTCAGACTCGGTCGGGTTCTTCGATATCACTAGTGGAATGCACCATGAGGCTAGTTGCTGTAACAAACGCACACATATGAACTTCAAAACCGACCTCATATTAAATTTCAAAAAAATAATGAATTCTCTTTTATTTTTGACATTGGTTGAAAATGGAAACTGCAGTCCCCAAGCTGTCACCGGTGACCGCTCTCCACTTACTCTATTATAGACCTTATTTGTGACGTTTAGAGAATACTTTTGTATGAATAAATGTTGTGGATTTTTCGTAATCGTGGATTTACAAGGAGAGTTACGTGGTTTTTAGTATGTGGCTGTCGCTGTATGAGGTAGAGTAAAATAGTGCAATGACTCTCGTGAAGCATATTAAATTTAATATTGTTTAGTTCATGACGTAATTGTTTGACGAAGTAACTCTACTAATTTCCAGCCACGACAGGGGCTCATAGCACAATCATAACACAGCAAACAGACAGTTACGTAAAAAAGAATTAAATAATGTGTTATGTTATATAATAATTGTCTCACCTTATAATAAGAGGCGTTGATAAAGGCGTCGTGATCAGACTTGAGCGTGAGGCGGGAGTCATCGAACGGCACAACTTCCGTCACTATGTTGCCGTTAGTGTGCTGCATCGCTATGGTCTTGGACCTCGTCATGTTCTGCTTTGTCTAAAATATTAACAACTATTAAATAATAGTTTATTGGGGAGTCACCCAAGCGTATAACGTTAGTATTGAATGTTTTTAATTAAGAATCATGACATATTGAGGTTTTATTTTGAAAGAAGACTAGTTCTCGCCTGTTTAGCATAGATACGACTCCTGACTCTTGAAAAGGTTTTGGTGACAATTATGTGTCAAAAACATTCCAAAGCCAAATTGGAACAAAATAATTTCGATCCCTCGTTATACAAGAAGGAGTAAATAAACATTAATTTACATATTATAACTTATTAGTATTTCTATTAGACATTAAAATGAAGAAGAAGATAAATGTTTGAGAAACCAGAAGTTATTAGAAAATTTCACATTAATGACTAGATTAAACATGAAGTCCCAAGTAATATGAGCAAAGCAAAGAAAAATCCCACAAAAGCCTGCACCCTAAAATGATGACAGCAAAACAAGGAAACAAAAACTAGAAGCTTTACTTACCTGGAAATCTTGGAAGGACTTCCATTTAGCATCTAACACAGTCAAACCACTCGGCGACTTATCAGTCAAAGAATCAGTCAATTTCTGCAAATTCTTCACTTCCTGAGTAAACTTGTTCAGCAAACTAGGGTCGGAGAACAGGTCCCTTTTTGCAGGTCTCTCAATAACCTCCTCCTTTATTGGTACCTTCTTCTCAGGCTCGACTTTAGGAGCTACAGGCTTCCGAATAGCACTTTCAGATATCTGCGGGACCTTGATCTCCGGCATTAAAGGAGTTTGTTCTACTGTAAAATCTATATCGGACAACAGATCGAAGGCTGTCAACTTAGACTTGACCTCTGGAGTCTTATGAACTTCAACCGCAGCCTTCTCCGGTACTTTCTGTTCGTCACTCGTAGCTTCACTATCTATGTTAGTATTACTCTCTAACTTTTGCTCATTTACACTGTGATTCTCTGTCGACACTGCAATGGTTAATGAAATTCCTTTTTACTTGAAATCCGTTTATTCCACAAAATAAATATTACAATAGTCTTTGGTACAAATTACTCATAAAAGCTTACCTTGACTGGTATTGTACGGGACATGGTGGTCTTGTGGAGAATGCACGTATCCTGTCTGGCTGGTGTTAGGGGCCACGTATCCTGGTTGGCTAGTGTTGGGTGTCATGTACCCAGCCTGGCTGTTGGTGCTGGTGTTAGACGGCACGTATTGTACTTGGTTCGTATGGCTTGCTACATACTCAGTCTGGTTTGTATTGCTCGCGGTGTACCCAGTCTGGTTAGTGTGTGACGTCACGTATCCCGCCTGGTTCACGTTCGGTACGTAGTTGTTGGCGAGTTGAAGGTCTGACGGCTCCTGAGAGGGTGTAGTGGCTGCCTGGTACCCGTAAGCACTGTTGTAGTATATCTGAGAGTCAATAGATTGCTGCGCAGGCAATTGCTGTTGTGTGGGCACTTGATGTTGTCCAGGCATTTGTTGCTGCCCGGGCAATTGTTGCTGCCCGGGTAATTGTTGCTGCCCGGGCAATTGTTGCTGCCCGGGAAATTGTTGCTGCCCGGGCAATTGTTGCTGCGCGGGCATTTGTTGTTGCCCAGGAACTTGTTGATGTCCAAGTACTTGTTGTTGCTCGGGCAATTGGTGCTGTCCAGGCACTTGTTGCTGACCGGGCACTTGTTGCTGACCGGGCACTTGTTGCTGTCCGGGTACTTGTTGCTGCCCGGGCAATTGCTGCTGACCATGAATTTGGTGCTGTGAAGGCATTTGATGCTGCGAAGGCATTTGTTGCTGTGCGGGCATCTGTGGCACTATCTGTGAGCTATCAGTAGGGGACTGTACAGTTTCACATGTCCCAATCTTCCCAGCGCTAGTGTATATAGCTTGTTGGCCCCAACCCTGGTCCTTCTCCGCCGGCTGATAGTTGGCACTGTCTGGCACAGTGTTATCAAAGCCAGAAAAAGAGTTTTGTGATCCAAAATTGTACTCATAGTTTCCTGTAGCAGAGTTGAAGTTATAGCCCGGATGGTTCTGGAAAGACTGCGCATAGCTGGGGTTTGTTTGATCAACATAGCCATAAGTACTGGTTGGATGATATGGCTCAGGTTGGCTAGAGTAATTAGTAGTGGTGGAACTATAGTTCTGGTACGATGGTTGGAAGCTAGAGTTGGAGAGAGCTTCGCCTGTCGTGTGAGACTTTATCGGTTTGTCGAAGGTGTCCAACTGAGATAGAGCTGGGTTGTAGGTGGAGTCCACTTCGGTTGGGTATGAGTATGGATGCTGGCTGGAGTTGGCGATGCTGGAGGTGGTGGAAGTGATGGCGTTAGTGTACGTGTAGCCCTGAGATGTGGACGCGAATGTACTGTAGTTGTAGCTAGTGTCCGCCGACGTAAACGGGACCTGCTGGCTGTACTGAGTGGACTCGTTACTGTAAGGATAGTTCAGGGAACTGTACTCAGAATTGATCTGTGACTGGGTGAGGCTCGTATTAGAGTTCTGCGGCGCACTGGTGTAGGCAGCGGAGCCCGGCGTCGATACATTGGGGTACTGTACACTGTAGAACGTCTGTGTATAATCCGCGCCATACTCTGGTTCAGACTTCACCTGCATTTGTGCAAAGTTCGTGATAATGTCGGTTTGGTTCCCCGAGCTGTAGGCGGAGGCGGCTGAGAGAGATGACTCTGGTATAGGACCCATTGGGTTTATATAGGGCTCGTAACCTTGGTTGGGAACATTGTGACTCACATTGGAGAAGTTTTGCGAGTCTGTGACAGCTGTGTTATTGTGCTGACCGTAAGAATTGGAGTAGTAAGGGTTCGAGTATATTTGTTGCTCCGAGGAATTAGCTGAAAATTGTGACGGTGTATATGCTGTGTATCCGTAGTTATGGTCTTCTTGTGGTTTCTCAAACTTGCTGGTGGCTGGGAATAGGTAGTTTGATGGGATAGCGTACGGGTCTGTGTCTGTCGGACCGTACAGGTATCGGTCGTACGGACTGGGCACGGCCTGTAGTTGGGGCATTACCACTCCGTCTGGTAATTGCATCTGACTAGCGTCTGTGGCTGGAACAAATAGGGATTGTTTACTTCCTGGAGTATCGTTCGACACAATTTATATACTTCTATCAGTAGTTATATAGTTTACGGTCACCTTAGCCTAATTAGTCTTTGACAAATACCTCGCAGTCATATACTAGTACTGACTCTTACTTCCTAGGTCATAAGGGGTATTTTCTTAGTGTAACTTTGAAAAATTATTAATTGTAATATTTTAATATTTATTATTTTAAATTGAGACACTTTAAGCGCGACCTCGGCGTAGACTACCCGACGATCTAGTGGCCCAGACGATACAGTATTTAGTACATCAGTCTTGCAAGAGCTATATCGCGTTATTAAATATTGTTTTGTATTATTTTAAACTTTTATTTTGAATAATGATTATTAGATGATGTCGATGTGTTAACATACCTTCGGAGCCGACGGGTGTAGGTCTTACGGATGTAGGATATATGTTGTCAGGGTAGTAAGAATCTAGGGGAATGGGGTCCACGGGTGCTGTAATATAAAATTATAATTATTATACAACCAAGCTTGTATTTAGTTGAAGTGATTGATAGTCTTTTTTACTATCCATTTTCATGATGACTATTTTAGGTTTGCCGCAAACTAAGTAGGATAACATAGTTATACGCATATACGCAATGTGCATACGGCAATACATACTTTTCAATAAAAAAATCAGATGGGACAAATCTAGTGATTAGTGATTTAACGACCGATGACTGGTGGTCAGTGGAAAATTTGCCTTTAGCCATGATAATGATAAAATAGTATGAAGTAACAATGTTGACCTTGTGGTGTAGTAGTCCGGCCGGCCCTGTTCTTCATGTAGGGCAGGTAGTCCTTGAGCTTCCGGCCGCCGCCCGCGGGCGCCGGGGACGGCTCGGCCACGTGGACCGACGACGGACTCGACGCGGGGGTCGGGGTCGATGCTGTACGTCATTTTAAATTATTCATAATTGTTGAATGTCCAGTCGATTTTAAAAGTAACAAAACAAAAATGCGTTTTCATGAGATGGGAATAAGACATTGTAAGTTTATAAACGCTCCAACGACACTGGAGAAAAAATCAGACCTAGGAAAAAATCCATTTTCCATCCAGGATTTTCTCCAGGATTGAAACAAAAAAACTAACATCAAATAGCTAAGTTGACTATGATGTTTGTTTTTATGGGGTAACCCGGTAAACGAGCTGACGAATCACCTGATGTTAAGCAATCGGCGTCACCCATGAACACCTGGATAACCCCAGGCGTTACAAGTGCGTTACCGGCCTTTTGGGGGATAAGAATTTGCGGATTATTGGGGATCGGGAAGATTAGGGGGGGGGTTATTGAGCCTCCGGTACATGACGAAGCACCGCGCAAGTGTTGTTTCACGTCGATGTTCTGCTCGGCCGTGGTAGCTTACAAAATTTCCTACAAACAAGTAGCTTACAAAAGTAATGACGTAATAGTTAGTTACCCTTCTCATTGGCGGCATTGACAAGTTGTTGCCTCTCCTCGCCCTGTACCTGCGCGATGGCCCGCAGCCTGGTCAGTAGCGCGGTCACGTTGTGCGACAACTTCTTGTAGAACTCCAACCCTTTGGTCGACTTGCCCAGCAACTCCGTGTACGAATCGTACGATGTTATCAATGCTGAAACAAAATGTATGACGGATTCATTATACCTACTCGACATAACATAACATTGTACTTTGTACCTTGACATTGTATAATTTTATTATTGACATCCTAAACTCGACAGTAATTATACCTATTGAATTGATTATTACTATAATGTGACCTATACCTGACCATTATTTTTTCTTTTCTTTATGTTTTGTAATATCTACCTACAATGTTAATAACAATGAATGTGTATGTACTTATGTAAAAATGTTGCAATGTTAACCATCATCTGTACAATTAGTTGCAATAAACGCTTTGACTTTGACATTGAACAATATTTTAATGTGATTTCACTCACTGGTTTGGTCTGGTAAGGTTAAAATAGTTTATAAGTTTCCTGAACGACATCATAAGTTTCCTAATAGACCTTTTTAAAGGTATGAATTATTGAATGAGACATGAGAAAGTATTTTAACGTTGTCACATAAATCATAAGCTTGAAGTCAAAGTCATGACGGATTGGCTATTTCTTATTACAAATCAGTTTAGATTTCCTCTCATGTGTCTTCAATGGCACACAAAAGTGATAAGGTTACTTATTTCCCACCGTCATTTCGCCTCTAAATCATCAGGCCACTAGAAAGTTTTTTTTCAGCCATGATCGTCCCACTGCAGGGCAAAGGCCACTAGAAATGTAGATCTATATAATAATCTAGACAGTAATCACTTACCATTAATAAGTCCCTCTCGTTTCCTCAGTACATCGGACAGCAATCGCCTGGAGTCTCCGTACGCCGCGTATACAGACGTCAGTTTGTTTATTATATTCTCCTGAGCTGCTAGGTTAGCCTCTATTATTTGAACCTACAAAAACATAATCAATTGTAGTCCCCCCTATTACAATAGTGCAAGACTTATTATCGTTTTTCGTATTTTGTGTAAACTCGGGGTACAAAAAGTTTTTGACCTTATTAGATTATTAATATTTTTTAACAACTTTAACGCAACGTGTTATAGTTAATTTTTCAATGACATCAAAGTCCGTTATAATAATAATAATAATAATAAGCCCGCAGGGCACCTTGAGGCGAGGTGACGGGCATTAGCGATCCCGCGGGCTACCATCATCCCGAGTGCTCCAGGGAGAAGTCACCGTTCCTTCTTCTCCGGCTTGCCTTAATTGGCTGGCTGGAGTGAACGATGACAAGGAACAGGTCTCCCACCTCTGGCTTGCCTTCATTGGCTGTCCAGAGTGGAGTCGCTAGAGCAGTGATCCTGCTCGGAGGGTAAGAAACTATTCGTAAGTCGCGAGTGGGCCAGGGATGCAGGAGGCTTCGGCTGGAGCAGATGATCTGAGTAGAAAGCGGTGGTAGTTTCTTAACCCTTCAGCCACTCACATTCTCGTTGCCCCTATGTTGCTATATCTAGCAACCATTCCCGGGGCCCGGTTGGTGAGTTGGCGAGTCTCCGCCTGCCATTTTTACGTGTAAAAATTACATTGTTTCGGCAGGTGCCATAGTCATCCATAGTTCCCAATTTACAAATCCACAGCAACCCATCCATAGCCCTATCTTTTTTTTTCCATTATTCACAATAGTCCTACACTAACCGGGGACTGTCCTTGGGTGAATTTCCATAGTGCATACAGGGATAGTCGCCGGTTTATGTCTCCATTACATTTAGATTAAAGTTGTCTAAAGGGCCTCTGCGCAGTTGGCTTCGGCCCCTCGTACGCCTCCCAAATGACCGGGACCCTGTGGTCCCGTGAATGGTAAAGACATACATAATAATAATAATCATTTATTTCAGACTAGTTGGTCCATATTGGGTTAGTAAAAAAGAGACTTATAAACTATGTTAGTGAAATATAAAACCGTTATGATTCATTATTGACAACATTAATATTTTGATCGTCAAGGTCAAAAGTGGACTCTATAGCACCACAAATACAGTATAGTTTCCCACACTAACCGTAGGCGTATGTTTCTTGAGCTCCTGTTTGAATATCTCCTCCTTGGGCTCGTTGTTCCTGGCGAGCAGTTGCGAGGTGATGTCGTCGTTGGTGACGGCCTCCCGCAGTTGCTGTACGAGCGAGTCGCGCTGAGTTTGCATCTCACGGACTTTGCCGACCACGCGGCGCATCTCCGCCATCGTTTCGCGGTCCAGACCCACTGGAGGAGAGAAAGATGATTTTAGTAAAATACTATTTATTTATTATGTACAGTACACACATACGTCATAAAGTACAACACATATATAAATTTAAAGTACAAAGGTTTTAGTTGATGTATATTAATTATTAAGCCATATTATGGAAAAGATCAAGTAATGGTAACCAGAATAAACAATTTTTACTTTATGTAATGCAAAATTTGTATTAACATGGATAACATTTTTGGTGACTAACTTATTTTCAAGCCTATGATTATGGTACCCCCTTCCCTCCCTAAAGGGGAGTAAATTATCCTTTACCCCCTTTAAAGAGAGGAGTGTTTTTTGACGCTATTACTTGGCGCTAAGTAGATGTTACATTACTTACTGCGTGTGGTGTTTACCTTTAAGTGATTGTTACACTAAAGTATGTATCTATTGCATGTAACTTATAATATTTGATCTAGTGTGTACAATTGTTTGTGAACCAATAAATAAAAAATATAATTATGTACCTCTGCCCACCCCTTCGAGGATTATAGGAGAACATTATGTTATACAGTATTATATAATATAACATAACATCACGCCTATTTATCTCTGAAGGGATGACAAAGGTGCAAAAAAAAAAAATAAATAAATTTCGGCACTTGATGCCATTGTACAATGTAACACGCACTTTTCACTATTTATGTTATGAGTCTCATGTAATAGGGGGTGAGCCTATTGCCATATACCGGGCACATTTCTAGACTCCGTGATACTACTGAGATTTTTGATAACCCAGTAATACTTTGCCCGACCCGGGAATCGAACCCGAGACTCCTTGCTCGGTAGTCGCACTTGCGACCACTCGGCCAACGAGGCAGGCAGTATTATATATTTATATCCTATGTATGTTGTATTCGCACGGAGGAAGTAGGCGGGCCCACCGATGTTGTCGATGCTGGGTATCTTGGCGGCGAGCTGGTCGAGCGGCAGCGCCAGCAGGCGCAGGTTGGCGACGTGCAGCGACACGGCCTTGTGCAGCACCACGTTGCTGTCCGTGCTGCGCGCGTGCGCCTCGCCGTACTTCGTCGCCTCGCGGGACAGCTCCGTCTGGATGATGGACGGCGGCCGCGGACCCGTCACCTTCTGGAACTCCTTCTCTTTTGTTATCTCCTCCTGAAAATAAATGTGTGAATTAAAGAAAAACATTTTTAAGGTTGTCTAAAAATCTGTTGAATGGACGATATCAATAAATACGCTAAAAAAATGGATGAGAAATACGCCAAACCAAAAAATATGGCAGAAAAGGGGGCGTACAGTAAGTAAATGTGGTCTCATCCACGTAGGTTGTATTTATCTAACAAAATAATAATCTAAATTTTATAAGGCGTCACACAAAATAACCCAACTTGTAAAAGGACCAATAAATGCTTTACTGCTTACGAAATGCAGACGATATCACTGTCCACACAAATTTTAAAATAACATTACCTGTATAATTTCTTTGATTTCGCTCAAGGCTTCCTCGACATCGCTAATGACTTCAGCGAGATTGTTCATTGAATCCACCAACGTCTGAATAATCTCAGACTTGGCGTTCATAGCGGCGCAGCGGTCCACGATCTCTTGTGGCACTCTGGAATACAAGAAGTAGATTAATAGTGATACCAATTTAATCCATTTATAACTTTTTTGCTAGAAAAATAAGGATACATTTAGCTGATTTTTTTTCTAAAGAAGACTGTCAGAAGAATTAAACCAAGATATAAAAAATAAAAAAAAATCACAGATTTTATAATCAATTAGACAATAATGCTGAAGATTGAGATCATTGAACTTTGATATTGCCCTCCATTTGAAGCATTTTTTTTAATTTTCAGTCAATCTATTTATCAAATCTAAATCATAAAACAGTAACTCACTTCTGAACAGAATCGATGACATCCAACTGGTCTAGTTGTAACGAGGACATGAACTCAGTGAGTTCAGTGTTCTTGGCCTCCACCATAGTGACGACTCTGCGCAACATCTGTGCCTTCTCCTCCGAGTACACCGACGACGCCTCGTGCGCCATCATTGGGACCAGACGAGAGAACACGTCGGCTCCTGACACCTGGTAAAAAGTATAAAAAATAGAATTTATTCCTTGTGAATATTGTCATCATAATAACTACCATGAGACATGCTAAATTAACTAAAAATCGCGGGTTACTCACGTGAATATACTGAGAAAAGCTCTACTAGTTTCGAACCACAGAGGGGTTCTTTCTCATGAGCAGCGTGCGCGATCGCGGCTATGTCGCATAGTAGTGTAGTGTAGTAAAGCTTTTCTCAGTATATTCACGTGAGTAACTCGCGATTTTTAGTTAATATTGTCATCAACTTGTTTAGCAAACATGAATTATTAAATACTTATTATTTGCGGTTGGCAATAGAACGATATAATGTTTGTGGAGAACTATCAGTGCGCGAACCGCGTCAGGGCCAAAAACAGTAAACCCATATTATATTATCCTAAACATAAAAACATTTTAATACGGAAAGAAAAACAAAAAAAAAATATTCACAAAACAAAATGTATATTCCTTCCTCATATAGAAACACAACATAAATACTAATATGCACAGGCAAACCATCAAGAAAAAAACGTTCAACAAAATTGCGACTCTTGTGTTGGTCAACAATCCATAAGGATGTCCATGGGTGACGCTGATTGCTCACCATCACGTGATCCGTCTCTTCGTTTGCCCCCTATTCAATAAAATAAAAACTAATGTCCAAGTACTCAAACCCCACTCAATTTTTAGTCGCGCTTAAGTATAGTTCTGTGATTACAATGACAAAGATGACACGATATTTTAATCAAAGCCAAAATCATTATTTCATTTTAGACCGGCGGCACTTTTGAACTTCAACAAAAAAATAGATTGCTGTAGATTCCTATGGAAAGGAACAAGCAAGAAACTACATAGGTTACTCTTTTTCAATCAGGTTCACAATACAATTATTTACAATACAGTTTTGTAGGTTTTGTTCAACAAGCACAAATTAAAATTGAGTATCCTTTCATTATTCGGGAGTAACATGGTCAAACATACCTCAGGATCGTTAAAGTTAATCGGCAGAGCCTTCACAAGGCAGACCGGCTTCATATCAGATAGCAAATCCTTCTCCGGTACTTCCTCATGATAAATAAACTCATTTTCATTCTTAGCAGCTTTTCTCTTCCCTTCGACCACATCGTTGGTGAACGTGAGAGCTTCTTGCGTCACTTGTGTCGGTTCAATGTACTTGGCTAGTTTTCTAGCGTCTGCTAATTTTTCCACAGCTTGCTGGTAAAAGGCTACCCGCTCGCCCATCTTCTGTTGTTCTTCGGCGTTCATCCCTGGTGAGATAAAATCGATGAGGTGTTAATATTGTGATAGGTAAATTTAGTGCTATGTAATATAGTTTGTTTTAGTTTTGGGTGAAGTAGGTCAAGAAAGTGGAGTTTTTTTAATATTATAAAGGCTAAGTGATGAGACATTAAAATAAAAACCCTATTGGTTTACTGAGTTTAATTTGAACAAAGTAATCTGATAGCCAAAATAAATAACCGCGCGAGTATAATCTAAAATCTCCGGATATATAATCTAAAACGAAGATGATAGTTTCTGTTATTGTTGTTATACTATCATTAAAATCAACAGCTTCTGTATACGTAGTATTAAGAAATAACAAAGGTAACAATATGTATTGGGTTTACCAATACAGTCGCCAATGATAGATTTACTTTACTATTTTAAGTAATAAAGAAAAAAAGCTAAACAACACAAAACGAACAAGGAAAATAACATTTAAATACCTAAACTGAAAAAAAGGAACTACTACTAATCATACAAAAATTGATCTTAATCCAAGATTCTGGTTTTTAACACATAAACGTAGTGGTTTACTGAAAGGTAAATATTTTAGTGATAGTCATTGCATAATATATTGCAAAGTTTCGTAAACTAGAATGTAGGTTAGTAAAATATCAACTGTCTATATCTGTTTAATATTTTAACAAAATCCAGATTGACTATCGAATTTCTTTTAAAAATTCTTGTTATCCTAAAATCGACTATATTACAAAAGTATAAAGTTAATTGTTAATTTGTACACTAAAGACTACTATTAGGTGAACATTTTTATTTCAGTCTACAGTAAATAACGAAGGCAATACTAGCCAATCGCGTCACAGATCATTGATCTTAACTGCGTCATTTGTATAGAAGTATAGTGCTATTAATATGTTTGCCTTTTAACACTCGACACAATGACAAACTGTGACGTTAACTTCAAGGAGAAATTGTAGTTATATTGTGAATTGAGAAGCCAAAAGAATTAAGTATCCTAAATTATATTTTAATGTAAGAATCGTAGTAATTGGCGTTCCTTAGTCTCTGCCTACCCCCATGGGAGACAGGCGTGAAGTTATGTATTATTTATGTATTTTAATGTCCGTCTTGTAGATTAATTTAAAATATTAGACACATATATCTTTCTCACAAAAGTGAATACTTTCGACGATATAATTATGTATTAATTTGAAATGTCGTATGATGTCACAGCATGCTACATTTTGTAGCACGTTGTGACGTAACTCCTTTATTTAAAGCCATTTTATCTAAGTATTGTAAATTTACACTATATAAAAAAATACGTGGCTAATATTATTTCAGTATCTGACAGACTAATTAGATTAATTTTCTTACATAGTGAACACCATAGTCAGTTTGTGTTCAATTGCCTACCACAAGAGGAGACAAGTGTGACGATATGTATGTAACAAGCTAGAACATCTTTTGTTAAACTGATTAAAAGAAGTAACATAGTAAGTGTTAAATCAAACTGCAACATGAAGATGCCATCCTTACGTCTATGGGATACAGTTAAATTTCGAACTTTAATCACTTAAGATATCGTACATACCGAAAATCCCCAGTTTGTTTATACAAAATTACTTTTAAATATCGGAAATAAGGTGTATAATGCAGTGATTGGAGAGCAGTCACCAGGTCGCTTGGGAAATAACCAGTAAAGTCTGGTAGTCATATTACTTTACCAGTAAAAAACAAATAACGCACCTTGGTACAAGCAAACAACGCAGCCAATATAAGAAAACTTGAACGAGAGATATCTGTGCCAGTAATTGTACAACTTCGTCCCAATAATCTCATGGACAACATCAATGCCTGAAGATGGGCCCAAGAACGCTAGGGAATTTTTGTAGAAGTACATCACTTGAGTTGCTACAGCACCTGTAGAACAAACATATATTTAGATCAGAATTAGGCCTAATCATTATCATCATATTGACCGCAACAATAAATCATTCTTATTATGATCTGGACTATAGGCCTTATGTAGAGGACATAAGAGCTATAATAATAATATGTTACGAAAAACAAATGATACACACTCTAAAGGATATGTGGTTTCTATGTTTCAAAATTAATTCACTTGTAACACCCACCCACATCACAGGAGACAATCTTAGTATGAGGCGACATTTTTAAAAAATAAAATAAAGACATGAATTAGACAAATCAAAGCTATAACATTTGATACATATCACTTAAGAAGGCATTTTATTTTTGGTTGTCTCTCCTTTAGCAAAGATGTTTGACAAGATCTGAGAACTAAAACAAGAGAAGACTGCCTCATTGGCCGAGTGGTCGCAAGTGCGGCTGCCGGGCAAGGGGTCTCGGGTTCGATTCCCGGGTCGGGCAAAGTATTACTGGGTTTTTAAAAAAATTCTCAGTAGTAGCACGGAGTCTGGAAATGTACCCGGTATATGGCAATAGGCTCACCCCCTATTACATGGGACTCATAACATAAATAGTGAAAAGTGGGTGTCACTTCTGTGTGCACCTCTGCCTACCCCTTCGGGGATAAAAGGCGTGATGTTATGTTATGTTATGTGTTTGACAAGATAATTTCGTTTGCCATCACCTCAATTGTTATCTACTCTAATGTTAATAAAAGATAATTCATAATTGACCGAATTGTTAAAGATTACATGTAATTTTTACATAAAGAGCCTGATTACATGTTAAGCACAAAACTAAATGAATAGTCTTCCTACTGTATTGACTAATTTTTGTTCTAGTTTTATTCAGCACAATAGACAAAATAAATAAAATTACTGTTTTCACAAAGAAGTGGTAAGTTATTAAATCATTCATAATAGTTAGCAGCAATCTGAATGTGGCAGCAAAAGATTTGCCTCCAATTACAGTGCGTCCCTAAAAGCCCTAATACATTTGACTCATAATGTCATTAAAAAGACAGAAAGTAGCTTAGAAGTGTCATGATTAATTTGTTTAACTTGGTGTACCTACAGAATAAAAGACTGCTATTTCATATCTTACCAACAACACTTGGCTTCCTTGTATCCTGAATACTTTTTTCCAAAATACATTCTTGTGCCTGAGCAAAGCAAATCTCCTGCATCATCCTCATGATTTCGGAGCATACATCCACTCCGGATGGCTGCGGTAACTGTTCCCGTAAGTACTGGAACACCCACGCAGCGTGCTGGAAGTTGGTGCAAGCTGCCTTAAGGCTGTCAGCAGTGTTCCTTGGCTCTGAAGCTCCCAGTTGAGTGAGGAGTGCCCCTACGTTGTAAAGGATGCTAGCCATTTCAAACCTTATGTCTGCTAGTGTTCTGTTCATATTTGCATATAAGTCTTTCCTAGAAGTAAAAATAGGTTGTGTCATGTTTTTCAATCTAGCGGATGAAAATTAATGTTTGTTTGTATTGTAATTAGATATCAGGCTAATAATTTTTGACATGTTCTAATTAAGGTCTAATAGGTTTAAGTAAAATGTTACAAACAATATTATTATTATTGCTATAAATACTTTACTTTTTTAATTTTTGCCTTTTAATTCAGGTCATATGTCGAGTAAAATTTATGAATGAATCACAATAGCTTGAATGCCTTGAATCACTTTATTTTCCCTATATTAGTTACTATAGTGGCAATGTGAATTCATTCCACAACACAAATATTCAAACAAGTTTACAAGCACACATTTGTTCTCAAAACAAAAGTATTTTAAACTCTTTATCAGACAATGATGTTATCAACATCATGAGACATCATGTAAACAACTTTGCAGGAATCATGATTCATTCATACATTCAAAGAAAATCAATAAGAATTTAAATGTGATATAACTGTTAATTAGATTTACCAGCTGAAGGAACACGCAGCGGGTTGACCTTTAGACATAGGGAAACGGCTTTGCAGCGACCGCAGCTGGCAAAAGTACCTGATGAGGGCACTCAAACCCGCTGAATCAATAGTAGGTCGTACGGCCACTGACCGCAGACCATCCAACTGATGGATCTCATTGCTATAGCTGTCCGGATCCTCCCTATAAGCTTCCGCGATGTACTGAAAGAAACACAACGTAGAAAAACAACAAAGAAATGATGAAAGTAATTATAACAGAGATTACGAGTCCTACTTACCTGTTTCAATTTAGGTCCAAAATGCGTATTCTCGTGGCTCACCTTCAGCTCAAAACTTATCATAGGTAATTTTGGAACGGCTTCCATGATTACCAAAGCTGTTTTTACCTGTTTCAAATATTTTTCACTCGGTAAAACAATTTCATCACAAATTATACTATTTGTTCCACTGTCATTTTTTTGTATTTTTAATTTAGAGGTGTTCCGTTTTGTTTTGAATATAGCTCTATCGTTACCGGTTTTAGCACTTACTGATTATTTTTATCAGAAAACAACTATTTCATTATGACAAAATTTAATGAAATAACTCAAGTATGAGTTATTTGCAAAGCAATTTCATTTTTATTGCAAAACATTCAATTAATATTCTATTTTTCGGGTTTACATTGTTTAAAATAATATATACAATTAATATTAACTATAACTAAATGAAAATATTATATACAACTTAAAATATAAATAACTATGAACTAAAATATTTACATCTTATAAATAAGCTATAATAAGGCATCAAAAAAAAATTTTTCGGGATTTTAATTAGTAAAGAAGTCGAGAATACGCGTATGAAAAAAATTTCGTTGTTTATGATACAGACTAAAAGTTTTGTCCTGTCAAAAGTACGTAGTAGTAGTAGTAAGTAGTCTGTGGTCAAAAGGCATCCGATGCTTGGTTTGTGTATTTATATATTTTAGCAAAATAAGGTGCATAATCAATAACTACTTGCGTATGGAATGCTAAAGATCTTATGACCATGAAGCTGAAAAAGCCAAAAACTGACACTGAGGTGAGTTTCGTGCCAAAAACTCGTTTGTTTACATGCTCATCCAGGGTCAACAGTGTTCGGCATTACTACACTTTGATGCTTAAAATCTCCGTTCACGTATACTATCAGACACCAAATATCATGAATACCTTTCGTAAAACAGCAACCGCAACGTGTAAACCAGATAGTGTATCGATTTTATGCATACTTTCATGATGTTTTAGGAGACTGTACCGCCAGTGGTGCCTCCTCAAGCGGAAATTATAGAGGCCGATCTTTACAAGCGGTCTTACTTCGGTCCTGATGTTCCTACACTAGAACTAGAGTGCTGGGAAGAAGAACTGTCTGAGGCTCAACTACAAGCTTATAAGAATGCTGATGATGAATACAAGAGTATTCAGAATAGATTGGATGAGATGGTGAAGGACACTGGTGGTGAAATTGTGTACAATGGAGACCAGTTCACTGCTTACCAACTGCTTGGGAAGTAAGTTGTTTTGTCAACTATTATTTATGTACATACTTAAAACACATTTAGTAGAGACCAGGGTGCTTATTCTTGAAACCAATCTCAATGTCAATTTAATTATAATACCAAATCCAATAAAATCTCAATATCTCTATTTTATGTCATAAGTATACAAGCTATTAAAGTACCATTCAAGGTACACAGGGGTAATATATAAAGCCAAACTCGATACCATTAGCACTATATGAGTGAAATTGGTGCTAGTGTGGTAACTTAAGAGTATGAAATGTCACGATATTAATTGGAATTAGATTCAAGAGCAAGCTCCCAGGCAGCAGCACTCTCTGATTAACCTAAACATATGTAAGCATTTGTTGCTCTGATTGTCTAACTCAAATGAACCAACTTATAAGAGCAACGAAAGCGGTCTCATTTTTATTACTTTAATGTAAAAAAAAAAACACTGGCGTCTGTCCTGCTTGCTAAGAGCGACAATTATGACTAATCCCTTTTATACAGAGAATGCTTAAAATTAAAAAGCTTCAAATAACGCCTATCTATTTATTTCCAGGCAACCTGTACTGAAGGACTTGGAAAGGCAAAGTGCTGAGATCATTAGATCCAGGTCTCGTTCAATGTCCATCTCCAAGGAGAAACCTGGAAAGAGAGGTATACTGAATAGGATTATTACATTAATTTGTATTAGTATCAGATAATATAATTATAATAATTATTAGTGGAACAATATAGTTAATAGAATACATTGTGAATGTAGGAATCATAACAATTGATGTTGCCTACCTCCTGGAAGACAGGTGTGAGGTTATGTTTGTGAATGTACAAGCAATGTCCAAGGGAAGTGTGCTTATCATGAGAATATTTTAATTTATATGACCTATGACACACTGGATTGAACTGTTATTTGAACTTGGTTTTCGCAAAACAAAGTATATGTCATCATGTCGATTCTAATTTCACATCTTTGTTATCTTATCTATTCTCTCTTACTACTATCTCTAACCAAAACACATGACTAACTGTTACCAATAATACTACAGCGGTCAACAGATCAACATACTCGAATCTGTAAAATTAATTCATTGGGTTTTCGACTTTATGTCAAACAATAAAGTTGAAGATGTAATAGATGTTGGAGTGGAATTATTTGCCAGAGTCTGTATTTCCTGAAGGGTATATATGTATAACCCGGGTGTCTTTAAGGCCCGAGTGAATAAATAGGTTGCTTATGGGACGACATGCTTCATTGTAGACCGCATCATCGCTTACCACCAGGTGTGTGTGTTACCCAGGCCAGATGTTATCGAAAATGGTCATTTGAATCTTATTCATAATTAGTTGTGCGGCTTCTGTAATTGTTGCGCACATTATTTTTGTTGCGCTTATCGATTTTTAATTATTTCACAAAAACATTTCCTGCTGGGGTAACATTACCCCAGCCAGACCTTATTCTTTCTAATGGGAATATTTAAATAATTCCTAGCTATAAAATTAGTTGTCTAGAGGTAGATAAAGTAAATGTTGTGCCTTGTTTTGTATTTGTTCTTTCATCGGTTACGAAGTTATTAGAGATTTTGCTGGGGTAACGTTTTTGATATTGCAAGATCTTTGAAATGGTTAAGCGGATTCTTATCATATTTTGTACATGGCCTCTTAGGAATTAGTTTAAATTTGTTGTGCAATAAAAAAACCAAAAAAAAAATATTTGAGCAATTTGACAGTAAAGCCTAGATTGACCTGCAGGCCACCATACAAAAACCAAAACAGTAAACTAAATTATTTCGAACACCCAGGTCGTCCTCGTAAGAATCGTGAGGAGGATCGGGACTACTCACCTTCTCCAGAGAGGAATAGGTCTCCAGAAATTAAACATAAGAAGAAGAAGAAGGACAAAGAGAAGCTTAAAGAGAAAGAAAAGGAGAAAGAAAAAGACAAGGAGAATACTAAGACTAAGGATAAGACTCTTGCACCTTCAAGTAAGTATACTTTTGGAGATTTCAATGTTAGAGAATTTATTTGAATTTAACCGTGTGGTTTAATGGTACAAGTACTTTTGAAACGTTAAAATAGAATTGTTCATCAGAGATGCTTGTTAAAAAATTTAGATTCATAATATATGCAAAAGAATGAGAAAGAAACTCCACCATTTAATGAAAGTTTACCAATGTCTGGTTAAGAAGCTATTAATATCAGCTTATATTTACACATTTCTGATGAGAAATAAATCAAAATATAGCTTAATTATATGTAAGAAAACTTTAAAATGATACCTGTGATGAAGTTAAAAAAAATTGTACAATTCTCCAACAGATGTACACAGCGTGGTCACAAACGTGCGTCCCTCCGAGGCCACAGCCATTGGAGGCTTGTTGACAGGCAGTGCTACGAAGACCACTGCCATCGTTGACCTGACTAAAGATGATGGCAATAAGAACGTTGCTGATTCTAGAGAGGTGTCATTCAATAAACTTCAAGGTATGTTCTTACATTTGTATACTGGATTAGTATATTCTATAGTATATTCTGGATTTGGGGTTGTTTCACATCGGTTCCGTGAGGCCGTGGTATCTCCGGTCGAGCCGGTTCATTCTTGCCAAAGCATGGCTCTCTCACACTTAGGTTGTTAGTTGAAATGTTTATTTGTAATTCTTCCCGCAGGCAAGACATTCCCCTCATTAGTCGTAGTGGCGCGGCCCTACCTCCGTTCCAAGGACTCGACAGCTCCCTCAGACCGCACGACACTAGACAGTAAGGTGAAGTCAGTACTGATGCACACTCCGATGAAGTTCACGGAGTGGCTCATACAACAGGGCCTCGTCCGGTCCGAGCAGTGGTGCGTCATACATTCCGGGAATAAACTTAAACTTGGTGAGTTTTTAATTTATGGCTTTACGATGAAATGTGTTTTGACTTTGAGACAGATTTATTTGGTTACCAAAATGCAGATTTAATTTATGGAATATATATACCATACCGGTAAACGAAGAGACGGATCACCTGATGGTAAGTAATCGCCGCCGCCCATGGAAATATGGAACACCATAAGTGTGTTCACACACCTTAAGTGGACCTCACCGACCTTTTGAGGATTAGGAATTTGAGGATTGTTGGGGGTTCAGGGATTGGGGAGGGAACTAACTGGTCTTCCGGAACAGTTAATATTTCTTGCGAACAGCAACAAATTCGGACTGCAATTATTATTTTTGCATATTTTTTCTAAAGCATCCATAAATGAACCTGTCTGCATTACACAGTCAAAGCAAACACCTAAAAATCTAACTATTCATTTTCCAGGAATGTACTCCGACGTATCAAAGTTCCCCTACTCAGGCGGCTACGTCTGGATATCAGAATGCTGTCCAACGCGATTCGTCTCTGTGTACTCCAGCTCTATATTTGAAGGGGCTACCTTCCCGCCAAGCGTGCTACTCAAACTAATATACCACTGGGCGTGCCAAACAAACGTACAAAATGTCGTTCAGTGGGTGAAAGTTGATAATTTGTATGTAAAAGGCCTCTTTACTTGGCTAAGAGCGGTCTGCACGTCAGCTATTCATCAGCATATGAGCTTACTTGGTGGGGTCGGGAAGAAAGTTGAAGTTGGTGTCATATCTTTGGGCACTACTAGTCATGACGGCACACAGAGACAGGTCAAAGTTGAAGTCTTAGGTGTACTTGATCCTGTTGAGAAATTGGTAAGATTTTGTTCGAATTTGATCTTAAACATGTTTAATTACCTACACAGATATTATCTCAAAAACGTTTTCACAGATCCGTCTCCGCGCCGTAGAACCGTTGGCAGAACATGAAAAGAACTACAAAAAGCGCTTCCAGAAAATTCTGGAACCTCTTTCTTCTTGGGTACATCCATCATCAGTGATTCTGACAGACTTGACGGTCGACAAGGGCACTCTGGTGTCCATGGGCTTCAAAAATGTGCACCAAGCATCAGCACACTCCGACTCTTCAACTGCAAGGAACAGCAATGCCAATATCATGGAGTACTTGAGGCGGATCGTGCCTCGAATGTTCCAAAACACGCTTTCTCTTTTATCTAGGCAGATTATACAGCAATTCTTGGATGAATTAGTTTGGAGAGAAAGGTAAGAACATAGCTTTTTAGTGTCGTTGTACATTATTTTATCGCTAACATCTTTGTCTGTAATAAGACGAGTTTTCCAATTATGTGGTTCACGTATTTCACAATAACCAGTAAGAGCGATTAGTGGATCATACAATTATACAAATAGTTTTTCTGTGCTTGACTTCGTCACACTACACAAGTAATCAAAATCAAATAGTCAATTTTAATATTTGTCCTCAGGTACGGTATTTCCCCCGGCCAAGCATTCGACAACATAGTGATCCACATAGCAGAACAAAGCAAGATGGAGTCTAAGGACCCGATCACAGTGCGCCTCAACAAGATTGCTGCTAATCCATTCAAGAATTGGAAGTATCCAACTGGCAAGGTAAGTGTGACTATATTTTGAAATCTTGCCCCCACACTAGAATATCCAGATATAGACCACTAGGGTCTTCTAGCTTGATCCCCGTCAATTGAGTTGTAAAAAGAAAATGTCTTCATAGAAATGAACCTCTTTACTAATGGATTTGAAATCTTAATCATCTCTAGGAAAACAAAAAATAAAATGGCTTAATTAATAATTGTGTTGTGCGGTGCGGTGCACACACGTAACTGTTTTATATTCTAGTTTCAAGCCACGCCAGGTGATCATCATAACTATGAGCAGCATTGACTAATTGAATGTCTTACTACAATTTACAATACAAAAAAATCCACACACTATATTTTCCGAATTGTAGAAACGGGAGAAGGTAGAGGAACCAGAGCCAGAGACCACAGGTCGCAGTAAGCGCGGCCGTAAAAAGAAGGAGCCCTCGCCCTCGCCGCCACCCAAGAAGAGGAGGAAGGAGAAGACCACTTATGTTGAAGATGATGATGAGGAGGTCTGTATATTTACTTCATCATCAACAGAATATAAATGCCCACTGCTGACCAAAGCCTCATCGCACACGGAGAAGGTTTGAGCTTTAAATCACCACGCTTGCTCAATACGGGTTCGCGATTTCAAACTTATAACTAGAAACTATAAGCCCAGGTTTCACGATGTTTTCCTTCACTGTTTGTCAGTGTCCAGATAATCTTAAAACGTACCTATAACTCGGAAAAAGTCACATTGCTACTCGCCGTTGGGAGGTTGGCCGTTTCGCACCCGTACGGTTCATGCATGAGAAACGGACATCTTAAACGTCCGGGCCACCACGACATTTCACATTGAACACCACAACTTGATAAAATTTGATCTTAAACGTAGTATACTCCAGAGTCCAGAGGCCTTAGTACGAGTTTCATTTACGTTTAAAGTATTCGAAACGAGTACGCGTTCGGCAATCTGATTGGCCGGCGCCAATGAAACAACCAATCAGAGCGCCGAACGCGTACTCGTTACGATTACTTTAAACGTAAAACAAACTTGTACTAAGGCCTCTGATCGATTTCAATCTCAATAATATTCGCTATGTGTGCAGGATATTTGTGTTCGAAACTATTTAGTAACCATTGCTTGCTTTTACAGACAGCAAACTGGCTATCTTCTCAATAAATAAATGATGGTTGTTAAGTTTGTGCTATATATTGTGTTTTATGAATGTGCACATATTATTCGGTCCATCCGATGTGGCGCTGTCTATTTTTCAACTCTTATCTGTCATCTGTCGAAAATGTTAATTTGAATCTTATAGATACTAATTATCTTATTCAAAGATCTAGCAAAACCAAAAACGTTACCCCAGCAAATTCGCGAATAACTTCACAACCGATGAAAGAACAAATACAAAATAAGGCACAACATTTACTACATCTAGACAACAATTTTTATAGCTAGTAATTATTTAAATATTCCCATAACAAAGAAAAAGGTCTGGCTGGGGTAACGTTACCCCAGCAGGAAATGTTTTTGTGAAATAATAAAAAAACTATAAGCGTAACAAAAATAATGTGCGCAACAATTACAGAAGCCGCACAACTAATTATCAATAAGATTCAAATGACCATTTTCGACAACATCTGGCTTGGGTAACGCACACAATAGAAGTCACTCGAAATAAAAACACAATATTTTCACACTTCAAAATTTCTCTTCAACAGATACCGCTAGCTCTTAGTCGAAAATCAAAAATAAAAGAAGAAAAAGAGAAAACTAAAGAGAAGAAAGAAGAAACGACCGCTCGTAGTCGACGGACTAATAAGGCGAAGTCTTACGTTGATGATGATTTGGATGACATTCCTCTCAAGAACATCAAGAAGGAGGTCCGTCCTGAAGAGACTGTCTCCATGGAGAGATACTACTTTGGACAGATCGGTGGAAATGGAGAGTTTGTTAAAACTGCTATTGCGGTTGAGGTTGGTATTATATTGACTTGACTTTTATTCTCATTCCCTAACATTTAAAAGGATTTTGATTTAAGATATTCACTATATATTTGTTAATCCATAAAAGTTTATTTGCTGTGTTCTGTTGATGAATACAGAGAAAATTCGAACCTAGATCAGATACTACATTACACCTATAAAAGTATATTTTAACAAAATTCTTAAAAAACATTAAACACTAATTCCAGTGCCCAGTCTGCCACGAGGAGTTCAACGACAACATCGTCCTGATGCACCACTTGTACGGGCACGCGGCGCCGGGCGCGGCCGACGGCTCCGACCCCGCGCAGTGCACGCTCTGCCTCACTCGGTTCCCCGCGCACGACGAACTCGACCTACACCTCAAGCACAACCACCCCACTGATACTAAGTCGCCTGACTTGTTCACGTATGCGTGTCTTATTTGTGAGGTGAGTTTAAGTACAATGTGATTTTTTTTTGGTAGTAATAAAATTGTGTAATGCTTTTATTCGACTGCCAAAAGAGGGTTACCCAAACTTTTGTTACCCGGTCTTACACCGTTTGTATTATAATGGGTTATATAGTTATTATTATTTCTGTTTACTTTCTCATGAAAAAACATGATTAAATTCACGACAAATAACATTTTCATTCCTCCCACAGGTCCGTTTCGCAGCAGTCCTGACCCTAGCATCCCACATGCAAAAGACCCACGCCCCGCAGGAGCTCCCTTACAGTTGCGGGGCCCCCGACTGTACCTACAGGGTTTCCTCGCATGCACAACTACTCAAACACTACGCCGACACACATAAAAACTCCGATAGTGTCTGCTGTCCGCATTGTCTTAAGGTGGGGTACATCTTCTATATTTTGCCTGACTTTTAAAAATTGTAGCATATTCACACATATTTTTTAGTGTCTTGTGTACAATAAGCAAGCTTTTGTCAAAATCGTCCATACATTTAGGTACGTTTAGGTTGCGGAAAAATTAATTTTGTCTATGAATAAAAATGTATAAGGCCACCCATATCTTCTTTTGACAAAAATACTATTTAAGTAATATTTTGTTCTTTAACAGGTGATAAAGGTATATTCAGACGGCTATGAACTAACAGCCAATGTGGTGCTATACCTGGATCACTTGAAGCAGCATCAAGACAAGGATCTGGAAGTACGCTGCAATAGATGCGTGCTCAAGTTTGTACATCTTGGTGAGTTTCATAACAATAATAGTCCACCTACTAAACATACTAGGTGTCTCTTGGTGCAAAGGATATTTTATATTAGGTTAAGAAAAAATGTTAATTTTTCAATGGTACTCGTCGACCAAGTTGATTTTCCAAAGATAAATAACTGAATCTTTTTTTTCTATATTTGATGGGCCGACGTTTGACCACTATCTCGCCGGGTGGTAAGCGATGATGCAATTATGATTGCCATCCCCTATAAAAATTCATATTTCTAATGTTTTATTGTTCTTAAGGTTATTTTCTTTCTTGATCACTTTGACTGGATTTTGGTGTTACATTGTTCTCGCACAATCCAAACAGCAAAACTATGTAACTAGTAAATTGTATTGTGAACCTGATCGAAAAAGAGTAACCTATGGAGTTTCTTGCTCGTTCTTCTCCATAGGAATCTACACCTTGGAATGAGCAAATAGCTTCACTTTTAATATTAATTTTATTTTGACGTTCAAAAGTGCCATTCTGGCCTAATTGAAATAAATGATTTTGACTTTGACTTTGACTTTTTGTCCTTGTTACAGGCCAACTGAAAGAGCATCAAGTGCGTGATCACATTACCGTGGAAGGCGCGACACCGCTCTGCTCCGAAGAACACTTGATTACAAAGCCTAGAGTGAGTGTAATATTATAAATCTTTATTTATTATTTTACCTTATGAAATAATCTCATTTTGTAAATGAGAAAGTGTATTCGTTTAGTGAAACAAGTGATAAATTGAACTTTAAATTCCTCATCATTGGTTAGTTCAGCAGTGAAGTCACTCAAATTATTATTAGAGGTAAAATTCGATTGTAATATTTTCGTCACCTTATTCATCAATATAATTATAATTTTTTATACACAGAACAAGGCTCGTCCTCCAGTCAAGGACTCGGCCAACCACACAATAGACGACACGTTCGAGGGCCTGACACTCGTCCTGCCGGATGGGATGCTGTGTCGGGAGTGTGATACCCCACTCGAGAGGGAACAACATTTCTTGTGAGTATCTACTATATTCTATGTGTGAAAATATTGTAAATGTGACTGGATTTGTAAGTCAGTGTTATGGTGTTCAATTTCATATAATTATTATCTGTATGAAAGAGATTTGGATTTCTTCTATAGGTAGCGCTGCCGCTAATAGGATATAGCTTATAGGATTTTTCCGCTACTACAAAGTATTATGTTTTATAAACCTTTATTTTTTTGTAAACTACCATATCCAACCAGCCCAGATAACGTTTAAAATATGGCAAACTCTTATGCAGAGAACGCCCACAGGCTCCACAGCACTCATGATAATATTGTTTTGAGAATATCCGAAATATAATATTGTTCTAATAATTGGTTTATCCTGCAAATAGAGGTACGACCCGTTGCACGAAGTGTTCGTACGTGACGTCATGCTACCGCGCCATGCTGCGCCACAGCGCGTACTGCGCCGGCCCGCACTCGCTCGAGGACGCGCCGCGCCCCGCGCCGCGCCGCGCGCACTGCGTCTGCGGGTACAATACTGATATTGGTACGTATACATGAACACTTTGATCGTGATCTTTTTACAGGATATTCTTAAAAATGTTGAGAGCAAGCACTCTTAATTAAATATTGCGATTTATTGCAATTTAGTGATATTTTTTTAATACTGATATTAAATATTTATTACTATTTATAATCTTTCTTATTTCGACGTTCTTCGACCGATCCTTTAATGACATATATAACAGACGTGTTCTGGACTTTTTGTTTTTTTAATATTACATCTAGGTACATTTTTATCCCATTTCCACAGGAACGGACATGTTGACTCACTTGTTGATGTGTGACCACAAGTCTGCGTATGCCTCCGAGGAAGATGCCCGGGCAAACACTGTGGGCGCCGAGGACGTGCCCATGGTCAACATTGCCAAGCCTGTTGAAGAGACGCCACCTGCTGTTGACACGGTAAGCTGTTAAACTTATTGACAATGGTCATGAAGACTATACCTATAATAACTACCTCTAGTTAATAGATATTTTTCTCTGAACTCTTTTTTTTTTAGTTATTTTACTAGTTTCATACTTTCATGTTACTGTCGAGATTTTCAAAATTAGAAATCTGTAAACTCAAACTCAAAAGCATTTATTTCAATTAAACCATAATTGGGTACTTTTTTGAGACGTCAACAAATATAAAATAAATTATAGTTTGTCAGTCAATCCGTCAGTGAAGCTGGGTGGTCGTTCCAAAATGTCGATATGTGTACTAATTTGAATGTGGTATATGGAACATCAGCAAGCACTTGTGAAGACAATTTGGACATTGAAACTTTTTTATTCCAAGATGGTGACAACAAACATCCGATGGACCATCAAAATGGCCATAATTGAGAAGGTATTGCTTGTCAGTAATTAACGATTAAAAATAACTATTTGCAGCAGCCAGTGGACAGTGTAGCAGCGATGTCTGACTACGCTCCACCGTCAGTGCTCAACACACAACTGTCGCTCGACGACCTGGCGCCCCCGTCAGTACTGCAGTCTGATCAGGTACGTACTGTTAAGTTGCTGTGTGCGTTACCCAGGCCAGATGTTATCGAAAATAGTCATTTGAATCTTATAGATAATTAGTTGTGCGGCTTCTGTAATTGTTGCGCACATTTTTAAATATGTTACGCTTGTAGTTTTTTAATTATCTCACAAAAACATGCTGGGGTAACCTTACCCCAGCCAGACCTTTTTCTTTCTAATGGGAATATTTAAATAATTACTAGCTATAAAGTTCGTTGCCTAGATGAAGTAAATGTTGTGCCTTATTTTGTACTAGCTTTTACCCGCGGCTTCGCTCGCGTCACAAAAGGATAAAAAGTAGCCTATGTGACATATATCAATACACACAGCGCCATCTATACCAATAATTTCGTTTTCGCTCGAGAATATCAAATTTTTCCGTGATATAAAGTACCCCATTATTTAATCCAGACTTCTGCAACCTTACGTCTGCAAAAATTCAGAGCAATCGGTTTAGTAGTTACGGCGTGAAAGCGGAACAAACAAACAAGCTCACTTTCCAATTTATAATATTAGTAAGAATTTGTTCTTTCGTCGGTTGCGAAGATATTCCAGATTCTGCTGGGGTAACGTTTTTGGTTTTGCTAAATCTTTGACCAAGTTATGATGATATCCAACCCAGTGGCCAAATAACACCGCGGGCATTAAGACCGTGCTCGTGAAGAACTCAATATCATCATAACTTGTTCAATACTTACAGGATACTAATGAAACTTCACATACATTTGAAGGCACTTACAAACTTTAAAATAACGTTTAAAGTTTAAAGGTTAATCTTTAGAGCTCTTATTGAGAGTGCTGGGACCAATTGAAGTGTTTTTCTATTTAATGAAATAACCTTTAAGCTATGTATTATAATGGCTTTTTTATTGCAGAAAAAATTTAAACTAATTCCTAAGAAGCATGTACAAAATATGATAAGAATCCGCTTAACCATTTCAAACATCTAGCAAAACCAAAAACGTTACCCCAGCAGAATCTCCAACCTACCGATGAAAGAACAAATACAAAATAAGGCACAACATTTACTTCATCTAGACAACTAATTTTATAGCAAGTAATTATTTAAATATTCCCATTGGAAAAAAGGTCTGGCTGGGGTAACGTCACCCTGGCAGGAATTTTTTTTGTGAAATAATTAAAAAACTTTAAGCGCAAAAAATTTAAAAATGTGCACAGCAATTACAGAAGCCGTACAACTAATTATCTATTAGATTCAAATTACCATTTTTGACAACATCTGGCCTGGGTAACACACTCTAGTTACCTCATAAGTTTCTATTAATAATATATCAAAGAACTTATTGTTAATATTCTTAAATTATTTACAGATTTAAATATTGTTTGGGTAATTATTTTAATGATATTATGTTACTTTATATACTTTTTATTAAACATTTGGATTTTTTCTAGTGAAATTAATTACAACGACATTATGTCAAAAACCCAGATATACAGAACACCTACGTAAAAAAAAAACTAGTACTACTACTATTTCATTGTCATACAACTAGATTATCCCACACTTCAGCAGTATTTTCTTTTTTCAACAACAATTTATTACTATATTTTTGTCTCCCAGCATGACCAAGAGCTACTGAAGGACACATATGACCGTCCGTTAGCAACTCCACGTCATGAGGAACCACACTACAGCCTCGGGGACTTCGAGCCGCTCCCACAGGAACCACCTCCGCAGCCAGACTTCGAGCAGCTTTAATTAATAAATTATGGGAAAGTGGAATTTTTATCACTAAGATCCTTGTATTCTATGCATGTTTATGGTAATAAAATATTTTTAGAGGTCAATTTATAGCTTGGTTTTGGTTAGATGTCTAGACAACATTTTCATTTGTATCAATCTTGTTTAGGTACTGTTATGTTCTTTAAACCTTAATTATGTTTATAATATTATAATTTGGCCTCTTTAAAGACACTATTTATGGCAGAATTCTATATAAAATATTATGTATAAATAATGGGTATTCAAGTTTTGTTTATTTGTAAGTGAGAAATAAATGCTTTTAGTTTAAAATAATATTTTATTGACTTATTTACACTTTTTACATCCATGAATTCTGTATAAATATTGCGATAGTAAGCTGCACTCTCCTAAAATAAGTACATAATTTTAATTGTGTTTACTATTGTTTTCACAGAAAATTAGAAATTATGATTTTATTTTTATGACCTAAGTAAGATTCAAAAGGTCTCCTAATTCATAAAAAATAATAAAAATACAATATAGCTACACAATCGTTTTTGTAATTGAAAATAAATAGACAAGATTTTCTTAGCTAATACTGCTCTACATATAAGAATATTAAACTGTCAAACACCAAGCGGTCACCGCAACCTATTGTTCTATAATTGTGTCTACAAAACCGGTACTCGACGAGTTAAATACAAATTAATATATATCTATGTGACTATTGTGCATAAAAGGTGTTGTTGAAAATGATGCTGAATAAACTTAACGCTTACATAACAATTTTTTTTGTTTTTTATGGCATAAGCCAGTAAACAAGCAGACGGATAACCTGACGGTAAGCAATCGGCGTCGCCCATGGACACCTGGAACACCAAAGGCGTTACAAGTGTGTTACCGATCATTTGGGGATTAGGAGTTTGAGGATCGTTGGGGATTCAGGGATTGGGGAGATTGGGGAAGGGAGGGTAATTGGGCATCTGGCAACCTCACTCACATGACGAAATACAATGCAAGCGTTGCTTCACATCGGTTTTCTGTGAGGCTGTGGTATCACTTCGGTCGAGCGGGCCCATTCGTGCTGAAGCGTGGCTCTCCCACACTTAAACAATCTTTTTTTGTTTCTTCCTTTTTTTAAATATTAACGTTACTTTATTTGTAACACCGTAGTCTTGTATGTTGGCATTATTATCATCTAAAGCTATGCTATCAAAGTTCAAATTATAAGTCTTCCAAATATATTTCCATGAAATCTTAGTTTTGATTCCAGCTCTTTTCTGATATAA
Source organism: Spodoptera picta (assembly GCA_038387885.1). Lineage (NCBI taxonomy): Eukaryota > Metazoa > Arthropoda > Insecta > Lepidoptera > Noctuidae > Spodoptera > Spodoptera picta. The sequence continues at coordinate 964,875 of JAZHFQ010000168.1, read as the reverse complement.
TTCGAAATGCCTCTGAATTGCTTTCTTCAAATCTCTAACCTTCGCGTCTTGGCGAATCTGTGAAATAACACAAAAATAAGAATTCCATGTCAGAAATTTTTAAAGTGTGATAATTTTATACAAAGTCATATCCGAAATCTGCATAGATATATTCAACTTTAAATAGTATCTAACGCTGAATAAAAGTAACTGAATTAAAAAATGTTAATAGCTTACAATAACTTTTAAGGTTGGCTCACTTTCTCTTGATATAAAAATTGTGATTGATTGCCCATGTTCTACAGCTATCTGCAATAAAATGATTTATAAATTACATTATTTAATTTCTGGACTAAATCAGCCAAAGATTAACCTTACTTATCATCAAAGGGTAGGGTAGTAAGTATTTTTTTAAGGGGGAAAATCATCGAATGACCTGCTCCCGCCTGGGTGAGGCGAGAGGGAGTGTCTGACTCTTACTGACTAAAAACCACCCCGTTCCTTCTCCTGCACGTCGAGCTGGAGCCCCGGGTACCCGTTAGGTTCTCCGCGACAGGGTAGTAAGTATAGGGGATTATCAATAATAATACATATAGTACTTATATAAATGTTTTAAAATAGCGAAAAAAAGGTAGAACTTTTTTGTGAAGAGAAGTTACATCTCATCTACTAATAATTTACTAAGGACTAATCTACTTACCTGTGACAAAATTTCTTCAATAATAATATCGTTTGGAAGATCTTTCAAGAACGAGTCTTTACTAAGTAACGTTGATAGAGAAGATTGCGTGATTTCCAGTAACTCATCGTGTGATAAAGTATTAGCTAAATATTCTTCGCTTTCCATTTTAATTAAGATAGATCAACCTAACTTTTAAAACTTTTATTTGTTTGTTTTTATTTATCAATGCAATAAATAGTCTATGGCTTCCAAATTGACAGATATCGAAACAAGTATGTCGTTCGACTTAAATTCACGTTAGTGTAAAAATGTTAATCGCTAAAAACCGTAAAAACGGCTTACTGGAGCACCTCTAAGGTCATAGACAATGTAGTCAGCGGGGTTACCGTGATTTTAAAAGTGTCCCAATAGTGTTGAAGAATCCAAACACAATACTTGTGAACAAATAGTCAATAAATTAAAAAACTATCGTATACACTACAGCACACTATTAGATACATCAAACTGATTTATTGTTATAAATTATTACGTATTAAGCTATAGTGCAATACAATAGGCTAATAAGAATGCATATGGAATTGAGCCCACCTTTGTATGTGCATACATTATGTATGAAGAAAAAAAGTTAAATAAATAAAATGAATATTTTGGGAATCCATCCAAATTTTTGGGTATTTATATCATATAAATAAAAATGTTTGTTCCCAAAGTCCATTTTTAAATTTATAAGTACATATATTTTTTAGTAGGAAATTGTACACAAATTTCTCTGTATCAACACTGGCCATACTGATATAAATGAAAAATAATTCTAATAAAACGAATTACGTAAACTCGTAAACCTAAAACATTCGATAAAAATATATTCTTGATAAGTTGTCTATACAAATCCTTTGAAAACTTTCAGTGTGTATGCACTTATTTATTTTATTTTTATTTTCAGCTATGATGGTCCTACTACAGGGCAAAGTCCTCCCTAGCCTCCTTCCACTCCTTTCTATGTGAAGCTTTTTGCGGCCAATTCTTGTCATAGACGTCTAATTCTTCCCGCCTTTTGGGCCTGTCGCAACGTCTACTGACGTTGAGTGGGCTCCACTCGGTAGTAAGTTTTGCCCACTGCTCGTCTGACATGCAGCAGACATGACCTTGACCAGCCCAGTTCCACTTCAAGCCTGCGGCTTTATGGCGAACGTCAGCGATTTTAGTCGTGGAGCGCAGCGTGGTGTTCCTAATTCTGTCCGATGTCGAACTCCTAGGATACTGTGCACCATGTCCCGCTGGCAAACCTTGACTTTGGATTTCTGATGTTTTCTCAAAGACCAAGTTTGAGCACCATAAGCTTTTTGAAGACCTCTTCAAGGGTTGCAGTGAAGAGTTTCGGAGATAGCGGGTCGCCTTGTTTGACTCCCTTAGAAATAGGGAAGGATTAGCCGAGTTTGTGTAGTCTAATTGCTGCGGTACTTTTTGCTTTGCTTTTGCAGCTGTATTTCATGTTTAATAAGGCTTGATGGACTTCATAGCCGGTAATAAGTGCGATGCTTTCTGAATATGAGTATATATTGTTAGTGTGCGCTTGGGTGTTACTGGCAGCTTAAAGGGATTTATAAAATTCCGTACAAACATTGAAAATCTTTTCTTTATTTGTCTGTATATTTTTGCATTTTCTATGCCTCTAAATGCGGTTCTCAGGGACTGGTTTTTCTCCAGAATGGTTTGTATAAGTTGTGTGTTGTAATTACGAATATCTGTGCGGATTTTTTTATTGTATGCACTTTGTTGTATGTATTGTATGTAGAAAAAACACAATTGTATGCACTTATCAAACATAATAATGAAAAGTTTTGAAACTTATGATCTCACCAAGAGCATAACCTCCATAAGAGATGATTATCTAGGTACAAATAGTTAAATAGCTTTATTATAAAATTAAATTTAAGAAATATTTTTTTTCCGATTGTAAAATAAGAATGTTAAAAAGTAAACTAATCTATATTTGTTCACCGCTGATAATAGTATAATTATGTAATAAACACAACACCCGATCGATGTCGTCTGGTATGAGGTACCAAGGGTTAATAGTGTTTATGGTGATCGATCAATAAAAAAGCGTATCCCGTACTTACTCAACCATTTGCCAAACGACGTCAGGGAGGAGAAAATAAATTTAAGACTAAATTAAACAAGTATCTGTTTAGCACACTACCATAATTACTCTTACAATACGTACATTTACTTTTTTACATTGCACATTATAATAAATTACAGACACGGTGAAAAGGCCCAATGTGACCTTTTATTCTTCATTCATTTTTTTTATATACTTGGGAAATTTTACGTCCTTTAATGGCAACATAGCTTTTATCTTTCGTTTTTGCCAAAGAGTATAGAATATATGTTTTTGCTTTTGCTCTCGCACTTGCTGTCACTGAGAAATTTGAGGTTATACTGTCATTAACGCAAAATTCCATAAATTGTATCATCCCACGAAATATTAATTAATATATTATAGTCATGGATACATTATCAACTGGTTCGCTCTCAGGAGCACAGAAAGAAGAATTGATGGATCAGGTGAAACAGCAAATTGCCATAGCGAACGCTCAGGAATTATTGACGAAAATGTCAGAAAAATGTTTCAAAAAGTGCATCAATAAACCTGGAACAGCTCTGGACAATTCTGAACAGAAATGTATTGCAATGTGCATGGACAGGTATATGGATGCGTGGAACCTGGTGTCCCGAACATACAGCAGTCGTATTCAGCGAGAGAGGAACAACATGTGAAAGTGACCACTGGGGACTCGGGGCTATGGGCCATCGTCACTGTAAATATAGGCGACTTAGTAGTTACAAAGCATTTGAAATTGTGTGTTGCGGCTACCGGTTATGTTAATGTGTTCAATAAAAGTACTTTAGGTTGTTACTTGTTTTTATTGATTCTACTGAGGAAGCATGTGTAACTGAACTACAGCACTCCTTTACTTGTTATTAGAATGTGAAGTTTATATCCAACTATTCCTAATAAACTGTTAGAACAAACTATACTTTGTAATAATCACTCCTATTCCTTGAAAATAAGGTTCAATTTTGTTCTTACTTCTTTTAACCATGCTTGCAATACAACTTAATCTTATGCAATGTTTTTAAATAATGATAATAGGTTTATTTTTAAAATAAAAGGCTCAGAATGTGGGATTCATTATTATAATCCCAGTATTAAAATAAATTACACTATTTTTCTTCTCTTATAATTAATCTCCTTTGACCATCTTCTTTCTGTATTGGTAGAGTTGTTGAATCCACATCTCTCTTAATTCTACTTCACTTGGTATTTCCTGAAATCCAATAATATGAAAATTAATTACTTGTGCCTGGGCATAGAACATGTACCTAACTATAATAAGGAGTACAGAATTGGCAAAGCTACAACAAGCCAGTATTACATAATCACACAACTTAAGCATACTACACAAAAATAATATTTTCAATGGTATATTTCTGCAGCAAAAAGTAAACAGAAATTAATACAATTTATAACATGAAATCACATCTTTTTATCCCTTAAGGGGTAAGCAGAGGTGCACATTACGGCACTTAACCTGTTGAATATTGTTAAAAATCATCCCCTAAATTTGTTCATACAAAGTAGTCTCTACACATTGGAAATAAGGTCTATACCGCTTGGGGATATATGTATGTGTTAATTCCACTGTACCATGTAATAGTAATAGGGGCTGAGCCTATTGCCATATACCGGCCACAATTCCAGACTCCATGCTACTGTTAAGATTTTTTTTAAAAACCCAGTAGTATTTTGCCCAACCCAGTAATTGAACCCGAAACTCCGCAGTCACACTTGCGACCACTGGGCTAACAAGGCTGGCTATATAATAAATAAAAAGAAAAGCTTATTCACTACATTCTTGTTTTTCACTGTATGATGTGAAATATTTTTCAATTCCTTATAATATACCTAAAACTATTTAGTACCTACCACATTAAACATCACGATTAAAATTGGAATATGAGAGATGAGAGCATAATCAACTTTCCTATACTTAATATTAATTAGTGTCTCTAATAAGAATAACAAGATACAGACAACATACCAAATGCTATATCATTACTTTTACCTTGTTGCAAGTCATAAAAATACTGCTTAGTATACTTACATCAAAATCAATAATGGAGTCATCACTAGAAATCTTTATTTCCGCTTCAGGTACAGTAACTGTCTGCGAGTTTAAGTCTATCACAATATTTTGTGTTTGCTTCTTATTCTTTGAAGAAGTAAAAGATTTTTGAACAAATGAGTCACTGTTCAACTCTGCTAAAAGGTTCCTGTCATGTATAGTTGGCATATCCTCCTTGATTTCAACCTCCTTGTACTCATAAGTGGGAATTTTTGTCATAGTCAATCCTGCAGCGGCTGCAGCTTTGATTGCCTTCTCCAATTTAGTTTCTGTATCATCTAGGTTTACCTTTTTGGTTTGTGGTAAACGCTCTGTAATATACACATAGGTATTAAGTTTTTATAAAAATAATTGTGTAGCGACTTCTTTATAATATTGCCCATGAGGATTTGAAAATATTTATATACTTAAAAACATCGTCAGTAAGTAACTATGTAACTAGGTAGATTCTGTTCAGAATAAAAAAAATAAAATACACAATGCTTCTTTACAGCAACAATGATAGTTATAAGTAAAACAGTTATAAAAATATGTTTACCAATATCAAAAGAGCTACTCCGGGCACTCCGACTGCTGGAAGAACGCGACCTCTTTGATTTCTTCTTACTGTACTTAGTTTTACTGCGGCTACTCGACAACGATCGTGAGCGATCCCGCTTCGATCGAGGTCTTGATGAAGATCGTCTTCTAGATTTCGACTCGTATCTATCCCTGGACAGGCTTCTACTGTAACTTCTTCTTTTGTGTCTGGACCTCGAAGTAGACCGTTTTCTTTTATGGCTACTTGATTCCGATCGATCTCTCGATCTTGACCTGCGCTTGTGTTTACTTTTTGATCTTTTCCGATCGTAGGATGACTCGGAACTGTACGAAGAACTTCGTCTATCTCTATACCGACTTTTGTCTCGCGGCATAGTCGAAATACAAGAAAATAGCAATTATAATATTTATTTATAAATCATAACCTCAAACAAAATGACAACTTACTTAGACTTTTGACAAATCATAATAACACGTTTAGTTTGTTCATATTATATGTTTGTTAGTGATAGTATATAAATTTCTAATAATAAATATATTCGATCCATGATATTCATTTTCTTTAGTTCGAAGAAATTGGTTATAAGACATAATATTCCAATTTTACTTGAAAGAAGAAATTACTTATACTTGTAATATGTGTGGTTTATTTCTAAAGTAAGTTAGAAATCTAAACGGAAAAGATCAGTCAGTATTTCTAAAATTCAAATGAGACAAATAGTACAAAAATAGACCAATAGATGGCAGACTGGACTTGTATAAAGACGTTTCATTCTACGGCATTTCCAACAAACAAATATTTAAAATTTAAAACATTTTATTTAGTGGAATAAAAGAAACCTTAGGTAAAAGGAGTAAAATAACCTACTATGGTTATATAAAGCATAAACTTACAGTAATGCTAAAATATTAGCGCTTACAATTCAACCGTTTTCGGGTTTTGATTGACATTTTAAAGTGTATATGCGTATAATGAAACTTCCTGTAGGGCAGCGACCGTCAGTCGGCCTCTCGATGACGGAATGTGTGAAAATTTTTAAGATGGTGATCAACTGTATTTTTCATTTAATAATAAAAAAAATCAAGTCTGAATCTTTGTGATTATGTTGAAATGGTTAAAATGTGTTTAAAACAGTGACTGCGCTTGTTAAATCGAGATTAAATAAGTGTAACGGACACAGAGTGCAGTACGTGTTAAGTGCAATCGCTGACATTGTTTCGTTAAAAATTGTTGAGCCCATCGCGATTGTTATGTTTAGTATTTTATTGTGTGCTTTTATAACACCTTGTAAATGGTATAAGAGATTCTGATGTTTCCTAAGTCATGGAGAGGCAGGAGAGATCACATGCCAACATGGAGGCCACTGACTGTGTGGACACAAAACAGGTGAGTCCTACTCAGATAATTGCCGGTTTTTAATAATTTCACCTTTGGCTTACTCATATTGCCTTGGTGCTTGTGAAATTTGCATTGGAATGTTCCAACCAACTGCAGTGATTTGTAGTAAAATGTGATGTTTGGGCAAGCATGTTTTGCACTTGGTAATGTTTTCTGAAGATGTTAAATAGTAAAGAATTGTGTATAGGTGTTCTAAATGTATGGTTTTGTCAAACTTGGTGGATTTGATAGTGTAGAAGCGTATCAAGGCAAGTAGTGGGCGCTGGAGGTGGCTGCCCACACTAACTGAATAAATTATTGGCATTAGAACATTGTTATGAGCCTTATATGTCATATCACACACAATTATGTATATGTGAGTCTTTGTCTTGCTCCTTTTATATGCTTCTGTCTCGATGTTATTGGAATATTCTTGAATATTTATGTTCTAAGGGTGAACCACCCTTCATGAGAAAGTATACATAAGCAAAATAAATAGTCCTGCGATACATTTACTTTATCATACATGACAATAATATTGTAAAAACTAATAAATTGTGTGATCCAACCTGTATTATTACGAAACCATGTTTTTGTATTGATACTCCACATGAACAATATAAACTGGATTACACTTTCTAAATTATTAATACATAACAGTTTTTATTGTAAAGCTGTTCAACAGAATTATTTATAGCCTCTTGCACTTAATTAAGGCCTTGTAATTTACATGACTGTCAAATGAATGTAAAATTTTTGTAATTCTATAAGTTATTAATAGTGCAAGGACATTTGTTTGTTTTTAATTATTTTTGTAGCTTTTTGTAACAAATTTTAATTTCGTTTGTGACTCAACTACCAACTCCCAAGTTTATGAGTCACACAAATCATTGATTCAAGTATCATGCAGGGTTGTTGCTAGTATTTTTATTTGTGTTGTTACATGATATTATTGTAGACTGATTCTCATTGGAAAGTTAGTAGAATGTGTGTTAAACTTCACATTGGTTTTGGACATAACTTTTTAAACTGTTCAACATCTACAAAGCATACTTTATCTTGGTTTATGATATTTTGGAAATAATTTACAACATATTAACGGCTTCAAGCTTGTGTAGTTGTAATATTACAACTGACCATAAAGTTTTGTGTTTATGAAATGGATCAACCAAAATAATATTGCATTTTCAAATTGAATTTAGAAAATTTTGTAATAGTACAGTCTGGACTTGTACTCTATGTTTAGCAGTACCTAAGTAATATTGTTTTCTGTCTCCATGTGTCTACAATGTTTGATTAAGTTGTTGTTTAGGTACTTCATTGACTGCTACTTTAAACTGTCACACACCAAGCGGTCACCGGTGACCGCAACCATTTGTTCTATAATTGTGTCTACAAAACCGGTACTCGACGAGTTAACATAATGTCCTATGGAAAACATGTGTATATCCCTTAGTTAATTTCATTGCAATTGACATTGTGAAATGGGCCTTTACAGTAAAAAAATATGTGAAAATTATTTTTTAAGTGTCACCTCTTGGGCTCGCTGCCATCGCAGCGGTAAGTCCCCTCTTTGAGGAGTGGCTTGAGAGACGCTACGGCGTCCTCACCTACCGCCTGACGCAGACGCAGGTCCTCGCTGGACATGGAAGTTTCGGGAGGTACCTGTGTCTGATGGGGCGGGAGGAAACGCCCGGGTGTCATCACTGTGAGGACCGCCCTGAGGACACGGTGGAACACACGGTGGGAGAATGCCCTGCGTGGGCTGAGCACCGTCCTCAGGGAAGTGATCGGCGATGGCGACCTCTCGCGTCCGGGCCTAGTGCAGGCCATGATGCGGAGCGAGGGGGACTGGGATGCCGTCTCCTCCTTTTGCGAAGCAGTCATGCTAGCTAAGGAGGCGGGACGCGTGAGGCAGCGAAGCGCTGCCTCCTCGAAACCCAGCCATCGCGAAGGACACACCGGGCGTCGGGGATCGCGAGACGATCTCCGGCCACCGTAAGCGCGGGCCTGCGGACGGCGAGCATGGGTGGCTCCCCGTCCGACCAGAAACAGACCCGAGCGTACGGCGCGTCGCGTTCCGCGCGCGCCTCAAAGAGCCATCAGACCACCACAGATGGGGCCCAATAGGGCCGATGCCGATTCGGAGTCGCGGAGAACCTAACGGGTAACCGGGGCTCCGGCTCGACGTGCAGGAGAAGGAACGGGGTGGTTTTTAGTCAGTAAGAGTCTGACACTCCCTCCCGCCTCACCCAGGCGGGAGCAGTCGTTCGATAATTTTCCCCCCTTAAAAAAAAAAAAAAAGTCACCTCTGCCTACCCACCCATTCTGGGGACCATAACAGAGGTGTAGAATAAAGTACTTCTGTATTGTATCTGGATATAATATACTGAGTATACTTACTCGGTGTTGCATTGTCAATCTCCATAATGTAAGCAAAGAGAAAATGTGTCACATTGCATATTGTGTGCTAAGTCGGTGTTCATGTAATATTCACTGAGACATTCTTTTTGAAAGGTCAACAGTTTTCGCTGGTACAATAACTTGACAAAATTCTAACTGTGAATTTTTGTAAGTAACTTGGGCAATAGATTTTGGATATTGGTTATAAAAGTAATTAAATAAACCTAATTTATATTTACATAATGTTGGTAGAAAATTCTTGTTCTAATTAGGTATCTAAACGATAAAACCTTCTAAACTTGGCACTCCAAAATCACAAAATCATCTTTTTTATTTGTAATCTATCCAATAGAGTTTACTGTACTTGCAATTTGAGATTCAGATGCTTCACAAATTGTCTACTTACATTAATAATATTATTGGTATTAAATACCTTTATTTATTTTTTTTTTTTTTTTGATGTCGAGGGGAAACCTTCAAAAGGCGCCTAGCTTTTTGGGGAGAAAGACTAGGGAGTGTGGGATTCTTACCTCACTAAAACCACCCCGGTGGCCACCCTCAGCACCTGTAAGGGGCACCGGGTCCTCTGAAGAGACCTGCTCCGGAGCCCCCACGGTGCAACGCCTGATACAGCACATCCCTAGGGAGACGAGCGTGTCCCTTGATCATCGCTGGTATTAAATACCTAGTTACTTCACTGAATTTGGTCCTAGCGGTTCTTTTATACTTATTTACGTAGTTCCTACAGTCTTTCCATAGGTTTAAAAAAAATGCTAACAAGTCCTGTGTTTGACATTTCGATTTACTTACTTAGTCTTGTCATTTATAAGATATGAACTAAGTAATACTTTGTACAAGTACTTAACAAAGTTTTATCATACAGTATATCTGATAAACCAAAATAGAATAAGATTGAAAAAAATATACAGAACTTTGAAAATACCTTAAGCTTAGGACGGAAGTGCAAACAAAACTAGCGCGCTTATCTAAGTTTGTCCGAAGTTGTCGGCTCGGTCTTGTGGTAGGGGTCGCGAGCGTGGCGCTGAGTTGGGCGTGCAGTTGAAACGCGTCGCGCGCGCAGGTCGCCGTGCGCGCGTTACCCGCGAACTTATCGAACACGCCCGCGCGAGTGATGTCACAAGGAGAACCAGTGGTTACTGTGCTGTGATTGTGAATTAACTATGGTAGCCATGGTGGCATCAGCGTCTGGATATGGCACCCTCCGCCGTTTTCTCAGCGTGCCCGAGGGACAGCACTCTGTTGCTGAAGCAGGGGTCGGACCCAGCAACTCCGTCGCCGTCTCGGTAAGATCACAGCTCGGTTGTTAGGAACAGTTAAGCATAAAGATGAATGATAACGTTATGCGTTTGGAATGCCGCCGTTAATGAGTTGTTGATGCGTTATACTTTATCGAGGTGTGACTGTAATCTACCACAATCCGCGCGATGAATCGATGCCATTGATAAGTTAGTTTGCGATATGATATGACCTATGCATTAAATGTAATACTTGTTAGTTAATCAGTACGCGGTAAAGCGTCTTCTTCAACAGTTTAATTGACATACTAAATGTCGGAAACTCCTCAAGAACATTTTGAAGATTTGCCGATAATTTCGGATTAAACTGTCAGTAGTAATGAATGGCAATGTGCTGAAAATTGGCGGATTGACAGTAATTTTCAAAAAAATAAAGCACTAGAAAGTTTGGCTCAACAAGTTCCATTAGAACGTATACGTGCGTATTAAAATTACTAGACTAGTGCAAAAATACCTACTCTAGTGTTCGTGAGTGGATAACGAAATCTTTATTATTACTAGACCGTTTCTCATTGACCAGTATTGCTTTAGTTCGGCTCTCCGGTATTACCAAAATCTCGAAACTGGTTCAGCACACCACATTAAAGGCAGCTAAAAAAAGAATCTGGACAAATCCATCAGTCTACTACTGTCTGTGAGCGTCCACGGTGGGGTCATCAACCTTACTTTCCTTTTTATTATTCCGCTGTGTAATATTAGCATCGATCGAAAATCCGGCCTTGGCCTCACACGGACCACTAGAACAATTCTTTCGATGATGATGTCACCCTCATCTGTCGGGGTATATGCGGGATACGGCCAAGGTTAGGCCAACAGACCGTGGCTGTATCTCTAGCGGATCACGGCTCGTTGCTCACCATCCGCGAAAGGAGCACATCACTCACTGGCGATGGCTGGTTACCGAGCCACATCAGATATCGCTTACTCGCTTTTTACCTTATGCAAATTGATATGAATCGTGTCCACATCATGTAGCAAATTGGTACAATAACGTTTTACATAGTTGAAAACGCACTAGACGAGACGACAAATGAAGACTCGCAATTCTAGAAAAATACTGAGTGAGTTCAGCTGTGACTTGTATGTTTTCCGCACCGGTACGGAATCTCGATTACAGAGCCGTTGATCAAACCGTCCTTCCTCCCTTGTACTTTCTTCAGTATTAGTCTGCACCGGTGCGTAGAGAAAACGGCACAAATCAAATACGATCGCCGTGATAATAATACAGTCAATGGAAATGGAGAGTACCTAGTAATTCACCACGATTGTTCCAAGCGGTTTCCTTTCCCACCCGCTAGTTTTTTTCAAACTCCGATAAAACAAATTTGAATAAGCTATTGATGTTGTTGTCTGACTTTCGCCTTATATTTTAAGAGGAGAAACGTAACGTAAAATTGCAATGGAACTGATCCACAAATGATCCGCATCGAGGAATTATGAAAAACATTTATTTCACGCTTAAATAATGAGAATGAATCGTTTTATCTGTTGCACATAAAACTGGTTGAACCACATCGTGGAAGTAGCTTTTGGAATGCTCATTTTATTCGTCGTACCTAAACGAGGCTAACAAGTTTACTTAAGGAATCTAATTAAAGTTGTCGAGATGACGAAAAAATTCTCACAACCATAACGAAAATCTTGGGAAAACAGCTTTGTAAGAACATGAAATGCCATTTATATTATTGAAACACGTTCTGGTTTAATGCCACTCGAACTTTTATGTATCCCAAAGCTCTTAGTGGTAGTATTTAGCACAGTTAGTTTAGAGGCAGCCGGACATGTTGCGACACGGCACATTGTGGTGCCACCTCTTAGTGCATGCTTCCGCCCACGACTCTCTTATATGGCATGGACCTTGTTACGGTTGCCATACGTAGAAACATCCACACGACTGGATTTTGCAATGTTGTGTTTGTGTCGCCTTGTCCGGAAGGTTGTAATTAGTTAAATTCCTTCATCTTCAGCTGGTTCGAGTTCATATCATAATTACTTGATGTATTCTTAATTGATCAGTAAGTACCTGGTAACCTTTTGTAGCTACTATGTTTCTGAGTATTGTGAACGGAGACACGCAGTTGTATTCTCATGTAAATTCAGAAATTCTCAATAGCTAAAGTAGGTAGCACAGTGAAGTAACTTTAACTGCCATTTTAAACATTATGCAAGATAGAAGCTCTACAAACAAAACCTATTACCCACGCCTAATGAAACTAATACTTTCAAATATGATCAAAGTGAAATGGATGGATGAAATAAATCTTAAGCAGTCACAATTGAAGGCGGACGTCGATCAAAGATTAGAACCGCTCTTAAAGCAAGTGTATGGTGGGTTGCGATGATCCGTTCCCAGATTAGTCTGGTTAAGAATTTCTTTATAATTGTAGCACGTATGCAGCGTCTAACAATCGCGGTGTCAAAGAAAATATTAATTAAACTCGTCACACTCGCTACTTAAGTGTTATATCTGAGGGGAAATTTTAATTTAGTTGAAGAAATCTCTGATTTCTTTTTATCAAGCATGCTTTACTGTATTTTCGACCGCGTTTAGCAATGGTACACCATAATTGGTACTGTTATTTCGACACCTATGTTTAAACGTGATGACAAATTGAATGTGTCCGTTTAACTATGTTATGTCATGAATGTGCCGTGCCGTAAAGGCGTTAATTGTTAGTTTTACTAACAATACGAATAAATAGGCAATACAAACATTAATCATCGGTGCCAAACATATCGTCAGGAAAACATTATTTTAGTCTGTGACCGATGGTTTGTTGAGTATCCTTGAGTTACGCCATCTGTTACGTCGTTTGTCCTGGTTTCATATTTGTTGTAAACGGTCGATTTATTAATATGTCTACGCTAAAAAACTAAAATTGTAACCACCCAAATTCAATGTTCATTGCTCTTGAATAAAAAATGTTATTAGATATTACTTAACCCGGAATGCGGTTACGTGTTAACATCAATGTATTGAGGCATTCGCTATGATAGCCGTACCAGAGAAAGCTATAAGAGGAATGTTTTGCGCGGTTACTTTCATGTGGTCGAGCTTTATATTACATGCCAGTGAAGAAATTGCCTGTTCAAATCATATCTGTTGTGAACCTTCACGTGTGCTGTGCGATACAGCTAATCTCCAGCTCCATTATTGTGGGAATATAGCTGTCTACTGGAGAAGTCACCATGTTTTATTACCTAGCTATAAAAGTATCATGCAATTACTTTAGCATGCTTGGGTGATCGTTGCTCTATATCTTTTATAATTATTAATTTACTGCCTCGCTACAAATAGATTGAAATACAGTTACAGTTATTAATTTTGCAGCGGTTCTCCTTTTAGTTGTCTTAGTATTACTTAATCAAATATCTTTTTTAGGATGTGATTTTTTACGACAAGAGAGGCGATGAACCATCAATGTATGTACATTATGTGAGTTCTATCCATCATAAAACTTTCATTTCTTATTAGCTACTCTTAAGTAAGTGCCTATTACTTTAGTTCGAATGTGATCATGTTTTAAAATTGTGGTTCCATTACAATTCGAATTTAGACATAATTTTCTATAATAATTATTCTAAATTTCCGTGTCTAATTGCGATACTAATTTGAAACTATAGCAATTACATATATTATTTTTGGTACAAATATTTGGTCAGCCGTGTCGATGTTGGTCAATAATATTGGTAACAAACATGATGTCATTGCGAAAAGTGAAATTGGTGCCCGGAAGGCATGTGTTTGTACAAATCACATGCTAACAATCAATTGTTTGAGAGTAATATTGAATGGAATAACGCCATTCATGAACAAAGCTCTTTTAGCTTTTGATGGTGGATAGATTCAAAACATGCAGGTTGTGATTGGAAAATGTGATGTACTGTTCTGTGTGGTTTCCAGATTTGCAATCCAACAGCATTTGAATTGTTAACTTATCGGCAATATTTCGTGAGAAATTGTCTAGACATGCATGTGGCTATCAACTGAATGAATTTTCACTTATTCAAATCATGTCAATTTCCTTCATTTTAAAATGATTTTACAGTTAGTTATACGTAGGCTAGCTCGCAAAATTAAATATGTTAAAATGACTGGAATTGTCGGTAAATTCTAGATAGAAAGAAATATTACGTATGTAGTGGATGTTTAAAGGTTACAACATCACTTTCTCTAAGACTTAACTCTCATGACGAGATGTGTTATCGTGTTTCACTGTCTCTCTTTATCTTGTTATCTCAATCATCTGACATTTTGCATTTTATGCGCTTATTATACTGAACTCAGCACTTGTTATTTACGTATTTATTATATGTTTCATTTTATTGGTTTGAAAGTCGCTAAAATTAGTCGTACGCTTGCGCCTAAAAACGCGTTTTGTTAATGAACTACCAAATAATGGTGAAAACTTTTCATTCGTAGATCTTGAATAGACGATGATTCCTTTCAGTCACATTTCTTTTCATTTCAAGATTCATGACGAGTGCAATGGTTTTGGTATTTTCTATTTTTATACAGATTTCGAAAGTATTATGGACACAATTGGCGATTCTTATTTTACGTCTGCGCCAACGCACATTTTTTCGTTTAATATTTCTATTTTTTCCTTTTACGGGACATCTGCACGACCAATCAAATAAAAAAACGTCTCGTTCGAGATTATGTAATAAGTTTAGTATTTATCAATTTGTTTTTGTAGTTCAGTAAGTATCATTATATTACCGTCATTCTAGTTTTAAGTTATTTCAGTAATTTTATTTTGTTCTGTATTTGTTGCATGTATCATCTATCTACACTGTGTCTTATGTCTTTTTAATTTCCTTTTCCTGTCGCAGGTCTGCAGGAAGAAATCCTTTAAGGGATATGCAGTACCTATGTACCTCATGTTTATAATGTGTTGTCCTTTTTAATATTGTCTGTGTGGTGTAGGTACATAAAATGATAAATAAATAAAAATAAATAAATATCAGGCCTTTGTGGTCTTTCTTCATAGACTCTTCAAGATCAATACTTTTATGTAATGCTTTGTCATGACTGATCTTCGTTTCTGTATCTAATCTACTTATAATAGCTGTGAGTGATTTCAAGCAATCATCTCTAGTCAAGTGTAACGCATTACCCGTTTTGGATAAGTCTACTGGTTCTTTATTTTAGCAGGAATTTCTTGCTTAAATGATTTTTGACAAGCCACGTTCCTCAGCATTGACCAGTATTCAATGAGCCTGTACATGAATGTGTAGGAAAACCAAAGCGCTCAGGAAACAATAAAACGGTAGCTATGCAAGCGGCGGGAAATTGTTTAGTGCTTCCAGAATTCTAAATCATCACACCGCATGCTTACCCTAAATAATGTTCCAAGAAAGTCCATTTCACGCATCTCGCTTTAAGATGCGGGGATTCTTGTGCAATTCCCTTAGCGGTCCGGATTCCATGGCAAGTGGTAATGTCGTGCAAACTGCCAGTATTGTGCGCCGCAACATCCGTGGGAAATCTTGAAAACGAGCCTTGCATGCATAAGTAACTGGCCCCTATGCTTAGGATGCAGTTTCGTCATTCACCACGTTGCTGTTATGAAAGCTACACGCAGGATTCTCAGGTTGTTAACTAATATTGCCTTAACAATTATTGCTACTAGTTTTAGCATATTTAGTAGAACATCCAACATTATTTAACTAGTCAGGAGGCACTAAGTATTTTGCTATACTATTAGTATTGTACTAATTTGAAACTGTTATTATAATTAATCCTTACATTTAACTTAAAGCTACTTGGCATTCAGATAAAACTAATATTTTAGCAACCTTTGTAGTATTTTAAGATTTTTTTAAACCTTGCTCATATCAATTTAAAATGTTTTTTTTTTATTTTTTTATTCTACATGTAATTAATACAGGGTTTTTATCCATGAGGATACGCCAACCCCATCGTACCTAATACTACCTATAACCATTATATAAACAAAATAAACAAAACCTTAAAATTAAACATGAAAGTTCCTAATTAACTTAGTCAACGAAATACATCAACTGACACAATCGTTTTGCTAATTCAGAATTTGGCTGAGCTAAAATAGATTGTATCAACCCTACCTCTTGTATATTTAGCTGGAATTCAATTTAAAATGGTTATTAAGTAAATTTTGGGATATCGTACTTTTTTCTACCCATAAGAATTTTGAACTTTACAAAAACTTATCATAAATGTTTTTGTTGTGTGACGATGTGCCGAATCGAATTGTGCTTACTTGAGATCTTCGTTAAGATGTTATCGAGAGTCACGGAATTGATATTAAACTTTCCATTAAGTAATTTTACTCTGTAGATAAATATTTATTAGTAACTAAAATCAAACAGTTCTATTTATAAACTTTTATTATCATAGGAATGCTTTCTGTAATTTTAAATCCCTTGTAGATAATTAACAAAGAAGTAAAGCTCTTTACTTCATTAACGTAGATTTCCACGTCACCATCAGCTTTGCTATTTTAGGCGTTTTGATCATAGTTGCTACCTTACCTCCTGAATAAAATGGGCTTTAAAATGCACATAATATGCAGATGGTTCGAATGTGGTAAATATTTTCATCTTTATCTTGCATCTTGAACCGGATCGTCAACTTGATCCATCAGCCATAATATTTGCACTCGGCACTGTCACGGTGATCTCTCTTATACCTCCACGCTTCGTATTCTAATGGAAACGCCAATATTTTTAGTTGGCTACAAACCTTGAACAGTTTAACGTTTTATTTTGTTGCTTTGATTAGCAAAGGCTCCACGCCTACTTAGATTTTTTGCACAATTCGTGTTAGCATCAACGTATCGAATGTTTGGGTGTATTAATGTTTCCAAAAAGGTTTTATGTATATTTTGTGTTGTATCAAACCGTAAAACCTAATTTAATAACACACCCAAAAGTAGCATGTAAGAATTTCAATTTTAGGTCACACATTTGTGACGTCGCGTGTGGCGACGAAGTTGAATAAAAAGCTCTTTCGGCTGGTTTGGCCAGATGTCGGCAACATCGCACAGACGACACCTTCTATTGTTCACTAGTATTTATTTAATATTCGTGTACACACCAATGTGATCAAAGTCTACGTGAGAGGAATGCTGATGCGGTCACAAGCTTATTTACCTTAACAAACTCGTATCTAACAAGAAAAGTATTCCAGCGTATTGGAGGCGTCAACGAGTTTTACCTTGCTTTCGCAATGTTTCCTGTTCACATTAAACCACTTTCGACACAAGTTATAATTTTAATTCAATATTTTTACCGATCAGTGACGTAATGAGCTATGTAACGTCTAATAAATAGTGGAGTGAGCCGGCGGTCATATCGATCGTCCGACGTTACTTGTAATATAGTGGTGGTTACGAAATGTTTATATTATTAGTCGTCGTTGGCGTCGGTTGCTCCCTTTGCATATTGGCGCCACATCTCCGACTTTCACCGAGATATCTCGCTACTGCACCGTACAATTGGGTCATGTTTTAGGAGATTGAGAAATATTCCATAATATTTGGGACTTCTTGTTACAAAGAAAAACCATTTTAAGGCTTTCACGATGTTATCTAGAGAAAGATCATCAGGGGAATGTACTGAGTAAACAGTGCGATAAGTTATCGGGCATGGCATGACGATTTTAGCTTAAACATTGAATTTGTTATCGTTGACAACAATTACTATAGACACGCGAATATTTAAACTGGTGATAAACACTTCTTTGTTATTTAAAAATTAATTCTGTAAAGGAACTTGAAGAAGATTATTACCTATGTAAAGTATTTTATATGAACAGTAAGTCACTTCCTCTCACTTCCATAGCGATCACAATGAGCCTTGACAGTGCTACGATAATATCAGCGTAGGCTCTGAGGCCACTGTAATTTTCATTAACATCGTTCGCGTGTGGACAGACAGTCATCTGTGTAATATCTGTGTAATTGCCGAATGTGATATAATTGTTTGTCTGACCGTAAAAACTCTTGACGTCATTTTTTAACCATAGGTCTTTAAATATTTGTCTGTCATCACTTTTTTGTTGTACCCAAACCGATTCATAGGTTAAGCCTTCTCGTTACCAACAGCCTACAACGAATTGCTCTACAATAAAGTTAATGGTCAATTGAGGCTGCGTGGGTCTGATATATTTATAGTTCTTACTAGTTATGACTTCATCGCATCACCGATCTGTTGACATTTCTGCTCAGTGCTCATAATGGCAGTGTTCCGTTGCGCTGTTTAGATTTGATGATTTCTAAACAAATAGTTACAATTTATCGGTCTCTTTAAAATCGGTTATTAAGGTTCGTTTTCTGTTTCTGTTAGATGGTGTCATTATTGTAATTCAGGTATTAAAGCCAAAAATTTTACTTGTTACACATTTGCTCATCCATTGATGTAAATTGGTTTATTCAATTAGTGGTCTGTGAAAGCCATCACAATAATATTTATTTGAATACAAAACAGTAAACCGTCAAGGCTATCATTACCTCTTATTCTTTTTTTTTTGCTAAAAAACAACATTTTATCAGAAATAGTCTGAGTAACCATCGGTCAGGTGGATCGAAGTGACTCAGAGCAGGGCAAATCATTTCTTGTTTCCTGCACCGCAAAACTAATTGTGTGTTCCATTAGTTCCGCTAGCTGCTAAAGCTCGGTAATGCTACGATTGCCTCTACAATACTAGGACAGTACCTGTATCTACCATAAACATTCACAGTTTCACACACAATTGTAATAAATCATTACGAAGAAATTCTGGAAACTTCCTGCTTCCTGCTACTTGAGGGTTATGTGAGACATCGTGAATTTTAAAATCGTTGGCGTTTTATGTTTCTTTACAAATATGCAGATCACGTTTCAATTGTCTATTGTGTTGGCCTGATGTTAAAGTTATTTTCAATGTAATTTCGTGAGTACCTGGGACCTCGAGCTTCCTCTCATCTCGGCATCGTGATTCCAGTTATTAGTTTTCTATATACCAATTATGGCAATCTAATAGCACTTAATAGGGAGCCTTGCTAAATTCCATTCAGGTGGTTGGAATTGGAATTAACTCGGACGTTTTACCATGTTAGTTCCAATGAATATGTATTGATGTAGAGTTCTTAGGAGCAAGAAATTCTTTTTCTCAGCGCCGCTGTTCGTTGAGTTGTCTCCCATATTTGGTCACCCATGAATCACTTCTCGTCAAACTTGTCCAGTATTGACTTTGTATACAATTTATTTCTCGTGTGTTCGTTGCTTTGGACTCTTGATGTCCCTTCCTTGAATTTTCACCTTGGATGTAGTCTGTCTGTCCTTATTTGTATTAGCTTTTGTATTTCGTTACAGCTGTAAGCAGCCTAGCTGTAGCTGGAAGCTGGCTGCAACAGGTGACTATTTTAGTTGACTGTAAAAAGTTGGCCAGTGTTCATAAAACAAAAAGCTTGCCGCAGCAGCCGTTGCCAGCAGATGCAGGGCATTAGTATACAATATCTTAAGAGACAGGCTGACCTATTAAAATGCCAATATATGGGAATTACAGAATGTAATGCATGATTAAGTACACTAGTTATTGTAATTACTAGACACGCGACGTGAAATGTATTCAATAATAATGTTTTGTTTCTTTCTGACAACTTTTTTCATGCTAGCTCTAGCTATGCATGTATTTCCGTTTACCGATAATTTGTTGCCGGAATCATAAAAAGCATTCTATAACATTATAGCTGTTACTCATAATTTAGTAAATTCGCGTTTAAGGTGAAACTTTCATTTCCTTGGTTTCAGCTCAGGTTTAAATACAATAAATACTTCTTTTATTTTTAACTTAATGGTCGCATATTATTTAGAATTGGTTCTTTATTAAGATCCTATGTTAACCGCTAATATTATTTTAGCAAATAGACCAAATTCAACTAACTACTCAGCTTATTTGATCAATCACAGAAGTGTCAAAATTTGAATCGATTTTATCTCACTCGCACTTGTGAGAGAGAAGAGAGCTTTTGTCTTCAGAGACATAAGTTAAAGTACTTGTGCGGGGGCTGTGTGGGCGCTCGACCTCAGTGGATTGCGTGGGCTGCAGGTGCCAACGCACCTTTCCAGTTTCCGCGCATCGGCTGCCATGGACTGCGAGCCTTCGATCCGAATCGACGATAATCGACTCGGTTAACTGTTTACAATTGTTTTGCAACGAACCTTCACCCTGTTTCATAGATTCTATCTTATTATTTACCCATTTTGTTATCAATCCCAGTGCTTTGGCAACTTCCTTAACTAGTTTTTTAATGCATTGGATTCAATTGAAATTGTAGCGGCTATTTCCAAAGAAGTATCCACTGGATAGTTACATTTAAGTTCTAATCACAATTATGATATAGTTATTTACATGCCCTGTGACAAGTACTGTTATTTTGAATTAAAATATAAAACAATAAAAGTTACATTGCCCTTTGTTCCGCGGGTCAGACGCATGCAGCTCAAGTGCAAGTTACTCACACTCCAACAAAATAATTTAATCCATGAAGGATAAATGCATTGAGGGCATGCATTCAGAACAGGTTTTCTTTGAAATCACTATTTGCTACTGCGTGTCTGTACTTTAAATGGTCGCGTAATAATTCATGGAGCAGCACATCTGCTCGTGAAAGCATCAATGATGTGGCGTCGACCTGTCTGTCTAATGGTCGTGTTCCGCTTGAGCTGAGCTGCTTCGCTGCTAATCTCTCATGGCCACGGTGGACAAACAATCAGGAAATGCATTCTCCAGCTTGTACAATCTATAACAAGGGTAGTAATGAGCGAACACTGACCACACCATTCCTTTGCCCACCCAAACGTGGTTTGGCCATAGGAGAGAGTGAAATGTGTGTACAGCGACGACTTCGCTAATTGCGCAGCAATTAACCACCAAGAATTGAGTGTAGAGAGTGGCCTACCCGCTCCACTTGCTATATGTTATAGCGTGGTGTATGAAAGTACTTAATAGTCGACTCTTTACGAGCGAAACGCTCCTTAGGTTTGCAAATTGAATGAGTTTGCTCCGACTGTGTTTATATTTTTTAAATGTGTGAATTCACTTAGAATTGAATTCAATTTGGTTCTAGAGGTATATTGTTGTCTAGGCGAAAACTGTCCACTTGTTGAATGCTATTCTCCCTTCTCCAGTATGCATACGTTTATTTTATGAATATAAGATGTAAAGCAATTGGAATTTAATGCGCCGTGAAGAGATGTGGGATATAAACCATGAACTTATTGCATTTACTTAGACCACAGTGAATCAAAGTAAATTATATGAAAGTAACTACTGTATTTTATAAACAAACATTAGGTATTACTCAATCTTGTTCCCATAGACGAAGTTTAACATAAAGGTTTTCTGAGACGAAATTCTTGTTAGATAAACAATGTTAATGAATACTTTAGCAAAATATATTAACATACCAATCTTAATGGTTGGTAGTTAATGTTGTTATCTATTGACATCAAAATATTTACAATTCAAACCAGCTTAAAGGTTTCCTCTAGATCCGCGTCCCTACTAGAAACTAAACAGCTGTGAGTTATGTGAGGCTTGTTTCAATTTGCATATTTGGCACAACTATTTGAGATTTCATCCCACATCTTACATCGTTTATTGACTGAAATCACGGGGTAAAACTTTTCAGTCGTTGTATAAAATACGTAAGTAGACACCACAAAGCCTTTCTTTAGACCTAAACCTAAATCGAAGTCTTGTAATTAATTTAAGCTTAGACTCCCCTGAGAAGGACTTTCTATAACCAGCCTTTGTTCTGCCTAGTTGAAATATTCGCTAGTTTGATTTAATATTGCATTTGAACAAGATTAACGACCCGCCGACAGTCTCCTGGGGTGTAAGCTACAGGTGTAGGCGGCCATAACAGTTTCAAAATGGTTACCCAATTTACTAATTTTAGGTGGTAATAAAATTCTCCAGTACTTTTCCTAAGATTACCCGTATTTCAATGTCCATGTCTATATTCGATACGGAATGCTTTAATTGTCAAAGAATTTAAAGCATCGTCTAATTTTGGCGTTGTATTCAAAGTTTGAATCGCTGTTAATTACAGTGCTTCTATGAAAGAATTCCTTATAAGTTTTCATGAGATAATTTTTTTAATTCATTAAAACCATTTCGCATACTCGTAGAAGAATACATAGCTACACCAACGCAGAATGTGTCTAACATTCAATTGGAACTCAATGCCAATCAATCATTAAATGGAACGACAGATACCCTATTAACTTTAACTGTTTGTCTCTGTTAGCACGATATTAGTGTCTACTAATATCTATCCGATTTCATGCAAAACCAATTCCAAGTTAATTAATTTTGATTGGGTAATCTATTCAAGAATGTTGATGTACGTTTTCTTATCTTCCATCTGTTCGTCCGTCGACATACTAGACAGTTTTTCATTGTACTTAAAGTATGAGCCTAGTTTCTCATCGGTATATGAAAGCATTTATGTTTACGTTATAAACATGAGTTTCCTTTTTATCCTCGTACGAGTAGTTTACTGTGACATTCTTGATCGAGCCCGTCCAAGTAGCTTCCTATTTGGGAGTGTCTCCGTGCAGTGGACTATTTTTATCCGTGGCCGCATGCGCCGGCACGCGTCCGACCTTTCAGCTGTATGATTTGTCGACGTTCTGATACTGTTATTGATAGCTAAGCTCATCTTGTTCATTTTTTGCTTCGTCTCTCTCCAATGTTTGAGGCGCATTTTCGAATAATGTTTCCGCTTCCAACGTTACTTTATTTTTGTTTGTTATTCCGTGTGGTATACTGAAGCAACTCTTTGATCGTAACACTCAAACGTTTCGTTGGTTTCTGAATAGTTCTTCTGTCAGACTACATAAAGATTTCTTTTTTCATTTACAAGTTTTATGTGTACTGGTGGATGGGTAGATTTTCTAAAATGTCTTCCACGATACAATCAGAAAACCTCGAAACGTTTCTCCATGTCGTGTGGCTTAACCGTACGTGTTATTAAAATTCTGCATCTCAACGGATTTCTCAACTTCGTGATGCGTTTGCATGATATAAGTATTAGTTTACAGTAAATTAATAATAGAGACTTGTGGTTCGCGTGCTTACTTTCTCACTTGCATGACGAATTTGATGTAATAAAGTCGCGTTAGGCTCTCAACAACTAGGTATTCACAATATATTCCATCATTCGTTGGATGATACTGATTCCATATGACCTTGACATTGAGCTTCAATATTCATATGGATTATGCTCTTCGCGGCCATATTTTATGACATCATTTTATGTTGTATCGTGATGTAAGTTTTATTATCAGACGTACGATATTTAAGTACTCAAAGCGCGAAGGTATTCATGCGATGTAAAGTATTGAAAGAAGTTTATAGTTGTACTGTCTGTACGTACCAGACGATACACGTCGTATCCAATATAGCAATGCCAAGAAGTAGTAACACTAAACTGAATTCGTTTTAGTGCTGTTTTCCAAAGTAGAGTAACATTCATGGACGTTTTATTGTTTGTGCCAAAGAGTCAATTCAATTAACTTGTGTACAATCAACCAGTCTACTATCACATCAACGAGTACTGAGTGATGATAGTGCTGAACACAAATTAGTGTTCAGCACTATCAAGGACCACTTCGGTTCCACTTATTGATCAATGCGATCACAATAAGCGGACGTTGCCATAACGTAGCAGTGGTTGACTATTGACAATAATTGTGGCAATCGACAGCCGACAACTGGCTCAATGGAACTGCTATTTGCAATTATTACCTCGTTAACAGATAGATGACGACCTAAGATATGAGTAGTTTGTCATCATTGTACTGGTTTATGATTTTAATGACCTTTTTTTTTTTTTTTTATGGGCGGAAAATCATCGAATGACTTCTCCCGCCTGGGTGAGGCGGGAGGGAGTGTCAGACTCTTACTGACTAAAAACCACCCCGTTCCTTCTCCTGCACGTCGAGCCGGAGCCCCGGTTACCCATTAGGTTCTCCGCGACTCCGAATCGGCATCGGCCGTATTGGGCCCCATCTGTGGTGGTCTGATGGCTCTTTGAGGCGCGCGCGGAACGCGACGCGCCGTACGCTCGGGTCTGTTTCTGGTCGGACGGGGAGCCACCCATGCTCGCCGTCCGCAGGCCCGCGCTTACGGTGGCCGGAGATCGTCTCGCGATCCCCGACGCCCGGTGTGTCCTTCGCGATGGCTGGGTTGCGAGGAGGCAGCGCTTCGCTGCCTCACGCGTCCCGCCTCCTCCTTAGCTAGCATGACTGCTTCGCAAAAGGAGGAGACGGCATCCCAGTCCCCCTCGCTCCGCATTTTAATGGCCTAGTTTGCAATATATTTTACTTATCTGAACTTCTGTACCGACTTAGCATAGATTTTAATCAGGATTTTCCATTGTTTCAGTCGAAGCAACGGGCATCGATAAAATGGCTGTTGACGAAGGCGTTCAACAACAGGGTCCCGGATAATCTTCAGGAGCCCTTTTACAGGGATCATGAGGTGAGTGAATATGAATGGTGGTGATATGAATTTTTCTTAACTTTCGTGTTATGGTTATCTGAAGGCATAATGAATTTGATTATTGTTTTAAACTAAATTAATATCGCATTATGTCCTTGAATGGATAGAATAATGACCCATTGTCTTCTAAATTTCAAAACAATAACATTCTTCTCGATTTCTCACGCGCAGATGTCCAAAATGATCCGAACATCTCAAAACACCCTGACAATTAAATTGCTGTTCATCATATAAACGTTATAACGATAGCAAGAAAGTATTTCACTTAAAAATGCGCTTATTTAACGTTTATACTTGAAATGTGTATTATTTAACTGTCTTGCTTTTCCACATTCGGTACAATATCAGAAAAGACATAGTTCTAATATTACATAAGCAAGTAAACTTTCTTCAAAAGAAAAAAGTAGTACAATGTGCCTTTGTATCGTGAACAATGATTACTGAATTTTCGAAGTAATCATTGTTAGGTCAACAATTTGCGATAGCGTGTAACGTACAGGCTTACATCGTGACGTAACGACATTAGGGTTTCTACTTCGGTACACTAAATAGGAAATGTGAAAGGAGTCGATAGTCTACAGACGTCTACTATTACTCAGTTTAATGATAAAGAAGTAAATGTCACAAAAAGTAATCAATCTCTATTACAAGCCCAAAATATAAGTTTTTTTTTTAATAAAATTTATTGTGTTTAGCGACTGATGTCACTTTTTCTAGGCGTAACTTTTTTGTTTGCCCTCTCGCTGTGAATATAGAAACTCATGTTGGTTTATGATACGTTTACTCTGTTTCATAATAACGTATGCATTGAATTTGTTCAACTGCAAGGTTTTGAACAAATTGGAATTTCAGTTAGGCTTCTCTAAACTATTGCAATCTTGTATCAAGGTAATTTTCAGACAACCTATAAAGCTGTTCCTGAAGTAATAAAGCATTTGGTAAAATGCGGAACTCGGTTTGGGGTCAAATACACGCTAGTTTAAGTTACTGACCGTTTCCTACACATAGTTAATGCAGACCATCGCCCCCTAACCTCCGCAATACGTAACCGGGTCATTCCAAACTGTAAAGGTAACAAGTATTTTGTTACCTACAATAGAATTATAGACTAGGTATTTACATTGAAAACTGCCAACAGTAGGACAGTGTTTACCCCAAGAAAGCGTGACGAAGGTATGAAAAAACTGCCTTATGATGTGAATGTTGATATCTCTTGAAATATATTAACTGCAACCACAACATTAGATCCTTTGAAGCAGATAAAAGAACGTTGCCCCAAAACACGGTCAATGTTCAGACATTTCTCAACTCGAATTTCCACTACATTTGTACTCGCATCGTTTATACTATAAACGACTTTAATAGACGCTTCCACTGTTGTAAACAGTTAATATTAATTTTGCTTACATATTCCATGTTCATCATTGACTAAAGATAATAAACACATCGAAGTCTGTATGTTTATACAGTTTTATGGTTCGTGGACTGTGCTCACTGCTCGCAGTGCCCACATCTGCCTTGCATTTGATTAGATCACAGATATTGTCCCAAATGGAGACAGGGTTCATATTTCAAAACTATTATTCCTAGTAGTGTCTTGTTACACGATTGTTAGAATTCTGTCACTTAACGAAGAATGAGATCATTTATTTTGAAAAGGTTTCATTTCAAATCCGACGTCGAATTCAGTTCAATAAAAGTGCATTTTCTTCCGAAGAACAAATAGAATCGGTCACATGAAACAGATTAGTTTCTCTGGTCGGATTTTGCCCGTGCCTGCTAATATAAAAGAAATTGCGGTAGATCTCCGCAGACCGCCGACAGGATTGACCTTTAATTTCAATCCCTTTTTATTTTTCAGTCGGTTGCTGCGAATGTACAGAAGACAATCGTCTTCTGTACATTTTCATATCATTGTTTATTCACTTTCAACTGCTTTTGGTATTGACCAAAAGCAAAGAAAAATGCCGTAAAATTATGTACAACATTTCTACTTCTACATTATAACAAATTCCATGCACAATCGAAGTGAAAATGACTGATTTGGAAATGGTCAGATTTTCATTTACTATTATTTGTCAAATTTTGATCCTTCGATATAGATTCCAAAGAAAGACTGATGATGACCACGAAATAACAAGGTTCACCTTCAAAGGCATGCCAATGCTAGGCTAACGACGCGTCATCGAATGTAACCGATTTGGTTGATTTTCGATTAACCCTTTCATACGTAAACCATTTTTATCATCTACCAGCTCGGAATGGTTGCCCTTGAAATAAAAGTTTAGTATGAGCATGGTATAATATTGATCGCAACCATCCCGCCACAGTTGCTTTGGGTTGGTAACTAGAGTCACGCGAGCTTTCAGTAGTGAACAAAATGTGCTTATAGGAGTGTCCCTAGTAATTACGTCCTTATGACTGTGTTTGACCTAGTGGTGCCCATGTGGTAAAAAATGGCTGTGATGAAAAATAAACGGAAACACAACAAAAATGTAAGGTACATTCTGTTTACAAAAGAATCTTGAGGCAACAAAATGAAATTGTCTTCTGCAGAATATGATTACGTCTTGGAACTCAAGTTTTTTGTTGCATGATTAGAAATACTTGATTTTACATAAAAAAATAACCTCATAACCTTCAAAGTGCTGAAGGCCCTTGAGCCAGCCTGTAAATTAAGATGATATCTAAGATTTAGCGTCTTCACCGTTATCATGTTTACATAATCTCTCAGGAATTTAATTATTATTTACCTTCTTTATCAGCTTTATCGTGTAACTGATATCCACTTCTCATATTTAAACAACATTCATTAAAAATGTACGGGCAATCATTTTACTGGCTGTTGTGAACAGCGAGTAGCCGTCGAGATCATGATTTGTTTGGTTAGCCTTTCTCCGATGATTTCTAAGAAGCCTGTACATTTATCATTGGTAGTGCAGCGGATGTCCATTAACGATTGTTATTGCGAACGAGTTCAAGGACCATTATGTTTGTATCAGATATAGCCGTACTTAGATCATGGGAACCCTGGATTTCGAAGGTACTCGAAATTGGTTGCCCTTAACTTCCTATTAGAATTTGTGTACCTTACCTACGAGCCATAATATTCGAAATATATTGAGATTGCTATCAGACGTCCATAAAGTCATGCTTCATTTGAGTAATGTGTAATAGCAATAATTTAATTCTATCATCTGAATTAACTATTGTTTGCTAATATCTATGTTAGATAACTGTTCATTGAATGCGTGGGTGAAGCTGGGATTGATGCGTATTTCGCTTCGTCGAATGTTCCTTTTGGAATATTGTAGACAATATTGAGTTGTTTGAACTCCAGTCAAAAGGTGACTTGGGTGTTATTGCTTTGTTCCAGAGGTCGACAACCAGACATTGGCAAAAAGGGGTGACCAATTATAATTTCCTGAGGCTACATTTACCTAGTACCGTCCATTAGAGACGACTATAACAATAATAAACTCTATTTCCTAAAGGTATAAAACGGCCAGTGCAATAAAACCGCTATCCAGCTTTACATGGATTAAACAATCACAACTCAGGTTTATTTCCTTGTTTTGTATTTTGTACCACAAGAAACGGATTTCATTCAATATAAATAAACGTAATGTCCCTTTGAAATGTTATAAGTCGCGGTGTTCTGGCTCATCTAAATTTTTTCAAACCGATTTCCAGGTCGAAAATATTTCTTAATGAACGCACATTCGTCTAACTATTGTACCATACTATTTTTACATTTTGGAAGTAACCTTCTAACGAAGAAAATTGCTGATAGTTAAGAACTTAAAGTTCAAATTGGAATGTGCATCTGTTCTAAAAGAGGCAAATGTTAAAATTGTCGCTTCGCTTTAAAAATAGTCTACATCGTTTCCGCCTTCGGGAAACTGGTGATACCTTTTGTTCTTTTCGCTGGTGACTAGTGAGTGACTCAGCTGGTTTATTACACATAGATGATGTTTTCCGGATTCGGTTATTATCGTACCTACTATTTGACCAGTATTTAATCTCATGCCAACCATACATTGTGTTCACATATCGCCAGTAGAAATATTGTCTTTGAATAGTTATTGTTTTGCAAGTCGGCGACCTCATTGTAACTGTATGTGTTTGTGCGTCGGGCTAGGTTCTGATTTTCTGGTTGTTACGCTTCAGTGTTTTCTAAGGCTGCTTGGCAAAGTCGAATGGCTTCGTATTGTTCTTAAAACTTATTGGAAATTAGTAGTCATACAGTTGCTTCGAAACACAATGTAAGTGTTTGGTTTTAGGAGACGCTTTATTAGATTATTTTCGGTTAAATAAACTATGTTTGACAGACGTGTACCAAAAAAGTAACACCTTTTTGACGAAACTTAGTTACTTACCGATGAATGAATGAGTCAGCACCATTACTTCGTTGTATCACTTTGATTCAACATCGTAAGTACTAACCCGGCTTATTGCAGCATATTGAGATTTTATGATTCATTCTCAAGCCAGGTATAAATGTAATGATACCATTATGCCTCTTACAATACCAAAATAAGATCTGTTTATAATTTAATCTTGCAAAGCCGTTGGATTAATAAATATAATGGCAGCTGACCATATTTGGTTTTATGGGTTTGGGTTATTGGCTCTTGCGCTGTACAAAGATTATGTAAAATAATGGCTTGCAAGAATACAGCAAGAGATACAGTTGTATTCCCAATAAATTATTTGCAATAACGAGTTTACTAGCTAGAAAACCAATTACTAGTATATTTATCACTACTACAATGAAAAACAGATAGCAAAGTGACATCCTATTTGCAATTCAAGAAAATGTGAGAATTACAGATTCGATAGTGGTATTTTGTCGCCGGCTTCGTCGCCTTTCTCCTTGACCCGAGCCTGGAGCCAGACGCTACGACTTGTCGCCGTCTCGTTGCGTCTTTTTGTCGTGCCGTTCGCGCCGCTTAATTATGTGCACGTCAGGTTAGAATCTCATCGGAATTGTTAATAAGGGTTTTATGAGCACATGTTTCGTCTTAATTGAGACGGTGTGAATGGTGCTGCTCTTAGAAAGTGTAAGCTAATCAATCCTAGTTATTTTGCCAGCATCTCTTTATTGTACCGGTCTAGGGATTGCCTATAAATTATATGGCTCTGGGCCATCCTGGGCTAATGGCCGAACCTCGTTGGCGTTAAATTTTTCTACTAAGTCACCGAAGTGCAGCTAAATTACTCATAAGTTTTTAGTTAAAGTATCGTTATCTGTCAAATTAACATTTTAATGACTATAGATAGTAGTCAAAGAAGACTCTAAAATTTTTCAATTACAGTAGCTCTCTTCGAATGGCATTAAGTACAAGTCGTCGCTGTTGTCGAATCGTGAGATTGTGCCTCAACCTTTGGACTGACTCGTGAATTGATCGTACAATCTGATATGCCAAGCCGTGGAAATGAATTATTATTTTGAGTTACTGTTTTCAACGTTATTTTTGCAGAAAGGTTCTGCGAAAATATTCCTGCGTACGAGACTTGCAAAAAGAATATGTTGATACAGACTAATATATCTTACGTGTCCCACAGTTCAATAAGAAGTTCTCTTTTACTATCATCGAGCGAAACTATAGTTCAGCGTCTAACAAAGGCAAAAAGTCGGTGAAGTTTCTTTCGGTAGATGGCACGGTGCCCAGCGTGGTTCTCACGAGCGTGTGAATGATCTGATCCGAAGATAAGTTAATTAGTTGAGAGCACTTGATTCAAATAGCTCATGATACCGATGTATCGTTATTGTACGGAGTTCCATTTTATGTAAATACAGTAATACCTCGGACTTACGCGATAGGTGGGACTGAGCGCTATCCGCGTAAGTCGAATTCGCGTAAGTCGGGGTACAATTTTGCATATAAAGACATACAAAGTATGTTTAATTGGGACTGGAGACTAAATAAAACAATAATTTAGGAAATAATTAGTATCTAATTCTAAATAATATGACAATACAATATAGAGGTACAAACTATATTAATAGAGTGTATAAACACAATCCAAAGTTATTTTGATGTAGAAGGTTTCATAAATTGTAACAAAGTCGTCTGACGAGTCAATGATTTTTTCTTCTCCCGTAATATCTCCTCGTAGCATCCTAGTAATTTTTTTATTCCATGTTTTGTAACAAAACTGCGCTCTTCATTGGAGTCTATGCTTTCCAAAATTGATAACCCTTTTTCAATTGAACTGAGGGCTTCTGTCAAGTTTCCAACTGTCATTTGATCTTCTAATTGAACTGGATCCAAAGAATCATGATTATCAATTTCTTTCTCTTGTTCACGCATTGTTATGAATGAGCTCATCAATTGTAAGCTCCTCATTGTGTGAATCCAACAGCTCTTGAACATCATCACTATCCACTTCTAAATTTATTTGTCTACCAAGTTCGACAACGTCTCTGATCACATTGCAAATTTCATCAGGCCAGGTTCAAACAAAAAACGAATAGACGAGAAAATTAAATCGCGTAACTCCGAATTCGCGTAAGTCGAGGTAGCGTAAGTCGGGGTATTACTGTACAAATTTTCCCCATATTGGGATTTATAAATAGGTGGAATAATCGATTGCACTTGTCACGATCCGCCGTCGTTCACATTGTCAAAGATACCGATTATTTCTGATGGAAGTATTATTATCCAATAAAATTCACAAATCTACTAAGTACCAAAATTTAAACGTGTCAAGTAACTAGCTACCTACAACATGGGCCTGGACAACAAATCGCTGAAATGTTTATTGTATTATATTTCTAAGAAGCAAATCTAGTCCAGCTTATAAATCAGTAAACTCACTAAACTAAAGGTTGTTCCTCGAATGTCGCCCACACAGACGTTTAATCAAACTACAATTTATTATTACGTAATAGCTCCAGAACATAAATCGATACAAGTGACGTGCTGGTTGTTTTTGGAACATTTCTTTACAAACCTTTCATCTTGTACCAATAAGAAAGAAGAACTGTAATTCTTTCCAGTATGTCACATCACCAACATATTTTTATTTTGACTGAAGATAACTTCTTTTGTTGCCTTCATACGTATGTTCGCCGATGACTCATACCATATCAGTTTTCTCTATAATAATTGTGAGCACTTCTACTGCAGATTTTTAAATCAAACAAACTTGTTAGATGTTTTCGCAAATATTTGTCCGAAAAAATGTACAGTGTCTAGCGGCAAGTCTTTATATTTTGCCCTAGTTGCAATTAGCGTTATCAATTTACAAAATTTTTTGGTGCAATGACCTGCCTTACAATAACATGTGCACAATACTAGACGTATTTTTGTAAAGAAAGTAAAACAATCTATTGTTTATTATTTTCTTTTAGGTGCTACGTGCAGAGGGTGAATGTCTCCCGTGTAATAGGATTTTGTTGTCCGTAGTTGCCAAATCGCTTCGGGTTTCGTCTGGAGATTGTTAAGAAACTGTATTAGATGGACCGTATGTGAAACTTTCCTTGTTAGTTTCAGTCTTTTGAGGTTCAAAACCATTTATTAAAACCTTTTGTTAATTTGGTTCAGTTTCTACACTGCGTTGTTGTTAATAGCTTTTAGTTGTTTGGATTTGTTCATTTTGATGCTGACTTGAATTACAGGTAGTAGTAATCAAACATCTAAACCTTGTTGTCACATTCCTAACTTCGCACATTCCTTCCATTGTCCTTCAGGCCGGGTCAAGGATCCCATACTATTGTCTGAATAATTTATTAACTCCAAATCAAGCACTAGTGGGCGACAATTTAGTCAGAAATCGATTGCCGTTCTAATACTTATTTATTAACGTGCTTGGTCATTGGAATCATATCTATCTGAAAAGAATGTTCTCAATTCAATAAAATTTCTCTTTAAAAGATTTTTAGATGTTCAGATAACTACGAGTCACCGATGAGTGAAAGGTTCAGAATTGGCGATTTTAATAGTAGATTTGCACAATATTGGTAGCCAAAGCTAGCATTTTGTCAAATGTCTGCTATAAAAATCAAGACCGCGGTGGTCATTAAGAAAAGCCATTCACTGCATGAAATTGCATTGAGTCGAATGCGTGTGAATCGACACAAGTTTACCTAGTATCGAGATTAAAAGTGAGAGCTATCGAGGCCAGTGTTGGCCAGCCATATTTCACACGTTTCGTTTGTCTTCATGGTCAATGAGATGGTAATTTTATGTCGTAATACTTCGATTTTGCAATTAAACCGGTTTTTTTGTCGTTGACTAATCCACTGGACTTAACCGCGTTTTTAAATCTAGGATTGTTGATACTAACACTGCTTAATATTCTGATGTAATTATTTCGTGTTGTAATCAATATTTAAATGTTAAATGTCAGTGACCTGTACATTAATTTTATTCTTTAGATTGAAGATATAAAAGATAACGGGTTTTAGTATTACGAAACGGCAAAAAGTAGCAGTTTTTAAGTCAAAGCTTTGTTGACATTTACACAGTGGGAAAGCTTTTAAAAAGTTGTACTGTTGAATTTGATTTATGTGCTAATGTTTACTGTTCATAAAATGGCCTATGTGTTAGAGGTGTTATTTACGAATGATGCCATAATAGCATCGTCTGGTCTAGCCACACCTCTCCTACCAAGGTTAATGTGTTCACCCCATTCTGACGCTAGCCAACACACCTTAAATTACTTATTATTAGAATTTTTACTGTGTGTTCCTTCTGGTTCATTAAAATCATTAGCAAATCTATAACTGTATTCTACCTAAACGTCTTAATCTAAAGCGTATTTATATAATCAAGCTTGACATTGAGAATATTCATTAAAACATTGACTTTATTCACGTTTTCCTTATTTTTCATTTAGAATTCTGTATCTTGTCATTAGGTTGGCCATGACATTCGCATATTTTGCTGCGCACAAATGCCCATTCACAACAACAATATTAAAGTCCAAATTACTCGAACCTTATTCATGGTCATAACGTTTCCTACTGGTAAATCATCTTCAATTTGGACCTCACGCCTACAATCTAGATTCCATAGGAAGTGTTTGTCACATAGAGATGGTACTTCAGAGTTGCTAAGTAGCTCGCCTCGTTAAAAATAGGACGTGACCTAACATTGATCCAGATTCAGGGCTCATCAGCGCGACCAACATTGTGTGCATTGGGAACGTTTTTATTTGCATTCATGTCCGTTATTATGTCGACCTCTCGCTGTGGAATTCCAAATAGTTTGTCCGAAATAACTCACATAGTTAAAGGTCGTTTTGGACTGACCCGATGCTGAATTAAATTTGCTGAAGAATGATATGCATTCTTCTATCAGTATTTGGAGCAGAATTGGTTGTCTAATATCAAAGTATAGTCGCAAAAGCACCGAAGAATCTACCAAGATATTAAGCCTACTTTCCCAACTGTATATCTTGGGCTACAGG
This sequence comes from Spodoptera picta, assembly GCA_038387885.1. Lineage (NCBI taxonomy): Eukaryota > Metazoa > Arthropoda > Insecta > Lepidoptera > Noctuidae > Spodoptera > Spodoptera picta. Next base: position 930,425 of record JAZHFQ010000168.1, on the reverse strand, counting down.
AAAAGTTTCGAAGTTACGTAGTTATCTCTATGCCAAGACCTAGTTCTCGTTTAGTTGGAACTTCGGCCTGCTAGTCTAACGAATAAGTTTTGACTGCTTATCGTAAAGTCGGTTTTACATTCCATATAGCGAACTGTTGCGTTTTAACTGCAGTACTATATGGTTATTGTTGTTTATTGCTCTCTCATATTCCGTTGCATCAGTGGCCGATTCTGTCCCACTTTGGTTCTTTTGCAGTAGAGTTACGATGTCTACTGGTGTTTTATGGGCCTCATTAGGCAATAAATCAATGGTGTAATCAGATTAACCAGTCTTCTAGGGATTTTGTAGTAAATCTCAGTGATTCGAGCACGATGCGTGCGAACAGGCTCGATAAGCTTGGTTAATCCTACGCTTTGTACTTATTCTGAAATAAGCGACCTACTTATGATCTACAATACTAAGTTTAGATCATAATAAGATTATAGGTAACTTGGTTTAGTATCTAGTATATTGATGATTAAAAGTTGATTCCTACGACTACAAAGACATTAACTGCGTGTTTTTGATGTTTCTAATATAAGATAAACCATCAGTTATTATATGACATTTATTGTGTTAAAACACCTTTATTTAATCACAAAATTTTCCTATTCCAGGATCAAGAGCACCTTAAACCGCCCATAGTTGGCGGGCTGGCGAACGCTGAGCTGTACTGCTTAGCGCTCGCCAACATGTACTCCGACCCCAACTACCACAGTCTGAACCATTGGAACATACTCCAGACGTTCGCGAGGAAAGGCGTGCACGTACCCGACCCACCCGACTGCGCGCTCACCGAAACAGTGCTCATACAAACCAACCCACTCAAAATGGTACGTAAATATTTTACACTAGCGGCCCGTCCCGGCTTCGCACGGGGGGACTTAGATTTTTTACATAGTTTTACGTTTTATTTATATTTATTCTCAGTTTATTATTTTTGAAAAAGTAGGTAAGTACTTACCTAATAGGTATCTTTTGAATGAATTAATAGTCTTAAGGTAACCGATTGAACAATTCAAAAGTTATCTAGATCAAACTTTTATAAGGATTGAACCATTCATTAAAACGATTGTTATGGGTAAACTATAAAAGGTAGACATATGCTCTCGCGGACTTTTTTAAAAATAATGTTAAGATGAACAATTCATCTATAGAGCATTTTTGTATAACTTTAACTATATGCTCAGCGCACGCCACGGAAGGCCTCAGAAACGATACTTTTCCCCCGTTTTTAAAACATTTTTGGTTACTGCTCCACAACTATAGAACCTAGCGTGATATTATATAGCCTATGTTACTTCTGAATAATGCAGCTTTCTAATGGTGAAATTATTGCAATCGGTCAGTAGTTTTTGAGTTTATTCATTACAAACATACAAAAATACAAATCTTTCCTCTTTATAATATTAGTATTGATGTATATTGTTTGAAAAAGCTTTACATAGAGAGGAGTGGAAGGAGGGTAGGGAGGCCTTTGCCCTGCAGTGGGATGATCATGGCTGAAAATAAATAAATAAATATTTTTTGAGAAAAGGTTGTATGCTAATACTGTAAAATTATTTATTATGGTCTAGTTTGGTATTTATAGATATGACTGCCTCGTTGGCCGAGCGGTCGCAAATGCGACTGCCAGGGGTTTTGGGTTCGATTTCCAGGTCGGGCAAAGTATTACTGGGTTTTTAAAAAAACCTTTAGTGGTAGCACGGAGGCTGGAATTGTGCCGGTATATGGCAATAGGCTCACCCCCTATTACATGGGACTCATAACATAAATAGTGAAAAGTGGATGTTACATTGTACAGTGGCTTAAGTCCCGTAATTTGCACCTCTGCCTACCCCTTCGGGGATAAAAGGCGTGATGTCATGTAGTTTGGTATTTGTCTGGCATGAATCTTTTACTGCTGAGTGGATTGGCGACAAACTCATCGAGTTATGATATATATATATATATACCTACTGAATGTCAATGAGAATGACGTAAAAATTCTTTTTTGTCACTCATGTGTACCTAAACAAAATTAGATGTTGATGGCAAGTAAACGAAACCACTTAACACTTGCAAATCACATGAAAACAGACCAACAGCTAGGAATTCCACGCACGTGTCGGTAGTAACAGATTGCTGTGGACTAATCCAGTAAACATATTACTAAGCGATGTCTATAACGGACCGACTACAAGACATTACTTATGCATCGTTGTGTACTTTGCATCGACAGTCCACCTTACGAGTAGCATTGCCAATAAGGACTCAGACGAAACAAATTCCTATCGTGTCAGCTGCATAGATATTAAAGGTCGATTGTTAGAAATTGCCTTAATACGCCTGTACATTTTTATGTTTAAAGTATTAAATAAGTAAATAAATAATTGGTAATTTATCGTAGGCTATTAATAAGCCATATAGCTAAGCATGACATGAGAAGCAGCTTAAAATACAAAAAAGGGATATACTTTTTATAATTTTTATGTAATACTTATCTACTACATCAAAATTTGCCCAATATATTGATAGAAACTAGCTTATCTTTATCAGTGCGAATCAAAGTTAAATTATTTCATTGATATTAAAGTGCGAGTTTATCGTAGTCAATATTTGTTTGTTTTCATGACTTGATAAACGATACCTAAACGAAGGAATCAAAATTTATAGCATCACAATTTCATCTGCAAATAAATAATAAATTCATTTGCTATTTGGAATACAGAGACTACGATTAAAGTATAAAGCTCTAAGGAACATAATAACCAATTACAACTACTACGGCCTCTCTACATTAAATTTTTGAACAGCTTGACTTTGACTTTGACTCTGATTAAAGTGTAAGCGAGACAGCGTACAATCGATGCTACCAAGGTATTATCGTAGTTGCTTAAGAATTGATGACAAAAATAAACACCATTCTAGGTAATGCTAATCCGATAGATATCGTTGAGAATGATAAACAGTTTCTGTCTAAAGAAACACGTAATTACGTCATCTATTGTAGTTTGAATTAAATAAGTGGTCTATGTAGGCGTTTTCCTTGAGGGTGAAAACGTAATCCATAAAATCCATTATTTTCTTGTACAAGTATGTACAAGTAGGTCTGTAAACAGATGGAAACTTGGCCGAGAGGTGCATCGACAAATGAAATGTAAACATATTCCATGACCATCGACATTGTTACTGAACGAAGTTATGCACAATTATTATTGTTCAAAGGTGTTTGTTGATAAACATAATTTATTCCATAGTGCACTTTGTAGGCGATTGGATTACGTAGAAGAATTGTATCAGTTATTCTTTGTAGTACATAGTGCTAAGTCTCACGTTGAAGGACAACGACAATAGTTATTGCAAACCTGAGTCTGTCGTGTATGTAACATTATAATTGTTTAGCGAATGGACGAAATGACACATAGATTTATTTGATCAAATATTTGCAGTCTTGCAGGACTGCAACCCTGTATCTTTAGGGAATAGAGAACGAACATGTGTAAACTATCATGGTCTATAGATATGCTAGACAAAAGCTTTATGATTCCAGAGCGGTCATATGGCTGTGATAGAAGCATTGATGGTGCTATACGCGCGCGAGGTGGTGACGCCGGACCGCGTGGCGGCGGCGGCGCAGCGGTTCGGCGCGGGCGCTCCGCCGCTCAGCAACACGCCCGGCGCGCCCCATGAAGACGGCCTGCTCTGCTGGATCAACGCTGCCTGCGCTGCGCTTAATAAGGCTGAGGTATTTAATCGCATACACAATCTATCCTTATCTAGAGGTATAGTAATCCTTTGAGAAAGTTGCTTAAAGCGATTGCAACGCCACCACCTTTCTTCAATACACATTTATAAGGCATTCAGATAGTGGGTTAAATAAACAGTCTTTTTGGTAGTCTAATACTAAAGTGATACAATAATCACATATGACAATAAATCTGTTATGTATTTATTATGAGTAGTCTCCGACCTGATCTGACAAATGCACTGTTCACTTGAAGAGAATAGATGGTATTGTTCTTCTCCATCGGACTCAGACAGTAAATAAACACTAGAACTGGATACCAACAGTATAGCATCCTTGATTTCGACTAATTGCTTGGCGATTAACACAATCTCTTTCGAAGCAGACACATTTGTAAAAATATGGCTGTGTTGTAGCATAACTACCGAAATGACAAATGCAAATATTTGTAGAAAACGTGTTAATGAATTTTGTAGAAACAAAAAACGAGTCTAAGCATTGATTTCAATGTCACTTAGAGGCCAATTCGTCAGGAGAAACATGTTTTACTTTAAAACATTTTTATGGACTTTTGGGTATTCAGTAAAAACAAATTCAAATTCATCATCAACTTGCCTAATCCTACCCCTCATTCGTATTCTCCAGATTTCCAAAAGGCCGGCAAATCGTTTTACGTTCAATCCTTTAGTGTTACCATCAAGTCCGGTCCTTCATTGTTGTGAACCGTCTGCTTGTTTACCAACCTATACCATAAAAAACATCAAATTCCAGGAGGACACATCATCGCATGTTCCGATGTTGAAAAGTCTCCAAGAGATCTGCGACGGTACTGCGCTAGCGGCGTTGATCTCGTTCTACTGTCCGGACGCGCTGCCTCGGTCGGCGGTGCGCGTGGGCCGCATGGCCTCCATACAAGACTGCCTGCACAACCTCATGCTCGTCCACGACTTCTGCCGGACGGCGCTACCGCACAACGTGTTCCATATGATGCCTGAAGACGTCACTTATATGAGAGGGTGCGTACTGTCTTATTTGTTAGAAGAGTTGCTGGTTTACTGTATGTGGTCTGGGGTTGAGTAAGGGTAAAGGTGCGAGATACATTTTATTGGTTGTTTTTTCCAGGTCAATGCGTCAAAATTTAGTAGCAATGCTCGCCGATCTCTTCAATATGCTAGAAGTTCATCCTGTCAAATCTGTCAAATACCCAGGAAGTGGTGAGTTGTGACAGTAAACCTAACCCCGTCGATACAAAGTTATACCCTCCGTATTGCATGCTAAATAGTAATGGGAGTATGTGGTCATAATATCAAAGATTCTTTGCCTACTAATATTAGAAATTAAAATTTTATACCTCCACGGACATGGATTAATACAATATGCTTTAATTTTATTTATTGGCAATACTAAGCATTAGGCACATTTGGGGTTCCTTTTTTAAAATTAAAATTGTCAATATTTTATCGAATTTATTTATTTATAGAAAGACGTGTAATATAAAATTATTTTTAAATATCGTAATATTGCAACGTTTGTGAGGTAAGTTGAAATTGGTATTAAATTGGATGAAAGCTTTGCTGAATGAAATTCCGTACCCGATGTTTGTCACCCTGTCTCGCTTGTGAACGGAGCCTTTGCGCTTGGATCGCATACATGCATCGTACGGGAGGTGTAGTAGCGGGCGAGCGGACCCAGACCTGGCATGTCCGCAGCGGCGGCGGGCGGCGTCAACTCGCAGGGCGTGCGCCTGCGCCGCAGCCTGCCCGCGCCGCAGCCCGCGCCCATCCCGCAGCTGCGCGCCGCCGCCGACGACACCACTCTGCCGCCCTTCGCAGGTACTGCCGGGGGAGGCGCCGCGCCGCGACTCTTTCTCAAGGGGTTTCTTTGTTCTTCTTTACTCTGAGTCCTCCAACAGTTGTCTTTTTATAGTATAGTAATTATCTTCGTAAGCACAACTGCTGTAAAAAAATGTCTTCACTTAAAACGACCACTATCAAGTTCGTTGTGAAGTCTCTTCAAAAAAGTATAGATGTACAATTTTCATGTAAATAAACTCATAAAAATTGCATCTTATAAAATAAACAATCGGGTAGTTAAAATTAAAAATCTAATTAGTCCGTCAGTTAGATAATGAAAAAATATTAGACACGTATTTTTCTATTTTCTCGTAATAAGTTGCAATACTTAGATAAAATGCTGCTAAGTTTAGAAGTGGGAGGTCGTTACGTCATAACGTGCAACAAAATGTGACACGCTGTGACGTCACACGATATTTCAAATTAATATATCGTCGAAAGTATTTAATTTTGTGAGAAAAGAAAAAAATACGTGTCTAAAGTATTAAATTAATGTACCAGACGGACATTAAAATTAAGTTTAGGAAACTACCCTATTTATAGTAGGCACAATTATGTAGTACACGAGTAAAGTGCATTCGCCTTCCCCACGACTCATAGTGTCTGTTTTTGGTTCGTTTTCATTTGTGTTCGTCAGCGTGTGTGTGCGTGTGTTTGTTAAATAAAATGTCGTAATATATGTATTATATTGGAATGTCTATTTGTGTTATAGGGTGTGCCTCTAAATGTAAGTTATACCTATATAAAGCTTTATACTCGTTGATATAATACACTTTTCACCGTATTATGGCCTTCGGAACTAGCGCTTTGCATGGGAAACTTTAATGCTTTCTTGGGCACTTTGGAGTCAATGACGTTATGTCCTCAGGACTCCCAGCTATTAACCAGTAATGCTAGCACTATAGATGTAGGCTATCAAGTTTTACCTTTGTTTTAAACTAGATATTATTTCTTGGTAGTTGTAGTAGCCAAAGTTCATAATGTTGACGTAAATTGTCACATTCTCACCATTGTAAAACTTGATCGCTTTGTGCTGCTTACAATCTTAGCTTCTTACTAGTATGCAAGAAATGGAATGGGTAAGTTCTTTATATTTTTCGTTCTAAATTTTGGTTAACTTTTGTTTAATTTTTCCAGATTTCTTGATGTTGTGTTTTTAAAGTAAATTTTTATGTTTTTCTTTTTATTGAATGCTGAATGTTTTAGTGTGTTTTGTCTTTTTTGACCCACTTAAGAAGACTGTATCAGTTTACAATTGTCAAGAATCTTAAGGTATATTTTTTAATTAAATTTGCATACGCTCAAAGTTGCATAAGTACATTAACGCAAACATTAATATTGGCTTATGTAGTTAATATTTAGTCGTAACTAAACCTTTTGACAGTCTTTTTAAGTGTATTTTTAAAGAATTTATGTATAAAGTATTGTTCACACAATAACTGAGTGTTTGTACTATCAGTGCCTCGGTCCCCGTCGTCGCTAAGCAGTCGGTCCCGCGCGGCGTGTCGCTCGGCTAGTTCGACCCCCGAGCGTCGCTCCGCCAGCCCTGCCAGGGACGACTTCGTGGTCCACAGGACGAGACATATTACTACACTCGCTGCCATGGTCCGCAGGGAGGATGATAATGGTATACATTTTGTTAACTTTGTTATCGAATTTGTATGGTCACTTGTCGCTGTGGGCGCAAGTGCGACTGGCTAGAAACTAGTGTGAAAAAAAAAGTGTTTAGTTTTTCGGTATTTGAAATGATCTGTGGATCACAATTAATTCTATTGAATAGGACTTACATACGAAACTGTGGAAAAAAATTTAATCTGGAATGCTTATTGCTTTTCGATAGCAAAAAATCACCAGCACTAGCAAGTGTTCAGTCCAATTTGCTGTACATTTAATTAGAGACGTTACTCCTCACACTCACTATTCCCCACACAGCGCTAGAGACGAACATGACAGCGGCGGGCCGTCCGTCGAACTGGGCGGAGTCCCGCGACGCGTCGTTCGCGGGGCGACGGTCGCGGCGCTCGTCTATATCCGACGACTCGCAGCTCACTGTCGAGAACTTTGGAGGATCTCAGGACCGACTACACTTCGCCGGTAGAAACCCCGAGAAAGAACTCGCTACTGTCGCTAATGTTAGGAAGATCTCCGCTCCTTCGGGTAAGTTACACAGTGATATATTTTTTAGTTCAATTTGGAGTCTGCTTAGATACTTCACCAAGACTAAGCTAATTATTTTACTTCTTAAGTAGACCATAAATATTAAGTTTTTAGAATTTTGTGTGAAATTGTTCGCCTTTGTTTGGTATACGAGTTGAAGACAGTTAAACTGTCCAAACAATCTGTTAAAACATTATTAATCTAATTAATCTGTGTTTCTGAACAGGACCTCTTGACTACAACCCGCCTCTCCGTTCATCCCGTCAAGACATCCGAGGGTCGATACAGTTCTTTCACGGTGATTTCCAAAACGGCTCTCAGACGGAAGAAAAACAAAAGGTCGAACGACAGAACTCGAACCCACAGAATACAGATAATGAACCTTACTTCCCTATTCGAAGGCAACTGAGCAGTGATACAATAACGCTAAGGGAGAGGCAGGAGAACTTTGGGTTCCAGTGCAAGGGCGGCGGGGACGGTGGGTTCTTCCTTAACGACCGGGACTCCACAGACGGAGACGTCACCAAAACTAGCTTCGCTAATCTCAATAAAATCAGGAGTAATGGTGACCAGACAGGTTTGTTGTTTGCAGCGCGCAAAACCCATGGGAAAACAATCATGTTTATCTAAAGTACTAAAGTTTTGCATGAGCAGTTTGTTCTCCCATCCTCTTAGCCTGAGATTTCGCTTCAGCGGCACAAAATTTGAAACTTCGGCCATTATTAACCGCTTTGAATGTTCGCCTGGATTGCGCTTGAGTTTAACGGCACACTGTATTTGGCAATAAGATGACAAGCACTCCGTGAGAACAGACAGTCTGTCGTTAAAAGACCACATATTCCCATGTCGTAAGTTGACGAGTACTCGTAGCGGTAGAGTAGCCGACAGTATCCAAGTCCCCGCAGTGAGTAGAGCGCGGTGTTGCAGGCGCGGGCGGGGCGCGGCGCGCCGGCGGGCCGCCCGCGGCGCGCGCCGTCACCACGTGGCAGCAACAGGTGCTGCAGCACGACGCGCAACCCAGTCAGTACTGCATACTTGATACTTCTTCTGTTACTGCTGTTTCATATTAATGCCCCGATAATAATTACTTATTCTAAATACCAATAATTATACATCCCAATATAACAAAACCTACACTAAATCATTTCACTCTTTACGTTCCGTCTTCAACAATACCCAAAAAATGAAATCATAATACATAAAAAATTAAAAAATTACTGGGTTTTTAAAAATCTCAGTAGTAGCACGGAGTCTGGAAATGTGCCCGGTATATGGCAATAGGCTCACCCCCTATTACATGGGACTCTTAACATAAATAGTGAAAAGTGAGTGTTATATTATACAGCGGCATTAAGTGCCGTAATGTGCACCTCTGCCTACCTCTTCGAGGATAAAAGGCGTGATGTTATGTTATATTATGTTAATACATAAAAAATACATTCTACCTATACTATACATCTCAATTTTACAAAATTACAGAGAACATAGAGATCACTGCATTCCTGACATTTCATTCTTTAACAACCACTCACCATAACAATTATTCTACCGTTTCAGACGGCGAAGACATAGCAGACGAATCAACGACATCAAGTGGGGGACAAATGGCCGCTCAACTGAATAATATTCGACTAAAGCTAGAAGAGAAACGGCGACGCATAGAGCAAGAAAAACGACGTATGGAAATGGCCGTCAACAGGCAGAGACAACAGTTAGGACAACAGGCCTTCTTACAAGCAGTTACTAGGGTGAGTACTGAGTGCGATGCGTAGTAGATACTGTGGAGATGATATGCCTGTGGTACATTATAGTTTTGGAACATCGGGTTCTCAAAGAGATCTTATAAAAAATGTAATTGATTGTAAGCATAGTCTTCATCGTTGTAACTGATATCTCTATCTCGCACTTAATATATGGTGTAATAAAGATTTAAAAACAATAATTTTCCATGATTGTGAATTTCCATTTCCTGCAGCAAACATTTTGCTACTTACATGCGAAAACTGATTTTATAATTTTACTGTTAAAGTTGGATTTTGTATGCCATTCATATACGCGGTTTACTTATTGAGAATTCGATGCCCTCACTAGTCTGTGTTTGGGGTATACGGCGTTAAAAATGTTTTGTAATGTCATTTGAGAGCGGGATTGGCGATTTGTGTGTCTGTCTATACACCATAAGTTGGATTAAATCGAGTGTGAGTGCGAGTGACAGTTTCGTAGTTAGATTCCATCGGTTAAAAACGTAAGGGGACAATTAAATTTACATTTTTTGGTGTGTTATTTTGTAGTATTACGTTTAGTAGTTTGTAGAATAAATCACAAAAGAAACTAAACTAGTGAAATAACATAATTATGTATCTGAATAACCCCAGTTAATTGTTATTAAATTAAATGTTATTGTCTAACAGACTACACACAGTTCTAACACGCATTTTATAAAACCAATTTCCAAAAAATGTTCTATAAAATGTGTTCAGAAACAGCACAATGTTACTAATATTATGTTCCTTCTCTCAATTTGTTTTCTAATATTCCGACGGATATGTAAATTAAGTTTTTCTTTCTATTTTATTAGGATACATTATTGCAATACCAGTTGGCCTCCTTGGTGAGTGGCCGGTTCATCAAATGAACCTTTTCCGTTTAGTTTAGACCTTTTTGATAATTACTTTGTTTTATTATCACTTCGTTACCATTCCTTTGTCGTTATTTTTGTTCGGACACGCTTACACGGCTTATTCGATACATAACATTGACCCATTTAAAATTTGAATCTTTAAAGTAAATCAAGTATAAATTTTCATGTAATATTTCGCCTCGATTTGTAATTTTGATATTAAATGCTTTAAATACGGTAGCTTACGACCCTAGAATTTGTCAAATAGATGCTGCTTTTTTATAAAAATCATTATAATGTCGAAGTCATGAATATGTTGCAGCACAATCATGTTTTTCAATAATCTTAGTACTACAGAAATCGAAGGTAATGAAATTGATTCCTGTCTCCTGTAATGTCGACATCCCCACCACGTCACGGTACAACTGACTCACGTTTCCAAAACGCACATTAATTAATACAAGAAAGATCCATACTTTACACCTTATTCGTAATTTTAAGCATGACTCCGTTGGTTCCAATATATCTATATTTCTATTATCAAATTGATGAGTGATTACTAAATCCTAAAGTTCGAAGCAGATGGTTCTAGTAAAATTAGTAGTTATGATCTACGGATTTTAAAAAATATTGAATTTATATAAACCTGTATTCTGAAAGTTAAATAATGTACTATTATATTACTTTCATGATGGAAATGGACAGATTATGAAAACCACAGTAAGTCAAAGACGTTTTTTTATTCATAGAGTTAAGACAATAATTATCATAATCATTAGCCTGTTAATAGGCTTATCATTCTAAGAATAAACATCTTTTCACACAGAGGAAGAATGAGTATTAATCGCATTTAAGGCTCAAGGCAAGTTATGAAAATACAATGTCATAATTTTCTCAAAAAGTTGAACTAGAACCATCTAGCAAAGAAGCCTTATAGTACCTTCGAAATTTTTAAAATTCCAACCCGCGTATCGATATACTGGAACCCCAGCATGGCGACGTGACGTAGCGTTGTGTTACGGTGTCGGTTGCACGCGCGTGTTGCAGGGCAAGGGCGCGCGCACGCCGCACGACGACGACAACAAGCAGGACCTGCCGCCGCAACAGGTGAGGCCATACTGAGGGACGAGACGACATTGTAACATTCATTGCTAAGACTATTGTTGCTGAAATGGTTAATAATGGCATTTCATAGAAAATTTACTAAAATATATCAACGGGAACCGTAAACAGTTCGCCAATAATTACTGTACTGGAGACAACTGTCAAAATAAAGGTCTACAAAATTCTCATCATTGTTCTCATAGTTTTAGAATGTTATTGTTAAATGTTGATACTAAAATAAGAAACTGAAGCTATAAATTTCGTCTCGTTTTCCTTATTATAGTTGTGGGTGATGCAACGATACAGCTATTGTTACAGCAACACTGCTTCCATGTTTGTAAGCTTTGGGTGTACATTATGGGAAATCATTAAATGCGTGTAAATATAATACATAAAAGTTTTAATTTATCATATTGTGTGTTGTGTATAGCTTTATTTTATTTTAAGATTTGTTCATAAAACAATTTTAAACTCTAAACGGTAAGCAATAAAGTTGAATTACATATGAGACATTAACTATTATGGTCTCGTTGCATCGGTCATTATTCTGAAGATAATATTTTTAGATATCTGGTAAAGGGATTACGAGATTAACTCACGAATGCAAATGATTAATTGGCATGAGTTTGTGATTAAATTGCATGTTTGTAGACGAAAAGTCACTTACGAAACAACTTCGTAAAAACGAATGCCATAAAGTTGGCGAGTTTCTTCCAATTTAAATTGAGCAGCCTATATTTATTGGACGTAGTTAATAAATTGTGAACAATATATTTCAAAATGAAAAAATTGAATTAAATATGATAGTACTATGGTTTTCGTAATAATGGTCCTAAAAATGTGTAATATATAGGAATTGGTGGTGGACCCACCGAGTCAGCGGGATACAGTCGACAACGTGGTGTTAGAACAGTACCAACAATCTATTGCCAAGTAAGTAACTAATTTTTTACAAAATGATTATAGTTTCAGTATACTTTTTTACTAAAAAAATTAAGGATAAAATCTGTCTTCAAATCGACCATCGCCATTCAAAAATCAATCATAATACCATACTTATACTAGCTTAATTGGCGTAAAATCCAGCACCATATGACTGCATGACACTTACAGAATGAACTCCAGCCTGCAGGACATACAGAGCGACATCGCGCGCCTCGCCAGCCAACAGACGCAGTTGCAGCAACAGCAGCACCAGCAGCACCAGCAACAACAGGCCAAACAGCTGTTCCAGCAACCGCTACTGCAACAACCGATGCAACAGATGCAGCCACAACAACCTCAGTCGCCGTACCAGCAACACCAACAACAACAGTATCAACCCAACATTCCACAACTGGTGAGTTATATTTTATTGTATTGTGGTGTTGCGCAATACACGTTTGTGTTGTGTTTGGGCTCTAAGTTTTACGAATGTTATTTGTGTATATAATTTCAATTGTGCTTAAAACATATTTCTAATTTGCGCAAAAAATGGAAAGTTGCGCAAGCATCTAATCTGAACTTTATTAACAAGTGTGTGAAACTTAGTTTTCCAAACACAAAGCTTTGTGTGAACCAATCCACAGTAAAAATAACTATTACATTTAAATGAAAACTTAATCTCGAATATTAAATAACAGCACAGCTAACATAATAACTGCGTGATTTTAAAGTTTGATTTGTAATTAATTGACAGTAATAAAGTTTCAGCGCTTCATACCGCATTATGTAATCACACACTCACATGCATCATACATTTATTCGAGGATACGTCTCACAATTCTCTCCAAAACAAACAAAATTACTCATATATATTTTAATGGATGGATGATATGTAATACATGTAACACGTGAGAGATTGCGAGACTTGCCTCAGCTGGCCATGGCTGACCCGCCGTAACATTGCAGCACAGCCAATTCAGCTCACAGCACAATGTGTCCCGGCCCGGGCTCGCCAGCTTCGGCTCCACGCCACACATTCCGCGCGAACTCCAGCACCCTCACTACAACTACGACCAGTACCAGTACAACCAGTACAGGGACATCGAGGACTACGGACAGCAACAGTTCTATCTGCACGAGGCCGCGCCACCGCCGCGCCGCACCTGGGCGCAACATGCCCAGATACAGCAACAACAACACCAAGGGGCCTGGCAGGTCGGTCGCACCACACACTCCGTAATGTCTTTAACGACGAGATTTGTTTGGCATTGTTGCCAATTATATTCTTCTTGGATTGTAATCCATTTTAACGGTACAATTAATTGTGTAAATGATGAGCTAGGTCGCAAGCCACAAGCTTCCAAGCCACAACTTGTCACCAGCACAAAGGTGTGGGTTTTATAGAAAACGATCACTCGACACGTTCTCAATGCTTTACCGCTATAATTTCAGCTTCATCAACAACAAAATCACCAACAACAGCATCAACAGCAACAGCAACATCAACAGCAACAGCAACATCAACAGCATCAACAACATCAGCAGCATCAACAACATCAACAGCATCAACAACATCAACAGCATCAACAACATCAACAACATCTACAGCATCCGCAGCATCAACAGCATCCGCAACAGTTTGGTCCCTCAACACCGGAGCCTCCACAGAGGACGTGGAAGTCTCCATCACCCCAGCCGCCACCGGACCGGAATTGGCAACCGCAAGGCTTCGTACTGCACGACAGAACCAACCAACAGCAACAACCGTTCCAAGTGCACTACAACAACGACCGGTACCAGAACGGCACCGAGAACATTCGAGAACCACAAAACCATTTAAGCTACACTGTGATAAACCCCAACGAGTACGTGTCCCAGTCCCCGCCGCTGGCCGCGTCCCCCGTGCGGCGCGCCAAGACTCCGCAGCGCCAGGGCTCCCTGCCCGAGGTGGCCCGTCGCGCCGAGCCCGTCAGTCTCATGCAGCTGCAGGCCGCGCCGCCGCCCGCGCCGCCCGCGCCGCCCGACGACATGGAGCCGCAGAACATCTCCTTCATTGGCAACGCCGAGGACGACGCTCTTCGGCAAGGCATCAATAGACTGAATATCTCGTCGGGCACGCGAACTTACCGCATCCCCTCCCCGACGAGGCCGTCCCTCAGTAGAAACTCGTTCCAGCAGCTCGAGCAGGAGGAGCCTAGCGAACCGAACGAGAAAGGGTTCTACATTTCGTTCGATAACGATCAACCGAAGCGGCCGAAACCTCCTTTACGAGCGAAACGAGGCTCGCCGAAGAAGGAACGGTCGACGGAGATCAGTCCGGAACGAAGTCCAGAGAACACGTGGAACGAGCGACTACCGCAGCCCGCGCGCGAAGAAGAGTTCGTGGTCCACAGGAGTACAGGGTTGGAACAAACGATACGATCTAATGACGTTTCTTCGGAGCGCAGAGAAACGCCACCTAGAGAACGACCCCAACGAGCTAACAATGCGGAGCCCGCAGCCTTAATCATCGGCGAGTTGAATCCTGACCCGGTGAGTGACTACTTTGTTGTGGAACGTGTCGTTGTTTTCATGTGAACACTGAAATGACATAAATCTTGACCGCATGTTCCAGAACTCGGCGGAGGAGATGGAGCGCAAGAAGGAGCGCATAATGTTGCTGTCGCTGCAGCGGCGCCAGCGCGCGGACGAGGCGCGCGCGCGGGCCGACGCCGCCGCCGCCGCGCGCCGCGCCCGGGACGACGCCGCCAACGAACTCAAGCAGGCGCGCAAGGAGGAGCAGGCGCGCCGGCGGGAGGCCATACTGCACCAGTACAAGCTCAAGAAGGCCATCGAGGAGGCTGAGCGGGAGGTACGTATCCCTGACTACATTTTTATCTACTGCTCGTTGGGACTATCTTAATCATTTTAGTATAAAATTATTTACATTGAGTTCTTAATCTACTGTTTTATACAACTATCAATAACCGAAATTAAATCAACTTTCAGGGCAAGCACATAGACAAATCCGAGTTCCTGGAGAGTCTAAACCGCGGTAATTCAGTAGCGCCGACGCCGACGCCGACGGGTGGCGCGGCGCGACTGCGCAGTAAGGCGGCGGCGGCGCGCGCGCGGCCTAAGACTATCCACGTCGACAGTACTGTACTACACGCCGCCGAGGGAATGCTCGCTACCAAGCAACCTTCCTCCACAAACCTCACAGGTACACGGTCTACCTTACACTACACCAACTACCCTACTACACTAGGTGGCTGCAGATGACGTCACCAGTAATACCAGTCTGATAAATGTATGAAGCTCACAATGTCATAAAGTGTGACGTCACGTCGTTGTTTGTGTAGCACCCTGTTGTTCTGTGTTGACCACGCCTAGCAGTGCTGACACGTGTTTTGATGTTATTTTTTACACTCTACAATTTTATTGGATTTTTAATTTTTATATTATTCTAAAATTACTGTATAACGAAACCTCGCGGGCAAAAGTTAGTTCAACTTTCAACAAATTCAAAACTGTACACATTACATTTTGCTAATTCCTTTAAAGTTTTGGAGCCGCACTAAATGTCAGCTTATCCCTCTTACAATATTAATTTGCCGTCTGGCATGCTGCCATTTTTTATGTTTTCCAACCCAATTTGTTACGCTCAAAGTGTTGCCAAATCTAATTATTATTAATTTATTGCACACAAATCAGCGTCTTTGATGTGGTCTCTATACAACCGTAATCTTATTAAAAGCTTATGCATATTATGCTTGTAGAAAATGATTAAGAAAAGTATAAATATATCGAATCCTATATTGGCTTGTTAGAGAAGTTTAAAATAATGAATAATGGAGTCTAAATGAGACTGCATGAAAGACAGCTCGAGTCGTGTCGGAGAGCATGTAGTGTGTTGTGTGTAGCGGGCGGGATGCGGCGCGACTACTACCGCGGGTCGCAGGACAGTCTCGCCGAGCGCGCCGGCCTCTACCGGGGTAAGCCAACACTGCTGTATGGGCCACGACTTTGTTTTACACTGACTTATGAGTTTATACAGAGGAGGGCAAACTTTATTTGTAGGTAGAAACGGTTCTAGTAGGTGTTGAGAGTTCATAGAAAAACAAAAATCTGTATGCCCGCCTCTAATTTTAAAGTTATTCTGCATCAATATGGTGATCTTAACCTATCGATACTGAAGCACCAACTACTGACTCTAGTTTGTACACCACTAGTGTATGTTATCTATTGTTTCTCAAATCAAACCACTTTCGATCAATCGTGATTTCCTTAATGTTAATCAGTGTAAAGCGCAAGTCGTTTGTCCCAGCAAATAATTTAAATCGCATAACGCTTTTACTTTATTGTTATGCTTTAGTTATATCAGTTTGAAGCATGATTATAAATGTAAGCTTTTATTTAATCGTTCCCTTAATGTTACACCGAACACTTTCACAACATTTATAATATTTAATTTATGAACCTTATAGAATTTAGTGTTAAATGTATTGGATTCTATCTTCAGAGTCTCCGGTAGAGGACCGTGGCGGTATGTCTCCGGGTAGTGCGTCGAGCGGTCCGCTCGGTCGGCGCGGTTCCTGCAAGACGTCCCGAGGTGAGTCTGTCTCTGTCGCACGCGCGCTACTGTCCGCAGGGAACTAGCTCCCTCTCGTTCACCCGCCAATAACTAACACCCGGCGTTCGCTTCGCTACACAATACCGTTTATAAATAATGACGTCACATCATAGTAATACGATTCTTTTTATGAACAGTCGTTATTTATCAAACGGTATTGATGCATTTTGTATTTGATTGTGATTTGTTTTGATATTTCAATCCTAACGTTTGATCACGGTATTCCATGACAGTATATTTTCAAAAGATGTTTGATATGAAAACAAATCATGAATATCGATCGATGTTTGTTGTATCGATGACATGAAATCATCTTCAGTCAATGCATTGAGTGAATTTGAGTGACTGCACGCCCAAACAAAAATAATGTAAACTTTCATGTCGTCGAAATGAAACTGTTTTATTAAAGTTGTATCACATACAGCTACGACCCTATAATTTCGCTTGAATTCGATTGAACTCCCGACTGTGACATTAGCAAAACGACCAGATACTCTATAGTGTATTGAGACGCTTCTTTCCATTTTGGTTTTAGTAGATCGCTTCGATTTGAATTTATTTATATTTATAATCGATTTATTTTATATGTGTATGATTTCAGCATCGCATAGATTCTAGACACCACTCCGATTTGCAAAGATTTATGCTTGATACCCTTTTTTGGCCAATATTATATTATGTAGTTGCAATATACAGTTGAGTGGTTACAATATTTCCATACAAAGCTTTTTTTCCAAATTTTTCGATACTAGACCTTCCGCGCATTTACTAAATTGGTTCCCGATTTGTAAATACCGAAGTGATGTGATACAGTTGTTTTATTATCGCGGTATATAGCATTAATTTTGTTTGCCATAATATTGTGTCCGAGCTGGAGCTCGCTTGTGGTCGATGCATGCTTGGCGTGGCAGACTGCCACATGGAATGCTGCATTCCCAGTAACTGAGTGGAGTTCGCATTGCATGAGAGTTGCGAGTTGACATGTATAGGAAACATTTCAGAGCGCGTGAATGAGGAACCACAGGCTTCACGTGGAAGGTCTAAATATACGAGTTACCAGAGTAACTTTAAGGCGGGACGGAAGTCAAGCTCTCTTATGAATTTGTGCGGTAAGAGCAGTTTGTAACACGAGATAAAGGCTTGACTCACGTTGGTACTGACGGGATATTGTTGCCGTCGCTTGTGGTGCGTTGGGTTACTTTCTGTTGCTCCCGCGCCGGCGGGACACGTGCCGCGTGGGAACGTTCTGTGTCTGTATTGTCAATGTATTGCTACACAATTGTAAAACATGTTTAATCTTGTAATAATTTATTAAGGTTTTATTTTATGAATACAAGGGTTACAAATAACACTTGGCACATTTTCTGCAATTACTATGAAAAAAAAAAATGTAAACTTGGCTACTGCCAACAAAACTATTACATTTCATTATTCTCTGTAACATTCGTAAAACATTATAATTAATGTACTGAGATAGTGAGATACAGTAAATTTAAAAAAATCAACCGTTTGCATACAGACATAGAGCTCATATTACCACACAACACTGTTCCACGTCCGGCCGCGTTCTTTCGTCTTGTGCACATTTATTTCATTTGGGTCATCGGTGATATATAAGTATTACATAAATGTATTATATTATATACTATCCCTGTACACAATGGTTCACTATTTACACTCCTTCAAACACCATTTTACTTTTCCAATTTATACTTTAATAGAAAATCGACCTGAATTCTTACGCTCTAAAGTCTAATATCTATTGCATCGATATAATCCATTATTCTTCCTAAAATGAACGTTAAATACACATAAATAAAGTTGACATTCATGTCTCTCATATTATTATTTATTTGCCGTAGTGTTTGCATAGTCCATAGTGTACAGGGTTTAATTGGTTATGGTTATATACTATATAGTCTTAGAGCATGTTTATATGTATCTATATGTTTATATCTTGGTGTTGGCGTGACATTGTCTATCCGTTCGTTAAACACTTTACAACCTTAATAAAAAACCGTCAATAATATATTTAAAAAGGGAAATAACGTGGTTAATTTATTAATTACTAAATTATCTTTTACTTTTATCTTTTACTGAAACTTATACTTTCAGTGACTAAGAAATAACTTAAAAAAGAATGCTAATAATATTAATTTCAGTAATTTTAGTGTAAGATGGGTAAACGGAAAAGGTAAGGAAGGTTCCAATTTATTTTACTTTATCCCCTTTAGTGGTCTATAAAAATATTAACCTTGTAGGATCATTTTAGATATCCCAAATGCTATTAACATAATTCAAATAAAATATTGAGGTTCTGTCTACATAGGAGGACTATCTCACGATGCAGGGTGTATGTACAAATTTAGCTATGTGAACTTCATGCTAGATAATTATTAATAATCAGATACAACTAAAATATGATCGTATTGTATTTGAATACATAAGTCTATACTAAAAAGTAATTCTATTATTCAGTGACCAGTCCAGAAAAATAAAATAATTTTAATAAATTAAACACACTTAGATGTTGGTTTTTAAAATAATATCACCTGCTTAATTTCAATTAAATAATTAGTCAGTAAGAGTCTGACACGCCCTCCCGCCTCACCCAGGCGGGAGCAGTCATTCGATGATTTTCCGCCCTTAAAAATAAACAATGCTTAATGGGGATGATGACAGGGTATGAAAATTAAAAATATAATTAGTCCGTAACTTAGGTAATAAAAAATATTAGACACGTATTTTTTTATTTTGTTGTATAATAAAACAATACTTAGATAAAACGAATCAAAGTTTAGGAGTGGGGGCTAAAACGTCATTTCTTAGTATAAAATGTACTGAGAAGTGACGTCACGCGACATTTCAAATCAATATATCTTCGAAACTATTCGTTTCCGTAAGAAAATAAAAAATACGTGTCTAATGTTTTTAAATAATCTACCAGACGGACATTAAAATAAAAATTAGTCGTCTACCCCATGTACGCCCTGTATAATGAGACACACGTCTATGGTTGTAAGTGTTTACATTATTTAGACAAATTGGTATAAATATTACATAATTATTTTATAAAACCCGTATGTATATGTTTATCATGTGTATTTATGCGTAAAATACAAAATGTCGCTTCTTTTTGTTAAGTTATGCCTTTTTAGTTTCGCTTCAGCGGCAGTAGATGTCACCTTATACGTAGTGTTGACACGCATTTCGTATTTTACGCTTCATAACAAGATTAAAATAGAAAGAAAGGAGTAGGCAGTGAAAGAAACATTTCTATACTAATTTTAATAATATGCTAGTCAATAAAATTTAATCTTTTACTTAATCCAGGGTTAGTGTAGCGTCTAAATAAATTAATTCTGTGATATAATTTAATGAGTTCACAAGAACGAAATTACGTTAAATGTGAATAATATTGGGAGGTGGATTCAAAAAATATTTTTACTGTATATGTTGGGGATTGTAGGTAGGATTGGGGAATAGGTATGGGTTGGATAGAGATTGTATCAGCTTAGTGTATCGCGGAGGTATATCGCGTGTGGTCCGCAGACTCGGGGCTGGGTCGCGCGACTCCGCCGCGGCGCGCCGCGTCCCCCGGCGTGCGCACGCTCGGCTCGCCCGCCTCGGGGCCCGGCTCGCTGCCCGGCGCCATCGGCAAGCGCAGGCAGCATCACGACGACAACTCCGACGTCTCCTCCACGCACTCCTCCATCATGGACTACTCAGGTCAGCATACAACTCGCCTATTATACTTATGTATATGTACAATTGTTGAGATGACAACAATGCAAATGTAAAATCATGTTTTGCGTTTGCATCGTTTGTTAATTCTGTTTATGAAATTTTAAGACTGTTTTTATATATATACTTACATATGGACAACATCTATTTTAAGTTGAAAAATGACCCAAAGAAATGCACTAAATATGGAGCACCAATTAAAATATACGTAAAATATATGAAACAAAATGCACACTCCGATTAAACCACAGAGTTTCCCGATTTAACCCGACACCACTGATTACAAGGAATTATTTGTCTCTAGGAAGCTCCGATAGAAGTCGACGCAAAGGTCCTTACCATACAGTTACTAGGTAGCTAGTCTGCCACCGACACGTATACTAGAACTATCGACACAGTAATCACTAAACTTGATGAAACACCGTATTCCAGCGATGTCATGCCAACTGAACCAATCTATTTTTAAGGCATGGTTTTGCGAACAGCATTTGATCTAACGAACCTGCATTGTGTCTCGCTTCAAACTCGCTTCCTCACCAGACTTGAGATTAACACATAATCACGGCACTTAACTTGTGCATTCACTGTGCAGTTTACATCGTTTTGTACTTACTAATTTAGTTGTAAATAAACATACATACATTAAACATAGCTATAGGATTTACTTTCAGATATAGTTTTAGTAAAAGTTGAAGTTTACATTGATAGGTGTTTGAATATTGTTACATTGTAATGTATAAGATAATAAGATTACAATTTCACATTTATTCAGATTCTTGTAGAATTATTTCGAATCAGACTGATTGCAAAAAGATTTTGTAGACAAAAGTTTTTGAGTTTTTTATTATTATTTTGGAAAACACAAACATTCTGTAGGAAACTTGGCTTGTGATAATTTTCGGCATTGTATAGAGCTGTATTTATTATAGTAAATACAAATACTAATTATAAAACTGTTCAGGTCCAAGACTGTACAAACAACCTTCCTCGAAGTCGAACCGCGGCATAATGCTGAACGCAGTGGAGTACTGCGTGTTCCCGGGCGCCGTGAACGCGGAGGCCAAGCGGCGCGTGCTCGAGGAGATCGCGCGCTCCGAGAGCAAACACTTCCTCGTACTGTTCCGGGACGCGGGCTGCCAGTTCCGCGCGCTCTACTCGTACTGCCCCGACACAGAACAGGTCACCAAGCTCTACGGCACGGGACCCAAACACGTCAATGATAGAATGTTCGACAAGTTCTTCAAGTAAGTTTACCTCCAACTCATAAATAGATTTAATCGTAATCAAGTCCATGTATAAAATATTAATGTGTAATATTTGTTTCCAGATACAACTCGGGCAGCAAATGCTTCTCGCAAGTGCACACGAAGCACCTGACGGTGACCATCGACGCGTTCACGATACACAACTCGCTGTGGCAGGGCAAGAAGGTGCAGCTGCCCAGCAAGAAAGACATGGCGCTTGTCATATAGACGTTACACTAAATTTTAAAGAATCCATTATCTAGTCGCCGGCGGCAGTCGAGTCAAGCCTTTTTACTCTTCAGTTAAACGCTATGGTAGGGCAATAGTGCCAGTGTCCATTACATTGTATTTTAAAATGTCGGTTAGTGCGTTTCCTCGGCGAAAGCTGTTTTTATTGAACATGAGAATTGTTAATTTTGCTTGTGTTAGGTGTGTGATCGACCGAAGTGTTCTGGACCGGCCGCCCCGTCCGACGGCGCCAGTAAGCTGTAATCAGTCTCGAGTCATAGTAATCAATTGTAGGAATGGCGTCGGCGGACGGTGGCGGCCCGGCGGTGCCTGTGTCATATTGTACAGTTAGGGAGGATGTCGGCTCGAATCGAGTTTGTTATGTTTGCTTCGATCGGTTCCGTAAGTGATGTATCGCGCCGCGTGTTTGTGTTGTAATTAGTTCCCGTGCCGAGCTCGTGGCGGTGGCGACGGACCGCTTCCGTATCGTATGTATGCGTTGATTAATGCTGCGTTAGTTACAAATGTGTTACTCAGTGTATAATCGCAATGTTTGCCATATGTATTAGTGAGATGGTCGATACGTTCCAAATTGATTAAATTGTCTCAAAAATAGAACAGCCCAAAAGTTTACGGTCGATAATTTAGATACATTAATGATATTGTTTTAGTAGAACTGTCTCCTCACACATAAAGTAACAAGTTCACAAACTAATATTATCGCTTATTCGTTATAATATTTAACTCGTTAGTGGTTACGTTCAAGTTGACTGGAGCTAAGATTTGTTTAACTGACCCCATTCAATGTTAATTCAATTCCCATTTTTTTACTGCTTGTATAGCTAAAACTAAGAAAGGCACATTTTACGTGGTAATTGTACTGCCTTATCCTGTAAATAATTGTTTTTTTGTATACAGCTATTTATTAAACGAATGTTAAAGGAGAATTGATGAATATCATTTTTCATTGTTTAATGATTGGTCATCAATAATATACTACTGATAGTATATTGTATGCAAATATATTGTATTACTTAAAACCATAACGAAATAATATTGAATTTCATATTAATGTTTTGTTTTATTATCCCGAAATGTTTATCGCTCTCCACCTTTATCGCAGGTACTTACAAGACTACGCTCGTCCCTATCGGACGTCAACTTCGCAGCTATTTTTTGATTTCTTTAAATCAAGAACTGATTTCATAAACCTTTTTTGCTTGGACTTTTTCTTTCCTCCCGTCTATAATTAACTATAGAGGTTAAAAACTTAGTAAAGGTTTGTTAATAAATACAAAATTTGGTAATAAAAAATTAACTTTATTCATATTTACATAACAATTAAATTAGAATGAATTATAATACTGTCTACATCTATTGGCCAAACATTTGTGACTGACTCATTATTGTACAAGTCTTATACTAACTAGATAACGACGGCATTTTCTAACTTAAAATTGGTATATTTCCATTAAAATGATTTCCTAAAATTATAATTACGTACATACAAATTACGAAATAAAATTAATCATATTAGATTATTTTGATAGAGATCAATTAATTAATAAAGTTTGCGACGAAATTATAATAGATTAGTTAAAATTCGACACAATGCTTGTAATCTTGGCAGAGAAATAAAATATAAAATAGTCTTTTTGTCAAATACCTAGCCCACATATTAAGGTTGCTGGATACTGGACACATATTAAGACTGGCCAGTAGTACAAAATTTACTTTACTGCCCACAATTACTAGCATTGACCGAAATATTACTTAAAATTTTCACTTAAAAATTTTATTTGCTACCTAATTTTATAGGTATTTATAAAAACGTATTCAATGAGCAACTTTACCCGTCATAATGTTGTATTTGTTCTTTATAATTTCACTTCTAGTACCTAATAATAAATAAATAAATTTAAATTATATACGTTTTTGGTATCAGACCAATGAGTAAAGTTGCCTAGAATGAGATGCCTTTGTTGGCAATAAAACATAAGTCATAATTTTTACAATCACTCATTTGACGGAAAAACGTATAATCAATGCACATTCCCCACACGTTGATAGTCAAATAATAATCTCCATTTATTTAGGATCGAATTGAATTTCTTAAAAATAGATTATTTTCCAAATACAGGATTGACAACAGGAACAGGTTTAACAAGGAAGACATTTCAATATTATCGGAAAGAATGTTACCTGTTTTAATGTTCGATTAGTACATTTTGTTATTATAAATAGTGCCATGCCAAGTATTAATTTAAGCGCTAATTGACTGAGAGTATAGAGAAATGAAATGAAACTACTGTTAACATTTAATTCAAGCCCACAAATTGAGTCTGTAAAATATTTATTATGCCACCACTATCACTACTGAACAAAGACTTCACGCGAGGTGACAAGTTGGGCCGATAATCATATTCATACATAATCAAAATTAATTATTTGGAATTAATAAACAACAAAATGCAAATACTAATCAACTCATAATAAAATTATAAAATCAATAATAATAATCAGTGACCCGTTGAAATCTTCAATATTATTAATTAGATATAGAATTAAAAAGAATCAGACAAATACGATGTTTGAAGTCAAATCAGATATTACAATGTGATCTTTCAAGTATCAAATTATACCTAGTAATATCTTGAAGTAATAAAGTATACCGTTATCATCTATCGTCTGTACATACATTGCAATTGGTTAATTAGAGCTGAGCCCACTACATTCTAAGTCAATATATCATTGTTATACCCTGAAATAGTGACACAAAACTGTGGCAAAATGGCAATTTATTAAAATATGGTAACTACTGCAACTGTAGCGAGATCACTACAGCTTAATATTGTATACATTATAAAGTATAAACTATATTTTATAAAAAATGTATCGGCGCTCTGATTGGTTGGTTCATTGGCGCCGGCCAATCAGAGTACCGAACGCGAACTCGTTTCGAATACTTTAAACGTAAAACAAACTTGTACTAAGGCCTCAGAGTAGTAATTAAACGATCGTAAAGTAATGTGTGACCGGCGACGAGACGTTGGAATCGATGCTTTTCTGAAGGTTCAGCTGATGAACTATCGTGTCTGGATTATCCACCTCCTGTAAACAAAAAAATGACACTTTACATTCATATTTAACTCGTCGAGTACCGTCATTATAGATATAATTATAGAACAATAGGTTGCGGTCACCGGTGTCCGCTTGTTTGACAGTTTAATCATCTTCTTCAACAGCCTATAAATGCCCACTGCTGAGCAAAGCCTCTTCTCACACGGGTTCGCGATTTCAAACTAATAATTAGAAATTATACGTCCAAGTTTCGTCACGACGTTTTCCTTCACCGTCAGTGGTGTCTAAATAATCTTAGAAAATACATATACACTTGCCTTTGATAGGTTTTGAACCCGCACCCTCATGCATGAGAAGTCTTAGCTTCCGGGCCACAACGACGACATATTTAATAGAGAACCTAATTTCAGGGAATGACAGAAATTCTACAGTTTCAGAAATATATAATTAAATAAGTGGAATATGTACAATACCTCTTCATCAGCAAATCCATTTATTTCAACTGGTATGGTCTGTCCGTCTTGAGTTATCACCTGCAACGATTTTCCATCGGCCGACGTAATCGCCAGTCGCGTACCGTCCTGCATGGTGAAGTGGAGTGGGTTGCCCTGCTCATCTGTTACCTAAACATAATAACACAAAGTTATGAATGCGATGTCTGGATTGATTTTGCTTTAGACATATTGTATAAACACTATGAAGTGGGGCATGCATGCCAGAATGCCATATAGCGTTCCATTATCGCTTCCTACTTGCAAGACAGGGATGATATTGCCTTACTTTTTACATCACAGACTACGTCCTATTGGCAATATTATGCTATTACATTTTCTATGGTCGAGCTGGCTAATATCATCATTATTCCATCCTTATCAAAATACCTTACATTAAAGACTAGTACGAAGGCAGACGCCTGAAATACCTATCATTTAAGACAGGACTCTCCAAACTATATACCCTCGCGGGCTAATTAAATTTCTTACAAAATCTGAAGTACCAGAAACATATTTTCAGTTGTTTAACGACGTTAACCATTGTATTCTTTACTCATAACTTGCATAAGTACAAATCTATTATTGTTTATTTTATTATTGTTGTTGAGATTAAAATGTGTGTCGCGGGTCACATGAAAACAAGCCGTGGGCCGCATGCGACCCGCGGGCCTTTGTTTGGGCAGCTCTGATTTAAGACTAACAATAACGAAGCTACTTACAGGTATATTATGTTCATGTCCATCCATCACAAGTTCCTCAGGCAGTTGCTCGAGTTCTTCCTGCTCGGGTTCCAGCTCTAGTGGCTCGTGCTCGAGCTCCAGTTCCTCGTACTCAGGCTGCGGGACCAGCAGCGACGGACCGGGGTATAGCTCGCACGTTGTTAACACTTTACTATCTTCTAGAGATGCTGCCTGGAATTAAGAAGTAATTTGTTAATAAACATAACCAACAGAATAGTAATGTTGACCATAAAACAAGACACAAAAGCTTCTTTGAAATGTATTGTTTGTCGATTTTTGCAACATTTCACTTGAGAGTAAATCTAATAGACTTAGTAGTGAATGTAGTAATAATTGCGCCCTAATGAATTGTGAAAAACCACTTATAATTTAATAAAAAAGTACTTACTTGTTCTGGGTCGAGTATATGGAACGCGGGTGAGTTACCGCCCTCGACGTCGTACGTAACATAAATAACTCGTTCCTCCAGCTCGTCCTCTGCGGTTTCTTCTAACATTTTGACGGGGGCAGCGCCAGGGAGTGGCACAGTGTGTTCAGTCTCTAGTTGCATTGGTGGAGAGTCTGGTAACTCCACCTTCAGAGTTACAGGGGAAGGAAGCTGGTGTTGGTTCGCGGTCGCCAGTAGACTGATCTGCTTGTGCACTTGCTGAAAGATAGAAAGGTTTGTAAATAAGTGTATTTTTACAAGTTATAATTTTGAACATACTCAATATGGTATATTACTTCATGATCTGCACCACTAAGGTACAACATTTTGAGAAAGCTTTTTACACATATATTGCCAATGAAGACATTCTATTGGTGTGTATTGCGATCTTATAATAATTGTCGTGAGACATACTAAATTAACTAAAAATTACTCATTCTAGTATCAACAGGTATCGCGTTCGGCGCTTGTCGTGTGCGCTCGTACGTCTACTTACTTACCTCTCTGTGCCAGATATTTTTTTTTTTTCCATTGATAGTGATGCGTTACCACAACATCGACCTATTATCGATAGTGGGGCGTCACCAAGAATGGACAAATTTTTAAAGAAGTCGGATTCCACCGGAAACCTTAACTCCACCTCTAAAAGACCCGGTGAAGACCTTATTGGCCCTTGGCAATTCGCTAAGCGTCCGGCTGTCGCTCGGAATTCGGAGAAGTTCGACGAGTCGCGAAGATTACTGCTGCAAAATAAATACAAAGACCTCCCTGTGGATGATAAGAACGAATCTGCAACGAATGCTTGCTTTATCGATGCATCAACCGGAGCAAAGAAGACGGGACATATTCCACCCCTGATTTTAGAGATACAGAAAGACTGGACCCATGAGTCTATTAAAAACTTAATCTCCCGGTTTACAAACAGGTTCCATCTTAAGTACAGAGCTAACAACAAAGTTGCTGTTATCTGTTACACGTCTGACGCCCACCAGATTGTGAAGGAAGGGCTCCGAAAAGAAAACGCTGCTTTCCTTACATACACCCGAAAAGATGAAAAAGTCCCCAAAATGGTTATAAAAGGATTACCATCTTATGTCAAAGAAGACCTACCTGATGAACTTGAGAAACTAGGATTCCGAGGAATATCAGTCTCGCAACTAAAGATCCAGGAAGTGAGTACATTAACTTGCCCACCTTATTTGGTCGTACTTCCAGTTGGAACAGATATTGCAAAATTTCGTAAAATCAAATATCTATTTAATTGTGTAGTAAAAATTCAAAAATTTATGCCCAAGAAGTCTGGTGGTACTCAATGCTACAGATGCCAAAACTACGGCCATGCATCAAGAAATTGCCCGCAAGGTGTGTTAAATGTACGGAACCCCATGCTACGAGTGAATGTCCCAAAAAAGACCGGACGGAACCCGCACAATGTTGTAATTGTGAACAAAATCACCCTGCAAACTACCATAAGTGCGAGTCTCGTCTTGCTTACTTGAA
Organism: Spodoptera picta; assembly: GCA_038387885.1. Lineage (NCBI taxonomy): Eukaryota > Metazoa > Arthropoda > Insecta > Lepidoptera > Noctuidae > Spodoptera > Spodoptera picta. The sequence goes on along the minus strand of JAZHFQ010000168.1, from coordinate 901,949 downwards.
GCGTGTTCAAGCAAGACGTGAAAATCTACCTTCAAGACCCTCCAAATTAAGATACCTATCTACGGATTCTGCTGTTGCCCCACCCATATCTAAGAAACCTTCTTATGCTGATGTTGTTAAGACCCACACAGGTTATGATTCCATTGCGAAAGACGACCTGGAGATACCACTGGATGACCCAGTGACGAAAGAGATGTTAGAAATACTAATCTGTATTAAAAATCTTAAACCACAATTTTCTGCTTGCGAGTCCACGCTGGACAAAGTAATGTTAATTTTATCCCATCTTGGTCACTATGTATAACTCCTATGAATTATCACTGCTGTCATGGAATTCCGACGGATTACGAGCTAAAATTTATGAACTACTTGATCTGGCGGTATGTACCCTATCTATTGATATTATAGCTGTCTGTGAAACTAAACTCACTAGTAACACTTTCATTAGTACACCAGGTTATATATGCTACCGTCAAGATAAACACTATAGTGGTCGAGGGCAAGGTGTAGCCATATTGGTCAACGATAGACTCGAGGCTCGGCAGGTTATTATTCCCAAAACGAAACATATTGAAGCAGTCGCTATTGGTTTGGTAATTGGAGGCAAGGACTACGTGTTTGTTTCGGCTTATCAATCTCCCAATTTAAGGCTTGAAGGTGGTGACTTGGACATTTTGTTTTCCCTGGGGCCCCATGTGGTTGTAATGGGTGACTTTAATGCCAACCATAAATACTGGAACAGTAGTTATACTAACACTCGAGGCAACACATTGTTCCATCATATGCTGAGCCATGACTACATTATACATTGTCCTGATACACCCACTCAAGTCAACTACCGAGCTGATCTTACTCCGACTAATCCTGACTTAGTTCTATCGTTGAATATCAATAGTATCCATGATATTCAAGTTCTACCAGCCCTATCATCTAATCACTTTCCTGTACTGTTCACAATCAATGGTTTTTGTTCTCGCAAACCCATTCCTAAAGTCTACTCTTATGTTAACACTGATTGGAAAAAGTACCGTTCTTTTCTTGATCAGCATATATTTCTAAGCTCGAATGTGTTCAAGTCGGACCCAGAAATTGACGAAGCCGTGGGCCACTTACACCAATGCCTCATTGAAGCCAGAGATAAATTTGTTACTGCTAAACAACCTATTAACACTAAAAATGTCTTACCTAGCTACATTACAAAAATAATTAAATACAAAAACTTTTTAAGGCGTAAAGAACAAAAAGCACTAACTGCAGACAAAAGACATTTAAGATCAGCTATCAATTATTTACAAAAACTTATCAAGTTACATATTGTAAAATATCAAGACACATTATGGAATTCAAAACTTTCTAAAGTTGACAATCCTGGCAACGATTTATGGCGTCTGGTGAAAACTCTTAAGCCTAAATCTGACACAATACCTCCACTTAAAACTTCCGACGGCTTATTAACAGCGAACACGTCTGAGCAGTGTGAGGTCTTAGCAGATACTTTCGCGATGAACATGAACCTAACCCACGACTGGGTTAGCGATAGTGTTGAAACGGATGTTCAATCAGCTATAACCGTCTTAAATAATCATGCCATAGATAATTTTCATCAACCAGTCCGGCCTACTGAAGTCTGGAAAGTTATACGTAAACTTAAGACTAGAAAGGCACCTGGCGATGATGGAATACACAATATAATGCTTAAAAACCTGTCACAAAAGTCAATTGTGTATATTACCAAAATATTTAATGGTTGCATAAAGTTGGGTTATTTTCCTCATATGTGGAAAACTTCAAAAGTTATTGCTCTGAAAAAACCAGGAAAGGACATTGCATTGCCGACCAGCTATAGGCCCATCAGCCTTCTACCAGTCCTAGGTAAACTTTTTGAGGTATTGATATATGATCGGTTGCGGCGATCCTCAGAACAGCTTATCCGGAACGAGCAATTTGGCTTTCGTTCATCTCACTCCACGGTGCAACAACTGGCCAGAGTTTCCGAACATATATCTTATCATCTTAATCATAAACAGTCTACCGGCATGTTCCTTCTTGATATCGAAAAAGCTTTCGATACTGTCTGGCATGATGGCTTGTTATACAAGCTCATCTCTTTCGGAATTCCATTGAATTTAGTAAAACTAATTCAGTCCTACCTCAGTGATCGCAAGTTCGTGGTACATATTGGCTCTAATAGGTCGTCATCCCGGGTGATGATGGCTGGGGTTCCGCAGGGGTCAGTGCTTGGTCCTTACCTCTTTGTCCTGTATGTTAATGACTTGCCTGTGCAAGTCCGTACCCATTTAGCCTGTTTTGCTGATGATACAGCGTCTTATACTTCAGATAGCGACGTTGACATTATCATTAGCCGACTTCAGATGTCTCTTGAATTACTCCAGTCTTACTTCAATAAATGGAAGCTCAAATTGAATGAATCTAAAACTGAAGCCATTCTTTTTACACGTCAACGTAACGTCCCTAAAAGAAATTTGAATATTTCTGGTCAGTCCATTCCTTGGAGTGCAGCAGTTCGCTACCTGGGTATCACGCTGGACAAAAGGTTAAACTGGACTAAACACATAGCAAAATTACGTGTCAAGGGAGCACAAGCACTAGGTTCCCTAAGCCCTATACTCAACCGTAAGAGCAGACTCAGCCCTAAGACAAAAATTAGACTATACACAACCTTAATTAGACCTTGCATCACCTATTCATGTCCAGTATGGAGCAATACTTGTGAATCAAATTATAAACATTTACAGATTCTACAAAATAAAGCTGTTAAAATCGCTTATAATACTCCATTTTTAACTAATCTCCAAATACTTCACTCGAATATTAATTTACCAAACATAACACAATATATTTTAAAACTAACTCGCAAATTTTACAGTAAAAATAAATGTCACTATAATACTTTGATTGCCGACATAGGGCGAAAAGATTTGAATGATTTGCATGATATCGATAGATATGGTACATACAAGCTCCCACATCACTACGTTTTGTTCGCACACAAAACTGATACCATCGTAGCATGAGCCACGCACTGCGCCGGCGCTGCCCCGCTCTCGTCACTAAACCGTGAGGAGGCGCGGGGCGCGGGGGCTCAGTCGCTGTGGTATCTTGGTGCGGCTACCTGCGTTGCCACTGTTCGCAACATTTTGTGTATGCGCGTAATTAATGTATTTTTACCCTCGAACTATAATAATGGAATCATTACAATGATTTCATATGTATAACATTATTAAATTATCATAATATCAAGCATACATAACCTACTTATTGTTTTAAAATACTTAAAAAGGCTTACACAGCCTGTAAAAGTGTTGTTATTTGAAGATGGAATTGTGACTTGTATTGTAAGTTTTTCAATTTGGGTACACCTACTTATTTTAATAAAGAATTTTATAAAAACAAAAAACTCATGACGAAACTATTAGAGCTTTTCTCAATAAATTCACGTGAGTAACCCGCGATTTTTAGTTAATTTGGTGTGTACTGCGTTGCGCTGCAAACGTTCTCGTAGAGTCTGTAAGAATGAGAAAATAAGAATGCGCGGTGGCGTTACCTTCTTGTGCTTGTTGAGGTTGGAGCAGTCCGCGAAGGCGCGCGGGCAGTGCGGGCAGCGGTGCGGGCGCTCGCCCGTGTGGTGCCGCGCGTGCTTGTGCAGCGCCCAGCGCTCGGCGAACGCGCGGCCGCACTCGCCGCAGCGGTGCGGCCGCGCGCCCGCGCCGCCCGCCTCGCGCCGCACGTGCGCCGCCCACGACCCGCGCGATACGAATCTGCAAACATTTCACAAAATATCCATCATTATCAATGGGGGCAACGATTTTTAAGAAGTTTTTCAAATATAAGAAGGGTTTTTTTCATACAATCACAAACGAAATATTGACTGCACGGTTGGCGCGGTGGGTGAGCAACTGACTGCCGCGTAACGTGTCGCGTGTTCGATTCCCGCATTGAACAACTCTTTGTGTGATCCACAATTTGTTGTTCTGCGTCTGGGTGTCATGTGTATGTGATATTGTATGTATGTAAACGCTCCCACGACACAGGAAAAAATCCTAGCGTGGAGCAACGTTTAAAAAAACTACAAAAAAAAATACAAAGCAAAAAGTCAAATATTGAAAGTCGAATAACGTAAGAATCACACAAGCGCCAACTGATGACTAAAATGCGGTATCCAATTCTTCGTCTACTATCAGATTAGAACTTTGCAATAGTACGGCACTGAGTTCAATCTCCTCTTACCTCTCCACAACCAACCTTGCAAATATTCTACCACATACCGCCTTCTTTTGCAGTGGTGTCAATATATTTTATAGCATAGACGCTTAAATAAATATTTGAAAACTTCTCCCAATGCAAGATTAACCATTTCATCACCGAACTATTTGAAACAAGCAAGATGATGGCCAAATGCTATCCTATTAAATGTAAAAAAAATATCCCGTAGTTATTGCAGTTACTCACCTTTTTCCGCAATGTGTGCAAACGAATGGCTTCTCAGAGTTATGCCTCCGTACATGCAGTCGGTACTGACTGGACGTGGTAAACTTGCGTGGACACTGCGTGCACTGGAACGGTTTCTCTCCAGTGTGGATACGTTCATGTTCCGACAGGTTGCCCTTCTGACTGAAACTCTTGCCGCAGATGTTACACGCGAACGGCTTCTGACCTGCAATGTGACTATCTGTTCAACATCAATTCACTGCTTCTAATTTTACCTTGTATAACAAATAATAATGGACGAAGAAAGTGTACATGAATAACATATTAAACATATTGGTTTTACATTTTAAGAGAACAAAAAGTCAAAGTCAAAACCATTTATTTCAATTAGGCCAGAATTGCACTTTTGAACGTCAACAAAATAAAAATTAAAAGTGAGGCTATTTTTTTTTTTTTTTTTTTATACTTTATAGGTCGACGTTTAACCACCATCTCGCCTGATGGTAAGCGATGATGTGGCCGACGATGGAGCACGCCTACCTATGAGCAACCTGTTCACTCGGGACTTGAAGACACCCAAGTCATATTTGACGGGAAACACAGCCTCTGGCAAGGAATTCCATTCCTTAGCGGTACGCATGAGGAAGCTTGACGCGAAACGCTTCGTTCGAATGGGTGGAATGTCCATCATATAAGGGTGGCGTCCCGCCGTTCGTCTGGTGGTACGGTGGTGAAATGGACTAGGGGGAATAAGTTTGTGCAATTCCCACGCACACTCACCGAAATGTATCCGATAGAAGACCGAAAGGCTTGCGATTTTGCGCCTATGTTCGAGGCTTTGTAGCCGAGCCTCCACAAGCGAATCGTCATTGATGAGCTTCTTGGCACGCCTCTCGATGGATTCGAGGGCTTCTAACTGGTATTTCGCTGAGCCATCCCAAAGATGAGAGCAGTACTCCATACAAGACCGAACTTGTGTTTGGTAAAGAGTGAGCAACTGCTCCGGCGTGAAGTACCGTCTCACCCTCGACAGGACACCCAACTTTCTACCAGCCAGTTGCGCCTTTGTCTCGATATACGAGCCAAAATTGAGAGTGGGCGACAGAGTTACGCCGAGAAGCTCGAGACGGTCACCCATCGGAACGGACACACCCCGGAAAGTAGGAGTTAGTGGGAACCGACTCCGTTTAGCGGAAAACAGACACGCCTGGGTTTTGCTGGCATTGAACCTGACCAGATTGGCGTCACCCCAATCGGAGACCGCCTGCAAGGACAGGTTCAAACGATTTACCATAGATTCTCTTAGAGACTGGATTTGAGTTGCACTGGTTCGCGCATCGGACACATACCTCTCAACAACGGTGCTGTCATCTGCGTACCCAAAGATACCGGGCTGGAGCAGGTCATTAATGTGCAACAGAAAAAGTGTTGCTGAGAGTACTGACCCCTGAGGAACCTCGGCATTAATACCAAGTGGATTGGATGAGCAGCCGTCAATGACCACACGGATGGATCGATCCCTCAGGAAGTCTGTTATCCATCTGCACAAACCAGTGGGGAGTCCATATGCGGGAAGCTTGCCAACAAGACTATCGTGCCAGACCCTGTCGAAGGCCTTCGAGACATCGAGGGATACGGCTTTTTTTTTTTTTTTTTAAGGGGGGAAAATCATCGAATGACTTCTCCCGCCTGGGTGAGGCGGGAGGGAGTGTCAGACTCTTACTGACTAAAAACCACCCCGTTCCTTCTCCTGCACGTCGAGCCGGAGCCCCGGTTACCCGTTAGGTTCTCCGCGACTCCGAATCGGCATCGGCCGTATTGGGCCCCATCTGTGGTGGTCTGATGGCTCTTTGAGGCGCGCGCGGAACGCGACGCGCCGTACGCTCGGGTCTGTTTCTGGTCGGACGGGGAGCCACCCATGCTCGCCGTCCGCAGGCCCGCGCTTACGGTGGCCGGAGATCGTTTCGCGATCCCCGACGCCCGGTGTGTCCTTCGCGATGGCTGGGTTGCGAGGAGGCAGCGCTTCGCTGCCTCACGCGTCCCGCCTCCTCCTTAGCTAGCATGACTGCTTCGCAAAAGGAGGAGACGGCATCCCAGTCCCCCTCGCTCCGCATCATGGCCTGCACTAGGCCCGGACGCGAGAGGGAGGGATACGGCTAACGCTTCCCCGTGTTTCTCGATGGCCTCGCTCCAGATGTGGGTGGCATATGCAAGAAGGTCCCCAGTAGATCGGTTTCGGCGAAATCCGTATTGCTGATCACTAAGGAGATCGTTACCTTCAAGGTATGCCAGGAGCCTGTTATTCAGTACACGTTCCATACTCTTACAGAGTAGTATGGACGTGACCGAGATAGGTCTATATAGTTGTTAGGGTCGGCACGACTACCTTTTTTAGGCACAGGTTGCACGTTGGCCAGCTTCCATGCTTTCGGCACTTGACCAGTCTCCAAAGATAGGCGAAACAGACGTGTCAGGATTGGAGCTAACTCAGGTGCACAAGTTTTCAGTACTACGGCCGGGATTCCATCGGGACCACTGACTTTGTTCACGTCCAGGTTGCGCAACGTTCTGCAGACGTCCTTCTGTCGAATGCGAATGTCCGACATGTTAGTCTCGCGTACTTGGTGTATAGAAGGTGGTGAAGCGCCATCAGCATCAAGACGCGAAGACTCCACAAAAAGAGAGGCGAATAAGTTCGCTTTCTCCATTGCGGTGTAAGCCAGCGTCCCATCAGACCGCAGTAGTGGTGGGAGTGAGGGGCGACAGAAGTTCGATTCCACCGACTTGGCCAGGGACAAAAAAGCCTTACTACCCGTTGGGTAAGAAGCAAGTTTGGCCCCTATTCGGCCGATGTGTTTGAACAGAGCTTCGCGCAGTGCCTTTTTATATGACTTGGCGGCCCGGTTGAAAGCTCTCTTCCTTTGAAGTATATCATCAGTCCTATGGGACCTGGCGTCCGCCCATGCCATATATGCAGCATGCTTTAATGCCTCCGTTTGTCTGCAGTTGGCATCAAACCATGGGCGAAAGCCACCGACGGATGTCGCGTCCGAGAATGGAACGTAATATTCCATGCTCTGACGCAACACCCCCGTTACGGCATCTGCACAAGCTGACGGATCATCGGAAGAGAAGCAAACAGGCCGCCATGGATAGGATGCAAAAAAGGATCGCATTCCATCCCAATCTGCTGACTTGTATCGCCACATCCGTCGTGGTTCCCCAGGGCTAGAATCAGGTGGGGAGTGTGTAGATACAGATTTCACCAGACAGTGATCAGAGCTACCTAAAGGTGATGAGACTGATACCGAGTAGTGGTCTGGATTAGTTGTCAGCAGAAGGTCAAGGCAGTTGGCTGTATGCGTATCCACATCGGGCACCCTTGTGGCTTCCTGGACCAGCTGGGTAAGGTTAAACGTCAACGCAAGCTTTCGCAATTCCCTCCCAGCATGGTCGGTGCACTGGTATGGAAAAAGCCACTCCTGGTGATGGGCATTGAAAATCTATTTGCTCATTCCAAGGTGTAGCTTCCTATGGAGAAGAACGAGCAATAAAGTCCATAGGTTATTTTTTTTCAATCAGGTTCACAATACAATTTACTAGTTACATAGTTTTGCTGTTTGGATTGTGCGAGAACAATGTAACACTTAAATCCAGTCAAAGTGATCAAAAAAGAAAATAACCTTAAGAACAACTCATCGACATGTCCTGCTTACACTATAATAGTAACAGTAATCTCCTCTTACCAGTATGCCACCTCATATGCAGCGTGAGGCTAGCCTTATGTGCAAACTTGTGCTTGCATATTTCGCAGGAGAACTTCTTGACGCCACTGTGTAGAAGGGAGTGGTTCAGTAAGTTCGCCTTAGTCTTGAATGTTGAATTGCATAACTGGAAAAAATTACATAAAATAACATAACATAACGTCACGCCTTTTACTCCCGAAGGGGTAGGTAGAGGTGCACATTACGGCACTTTATGTCACTACAATGTAACACCCAGTTTTCACTATTTATGTTAATATGAGTTCCATGTAATAGGGGGTGAGTATATTGCCATATATGACTCTATCAGTCTATTAGCACAATACCAGACTCTGTGCTACTACTGAGATTTTTTAAACCCAGTAATACTTTGCCTGACCTGGCAGTCGAATCCGAGATCCCTTGCCCGGCATTCGCACTTACGACCACTCGGCCAACGAGGCAGTTACATAATATATACATACATAACATCACGCCTTTTATCCCCGAAGGGGTAGGCAAAGGTGCACATTCTACCACAGTACAATGTAACACCCACTTTTCACTATTTGTTATGAGTCCCATGTAATAGGTCCCATAAAAAACATAATATATAATAATATTTTATTGAATAAAGAAAGCCTATGTTCAATAGTGGGCGTCCCCGTAGCTGACTTATTAGTATATTTAGCATATTATATAGTATTTTATGGTATAAACGGTTCAGTCAGTGAGTACAGAATGTAAGAGTATGTACAACCTTGCAGTGGTAGGGCCGGTCCTGCGAGTGCACGAGCTGGTGTCTCTGCAGCAGTTGTTTGTGTTTGAAGCACTTGCCGCACTTGTTGCAGACGTAGCGCTGCCCCGCGTGCTCCGCCTCCTTGTGGTACACCACGGACGACGGGTGGTTCAGCACCTACAACAAGAAAGTGTTAATAGAATAGAATAGAATAGAATAATTTATTTGCATTGAATGTAGGTACATAATATAAGGGTGTTACAAAGGTACATCGTTCCTGGTACATTCTACCATATGGCATGCAAATTTTTTTTTTTAATCTTAAAATCTATGAACATTGTGGACTATAATATCTACTATGTAAGTTATCTATAAAACTATTATAATTATTAATGGATAACATAATCCTAATAATATTTGAAAATTTACAAAATTCACAAAATATAGCTTAAACAACTTACAGTAAATCAGTCTATATGTTATCGAATAAAAAATCTGACACAGAATAGTAACACTTTTGTAATAACAAAGATGCAAGTTGTTTTTTAAAGATTCTCAATGGTTGCTCCTTAATGCTACTCGGAATCTTGTTATAAATGACAGGTGCCATACCTAGGACACTTTTTTTTAATAAAGATATTTTGTTTTTAATGTTGTTGATTCAATATTAAAACCGTTTTCAAAACAAGCTTTTATGCAGCTTAGCACTTAGTTTGCATGCCTATATCTTTTTTTTTATGGCATAAGCCGCTAAACGAGCAGACGGACGGATCACCTGATGGTAAGCAATCGGCGTCGCCCATGGACACCCGGAACACCAGAGGCGTTAAAAGTGCGTTACCGGCCTTTTGGGGATTAGAGAGTTTGAGGATCGTTGGGGTTTCAGGATTGGGAAGATTGGGGAATTGGGCAAACTAAACGTTGCAAGATGGTGATAGTATGTAAGATGTAGTACGTATGTATGTAAGATGTAGTAGTATAAATAGTGAAAAGTGGGTGTTACATTGTACAGTGGTATAATGTGCACCTCTGTCTACCCCTTCGGGGACAAAAGGCGTGATGTTATGTTATGTAGTACGGAATTAACTGAACGATTAAAACCACAAAACGTGTTCAATATGACTGTTTGTTACCAAAGTAAAATAATTTATTTGAATTAGACTAAGAAGGTATTTTTGAAGTTAAAAACCTACCTTCCCGCAGAGATCGCAGGCGTATCCCTTAGCAGGAGTGGCCCTGTGCCTGCGGTGGCTGACGGCGTGCAGCGCCAGCGAGCGCGGGTACGCAAACCGCGCGCCGCACTCGCCACACACGTACGGACGCTCGCCCTTGTGGGTCGCCTGCAGGGGCGGGCGGGGAGCAAGCACATTATATTGGAACACATATGGTCACTGATATAAATATTACTGCACGGTTGGCGCCGTGGCTGGGCAACTGGCTGCCGCGCAACGTGTCGCGGGTTCGATTCTCGCACGGAACAGCTTTTTGTGTGATCCACAGATTGTTGTTCCGGGTCTGAGTGTAAGGTGTATGTGATATTGTATGTTTGTAAACGCACTCACGACACAGGAGAAAATCCTAGTTTGGTGCAATGTTTTGTAAAAAAAAATATTTCTCTAAAAGTCTGAGGGGAGCAAACAGATGTATCGCCTCATGGTAAGTGCCACACCGCCCAAGAACATCCGTACCACTAACAGTTACAACTGTAACTGTTTCAAATCTTATAAAAATGAGATACATTGTCGGCCTTCTAAAAGCTGAAGTTTAACAATTTTTGAAGTATCGAGGATTACTGGAACAGTTTCAGTGAAGAATCTACTGAAATATAACAATACTGTTATCAAAAAATATATTACCTTAATATGTAAAGACTTGCTTTGTTTACTACTAAATGTTTTATCACAATGCGGACACTTCAGTCTTGGTTTACCGGAAGGAGTTGTTACTACTTGGTCTACTTCATCAGACTTTTCTGTCACAGTTACATCTGTACCTGAATCTGGAAAACAAGGTTTTATATATTTTTTTTATAGCATAAGCCGGTAAACGAGCAGACGGATCACCTGATGGTAAGCAATCGGCGTCGCCCATGGACACCTGGAACACCAGAGGCGTTACAAGTGCATCACCGGCTTTTTGGGGATTGAGTTTGAGGATCGTTGGGGATTCAGGGATTGTAGAGATTGGGGAAGGGGAAGGTAATTGGGCCTCCGGTAACCTCACTCACACGACGAAACACAACGCAAGCGTTGCTCATTAAACATGGAATAATAATTCATATTAACCCTTTACCAGGCCTCGAACAAATCCTGCAGTAATGATGTTTTTTTCGTAGATTAAGATGAGTAATAACATATAGTATGAGATTTTTTCAATTATATTTAGAAATTTAGCTTAAAACCTGAAAAAAAAACATGTGGGAAAACATAATCCCATTGGCTGTCGAGAGGCAGACTTTTTATCTATATATAAAATAAAAAACGATTGTCATTTTGATTACATTTTTTATTGTTTGTTGTTCAAATGAAAAATTTAGTGTAAGAATACCAATAAGGATTGAAATATAGAAGAAGGTGGAATGTCTTCATCAGATGACTTTTCATAAGCTTGATGTACATCATCGTCTAATATTCGTAGTAACTGTCGGTTACCTTGAATTTCGTCGAATTCGTCGCTCAATTTTTCGTCGAATGATTTTGGGACATAATCTAAATATGGGTCTTCATCTTCATCATTTTCTTCCTCTGATGAAAACATATTATTTAGTATAGTTTCGAGCTGTTGATCGTTTATTACCTGAATAAAAAAAAATACACTAACGTAGGCTGACAAATAATGACGACAAAAATTTTACAGTACCCCGTTTTATATTGATAAATGGCCGTAAGTAAATTCTAAAGAAAACGCTTGGTAAAAGCCTAGTATAAAATAAAGATTTTAATTCAGCAGGCAATGGACATATAACTCACACAATAATAATTAGGCATTGACAGGCTTACGGCATATGGTTCCCCACATGTTTTATTTCGTTATATCATGATATTTTAGAAGTTTTTTCTTATAATTTATACACAAATTACTAGAAAAACTCAAATTCTACAACATATCAAAAAATTGTACGACTTACCTTTCTCCGATTCTCCGTAATGAATAAAAATACGGTGCACTAGTTACAAAAATTTCCGTTTAGCGGCTGACCACTGATGAAATGGCTGCGAGTGACATTTGCGTTTCGTTCCAAAATTTTATTTATGTGTTACCATAGGTAATATTTCTATGTGTGTTTTTGACAGATTGTGGTAGATTTTTAACCAAAACCTGATAAAAACTCTTAAAAGTCTATGTGGGAAATGCTCAATCCATGGTTGGCCTGGTTAAGGGTTAAACATGGCATATTATAAGATATGTGACAACTGATAACAATCGATAAATAGATCCATAACATTATGGCCTAATAATAGTACCTAAAAAAATTTTGTTTGCATAAATTCAGTTATCTAATCACAATGTAATTAAAAAAAATATCATGTGATAAACAGGTACTCACCAACTACTTTTACATCACTATTAGCAATAGGACTAGATACTATTTCAATGTTAGGGCTTTCAGTCCTCTGGGAGTCGCTGGCACTAACTTCATTGTCCGCTACAATAAGCTGCGGATTTAGATCCGGCAAGGAATTAGCTACTGGTAATATCATATTATCTATCGTTTGTACTGGCGTTGTATTAGGAATTGAAAGGGGATCCACTTCTATTGACACTGTTTCCAATTGAGCTTTAACATTTTTCTGAAATAGGATAAACATGTATTAGTCAAAATTGTAACAGGTACATAAATCTCATCAATGTAACATCTATTGTATCTATTGGAAATAAGGACACCGAAACAAATAATAATTGTTGATTAATAAAATCTATACTCTGACTAATAAATCTGTAATCAGAGCAATTTTTGTCTTTAAGCTGTGTGATATGAAAGTTAATTTAGTGTGTAATTTTGCTAAATATTTTTTTATAAACTACTATGTTTCTAAAAACCGACTTCAAACCCTTGGTTTTAAAAGTCAGTTAATTAATATACTAAAACCGTTTCCTAATGCTGGAATACTGAAACGTTACTCAATTTTAAGTCGTGCTTAAATATCGTGCCATCTCTGTCATTTCACAAAGAATTAGTGGTGACAGAACTAAATTGCTTAAAATTGATAAAATTGAGTAACGTTTCAGTATTCAGGCATAAGTGTAACAAACACTTTTCTGAAAACCGCCAATCGCGAGTTAATCGCGCACAAACAGAGAACATTCATATTTTTTTGAAGTTGGTTAAAAAGTGATCATTTAAAGACATTTTTAGTGTACGGCACTTACATTAAACAAGTTGCAATAATTGTCTTACCTTATTCCTACTTCTTTCTGGGTTTTTCTTACAAGGTATAATATTATGCCCGGTGTGTCCGACTTCATTCTGATGGATGTTGAAATGTAGCCTTGTGGTGAATGTCTCAGAACACTGCTCGCATTGGTACAGGACTGGTCCGTGCTGGGCTATGTGAGACATGTACCGACCAGTACATGTGAACTCCATACCACAAATGGCGCATTCTTTTCGTGTTGGGATCATTGGTCCTGGAAGATTTTAAAATTCATTTAATCGTTAACAATAATGTTATGTTATTGTGCTTAATTTAGGTATTTCAGTGTTGGCAGATATTACTGTTTTTAAGTCATAAAAGATTGTAGGGTGACGAAGGCAAAAATGAAATAAATAAAAAAAATTGACTCTTTTAAATGCAAGTTTCAAAATGCTACAAGGGTGCGGATGGTGTACAAACATTTTTGAGAAAAGAATTTGTAAGCTAAAATAGTGAAAGCAAATAAATTAGAGATATCTACCATGTTTTACTAACCTTTAGGTCTTCCACGTCCCTTGCCTTTGACTACTACAACAAGCTCTCCGGATTCCTCCAAATGACCAATGACTTCTGATTCCCTTGGTCCTGGCGGCTTCTTATCTATAAGCTGGGCCTTGAGGTTCTCCATTTCACTTTCCTCCCCATCAGTGACTCCTTCTTCTTTGAAAATCCTCTCCAGTTCTTTACCCTAGAAAACCGATTGAAGACAAAATTGAAGCCTAGTTTTATTATTGTCATGTTCAAAGAATTAAAAATTTAAGAAAATAATAGCAACATAATAGAATGACTCAATGAATGACATTGTCTTGCAAAAATATTTTCATTTGAAATCTAATCAAATCCAGAACTTAAACTGTAACACTAAAATCTATTGATACCTATGTATTGGCTGAAATATTTTATTAAAATCGTTCATAACTTCTGAATCTTCACTCACCTGAACAGCCTCCTTGAACCTCGTAGGAGTTTTCCTTCGTCTTTTACCAAATGGTTCATCTTCTTTCTCAGTTCTCTTTGCATTTTTAGCCTCATGTTCCTTTGCAGCAGCTTCCCTTGCTAATTCTTCAGCGGTTTTAGGCCTTTTTGGAGGTCTACCTCGTTTTCGTTTAGGTTTATCAAGTCCAGCGACTTGTAAGGCTATTGGGTGTTCTACGTGATACACACCATCACTGGTATTTACTGGAAGTGGTAGGGAATTGTTTATGTAGACGAAATAAAAGAACTTGTAGGTACATTAATTTATGTATATTGTTTGTACACCGAGTGAAATTGTTGAGGCAAATCATTGAACAATGTCATACCAATTAAGGTGAATAACAATGATTTAATATCAATTTTTGTTTGTGTTACCAAAATTAGTTTTAGTCCTAAGATGTACAATGTTGACAATAAAAGAGCACTGTAAAGGCTTTGTTTCATTGAGACTTTACTTGCATCTTTATGTAGTTAATTTTGTCAACACTCACCTTCATAAATAATCTTATCTGTTATAATATCCTGTTCACTTGGAGGAAGCAATAAACTTCTTTTGTATTCTTTCTCTCTATTGTGGAGCTCTCTAATAACTTTCTGTAAACATTAAGTAATGTATCTATAAACTTGCCATTTATTTTTCCTCATCATTATACATTTTTGTTCAATTTAATTATATGAATTGTCTTATTGGATTATGATTATATTTAATTTAATATTTAAATTAAACTTACTTGTCCATTTATAATAAGATTTAGGAACTCGACAGTGGCCTCTAGCTGTATGGTGCATCCTGGACATATAGTACGTGGTAGTTGCCCATCATCAGATACCTGCAACCAGCATTTTTTCGGTTTGAATTAACATTAATTTATTTTTAAGATTTTGTTTTGTTTATCACAAAAAAACAAACTTGGCGCGATATCCTTTACTTTTGCAGGACATTTGACGATATGGTAACAATTTTTTCCACTTATAACCAAACTTATCAAACTGATTATCTAAATAATTGAATTATAAGATTTAACACTATAGTAGCTCGTATTATGGTTCATTAATTCAATGAAATACAATAATAAGTCAGAAAATGTTAAATTTCTGCAGAAAGGCAGCCATTTTATTTTCACATCGATTGAAGTCAATACAAATCACAATAAGTAAAAGTGGTATACCTTGATTGGCAAATACGTATTAATGACTTTAAATAAGTTTTGATTATTTTCTTCATTGGAATATAATAGCGTCCCATTATCATTTTCTTCTCCACATAATCGACAAACATTGGAATTGTAGAGAAATACTTCCATCTTTTCATGAACAAAAGCGCCACCTGTTTCCTGCGGATTCTTCAGAAATGGTATTTGACATTTCGCGTTTAGTTTCTTGCTTCCACAACTTTTTGAGAGATTAACTTTTGAAAATATTTATGATTTACTAAAAATATCGGATGCAAATATTTTTATATTATTTAAGTATAAAATGAAAAATGTACATAAAAATTCAATCATTCAGTTTTATAATTTGCATTTTGCATTTGTTTGCATTGATAAGAATTATTTTATAAAAATAACATATGGCAACTTTCTACGGTTATAAATTGGCAACATTACCTACTTCCTTCTTTTCGTTTCATAGCCCTTTCCGGTTTAGTTCTTGGGGCAAGAAGCCGTTGTTTCGGTTTTTATTATTTTTAATCGCCTCTAATCCATCAAAATGAGGATCTATAAAGATATTATTACTGGTAATTGAGTTTATTGTGTGTTTCTTGTGAAGTTTGTGTCTATATTTCATTTATAATGTATAAATTTGATAACAGTGAATTTGACATTTAGTCAAGAAGTGATATGATGATGTCTCATCTGCAGTCTTTCCTAAATTCTGCCACATCTACAGTTTTAATATAATCAAGATGTGAAAGTGAAATTAAACATATCATGGATTTCTTTCAGGTGATGAGATGTTCTCGGACACATACAAAATGAAGCTGGTCGATGAAGTAATTTACGAAGTGACCGGCAAACTGGTGACGAGAGCACAGGGCGATATTAAAATCGAAGGTTTCAACCCCTCGGCTGAAGAGGCTGACGAAGGCACAGATGCTGCTGTCGAAAGTGGTGTTGACATTGTCCTGAACCACAGGCTTGTCGAAACATACGCTTTTGGCGACAAGAAGTCCTACACATTATACCTCAAAGACTACATGAAAAAGTGAGTGTAACAGTGCTAAATGCTTGGTGATAAAACTATCAATAGTGTAAACGTAAAAAGTGCGACAGGCTTGAAAACAAGGTGTAAGTTGTGAGTGCACACAGGCCAGTTCCAGCTGCCTTGTAAATCATGCTGTGTCATTTAAAATCAACATAGATGTGTCATGGATTGCCAATCTCTTTATTTAAATTTAAACTACATGATTGGGAGATCCAACAATGTGTTAATTCCCAGCCAATCATCATTGAGCTATGCATGTGCATACTGCACTATATTAATGTCATTGGCCATGATACTTGTGTATCTTAGTGCATTAGTCATGCCATGTGTTATTTTTGCTCTTGACAAAGTTGCTTTCTTTTGCATGAGCCATTGGTATTAATAATGGATATTAAATTTGGTTACTAAATTGTCCAATTTTCAGATCCACTTTTAGATGGTTCATCCATGCTATTTTATTGTTAGATTCTGCCATATTGCACATTCAGGGATCTGCATTTTTGGTCATCATTGTGTACTGAGCACAGCACATGGTGGGCATGTGAATGGCATGATCAATATTTATGTAATCAACTTCTTATCTTTATTTTGAAATGTCTAGTTATGATAACAGCATATCAGTGTAGGTTAAGTTCAAGATGATTTCAGCTGTTTTGATATAGAATAGTTTTAAGAAGTGCTATTTTTCACATACTATAAACATAGTTTCATCATGCAGACATTACTCTGCATTGAAATAATTGTGTATATTTTTAACATTGCCTGTGGAAAATGAAACATGCCTATGTCCTAAATTTTATTTATAAACATTTTCTAGTTTTCACAAAACATTGAACAATATTCTTGATTGTTGTGGTATTTTCCGTTATGTAGTGTTTATATACACTATTGTATTGATTACATAAGTATTCATAGATTTTACGCTTAATAAATGACACATCATTAAGATAAGACCACAAATCACCTTGTCTCTAGTCTGTTTCTTTGTTATTAGGTTTATGCATCACCTAATACCATCGGTTGACTCTCAATGTCTTCCTGTGGAGCGATCGATGCAAGAACAATGAACTCTAGTGAAAAAACATTCATTCTGTAATGTTTGTTCATGAAATGGAGCTGACATTTAAACTATTTTTTATACAGGCCTATTGCGCTACGATGCACTGCACTTATTTTTGTGTGGTCTTGTATTGTTGTCTGCGTGTGTGTTGTGGCGTAATAAACAGTTTTTCTTTTCATTGAATTATATTTATTCATTTGTAAAAGCCACATGGCCATAATCCTGACTCTGTTTTTGTGTTCTAATATATCACTGTGACTGATGAGTGATATATAAGATGTTTCAATATTCAAATTACTAAAACAAATTATTCTCTAATTTCAGATTAGTTGCAAAATTAGAAGAGAAGGCACCTGACCAGGTTGACGTTTTCAAGACCAACATGAACAAAGTCATGAAGGACATCCTTGGCAGGTTTAAGGAGCTCCAGTTCTTCACTGGAGAGTCCATGGACTGCGATGGCATGGTCGCTATGATGGAGTACAGAGATGTAGATGGCACACAGATCCCCGTCATGATGTTCTTCAAACATGGTCTTGAGGAGGAGAAGTTCTAATTGTACAGCATAAGTGAATTACTCATAATAAATATTCCAATTCTAACACAGGCGCCTAAACTCATATCTTTTTTATTTATTTACAAAATCATGTCAATCTGCGCATCGGCTGGATCCGGCTTCTCCCATCACAAGGCTGAACAATTTTGTAATGTTAATGAATAAAATGTTGCATACTATAAAAGTATAAATAAATTAATTAACAATTTGTCGGACTTTTGTTTCATTGCGAGTATCATGTTTGATAGAATTAGGTTTTGCTGTGTAAATTGAGGTCAATGTCCTATGAGTCACATTGAGGATTGTAAGGTTGTCTCAAGTTCAATAACTCATGGTCCGAAATTTTCAAGAGGTCATCTACACTAGTAAATATTGATTCTGTACAGTTAATGTCCTGATGTTTGTTTGGTGTGCAAAAAAAGTATTTATGTCTAGCTAGTTTTAATTATTGCACAACTGAAGATATGTTTTCAGACCATGAGAATAACGATTAGACTAAGAAAAGAGCTGATGTAGGTATTAGGCAGAGGAATAAATTATTGGTCTCCAACATCACTCCTTTTATTTCTGGAGGCAGTAGTAGTGCAAATCATCATCAACAACATCAACGGCCTATAATAAGAGGCCACTGCTAGCCAAAAGCCACTTTTTACAGAGAAGGTTTTACCATTGATCACATCAGTACGATTCCGTGCTGCCTATTCATTATTATATAAATCATCATCATCAACAGCCTATAAATGCCCACTGCTGAGCAAAGCCTCTTCTCACACGGAGAAGGTTAGAGCGTTAATCACCACGCTTGCTCAATGCGGGTTGGCGATTTCAAACTTATAATTAGAAATTATAAGTCCAGGTTTCCTCACGATGTTGGTACTTGCCGTTGGTAGGTTTCGAACCCGCACCCTCATGCATGAGAAGCGAGCGTCTTAAACCTCCAGGCCACCACGACACTATTATAAATAGTTATGAGAATTGTTTTGTAAATCTAATAATACTTAAATTGCATTTCTGGCTAATAGTACTTTGATAAAAACTGCGCTTAAAAAACCAACTTCAACCTCTTTTTGAAGTACCGTAAAACGGGGTGTATTGAATTCGAAGGTTGAATAGATACAGGAATGGGGTGAAAAAATGTTAGAATATTATCCCAACATTTATTCACCCCTCGAATCTTATTCACCCCGTTTTACTGTAGGTTAATTGATATTAATAAAATCTTATAACTATAACGACCACTTTTCAGAAAACTGTTCAGCCAATTGCGAGATATTCGCGCACAAACATACATACGGTCAAATTAAGAACCTACTTTTAAGTCTGCTAAAATATTCGAGAACATACTATACCTACCTACCTACCATCGTATTTCCAAGGTGAGAAGTACTTACGTTTACCACAGACATAATTATCTGTCTGTGGTACCTACCCTACTGAAAGCGTTCCTGAATGTAGAGGAAACTAGAAGTACGCACGGTTTCTACTAGGTGGCGCTCTGTAGTTCTTTCCTACCCTCATCGGGAAAAGTCTTGTGTGATCATATTATGTAGGTAAGTATGTCAGCTGTATACTAGCTAAATAGAGTAGTCAAAACTATAGACAAAATCGATAAAATGGGTACAGGAGTCGAACCAAGTTAGGGGCCAATCCTACCCTATCCAGCAGTCGCGGAGAACCTAACGGGTAACAATATTTTTACTATTTTTTATAGCAAATATATTTTTACTATTTTTTACAGAGTACCTTGTGTGGAAATTTTTAGTAAGGATTTTGAGATTGTACAAGTGCATCTATTTTTGACCTCCTCGTTCGCCGAGTGATTGCAAGTGCGACTGCCGGGCAATGAGTTTTGGGTTCGATCCCGGGACGGGTAAAGTATATCTGGCTTTCTTATAAATTCTAAGTAGTAGCACGGAGTTTAGAATTGTTGCCGGTATGGTATAGGCTCACCCCTATTACGACTTACAACACAAATAGTCGGTGTTACATTGTACAGTGGCATCAAGAGCCGTTCCGTGCTCTTCTGCCTAACCCTTCGAGGTTAAAAAGCATGATAAAGATAAAGATAAAGATAGTTTATTTGCAAATATGGGTAATACAATATGTGGTGTTTAGGTACATTGCGAGCTCAACCATATTTTACCAGGAGGCATGCAAATATGAATATATTATTGATATGATATGATGATATATATTATTATTATCATCAATTTCTGGCTACTACAAGGGTTGTCTAAAAATAAAACACAATTAAATTTGAGGTATGTTATATTTATCGAGTTTGTATGTAGGTAATAACTACAATAAAGTACAGAAATGACTGATGATTTCTATTACAATGTCGTGAGTACTCTAATCACAATGTTTTCATATGTATTCATCATTTTTCTTGTATACATTTTTAGGCATTCACTAGGCACTAACACATGCCTAAATTGCTTAGTCTTTAATTTCTCCATAATTATTTACAATAACTCAATAACACCAAAATTCAGGTAAGTAGGTATGTATCGTTTTGGGAATATAAAAACTGGAGTATAAAACAGCCATAATCCAAGAAGACGCAGCAATGGCTCTACGAAGGTATCTAGCGATTCAATTAACTTTTTTTGTTTTATTAAAAAAGCTTGTGTTCTTATTTTAAACTTTAAACATCACATTAACATGGCTTTGACAGCTGCTATGTATTTGGCGCGCTTTAGTTTTATTTAATCTACGTATAATACAGATATTAAAATATTCTCTACAAAATAAAAGTGATTATCGAATACCTATTCTATATTACCATTATGTCTTATTGGAATATGGCAAGAACATTTGAGTGAAATGAAGAAAAGAATAAGTTTTAGGTACATACAAAGACATTTAATTATTGTAACATCGACGAGAATTCGTCACAGGCACGGTATTGTAAATGTTTGTGATCTATTTAGAAAAGTAAATATTGCAAAACATTTAAGTCGTAAGTAAAAATCTAGTTCAACTACTAAGCTTACGTTATCCGTGTCCTCATTTCGATATTCAACATTTTTCCTGAATCGCAGAATTCGAATCGAGATAATGAGGCAATGCTTAAACATGATTGCAATTAAACTAATTAATACTGGCTAACTAAATTGGTATGCATCGTAGCAGTAATTGAGAAGCTATCAGTAAATGCCATTTAGTAACACATTTCTGAATAGATCA
Source organism: Spodoptera picta (assembly GCA_038387885.1). Lineage (NCBI taxonomy): Eukaryota > Metazoa > Arthropoda > Insecta > Lepidoptera > Noctuidae > Spodoptera > Spodoptera picta. The sequence goes on along the minus strand of JAZHFQ010000168.1, from coordinate 880,618 downwards.
CTCGACATTCATAGCATGGACTTAAAGAAAATAGGTAACAAAATAATGAATTAATTAACAATGACAGCAATAAGACATCGTTTCTTCGTTTACTTCAATCTTAATAAATTATTACATACAATGTTAGGATTGAGCATAAAAGTGATCGAAGTGTTCATATTAGAAATAATGGGTGCGTTCGTCCTTACACGACTAGAAATGTAGTGTAAGTAGGTATCTAAGTATAGGTAGTGACAGACATAAGAAATCTCGTAATTAGGATATCAGTCATTATAGCAAATAATACAATATCCCGAAATAATTTTATGATAATTTTAGAAGAACAAGATTGTATTAAATTTTATAAATATCTCAATATAGTATAAATATATTTACATTCTTTAATCCTAATATTTTTCATATTGGTGTCTTATTTAACGCACACTTACTTTATTCATTTATAAATAAAATATTAGACATTAAAAAGATATCATATGGAATGGTTTTTTGTACAAAATCAAATACAAAATCCACCGCACTGGTAGAAAATATTACAAATCACAATGTTTTATGATGTACACCATGGAGGGCGCCCCCCAACACCTCTGCTGCGACTAGTCCGTACATTGTACCGTTGTCTCGTGTGGAAGTCTCACTTACACACGCTCCGAGCCCCGACCTCCCATTGAAAAATAGATCCATCACTACTTAAATTTATAATTTACAAATAAGGTACTCTTTAAAACGAATACGATACAGGATAGTCCTCACTGGTCGAACGTACACCGGACCCGAATTTCTAATGTCACTAACCGCTCTAGAGCACTACGTCCGTCACGACTGACTCCGTCCATAGAAAACTTAATGGAATGAAGATTTATTGCTAGAATTACAAGATCACAAACGATTGAGATAGTTCAGGTGCGCTGCACTCAGCAGTTGAAGGTGTTGGAGTGCGAGCAGGCGCGAGGGTACTCGTCCAGCGGCCGGCCGTACCCGTTCTCCGGGATGATGGAGTACTCGGGCTCGCTGTACTCGTTGTGCTCGCGCTCGTACTCGCGCTCGTTGCGCGGGAAACCAATAATGGTTTCAGAGTTGCGCATGTAGCCGTTCTCCTGCTTCCTCGAATAGCGCGTGTCGAGATTGCGCTGGAAGTTCTCTGGGTGGCAGACGACGCCGTTGCGGTTTTTCTTTTTATCGGGTAATGAGCGCAAAGAGCCATTGTTGAGATGATGAGCCGGTGCGCCATTATTTAGCGTAAGTGGCTGATGCGGGCGCGTGTCACCGCCAATGTACGTGAAACCGTTGGCGGGCAGCGTGCCGCCGCCCCCCGAGCGTTGCGGCCTCCGGGCGGAGCCCTGGCCGCCTGACATGAAGAAAACGCTCGGGGAGGCGTAAAGCTCTAGCTACAGTTCCGTTACCGGAATAGGCCTGAGGCCGGGAGTGTGTGGGGGTGCGGGGTACTGCGATGGGTGGATACCACGCACTATGCAGTCTTCCTCAGTGGAGATGGGCTTATGGTACTCGAGGTTTTTACGCCCCTTGTTCCACTTGTAGTCTTTGAGTTTCTCCTGCATGCTCTTGCGATATCTATACAATATTAACACTAATGTCGCAATAGTAGCTACGCAGGCAACTACAACGATGCAGATGATTGTTTGCTGTCGTGTGTCATGAAGGACACAGCCCAAATCATCAGCATTTAAGTTCCTTAGAGGTTTATCCTTCAGATGTTCAGGGCTGGCACAGTGTAATTGTGTGAAATTGCTCTTATCATACAGTAATTGTTGTAGCCACAACAGTTGACAATCGCAGAAGATAGGGTTGTCAGTTAAATCTAATTGTTTCAACTCTTTTCCAATAAACACTGTTTCGCTTAATGTAACAATAGCGTTATCTCTCAGAGAAACATGTTTCAATTTTGGTAAGCCCAATAGTGTGCATTCTTCAATGGTTGCCAACTTTTTATTGTTTGCAAGAACAATTGTTTCCAAATTGATGTTATCTTCGAACGCTCCTTTTTCAATTCTTTCCAACTGAGTGGCGCCTGTGATGTCTAGTAATTTCAGATTTTTCAAGCCTTTGAATGAATGGCTTTCCAGAGAGATGAATTCATTTTGTCCGATATACAAATCCTCTAATCTTGTCAGGCCAGACAGTTGAAGTGTGGGGACTGTAATGAGTCGATTTCCAAAAAGGTTGAGACTTCTTAGTCCTGGAAGACCTCTAAACGCATATTCACTTATGTTGGAGAGACCAGCTCCATTTAGATCTAACACAGTGAGTCTATTAAGGCCTGCAAAGGCATCATCAGGCAGGAATGAAAATGCGTTCAATCCCACATGCAGCTCTGCCAGACTGCCCAACAGGCTGAACGATGTGGTTGGCACTGAGCTCAGCTGATTGTCGTCTAAATACAAGATCCGTAGAGCCGATAATCCAGCGAAGGCTCTGGGCTCAATCCTCGATATTCTGTTTTGACCTAAGTTAAGTTCTTCTAATCGTGGCAGAGTAGTGAACACTCCGTTTGTTAACTCCTCCAAGAAGTTACGTTTCAAATTCAAAACGGTTAGTTGATTAAGTCCTTGGAAAGTTGTGTTTGTTACTGAAGATAGCTTGTTATGATTCAGATGCAGCTCTTGTAGTTTGCGTTGATATGCGAAACTTTTCGTTGGAATGTTAACTAAGTGATTTTGTGAGAGATCTAGATGTTGTAGATCTGCATAGAACTGCATCGAACTGTCGATAGTCTTAATCTTATTATTGCGGATGATCAACCGTTGTATTGAAGGGTTCAGCGCGATAGGGAGGACGTCGAGGCGGCTTTCTTCGCACACCACGACGAGGGTTTCGTCGTTGCAGTTGCAGCCTCCTGGGCAGTTGGCCAGTGCAGCAGCTCCACTCCGTGATGCCAGTAGTTCCAGCGAAATTAACAGCACCTGGAATTAGAAAAACAAGACGTCAGATAGTATAAACAGTATTGCTATTAAGAAATAATACTATAGATAAATTTCTCACATGGCTATAATAATAAGTAGGTAGTTGACAGATTTATCAATTGACAGCAAATCAAACGGCAATTATATAATTAAGTATACGCTAGCGGCTTTTAATAATATCTAAGCATTATATCTGCATATGTTAAAACTAGATCGATATCGTGTCGTTTAAACGTATATACAAAAAAAGCTGTCTCAATTTCTGCAGCAACATTTCGTTTAGCATGAACTGAATCGCAAACGTTAGGTCGGCCGTTTGTCCACTAAAATGTAAGTCAATGATTTCAATTATAGACCTATGTTAGCAGGTTCCTTTGAAAATATATGGAATGTTTTTAAAACGTAGCTGAAGGTAGGTAGATTGATAGTCTTTCAGCAAAATAGAATCAATGTAAGGCGAGCGAGCGCCGGACTCGGAGCAAAAAGGAAAATAAAATGATATTGGAATGGGAATTTTGCGCAGTTTTAATTTATTAAAATGCGCTCCTCGGAGGCGCTCGAGGCCAGCCTCTTTGCTTCAAAGACTAGCACTTTTATTACGTTTCCTCCCTCCAACAATTAGCAAGTAGATCCGAGTGTAGTCGAGATTCGACTTTAGAATTACAAAGTCGAGTTTAATTTTGTTACAACGAGATTGCTGATAGATGCAACGCCGACAATCTCCTTACTTTTAAAGACAAAGCTACCAGTAGTTTGTCGGCTAAGTGGGTTTATTAGCATTCTATGGAGGAGCGGCGCAGGACGAAACTCAATTGGACATCCAAGATAGCATCGGGCAAGTTTTGTATGTTTGCCTAGCTCCTGCGAGGATCGGTTATTGCAATGAGGGGCCTGGCCGAGCGGACTTTGCTTCTAAGACTAACTTTTTAGCGAAACTTTATACGAGGCCGGATTCCATGTAATATCGTGTGTTTACATTTGTACAAAAGTAAAACAATTTCAGTGATTGTAGTGCGCACTAAAAACAGAACCGATTTTTGTTCCTGGTATCAAAACGTAGTTATATCCGTGCAACAAGGGTTTCGCTGCGTTTTGCATTCCATTTGCGCATCCTGCGTGCCGTCCTATTTATAGGGTCGGTGGTTGTTCCGATACAAATCAGGAATCAAAATTCGATATGCGGAGGTGATTCGCAAACAGCGTTGGCTGTTTTGCTCGTTTCAACCCGTGTGCGAGTGAAATTTCCGCTAAAATCCAATAAACCCGTGCTTCGATGTTGTGTTTTGAACCGTTTTGCACTATGTTCACCGGAAATTTGATTTTTTTGTGGATAGCTTCGTATACTTAATGAATTAATGAACAAATTGTAGTACCTACATACGCTGTTTACTTCACAATTGTTACCTACTTTTAGAACACTGTTAGTGAACGTTAGGTTAGGGATAAAGTAAAAGAGTTTCTTAATCTTAACAGCTTAAACTGTCAAACACCAAGCGGTCACCGGTGATCGCAACCTATTGTTCTAGAGGTATAATTGTGTCTACAAAACCGGTACTCGACGAGTTAAGAAACTGTCCTTCTTCGTTCGCCGGGACGCTTTGACCTGCTTTCCTGAATTGACTTTTACAAGTTGTGCGCGACAAATAGGCATCTAATTGGCTTCCTCGGCGCTTTGCTTTTATTTCTAGGTATTCAACAAATATTTTTCACTGTTTTTTCTAATGGAATAGAGCAAACATTTTTATAGGCTGAGCTTTAATAGAAAGGCCTGTAAATTTTGTTTCGTTGGAGACACGGGGAAAGCCTCTGTTTGTATAGTGCCGGCACTTCCCTTCATGTAGTTACAAATTATTTCAGTCGTGTACACAGAAAGGGCATAGCGGGTTGGCGCACAAAAACGCGTCGCGTCGAGTGGCGGCTGCGATAGGTATGCAAATCGCATAATTGTGGTGCCCACCCGTTGATGGAAAAATTGCGGCGAAGTGTGCGCCCGCGCGGAATGGCGGGCCCGTAGCCTGTTGTAGCTTTTAATTATGTTGTAGTGCAAATTGCTAGTGGGTTTATTTATCACGAGACTTTGTTAGAGATTAATAGATCATTTTTTTACTAGAAAACTGTTGGTTGTGTTTTCAAAATCACCTTAAATTTTTGTTAGATATTTTTAGATTATTTAAAAAGTTTCCTCCTTCCACTGGCACACAGCCCGATCTTAGATCGTATAAGGCCAGTGGTAAACATTACCACATAACATTGTATTATTTAATAAAAGTAGCGAGGAATAGGCTTTAAAGCGCTCATTTTGCGGCCTTCGAGCCATTACCTAAACAGCTTAATCCCGAGCATCCGTGGCCGACGCACTAATAGGTCCGCAACAATTTGAGAGCAATAACACATGCTGTTTAAAATGCTAATGCCCTAGTTTTAGAGTGCCGTAGTGATGGGATAAGGTAGAGTTTAGTTTCGATGTTAGTAAAGTTTTTTCGATGTTAGCAGGATATTGGTATGCATATTAATGATTTTTGAAATTCGCTTAAATGTTTCAGGTGATGAAATAAAAGTTTTGTACCAATTTTAAAGTAGAATTCGAATCGTAGAATAATTACGGTACGGACGGATGTATATATATAGGAATACTTCACTATTAAGTATATAAAACTGAAGACTTTGTCTGTTTGTTTGTTTGTACGCACTAATCTCAGGGACTGCTGGTCTGACTTCAAATAATATTTTTGTTTTGCATAGTTCATGAATAGAGGAAGGCTATTAAACATCATGTTACGATCAATAGGCGCCGAGCAGTACGGATGAAATCGCGCGGAAATAGCATTGGAATAAAACCAGAAGAAATTAAAACTCTCCTTAGGTATATTAAATCAAAGCACATAATTGACTTAAGATTATGAAGCCAAATAAATTACCCAGACAATTGGTATCTAAGATCGAATTAGACGGATCTAGTAACCGATACCGGTATCGGGGCTGAGACCGAGACCCGATTCGTGACCCATCCTTAATTCGCGCTATTACGAACGGTTCTCACATTCATTAGTGCGGTACCCTAAAACAACCCTTCTATCCGTTATTCAAATTAGCGAGTTCCAAGGGTTTGTTGATTAAAAACGCGACTTATGAAGACGTCACGGCCTGCGACGGAATATTAAGTCGACGAATTAGGTCACAGGGAAATTGGACCTACGCTACGGGTGGAACTCTGATTTCGAATTGTTTTTTTAATTGGATACTTTCCTTAGTCAATAATAAATTCTTTCGACTGTTCAATACAATAAAACATTAAAAAATAATCACACTTTCATTCATTGATTTTATGACCAACTTAATTTTAGTGATTTTCCAGTATTTTTTAAAAAAATATGTGTTTTGTTTGCCAAAAAAATTCATAGACAATTGTCGTTTTTGACAGTCCGAAAAAAGTATTGAATTTGACTAGTTGGCAAGTACCTAATTGTTATCTGTGACTTAGGTAGGTAGGTAGGTAGGTAATTTGTTCTTCTAAAAAACTTTGCCCCACACTAGGATTATTTCCGGGTGCGTTTAAAAACATACAAGTTCACATTTACATGACACTAGTCTGAACAATCTGTGGATCACATAAAGAGTAGTTCCGTGCGGGATCGAACCTACGACACGTTGCGCTGTAGCCAGTTGCCCAGCCCTGTGCCTTTAGCCAAATGCCACTTTAGCGCTTGTCTACAGAGAGAGTAGAAATCAAAATGTATGGGGATGACACTGACAAGTGACAAAATTTACGTCAATTCCATATAATTTGGTTTTCTATTCTACATGTAGACAAGCGCTAAATGGCGTTTGGCTACAGCTGCTGAAGTCAAAGTAATGTCACTTGTCTTTCATCATTGTTTTTAGTCACGTGAAGATGACAGACTCTTACATTTTCCACCACCATTAGTAGACACGCTTTCCAAGAGTGCAGTTTGATGACAAGTCTGAACTGAATTCCATTCTTTCGAAACGAATTATTAATATTGCTTCTAATTTAGATATTTTTGGCTCTTATTACTATACCTCTATATATATATATATATAACAACATCATCGAAAGGGTAGGCAGAGGTGCACATTACGACACTTAATACCACTGTACAATGTAACACACACTTTTCACTATTTATGTTATGAGTCTTATGTAATAGGGGAGCCTATTGCCATACATCAGGCACAATTCGTGGCTCCGTGCTGCTGAGGGTTTTTTTAAAACCGAATTACTTGGCGCAAGGCAGTCAGACAGTTTACAATTTAATTCAACCACGAATCAGCTGTTACAGAATACCTATTATAGAAGTCTGAGAGTCGCAGTTGGGACCACTCGGCCAAAGAGGCAGTCATATTACAATACAATTGTACTAGATGCGAATAAATTATCATCTAGTAAGATGTTGGTATTGTTATTACCTAACATATACAAGAAAACCCAATTTTGTTGTTGTTTTTTATTCTGAAACAAGATAAGTCAATTTAAATAGATACGAGTCTGGAGACTTGAAGTTGTATTTTTAAGAGAATCATGCTCTATCTCATTCCGAGACCTCATTTCTTTTCCACATTTACAAGATCTTTGCCCTAATCTTTAGAAAAAGTATATTTTTTCTTTGAATAAGATTTTGTAGCGTTGTTACGCCATTTCATATTATTATGATTGAAACAGATACATAGTGGAACTATCTACTTAAGAGGTTTTTAGTAGAAAAGTAACTAGTGATTGGCGATCATGGGGTTTCCGGTTCAATCCCCGGGGGCAAAATGTGTTTTCAGTTTTATAGATCAAACATATGAAAAAAATAACGTTAGTTAAATCAACACTCAATAATTTATTAATTTGAAAATTTCTAATCAAATTACAATTAGGTGGAGTTTCATTAAAAAGTTGAAGTTGGAAACTCAATTACTTATTGGGTAACACACACACACACACCCTGACACATACACACACACACATACAAGTTATGTCTCACGTATACAGGAGATAACTAAAGCAATCATCTATTAATTAATCTGGCGTGTTCTCTCTTGCTAACACATGTAATATGTTATTATGTATAACTGTTTGTTTCTGTGTAGATACATATTTGAGTATTCGTTTTAACTCATTTTATTCTACTACTAGATGCTTCATCCTCGTTTCCGGGACATACGTTATTCTATTGATCTTGTTAGTATCATCTGTAGGTATACCAAGTTTCATCTAAATCCGTTCAGTAAATTTTGCTTAACCTATTGAAATATCATCCCCTAAATTTGTTCATACAAAAGTAGTCCCTAAACATCGGACATAAGGTCTATAATGTGCTTAATGGAGAGCGGTCACCGGTGACCGCTTGGAGGTAAACCCAAGAATTAACCTCTTGAGCGCCGGTACATGAAATACAATAGTAAATATTGTGTCTCGCGCTAATCTAGGGTCCACGAGTTAAACCAAAGAATTCTTCAACACCTTGACTCAGGTGCTTGACTGGCAATAATGGCGATTTGTTTTTTTTTTTGAGGATTGAAAATCATTCAACGACTTCTGTCGCCCGGATTAGGGCGAGAGGGAGTGTCAGACTCTTACCTACGTACTGACTGACTAAACCCCACCCCGTTCCTACTCCTGCACTTCGAGCCGAAGCCCCGGCAACCCGTTAAGTCTTCCGTGGCTCCGTATCGGCATCAGCCCTGTAGGGCCTGATGGTCCATGTGGTCTGATGGAATCAAGGCGACCTTACAAATTAGATCCACTACGATTGATTTAGAACTAACAAATACCTCTAGAGTCTGTAATATGTCAAGCAAACCAATTTATTAATAATTTGTAACTAAAACGAACGAATTTGGGTATCAAAGGGTTTATTACAATTGATTTAGGTGCCTATATAGGCGGTAATAGGATTATATTCAGATTGTAATATTGTGGTGTGCAGAACTCTTAGTGCGAACGATCGTATCTGGTATATGTTTATACCTCTAAGTTTGTATATTATTTGTGGATGAGAATGGTTATAAATGCTGCCTCATTGGCCGAGTGGTCGCAAGTGCGACTGCGACTGCAAGGGTTTCGATTTCCAGGTCGGGCAAAGTATTACTGGGATTTTTTAAAAAGAACTCAGTAGTAGTCCGGAAACTGGAAATGTGTCCAGTATATGGCAATAGGTTCACCCTCTATTATATGGGACTCATAACATAAATAGTGAAAAGTGGGTGTTACATTGTACAATGGCATTAAGTGCCATAATGTACACCTCTGCCCACCCCTTCGGGGATAAAAGGCGTCATGTTATGTTAGTACCAACCTCAAAATTCGGTGTCTTTACTGGACTTTCCAATCTATCTGCTAACTGGGGATAATGAGGGTGGCTCAGCAATTTACGTATCTGGTAATGATAATATCTAATTTCTTTCTTTAAGATGTGATGTGATGTAGTTGTAAATATGATTAAAGGTTTAATTTAATCCGGTTTTTGATGACGGGGGGAAACCTTCAAAAGGCGCCTAGGTTTTTGGGGATAAAAGACTAGGAAGTGTGGGATTTTTACCTCACTAAAACCACCCCGGTGCCCGGTGGTCACCCTCACCACCTGTATGAAGGCACTGGGTCCTCTAAAAGAGACCTGCTCCGGAGCCTCCACGGTGCACGCCTGTTACGACACATCCTTAGAGAGCCAGGTGTCTCCTCCTCTTTGTTGTGTACGGGGGCACGTGACCACTCTGCCACCACGATCATTTACACTATTACCAAATCGAAGTACCTAGAATGTCTTTTTTAATCTCTCGTTTAAGTTTTTGCGGTATATAAAACTTTTCTATGTAGGTAAGACTTAGGTAATAAAATATTCATGTTCGATAAGACAAAAGATTTTGTTTCGTTGTGTGTTTGAATGTAAACCTGTTTGTATTTTTACCCTATCCACAATCTAGAGGTACATGTTTCATTCAGTATTGTATTTTCTATAATCGAAATAAAATATTAGTTTTACTGCATAACCGGCTAAATAGTTTTAACAGTATTACTGCAGGTACACATGGGAATTGTGTCACATGCTATAGAAGACGTGTCTCCAACGATGTACAGCCCCTTAGCACTATTATAACTGGTTAAAAATAAACGCCGTTAACGATATTTATCCACAGTTGCGTAATTTCATTACACAAACTCATGATGTCGTTTGTAAAATTATCCTTTCACATAACCGAGGCTTTCATTTACAAAAGTTCCATTATACGAAATTCGAATAACCGTCCCACAAAGAACGCATCGATACATAAAATAAATAAACGGACGGCATCCCAAGCGAACAATCACTGGGTTCACGCGCTATTAGACATGCCACAGTTTTGCGAATATTTGCGTTTCGGCCGGGCAGAAATAACCAGTCGCGGTTGACATCGGTGATGCTCTGTCGACTTTGAAAGACGTAGCTCTGGTTGTGCTGGGCGTTTTAAACATTTTCAGTTGCGCTCGCTTCATTTGTCGCTCACAAACGGTCGGTAAATGAGTGTCGCGCATTATGCAGATTGCTGGGACGACGCACTGGAGCGACTGCCGCCGCGCGCCGGCCGCCGCGTCGTTCCAACCGGAATGTTAATTGTCCGCGCACTAATAGCCAAATAATAATTTGCTGGAGATGTCCGTGTTCAACTGTTTACTCACTCTTTTGGGGGCGGGAAATTGCTTATATGCAACAAAACGCCTCATTTAAACTGATTTGGGCAAAAGTTTCGAAATGTTTTGTTCAAAAACTACTGGAACGGCCAAAATTACATTATGTAATGTTCCCGTGTTAATTAACATTGATAACTATTGCAAATGGACTATGATTAAGCCAATAAGTCACGTTCAATCGGTTTCTACGCAGTGGAAACCATAGCTTTATATCTAAACCAGCAAGCTAGATAATGTCGGCTGCCGGAGCCCTGATTCGATTGCTACGGAGCCCGAGGTGGTTGGCTCGACCGCAGCCCGGTCGCCAATCCGCTCAAATACACCATAACCGAATTAATTAACAACACAAACTGTATAAATACCATACATGTAGCTACATGTTGTTTACGCGCGTAATTCATTGCACGATATGTCATAACGTTATCAATAAATTCATCGAGATTTATTACACGAACACGTAATTGGAAAAGCTACTCTTACTACATATTATTATAGTTCTGTTTGTAGTGGCCGAGAACCGAGAACCGCGCCGAATGTATTTCTTGAGTTATTGAATACTCTTCGATGTATTTTTTGTTGTTTTTCTTTGTTGAAGTTGCTCAGTGAATGGACCTTGTGTGGAGGTTTGAGGACGGATATGTATTAATACATTTTCAAAGCCTAAAATTCATTCAAGTAATTTTTTTTCTTATAAAATCGTTGCCCCACACTAGGATTTTCTCCTGTGTCGTGGGTGCATTTACAAACACCTAGGTTTACATACACTTGACACCCAGACCCGGAACAAACCCCGTGCCAACCGTGTGGTTAATATATAGGTGGTCTATGTATTTTTTATTTATTAATTGAGTTGAGCAGTATGTGTAAATTCATTTGAGTGTTTATAGATGTTACTCACGTAGATATGAAATGTCTTTGAATAAGAACAACAGTCAACTACGAAATATAGACTAGAAAGTAGGTAATTCAATACATGCGCTATGTATTCGATTCAATTTATTCTAACTCCAAACCAGTGAGGAAAGGCGAAAACAAAAGAGGTTGATCAAATACTAGCTACTTCCGCGCGGTTTCACTCGCTCTGCTCGGCGCCTATTAATCGTAGCTTGATATTTTATAGCCTTCCTCGATAAATGGGCTATCCAACACAGAAAGAATTTTTCAAATCGGACCAGTAGTTTCGGATATTAGCGCGTTCAAACAAACAAACAAAAAAACAAACTCTTCAGCTTTATAATATTAGTATAGATTTAATAGTGATTATTATACGGATTTAATTTAAACTTGGGTCGGTTAATTAATCCAGCTATTGTCACGCGTGTTAATCTAGATCCAGTCTAGACGCCTAGACGGTGTATCTACATAAATCAACCGAGTCAGTATGGCAGCCATTAATTATAATTACAAAAGGGAACAGAATTAGCTGGCCAACAATAAATTAATAATGTGGTTTGTAAAGAAAATGCCCCTATAAGTATCGTAGTCTGACAGCTTTCGTTGTTTTTGTTGGAATTGATAGCGTGTAGTATAATATTATTGAGCAATGCCATAATTTTTACCACACATAACATCACGCCATTAATCCTCGAAGGGGTAGGCAGAGGTGTACATTGCGACACTTAATGCCACTGTATCTCTACAATGTAACACCCACTTTCACTATTTATGTTATGAGTCCCATGTAATAGGTATATATAGGGGGTGAGTCCATTGCCATATACCGGGCACAATTCCAGACTCCGTGCTACTACTAGGTACCGAGTTTTTCTTAAAAATCCAGTAATACTTTGCCCGACCTGGGAATCTAACCCGAGACCCCTTGCCCGGCAGTCGCACTTGCGACCACTCAGCCAACGAGGCAGTCAGCATAATTTTTACGTGGTGTAAAATCAAGCTGTTATTCCTTGACGAGGTACATAGCTATACACGTGTAACGAAACGCTAATTTAGTGATACGTATAATATTACCTATTATTAGTAAATAATAATATTTTAAGCTTATAATATTTTCTCAGATGCGTTGCAGTTTCACTTAAATGCCAACATTAAGGGTGCAGTTCCATTGAGGCGGAGCGGAGAAGAGCTGTGCCGCGATTCACCAATAATCAACTACAACCAATTCAGCGGAGTGGAGAAAAGATGTAGATTTCAAGCCATGTGATTGGTGAATCGCGGCACAGCTCTTCTCCGCTCTGCTCCGCTCCGCCTCAATGTAACTGCACCCTTAGGCTTCATCATCATCGTTATCACCCACGCTGAAATATAAGCAACATGCGACAGTAGGTACTTGTGTGTTTGTAAATAAGGTGAAATCAACTTACCAGGAAGGCATTGGACGTGATGAAGGTTGCTAGCCGTCTTCCAGCTCGGAGAGGCGACATCTGTGGACAAAGAACAAGATTTTTGTAAGACATCTTTGAATTGTGTAAATAATTATCATTATAATTTGGCCCCTTCAACTATTCTGTTAAATATATAAACATTTAGAATTATCTAGATACATATTATGTGAATGTTCTAGGAGATTTTATGAAAGATTCACAATTATATCTTGCCATACCGAAGGGTACATTTAGTTTAAGAAGATTGGTTAATAGAGTAGTTTCTGTCCGTCTGGTAGATTATTTTAAAACATTACACACGTATTTTTTCTTTTCTTACAAAATTAAATGCTTTCGACGATATATTGATTTGAAATGTTGTGTGACGTCACAGAGTGCTACAAAATGTAGCACGTTGCGACGACGCAACTACCTCCCACTCCTATACTTTACTCCATTTTAAGTATACGAGAAAATAAAAAAAATACGTGTCTAATATTTTTTCATTATCTAACTGATGGACTAATTAGATTTTTAATTTTCTTGCCCTGGAAACTACCCAATTTTGAACTATTTAATTTTGTGGAAGTTTGCGTGCTTTTTCCATTAACAATGAAAATGTCACAAACACTAACTACACATCTACCTACTTATCAAATATTTTTCAAAGAACGTAAAACTATATTAGCTGCCATTGTCCGAAGCTTTCAATTACAGACTACGTACGTCGCTCACTCGTCACGCCATTGCCTATACACAGGGTGTACCAGAATGTGGGGTGCATTCGATAATACCATTCGGTGCAAATCACCACTGAGACTGTCCTGTTTGAGAAGCAAATATACTGGGATTCAACCAGCTCTCTATAATTTCCATGTTGGAAACGTTAAAATGGAATGGGCTTATTATACAGACGGTGGTTGTCTGTTAAGTCAGCGTGTTCTTAAGCGACAGCGATTTTGAGAAACTGCTAAGGATTTCTGGTAGTATTTTGTTAAATCAAAGAGTTTATGAAGTAAAATTGTGTTGATGCATGTTACAATGAAAAGAAGGAATCAGATTGTTTAATGTCAACATCAAAGTAAAGCGAAAGGTTTTCGAGGATCAAAAAGAGCAACCTTCAAGTGAAGTGGACAGCACAATGTCAAGTAATTCCATACAACATCAAAGTCTGACAAAGTAATTTAAACGCCACTCATTGTAACAAATAGGGGCCATCAAATCACAGCTTAATCTTTTCGCAAATACACTTAAACCTCGTGGCCCCAGTTCTTCATCGGTTCGCATTAACCACTGCCCGGCCAGGCCACGTGGCCGTTCCCAATAGGCCTGCGATTACGCTACACCCTCTATGTTTATAACAATTTCATTAAACGTAGTCACTAGTTCCCATAACTAGACCGATCGGAAAGCTTTAGTCGCTTTTTAACTTGTCATTTCTCATGGCAATTGTATAGTTTGCCAGCATTTGCTAGTAATTCTGTGAACTGTGTGTCCATTGTGCCTGAGTCAGCTAATACGTCTAATACCCTATTTCATTTGTAGGTGCACTTTGAAAGCAGTGAGCTACGGCTATTAGTTTTCAACTATGTACGTTGATTGTGTTTTGTTTCATTTCAAATTGTTGCAAACGCAGTTCCGTGTTCGCTGTTCACGTAGGGTTGTTGTTTGGTTAAAACGTAAGTTTTAAATGCACTTTTAACAATACCCCTTATTAGCATACCGTTGGTAATTACTGTACTTTGGTTTTACATCTTAATTCAATTCAGTTAAGGTCTATATTCCGAGGACTTCAAAGTCAAGCCGCACTATCAATACTAAGTGCCTCGAAACCGCTCTTCCAGTCCATTGGCCGTCGGCGTATAATCAGGAAATCCACACCACGCGTCTATCTACATATATCTCCCAGATAATGGTATATAATTACGCAGCCGAGAGTGGCATACAGTTATTGCACTCATTACGAGGCCTATAGATGACGCGGCTCGGCTCGGAGGTCGGCTCACGGACCAACTATTACGCAATTCGGGTACGAACAAGTCCGTAAGTTAAACTTTTAGTTGGTCGGTTTGGTTGTTTGCGGGCGCGACCACCGAATGCTCGTTACAACTGTGAGTACGCGAAATTTCCTCTAAAAAGTAATTTGCTGTGTCACTGGTGGCTCCAATGTTACTAGGTATTTGTGAAATGCAAAACAAAATGGCCGTAATGACCGTGTTGGTTTAAAAATATTTAGCTCCTGCCCGTTACGTTGGGGAATGGTTTAGCTAGCGTTTTCAGTAAGCGCTTTATTAAAGCTGTTTGAACTGAGTTATGGTCGTTTGAGAAACAACCATTAGGTATTACGGGTTCTCAGAAAGTACTAAATTAAACGACTTTATAAAAATATTTGTAATAAGTAAAATGTTAAAATTATTCATTGTTTTCTCGCAAATGTAGATTTTTTTTATCAGTAAGTTTATAGTCAAATCGTATTTTGGCAAAATGGCTTTTATGTGTGCCTGTTACATTGCCTAGAGCTAGTTCTTTCATCCATACCATCACATAAATGTAAATAGAGTGCAATTTACAACGGAGATAAAGATTATTTCGTTGAAAAACCTAGTTCTCACTTGGACTCTTGATTTCGATTCGCAAATAAAACCCTACGACACAATTGTATACATATAAAGTAGTGATTTTTGCTAAGAGAACGGCGGTTTACCCGTTCTCTAAAAAGATATTGTTAGATAAAGTAAACTCGATTTCTATCGGAACACAAGATAGTGTTTACAAAAAACCCCATTTAGAGGAGGTATGTGACCTCTGAGGGTCTTTTTCGAGGGTGTCCATTGTCCTGCGACCCTCCCGACTACTTTGGCCCTCAGTAAGTTCCTCAGAAGGGATACTTGTCTACATTTACGACACTTGAAATGTATCGAGAATTGACAATTGATCAACAATTGAATAGTGTTCATAGTACATCTGAGTAGTTTGAATTACGTATTTGTTAGTAAATACATTTAGGTATTAGAAATATTTAGGAACTAAACTGTAGTTCACAGGGTTTTTTATATAAATTTATACGTACGTTATAAGTATTGTACTTACATACTTACTTTCGATATTTTCACAAAAATATTACACCTATTTTTTTTTCTTCTTTGGCAACCGAGTCTCCAAAACGGTGTTGTCGAATATACTGCCAGTGTGTATGACACCTATTTTTTCACACACTTTGTATCAACCTTCATATTCACTCCAAATGTCAGTTGACATTTCGAAAAAAGTATTGCACTTGTCTATTATAAGAATAATAAAATGTAATTTTATTACATTTAATTCCGTGTAATAAATCATAATTTAATTAATAAAGGTGTCAACTGATGTGAAATTCAGTTAAAAGTGAAGTTTTAACATCAAAAGAGTTGCCCTAATGAATATTCGTAGAACACGGGCGTTTTTAACTGAGTTTTAAAATAAAATTATGACATTTCATTTGATTACCATGGAGTACTTCCATTTGGCTTGACGCCAGACTGCAATGTTTGCTTCTGTTTATAATGTAATTATCAACTTTGGACATTAAACAATAATAATAACTTGATTTGTTTCATTGTAGGTCCTGAATTGAGAGCGGCGGTGCGCCGGATGGGCGCCAAGAACACCGCCCCAGGACCCGACGGCTTGCATGGCAAAGCATGGGTCCTGGCCTCGGAGGCTCTCGGGCCTCGATTGATTGGTCTCTACAGCGCATGTCTGGAGAGAGGCCAGTTCCCGCTTCTCTGGAAAGCGGGAAAACTGGTCCTCGTGCGGAAGACGGGGCGCCTGCCGACTCTCCGTCCGCATACCGGCCCATAGTGCTGCTCGACGAGGTGGGGAAAGTCTTCGAAAGAATCATTTCGAACCGCCTCGTCGCGCACCTGACGGATATTGGGCCGGACCTGTCGGACGGCCAGTTCGGCTTCCGCAGAGGGCGCTCCACGGTGGACGCCATCATGCGCGTTAGGGACCTCACGACGGGGACTGCAGTGTCCGGGGGTAAGGTCGTAGTGGCGGTGTCTTTAGACATCGCCAACGCCTTCAACTCCCTGCCCTGGAGCTGCATCTTGGAGGCACTCCGATATCATGGGGTCCCTACCTACCTCCGTCGTGTGAGCGAGGCTTACCTGACGGACAGGTCCGTCAGCTAACCCGGTCACCGGGGCGAGTGGAACTGGCGAGAAATGTCACGCGGTGTTCCACAGGGTTCGGTTCTGGGGCCGCTCCTGTGGAACATCGGCTATGACTGGGTGCTGCGCACCGACCTCCCGAACGGCGTTAGCACAATATGCTACGCCGACGACACGCTGGTGCTAGCGCACGGGAGGTCGCACCAGGCGGCGGCCGATTTAATGGCGACAGCGGTTGCGACAGTGGTTGAAAAAATCCGGCAGTTGGGACTCGAGGTGGCGCTCCACAAGTCCGAGGCCATGTGTTTTCATAGCCGCGGGAACGCGCCACCTCCGGGTGGGTCCCAAATAATGGCGGGAGGGGTTACCATCGGCGTCGAGACTACGATGAAGTACCTGGGACTCGTCCTCGACAGTCGGTGGAACTTCGTGGAGCACTTCCGACGTTTGGCTCCAAAGTTGGCGAGGGCGGGGGCTGCGTTTAAGTGCATCCTCTCCAACCTCGGGGGGCCAAACGCCTCCTGCCGGAGGTTATACGCCGGGGTCGTGCGGTCCATGGCCCTCTACGGCGCCCCTGTTTGGGCGCCGAACTTGTTGCGGCGTCTCGCTCGGACGCTGCTCATGTCACAGAGGGTCATGGCGATCCGAATGATCCGCGGATACCGCACGATCTCCGGGGAGTCGGCGAACCTCCTTGCCGGATTACTGCCGTAGGATCTGGAGGCGAAGGTGCTCGCGTGTATAACATGCGCGCGGAGGCACGTCTCCGGGGCGAAACTCCGCTGCCGCGCCAGATAAGTGCGTGGCGGGATGAGCTCCGGCGCGATCTCATGGCGGAATGGCAGCAACGACTGTCGCAACCGGGAGCTGGGCTCGCTGCCATTGCAGCGGTAAGTCCCCTCTTTGAGGAGTGGCTTGAGAGACGCTACGGCGTCCTCACCTACCGCCTGACGCAGGTCCTCACCGGACATGGAAGTTTCGGGAGGTACCTGTGTCTGATGGGGCGGGAGGAAACGCCCGGGTGTCATCACTGCGAGGACCGCCCTGAGGGCATGGTGGAACACACAGTGGGAGAATGCCCTGCGTGGGCTGAGCACCGCCGTGCCCTCAGGGAAGTGATCGGCGATGGCGACCTCTCGCGTCCGGGCCTAGTGCAGGCCATGATGCAGAGCGAGGGGGATTGGGATGCCGTCTCCTCCTTTTGCGAAGCAGTCATGCTAGCTAAGGAGGAGGCGGGACGCGTGAGGCAGCGAAGCGCTGCCTCCTCGCAACCCAGCCATCGCGAAGGACACACCGGGCGTCGGGGATCGCGAGACGATCTCCGGCCACCGTAAGCGCGGGCCTGCGGACGGCGAGCATGGGTGGCTCCCCGTCCGACCAGAAACTGACCCGAGCGTACGGCGCGTCGCGTTCCGCGCGCGCCTCAAAGAGCCATCAGACCATCACAGATGGGGCCAAATATGGCCGATGCCGATTCGGAGTCGCGGAGAACCTAACGTGTAACCGGGGCTCCGGCTCGACGTGCAGGAGAAGGAACGGGGTGGTTTTTAGTCAGTAAGAGTCTGACACTCCCTTCCGCCTCACCCAGGCGGGAGCAGTCATTCGATGATATTCCCCCCTTAAAAAAAAAAAATGACTATTTTATATTCCATAGGTAGATCGGTACAATTTTCCATAAATCAAATATTATTTGTAGATAAATTAGTGTCTAAAATAATCAATTAATACAAGAAAAAATACAAGGATTAAAAAAATACAGGCATATTATTACGAATTCGAAATATAAAAACAAAAACCTAAAAGAGGTTAAAAAACAAGACAAAAAAATAACATAACACTAAATTCGAAAAGAGAACATACCTAAAACGGATACGCGCGAAAAAAGCACGTATTATTTCTAACAGAAAAAACGTCACGTTCTAATTTTCAATTTAAAATTTAAAAATAAAAAACAATAAAAGCGCTGTAGTGTACATTCGTAGTGATGGGAAACTTTAGTTCGCTTGCCCGAGGGCGGGGTAAGTTAAATATTGGCCTCGGCTTTTGTTCCAGCCTGTTTGGAAACACGTAGACATAGGAAACTACGTAGCAGATATGTATCTAGGGATATACTCGTTAGGTTCTTTATAAAATTTAAGGTAGAATAACCTTGTAGGTCTACCTTGATTTTGGTCTTATAAAGAAAAGGGTTGATCCAAAAATATACACAGGTATCTACTCCTTTGTACTATTTACTGAGCAATGGTATGACTCTTTATTAGTGCTGTGTTTAGGGAAATTATATGCGTAGTATTCGGCCTTATTCCAATAGGAATAAGACGAATTTTGTTAAAAACGAATATAAGAATAAAAATATTGTTATCGGTACAACTCTACAGACATTGTAATATAATGCATAAACTGAAGAATTTATTAAGAAAGACTACATAATTATTACTAAATTTAAATGGAAGTAGGTACATTCATTAACACAAATTAGTTGAACCGAAGAACTTTACCTAGGTAGGTAAGTATATCAAACTTAACTTAGATAATCCTATCGCGTCCCAAGGACGTTTGAGATTCGCATTCAAAATTGAAAATCCTTCCATTGGCCCTCAAAGGTTTCGTTAAAGGCGTATAGTGGGTTTCTCGTCACGTCTCCTAGATGGAATAGAGGTGTGCCTCTAGTTATGTGACGAGTTATTCGAATTATTCGATTGTGGAAGGTCGAAATTTAATTATTGCTACGGTTTGATATTGATGGGCTTTGGATATTATTTTGATTGTGTTTGTCTATATATGTAGGTGTACGATTGGTTGATTTGTCGATACATTATTATGATTGTATTTAAAATAACTAGTGTTAAGTAATTGTGAAACTAACGTTACTTTAGTAAATCCTAATCCTAAACGATTGTATAATAGAAATGTATAATTAAGTGAACTATTGAGTTACAGTATTTTACACAATGAATAAATTAATTAAATTAATTAATTATTCTTAGGTATTTAATGTTAGAATTTTAGCTATTTACATTATTTCGAAATAATTAGGCGTCAACTAATCATGTAACTACAATTCAAATGCTTATCTCTATATGCGATTGAATTATACTATTTTAATACATTCATCATTTTGGAAAATTTAATTTATTCATACTTATGAATGTAATAATGTACATGCACATGTGGAATTATTATTAGCATTATGTGATTAATAAAGCTTTGTGTCAATGTACCTATATAATAGCTGAGGGCTATTTGATTTAACTCGTTGAGTACCGTCATTATAGACACAATTATAGAACAATAGGTTGCGGTCACCGGTGACCGCTTGGTGTTTGACAGTTTAAATAAATTGTAAACACGTCCGATTTGGTGCTAGGTGTTTACAATGAAAGGCAATAATAATATTTTACATTAGTGAAATATTATTAGAGTTAAAAATATTGTCTCGTCCTCGTCAAAACTAAAGTACTTAAGTAAAAACAACTTATCGGAGTCTGAAATAAAAACGCACTTAACTTCAGTAAACACTGATTTACTTTCATTTTTATTAAGCAAGCAGAAAGTTCATTAGTTACGAAGGCTTCTCCCTGGCTTTCACAAGAGCTGAACTCCGAATAAAAATACGATAATATTTATTTTCGATAAAATTTATTCGAATATCGATAAAGTTGTGATCACTACTCTATTTCCTTGTCTCATTCCAGGGCTGTAGACATTAAAGAGAGATCGGTAGAGACCTAAACACACGGAAAGTGTTTTAAAACGGCCATTCGCAAGAGATGTGTGTGTGTTCTGTGTGTGTTATAGTGTATTCCAAGGAGGTCGAACCAAATGGAGCTATTTGAAGAGGTTAACGTGGGTTTAACTGCGCAATGTCAGACGAATTGCGAATTTTATATGAGCCAGTACTGAAACAGGAGCATGCAGGTTTTATAACAAGTTTGTGTTTTTTTAAGATTGTGCACAATTAAGTTTTTATAAAAAGAAAAAGGGAGCAGAAGTCTGCATTCTAATTTTAAAAGTAATTCTTAATACGAATGAGGTTGATCAAACCATATATTATTTACAATTTGAAGAGTTGACGTAACTATCAGAATGAACTATTGATATTAATTATCTATGTACAGTACAAATATTAAGAACAAAAATACAAATACCTACATTGAATTATGATTAAGAGTTTAAAACAAAAAGACATATACATACTTCAGGTCAAAAGTACTATTGCCAAAAATGTATGAAAATTGTTTTGGAAAATTTTGTGAAAGATCGGACATTAAACCGAGTGTTCATATTGAGTCACGTACGTAAACAATCATATCTTTATTGGTTCGTGATGAGAAACAACTGATATGTCTATTACAACAGCAAATTGCTTTTGGTGAGAGTAATAACCGGAGACAAATACTTATTTTCAGACTAAGGAACGCTTCTATTCAGTTATTTCATATTTTCTTCGTCTTTATTGCTTTTCAGTATTAATTTTGTTTTTACACCGGGATATATTAGCATTTACAGTTGCAGGCAGCACTTACAATCAAAAGACACAAAAGATAACGCGGCGGTATTTTAAAATGTAGCCTCCTTACATATGCTGTAACTTCTGCTCCCTTTGATCATTTGAAACAAAAGCCAAATATGTATAAATACAAAAGTTAGTCGGGTGCAGTCGCAATCAGTGTCCCAACATATCAGCATCAGAATCATTACGTGCCGTTGTCTCAGCGTCGCTGTACCGCGATCTCTGAATCCCGCAAATTAACCAGACCCGGGATCCCTCCCTAGACGTGATCCCTAATTTTCAGATACATCTCCGGGAATAAATAGGGGATTAGGGGCGGCGCCGGGCGCGTAAATAACCTCGCGTCACGCGCTAAGGTTCCAGGAGATAAGGGGTGAAATTGCCCCCAGCAGAAACGCGGGGCCCAAGCCACGAGCGATCCAGTTATACCAACATTACCAACTATTTCTGAGAAAATTGAAGCCTTCTTGATATTCTATTTACGTGAATGGGTCGTGATGTGTGTAAATTGTCGTATTCACACGTTCCTGGTATTCGACGCGGCGCTAGTAAATATGAATGGACGTCTTACAAATATAATTCTGTATGGAACCTCTGACACAGTTTCGAACGTCAATGGTAATATAAATATTAAATGGTCGATTAAAATAGCGTTAATAATTGAGTTAGGGACTTTACAGTTTCTATTTGTATTCGCAACAAAAATCACGACTTATTTCATTAAAACCTTCTTTATCCAAAATGGCCGTTAAATATATTTCCACTTGTACCATGAAGGAGTCTCAAGTGTTACTGCATGAGTTACACAGGCTTTTTGTTAAGAACAAAAGGCTTTTAGCGGCTGAATAGTAGAAAGTTGGTGCGTAAAGTGAGATACACTATTGTTTTGGAAGTTTACACGCAACGCGTCGCGATATCGCGCGGATATGGCCGACTTGTTCTTGTTTCAAACTTGACAGCGAAATGCGCGGGAAATTCTCCAACTCTCGTAAGTGTAGATACGAGCTGAAGTTGCCCCCATAAATGTATCGCGTGATAAACATTATAAACAACAAATGATATCATTAAATAAAATATTTCAGAACGTTTCAGCTATCTCTAAAATAATGGTTTTACTTCCTTCATTAGTGAGGTATTTTTTTACCAATTTGCAGAAAGGTACCCGGTAAAAAAAACCGACCAAGAAGAAAACTAAGAAAGGAGTTAATTTACAATATCAACAAGCAGAAAATTGGTTAAATATTTTTTTAATGTTTTTCTTGATTAAATCAGTAGGTATTTACTTTCAACAAAGTTTTTGTTGAAATCAGCTCGGCCGTGTTTAATCTAGTTTCAAAGAAATAATTAGTTCGTTAAGTTTAATTTCATTAATGAACTTTTATTAATAAAATCGGTTTGTTTGGGTATTCAGTATATGTAGCGAGTTAAACTATTGCGATTAAGATGACGATGTGGTTAGCGAAACGACTGGGAGATTAACTTGATACCAAAGTTTACCAGTCTTGTAAATAACTATACATAACTACGTTTTGCATGTGACTTTGAAAAAATCATTCACGCAAAATTACTAAAATACCCTTCCATTAACTTCTAGATTTAATGTTCATATTACATTTGATTCACAGGTTTAAGCTTAAAACAAAATACTTAACAACATTCGTTTTGATTTGAATGATGAATCCATCTGACCTTAGCCTGTGTGGTTAAGCATTCTACCTCTATTATCTCAATCAACTGATACATTTTTACTTTTCGATGAAAAATGCCATCTCAATATCACCACCAACAGACGGAGTAGGGAAAACTTTCAGAAATATAACTGAAAACATTGTCATTAGACTTCAAAGTTGCAAATCAAACTAATCTAGTAGATCCAGGTGTTATGTGATATCTTTGCCTAAAACGAAGTTATCTTTATAAATCTAGTAGCCTAGTAGGTCTGTCTGATTGTATTAACTTAATTCGGAAAGTTTTGAAGTTTTATTTTATATCAAGACTGAGTTTTCTAGTTAGAAAGACGAACAGACTAGAATATTCATTTTAAGAAACTTCTTAAGTCTACTAATTGGTCAAAACTGTTAAGTAGAGGTAGGTAAATTAAGGGATTTCTTAATAAAAATTGTATTTGGTTTAATACTCGTAAGTCTATTCTAGAGGTAGTTTACAGAAGAAGTTACTGCTACCCTCGGCTGGACACCCAGTGCAGCTACACCAGCGCGCGTCAGACCGGTCAGCCAACAGTGGAACAACTATCTCGACCCATCCTCTCATACGGCGTCATCGAGCATCGTGGCGGAACATGGCTGGGCCGCTTGGCGACGCTTGCTCGGTGGGTGGTCATGAAGCCGGCGGCCGAAGCCTACCATCAAAGTGTCACCTGGTTAGCACCACCCAGAGGCCAGGTATAGGGATTTAAATTTAAGGGTGCTCTCCTACAGACGAGAGCGACTCAGCCTCCAAAAGCCTCCTCCTTTTTTATTTTGTTAGATATCTTCCAATATTTTACTAATCTACTTACTCTAGTTAGCTAGTTCTGATACTAAATGCTTGAATCCAACCAAACTACATATTGATACAAAATTGACAATTCAAAATAAAGTGTCACATTGTTATCTACTCTTTCAAAAAGTTGTTATAAAAGATTGAAATCTAGAGAGATCAAAAACATCTAATATAATTGCAATAAAAGTAATACACAAAAGATCTTCGCAATACCTCTTCACACTGATCTCTCGAACACGTGAATGGAATAACAAGACAATATAACATTAGTAGTTATTTTGAACAACATGCACGTAAGGACTTTATCTATAACAATCCCTTTTGAACTCTGGACAAGCCCTTAAGTGATTGCGGCGAAGGGTCACGCCCTTTCGACCCAGCTTCATAAAAACTGAAAATAGTCTGCGAGAATTGTAAGTGTGTGAAAATATTGGTGTGTTATTAATGTACGTACTTTTTATACATACATATACATATATAGCTTCGCGCCAGTCTCTCATGGGGGTAGGCAGAGACTATGGAACACCAATTGCTACCATTCCTACATATCGTTTACTCTTCATCAATAGTCATCAATCTTTTTATGCATGCTCGTCGGTTAAGGGTACTTTTATTTATTTATTTATTTATTAAACTTTATTGCACATATAGTGAAATTGGCGGACTTAATGCCGTAGGCATTTTCTACTACTAGTCGACCATTGGGTGGTGCAGAAAGTTAAAGCGGTAGGTGCAAAATTATAGAAAAGAAAGTTTAAGGAGATAACGAAGTTGAGGTAATAAAATATTAAAGAGGGAAGACATGATTGTTATAATCGATAATAGTGATCTGTTTTTTGTTTTAGCTATGAATAGGTAATGTTTGTTCACAATTGGACGCAAATATTTACGACAGAAGTGCCAGACAGAAGAAGATGAAGTGCATGACAAACTGACGAGACTATTTTTTAATTGTTGACGTTTCAAAAGAACCTGTTCATGGTTTAATTGAAATAAATGCTTCGATTTTGACTCTGTGCAAATAGTGGACTATCTTACTCTTTTTCTAGTTAAAGTAGGAATTAAAGGTATATGATATTATCGAGTAACTTTATTTAATTTAACACGTTAAACGCCATGGCAGTCACCGGTGACCGACATTAGCGGAGGATTTGCCTTCAACAGTTTTTTATTGGCAGCCAATGCCTTAAGTAACTATAGAATTTCGTGCTTAATCTTGATGTTTGTTGACTATCAAAAGCTTTATATTGGTTTAATCAAAAGGCCGGTAACGCACTTGTAACGCCTCTGATATTTCAGGTGTCCACGGGCGGCGCGGATGGCTCACCATCAGGTGATCCGTTTGCTCGTTTACCGGGCTATTCCATAAAAAATCGAAATAAAATATTCGACGAATATTATGAATCCTATTTCATGAAAAGTCGACTTATATACTTTGTCCAACTTGAGTATGTTATAATATCTAATATAACACGTTTAATATCCAAAGAGTCCGGCTTTAGTACAATCTCCCATATAGCTCAGGTCGTTCTTATAATTGAGCATTGTAAATATTTAAAATGGACTCCCTAAATTACTAGATGTCCCAGGGCTTTTCCCTTTGTTTCTTTACCTTTGACATATTCATATTTATGTACAAAGGTACATAAATGTGGCTAACATATTACTGGATGCTTATGACCTGAAGATTAGGGAGGGTTAAGGACAATTGCCATGTTCGTTTATTATGAGATGTGTTTTTGTACTTTTTTTTTTTTTTTTTTGAGGGGGGAAAATCATCTAATGACTTCTCCCGCCCGGGTGAGGGAAGCTTACTTTTGTTTGGTGAATTTAAACTGAACTAAAATCATATTTTGTGGCTTTTAGGAATTCATATTCATGTTCCTGGCTTTTGCGAATCCATAAAAATATGTTATGATAAAAATAGACCAAAAAACGTGGTTTTACCTACACATTAACACGTTCAAGACTGCTTCGTTGGCCGAGTGGTCGCAAGTGCGACTGCCGGGCAAGGGGTCTCTGTTTCGATTCCCGGGTCGTGCAAAGTATAACTGGGTTTAAAAAACAATCTCAGAAGTACCTATCACGGAGACTGGAATTGTGCCCGGTATATGGCAATAGGCTCACCCCCTATCATATGGGACTCATAACATGAATAGTGAAAAGTGGGTTATACATTGTACAGTGGCATTAAGTGCAGAAATGTACACCTCTGCCTTCCCCTTCGGGGATAAAAAGGCGTGATGTTATGTTATGTTATTAATCTTGTAAGACTTCGTATTTAATGCAGTTTGCTAAATATATTTGTTAAATTATCTATTAACTTGTTGGTGAAACTAAAAGGCCAGAAGAAAGAACAATGCTAAACGTAGGTATTGTCTCTCACACGTCTTAAGTTAATTACAAGTTAGAGTAAGTAAATGGCCGCTGCATAACTGCATTGAAACCCTTCTCTTTTCCTTTTTAGTAGCTTTTATGAAACGAATGTAGAGGTAATGTATATCTTACACGATGCATAGTTATCGAATTGAAATTCAGCACAGATAAATATAATATTCTACAATGTACATTTTAATTTAAGTTATTCTCATAAAGCAACAAAATTCAATACAAAATACGATCCTTCTAAATATGTCAGGGCCGTAATCAGTACTTTGTTACAATGAGCTACGCACGGTCATACCGAGTTGGTCCCGCGGGTGTAAAATCCCCATAATTGTGATAAATCACCGTATATCTCCATCCTCGAGTGAGACCAGCGTCAGACTGGGCTAATGGCCGATATTTGGGTGAAAGGGTTTTAATAAAGAACGGTTTTGGGGTCGAAAAGTCGCGGAAATGAGTTCTAGAAAAGGCTTTTGTGTTGGGTTTGAAAAGTCCTACTTACTTTGTTGTTTAAAGTATACTTTGAACCCTTTTTAGCAGCTTTTTATTAGCGTTCACTGTCACTGGCTGTTGTAAGTCGGATTTAGTAACAATACTTATATAATGGGCGGGTATTTTTTTTTTTTTAAGGGGGGAAAGTCATCGAATGAGAAATCATTGGGTTCAACACCGCCTGGGTGAGGCGGGAGGGAGTGTCAGACTCTTACTGACTAAAAACCACCCCGTTCCTTCTCCTGCACGTCGAGTCGCAGCCCCGGTTACCCGTTAGGTCCTCCGCGACTCCGAATCGGCATCGGCCGTATTGGGCCCCATCTGTGGTGGTCTGATGGCTCTTTGGGCGGGTATAGATAATGTTCTTTGAATGCAATGTATTTGTAATTGTGTATTATTAAACGGTCTTTTGTAACTTGAAAATAAAAATAACATAACATAACATCACGCCTTTTATCCTCGAAGCGGTAGGCAGAGGTGCACATTATACCACTGTACTGTAGTGTGTGTGACACCTCGCCCTATAAGTAAGTAGTGTAAGTTAGTTCTTAAGGCACTCAATTAAAGTTATTTCTAAGAACAACACGTCTCCCTCATTGCAGTACAATGTAACACCCACTTTTCACTATTTATGTTATGAGTCCCATGTAATAGGAGGAGAGCCTTTTGCCATATACCGGGCACAGTTCCAGACTCCGTTCTACTACTGAGAATTTTTTAAAAACCCAGTAATACTTTGCCCGACCAGGGATTCGACCCCGAGACCCCTTACCCGGCAGTCGCAATTGCGACCACACGGCTAACGAGGCAGTCGTTTTAAAATCTTTTAAAATAAAAATATTTTAAAAGAAGAGATTTAGACTTGAAGAATAGTAAGTCTAAAAATGTTCTATCTCTTTTGATTTTATATGGTTCAGTTCCGTGCATAAAACTCAGGCCTTCGTGCTAAGTAGCGACTCTTTAAAGCTCCTAAACCAACGCTAATATAAGCGTTTAACATAAACAGTCTAAATTAGACTATATATCTAGATCCTTAGAAACCGATTCCCTCCGTTCCATACCTAGTAAGTGCCACAGAAAGCCGTAACTTAAAGTTTACGATCCCAGCTCTTCGGAGAGAACCCTATACAGCGCGTCCTATTTAACAATCGTTGTTTCGCCCATCGAATCGTGTGCATAAAACGAGTCTGCATGAACAATATACTCCATAAAATATGCAATTACAGGGATGTACTGGTAATCGATAGATCTGGATTAGTGTTCCAGGACCCCCAATCTATGAGATTGCTGAATTTTTTTTATGGCATAAACCGGTAAACGAGCATACGGATCACCTGATGGTAAGCAATCGACGTCGACCATGGACACCTGGAACACCAGAGGCGTTACAAGTGCGTTACCGGCATTCTGGGGATTAGGAGTTTGAGGATCGTTGGGGATTCAGGGATTGGGGAGATTGGGTAAGGGGAGAATGCGGAACGTAGGTAATTGGGCCTTCGGTAACCTCACTCACACGACGAAACACAACGCAAGCGTTGCTTCACGTCGGTTTTCTGTGAGGCCGTGGTATCACTCCGGTCGAGCCGGCCCATTCGTGCCGAAGCATGGCTCTCCTACACTTATTATTTAGTGAAATAACATTTATAAACATATTTCGTATTTTTTTCTATGTTTTCAGGTTTCAGGGTTGCATATACCTATAGACTCTATAGGTATAGTAGTAGGAGGATATAGTAGGAGTTTTGAGCTGCAGCTCAAAACTCCATTCATAGATCCGACCCTGGGCCCCTAAATCACAGACTATAACGCTTTAGTTAGGTACATGCGGATGGTAAAAGCTTTTAATACGAAGCATATTGCCGGGAGTACCAACAGCCGTTAAATGCAGTGTAATGTAGTAACAGCTATATTTTAATTCATTTTTGATATATAACGTTTTTTGTTGGTTTTTTTATTTTAATGTAATATCCGTGTATGGTGGACCGTAATGGGTAAATATTCCATTAGAGTTTGTGTTACAAAATGTACAAAAATAACATCCCGTGTGATAAATGAGTATCTATAAATGTTCCATACAACATATTAGGTTTTTGGGCAGTACTTTTAACTATAGTAGGAAACTTTGTAATTTTTTTATTTTTTTAATCAATTTATTTAATCTAAACTGTTAATGTCTAATTGGTGGCTTGTTCGTCCGCGAGTCACTTAAGGGGCCAGTAGAATACCAGCGCAAGGTCCTGTCTTGCACATGCTGAACTGGTCCTATTTCGCGGCAGACTAGGGCCATGAACATGTATCCATCAGTGTCTACTAATGCAATGACTTGTTTGTACATGTCACTTGTTTCTTGGCGTGAAATAATTTTTTTTCTTTTCTTTAACTTTGCTCCCACAAACCCATACGACATGGTCAGTACTCGTACTCTCAGCAAATGTATCAATAGGCCACTAATGTAACATAGAGAGACCTCGATAAATCTACAAAAGATAATACATTAATTTATCTACAATATATTCAAATGTAACAGTCGTGGGAATTTACACAGCTGTTCAGTTCTTTATTTTTCTTTTATTAACGGATATGTGAGGGAAATTTCAATGCTAGAAAATCTGACTATGTATTTTGATATTAAATGGAAATAGATATTTCTTCTATATTTCCAATAAATTATAATCTGTGGTTAAGTATGGACCGCGGATTTGCGGGGGATTTTATTAAAACCTTTGGATGGAACGGGTTAGTAGATTTTTTTATAGTTTTGTTTGTGTTATTTATGTTCTGTTTACCTATAGGTAAGTTGTAGTTAGATAATATTTTACAAATAAGTGGTTTATATTTATAGAAGATTGATGACTGATGAACCGAAAGAGGTATGTAGGGATCGTAGCAATTGGCGTTCCATAGTCTCTGCCTACCCACATGGGAGACAGGCGTGTAAAAAATCAAAGTCATGTGTGAGGGTTAATTTGAAGTACAATATCAGAACGATTGATACACACCAAATTGCATTAAAACATAATTATTATTAACCATAACAGTTAGGTTCACCAGTGTAACTGTTAGAATAACAATATCACGATCTAATAACAGTGTGTTTACGTTATACAAATTACTTTCATATCATTTGTAAACTAATAGTTAATTTCTATGTCTATATCATAAAACAAAAGTTACAACAAAATAACGAGTAACCAATATTCACAATGACTTTTCATCAATGTGTGAGTGTGAGGGACGTGATTGCCAAGTAAGTATTAGAGTGGGGTGTGCATGTCATGTCAGGCAAAGTGTTATTGGGTGTAGGGACATTTGGGGTTGTGAATTTTAAAATAATAATACATTTGAGGTGAGTATATTCATCATCATCATCATGATCATCAACAGCCGAAAGACATCCACTGCTGGACAAAGGCCACCCCCTCAGTCCTCCACGTCGAACGACAACTCGCCACCTGCATCCAATGCCTCCCCGCAACTCTGGCGATGTCGTCGGTCCACCTAGCGGGAACCCTGCCCACACTTCGTCTTCCAGTCCGTGATCTCCACTCAAGGACTTTCCTGGCCCATCTGCCGTCAGTCCTTCGACCGACGTGGCCTACCCATTGCCATATATACTGAGTATAGGTGAGTATATTGCCATACTTATTTGCTATGGAACGAAAGAAAAAAAAAAGAAAAATATTTATTCAGCAGGGGAAGTTTCAGTACCGAAAGATCACAAAGATATGAAAATTTCTGGCTCTAAAAACCACAAAGAGACACCACATTCTACCAGCTGTTCTTACAACTACTCCACTATCAACACAATCAATGATATACATCGATATTTCAGCGCACAGCACAACGGGTTAATCAAATTTGACGAGACCTGTTTATTGCTGGCCATACCAACACTATGGTTGCTCCGTCAGTTGTTTTCCAACTACAGTTCTGTGTTTATTGTGCACAAGTCTTCTAACACTAGGAGTGAGGCGTTTTTATCATCACAGTAACAGGTATTGCATAGAAAACAGATAGCAGTTGTTTTTGCGGATTCATGTAACAGGTATTACTTTGATACTTGATAACAGTTATTCTCGTGAGTAAAGAGTAAATCATAGTACAAATCAGTTACACATTAAATAACAGCATGTTGTGTCATTATCAACAGATATTGCGAATAATATTAGTACTCTAGAATACATATCTGTTAACTCCAACAACATGGAGTTAACAGATATGTATTCTAGAGTACTAATATTATTCGCAATACCTGTTACAAAATAACAGGTGTGATTTTTACAGAACAGTAACGAGGCACAGGTATTGTGTTTGACCAGTTGCAACCCAGCTCTATTCTTTATACACCTTCGTAACTCAGTGTTTACGACACGACAACTTTTATTGTTTGTGTTTTAACGTCTATTGTCTATCAAGCTAGAGCAATACTTTCGTAAATTAAATTCTTGTGAATTAACACCGATTTCAAAGGTATTTAAGTTTAATCCGTAAAAACATAAGAGTAGTATAGAAAATGATGATTGTATGTGTGTATTTAATGGAAATTACACTACACGAGGTCAAAATGTGAACTTAATAGACATATGTATAAATAGAAGTTACTCAATGTTACGAATCGGAACATCAATCAGCGCTTCAAATTTTCCGATTCACACTAACTAACACAAAACAAAACGTACAATGAAACAAAACGCATAAAATAAGTTATTCAATAAAATAATTACTGGTTGGTTTATAAATAACCGAAGCTTATGTCAACAATTAATACAATCATAATTGCATTAACTACCAAAGTGTACTCGGGAATATGGCAACACCAGTGTTTTATTCGCTGATATTACGCTGTGATTTACATAGTGTAGGAAAACAGCAAAATGGGCCAATACAGTTCCACATGTTTGTGTGTTTTACGCTCAATTTCATATACATATTCCCTGTATTGTGAGGTACGATGCATTCTGTGCAATAACATAGTTTTAGAAATGAAAAACAAACTATAACGGATGATATATAACGCGTTTGGGACGGTTTAATTGTGTAGTGGATTACCTCAGTAATTATGTTCGGTTGCTGTTCATAACTACTAAGTAGTTTATTGTATTTGTGGCTACTAAATATCATTATTTAGTGGAGAATATTTCTCTTCATGCCTTTTTTTCAAATTCGAATTCAAAGACTGCCTCGTTGGCCGAGTGGTCGCGAGTGCGACTGCCGGGCAAGGGGTCTCGGGTTCGATTCCCGGGTCGGGCAAAGTATTACTGGGTTTTTAAAAAAAAATCTCATTAGTAGCACGGAGTCTGGAAATGTGCCCGGTATATGGCAATAGGCTCACCCCCTATTACATGGGACTCATAACATAAATAGTGAAAAGTGGGTGTTACTTCTGTGTGCAGCTCTGCCTACACCTTCGGGGATAAAAGGCGTGATGTTATGTTATGTTATGTTTATTTCTCTTCATTCTTATGTTTAAATAGGCGTTTATTGTATTCAATTTTAATAGACAGTCTAAGATGACCCGCATGTTTACTGAAATGAAAATAGAACTAAGATTGTAACTATCAGAATGTCAACATGCGCAACTCGACAGCAGTTAAGCTATTGTAATCAAGTCGTTCAACGTACCCAGACGCCGCTAAGTCATTAAATCCCTCAAAGAAAAATTCCAGCTCTTGAAAGCTTTTGTAGTAACAAAACTAGTCGTCCTAAGTTTCCCTTGTTTGTTCAACCCTCCGTCACAACCCTTCCTGATTAGGCTCACCCCACACACGACTCCTTACAAGTTTCTAGTGCCCTAAACCCCGAGGGCTCACATTAATGATCCCTGGGCGACGAAAAATCAAGAAAAGTCCACACAGCAAACAAGGAAACTTCATTCAAAAATTCACAAGTACAATATTTTTACCTTTTTAACGTTGAGGTGGATTTTAAAAAATAAAGCCCTTTGGGAAATCAGAGGTGGTCGGAGCAACTGGTGAAGGTGGAAATAAGAAGACAAGCGAATATCTTCTTTATTTTTATTGGATTAAGGCCGGATAGATGTAGTTGTTTCTGGGGACTCGCTGTAACTTTGTTCCCATTTCGCAAATGCAATCTCGTTGCGACTTCGTTTAGATGTCTGAGCGAACAATTAGTTTGTGTTGCTCTTCATATGCAATTTACTTGAATATCTCGCTGAAAGGAATGTTTTGAATTTTTCATTAAAGTTAATGGTCTTGTCGATTACCGTAATGTGAGAAAATCTCTTTGAATGCGCACCTACAAAATATACTGCAATGATGTGTGTCCGTGCACGTGTTTACATTTAAAATTCAAACATAATGTAACATAATGCTGAAACTTTTGCCTTTTAAGAAGGAAGTGAATAAAGCGTTCCTTAGTAATGTTAGAATTTCCAGTAGCGGTCCCAGCGTAGTGCGAAAGCATTCCGATTAAATCTTTTCCACGTTAGCTGATTTAATACATCCTCCATAGTGTGGCTGTCAGCTTTATGCAAGCCAGGCCTCCCGCCGGGACCTGTTCCTGTACCTGTGTAATACGTACTGATAGTCATTCTCGATAATACGAATTCCGCCGATCCCCTCGCGAAACTTATTCACTACTACAGGACCGAGAATCGCTCCCTGGGGAACCCTTTTAATTTTACGCAGAGATAGTGTAAGAAATTGCCGCAATACATCATCATCATTAAGAAAGTGTGTTGGCACGTAAATAAAAACGCGAATAGGCACCTCGGGCCGCGTTATCCGCGTTACGCGACAATGAAATCACAAGTTGGAGTCCCAAGGCTACGCCTTTTTAAATTATTGCGTCTTCAAGGAGACAATTTGGAAAATGTATTGTTGCGAATGTGTACCCCAATCCTCGGGATTACGCTGAGCGTTGGGCGTTTGAGGGAAATGTGCAAAATAACATTTTCGTACGTCGCCATGTGTAGATTTCTCCTCTATTTTTTATTTCGGAGGCTTTATTAAATGTGCCGAGATGGGCCCCTGTCGCCTTACGCAATTAGGTCAACGTTCGTGCATACGTGAGACGATATCGTTACATAATATCTTCGTATGAACCTTCATTATATCGGGATGGAAACATACCAGTTTTTCTTTTCGTTCAATTTTTACGGCCCTCGTTGTTGGTCTTGTATTTGCAAGTTCGTCTGTACTTTGTATGTATGAGATCCAAGGTACTGGTCTAAGTATTCTCAGACTACTTTAAGTTAGGTCCAAGGTCAGACAAAGTGTTACGTATTTTTTCTTTTACAAGAATTTAAACAATATCTCTGAGTATGATAAAAAGTTTACAAAATGGCAGTAAAAAACTAAAAAATAAAAAGTAACCAACCTAAAAAATATAAGTACAAACGTTCCATTTTTCAAATATTCATTTTCTTTTTATACGTGTTTTGGGTATCCGAATCTTAGCATAATTAATTAGCGTTCACAGACAATTTCATTAGGCCACGGTAAGATAACAGATGGACCGGCGTTCAATTACCCGGCTTGGTATACCGCATTGTTAATGTTATTAATGGGTTAATACCGCAAAGACAAAGCCCAGCCATTGTTCGGTATTTGCCGTTTAAATTTTGGCTATATTTTGCGGTGTCTGGAAGATGTGGTTTTTATTTTTTTTTAATAATGTTTCTTTTAGTGATTTTCCTTTAAAAATTATGTATGTGCTGTATGTATGTGTGTACGTCCATTTACCGCAAACTGACTACATTATTTTTTATATTACACTTATGTTACGAACATAGGTATACATTGAATTATTTATTGATATCCAAAAACAATAATTCATATTGTTTTTATTATTTAAACAATCGCACATTGCAATCGGGCTTGGTGAATAAAAAAGTGGTTTAATTTTTGACGTTTCCAGTGAACTCGTTTCTTATTTAAAATAAACTATTGGCGATAACGATATGACTAAATAATGATAATTGGCGGTAGGTTTTACCGCAATGCATTGAGCATCTCTGCCCTTGATCCTTTGATCCTAAATGGCAATGTTATCCCTTACACTGATGTTGCCAAGAATCTGGGCGTGTTTATTAACTCTAACCTTTCGTGGGGTGAACAGGTGAACGAGATCAGTCGTAAAGTTCATTTCTCTTTGCATTCGCTGAAGCGTCTCCAGTCTCTTCTACCTCTGAAAACGAGGATCAACCTTATGCAGTCTCTGATCCGTCCATTGATCGACTACGCTGATGCTTGCTATTTGGATGCCACAGAGGAGCTTCTAAATAAACTTGAGCGCTTGCAAAATGTCTGTATACGCTTTGCCTTTGGTTTAAAAAAGTACGATCATATCTCTGAATTTCGCAAAAGGCTCAAGTGGCTCCCAATCCGACTTCACAGGAACACTCGCATCTTATGTCTTCTTTTCAATATACTTTTTAATCCTGATTATCCCTCTTACCTTCGTGAACGTTTTTCCTTTGCCCGCCCTCCTGAGGCTCTTTCCCGATCTCATCTTAAATCTAATCTTTCTGTTGTCTCACACAATACTGATTTTTACACCTATTCCTTCACTGTTCATGCAGTGCGACTTTGGAATTCCCTACCACCTAATATCCGTGATTCTAAATCCATCCCAATCTTTAAAAGACACGTAAGGGAGCACTACCTTTCCTCATCTTGTTCAAATTAGTGTCATATATATAGGTATGTATAATATGTTTATTTGTAATATACTCTAATATGTGTATTATTTGATGTGTATCTATCATATGTATGTATAGGTTTATGTATTTTATTGTGATCTATTTATTTAATACATTTCATGTCATGTTACGCACAGTGTCTCTGTTTTTACCGTTTTTCCTGTCGAAGGACTGCAGGAAGAGATTCCTTCGGGAATATGTAGTACCTATGTACCTCCAAAATATTTATATATGTGTTCTCCTGTGTACTGTCTGTGTGTTGTGCATAAATAGATAAATAAATAAATAAATAAATAAATAAACATAAGAGATTTTAAAAGTATAAACACTTATGTGAATTTTATACAAAATTCAGCAAAATATTGCGCAATTCAAGTCAGTTATGAAAACAAAATATAGCTCACGTCATTAAAGTGAGAACATTGAGAAGTAAAGTAAATATTTGTACTTTTTATATTAAAATATTCCGAAATTGTTGGCAACCCTTACGGCGATTATAAGCTTACCTACAAATAAATCGGCAGACAAATACGGACCAATTTGTTTTAACGTTGTTTTCTCAAATTAGAGGTAATTAGCAGATTAGGAATTTTTTATTAGTTACTATGGCAATAATGTAAACACGAAAAAATCTGTAACCGATGAAGATTTAATTATAACTTGACGATATTTATTGATATAATATTTTGTGTAAGTTATGTTTGAACGATTCGATGGAATTATTGTATTCGTAGAAAATGTACACGAATAAAATATGTACATATATCTAATACTAGCTACTTCCGCGCGGTTTCGCACGCTCTGCTCAGCTCTGGTCGTAGCGTGATCTTTTTTAGCCTATAGCCAGCCTCGATAAATGCGCTATCCAACACAAAAAGACTTATTCGAATCAAACTTGTAGTTACGGAAATGAGCGCGTTCAAACAAACAAATAAAAAAACAAATTCTTCCACTTTATATAATAGTAGGTATAAGATATCAGATATAAGATTTATAAATGTTGATATAAGTAAGTGAAAAATCGAAAATGGCATTACCAAACCAGGTTTTTTTTTTAAATAATCGACTTGCTTTCATTATAATAATCCTAATTACTAACGGGTCCTCGTATTTTCATTTAGATGATGCTTATTGTGCAGGAATAGATGCTATTGATGATGATAGCTGTTATAAGCTATATTCTAGTAATATTACAAATGGGCAAGTTTTTTAGGATGTATTTGTGAGTGTTTGTTACTTTTTCACGTAAAAACGACTGAAGGGATTGAGATTATTTTTTTAAAAATACGTTGCTCCACACTAGATTTATCTCCTGTGTCGTGGGTGCGTTTAACAACATACAAGTTCACATACACATGACACCCAGATTAGAAACAACAATTTGTGGATCACACAAAGTGTTGTTCCGTGCGGGTATCAAACCCGCGACATGTTGCAAGGTAGCCGGTTGCCCAGCCATCGCATCAACCGTGCAGTAATATGCTCTTTTCAAAATTTGAAACAGGGATTAATTATGCTCTTTATTTTGGTAGGGGGAAAATCATCCAATGACTTCTCCCACCCGCGTGAGGCGAGAGGGACTGCCAGACTACTACTGACTAAAAACCAACCAATTCCTACTCTTGTACTTTGAGCCGGAGCCCCGGCAATCTTTTAAGTCCTCCGCGGCTCTGTATCGGCATCAGCCCTATTAGGCCCCATCCGTCCCCATCTGATGGCTATCAAACAGAAGTAGTAATATACAGGGTGTCCAAGAACCTGGCGTCCAACTGGATTCCCACGATGCCCCAAGTTCTAACAGTACTCAGAAAAATATTTTAAAAAATCCACCCCATGTACTTACAGAATTATACTGATTTCAAAAAAAAAGGGGAAATGAGCACCCTGTGAATGCTGTGACTGCTAATGCTGATAATTTCGATATTTCTTGGAGGTTTTGTAATCTAGGGTATTGTGTCTAAATAGAATGTAAAAATAAAGTACTTATTGTACCATTTTAAAATAAAATATTATTTTAACTAAAGGTGATATGGAAAACTATTGAATTTCGCAACTTTGACCGACTGTAGTGTAAAAAAAATGTACCAAAATAGTATGGCAAGTGACGTCAAATTTTGACGCGTTTATTCCTCTTTTTAAAAAGGTATAATACTTACACATTAATTTGAAAAAAAAAGTATTTGATAATATTTTTACTCAACAACCCAATTTTTACGAAGTGCCTACCTACTAACGGTAACTGTCGGACCCTTTCTTATCTTAGAAACTGTTATGTTACTACTATTATTTACTTCGGTTCCAAGAGCGAGCAAGAAGGAAATACACACAGGTAGATGGGTTCCCAGTAGAATAAAAGCAAAGAATGTTAGTTTAAAGATATTTTATTACAATAAATGTTCAACTACATCGCCGGTTATATTTAGAAAAGTAACTGTTCCAATACTTGTAACGGATTATATTATTATCAAACGTACGAAAATAGCTTGAAGTAGGAAAACTCTACAAAGGACCTGTCTCGCAGGCCAGGCAAACATTTGTTTTGCGTAGGAGTTATATACGAGGCAGGTGGAGTCAATAAGTACCTCGATATCTCAGCTGAACTGTAAATATAATGTTACTGCTAACAAAAAAAAATAACAACATTGTTTGTACCACTAGATTGTCTTGGTGATTGTTTTTTGAACACTGGGTTAGTGATGTTAAAGTTTATATTTGATTGATTCGGTAAATCTTGCATCTATATCTAGACGTCTTTTTATTATAGTAGTGTAGTATTAGTAGAGATTGATATACTATCTAGCTTTTGCCAGTGGTATGGTTCGCGTAGTTATAATTTAGAATCTAATTCTAATCTAAGTGATAAGTGGGAGTTACATTGTAGTGGCATAATGTGCATGTCTGTCTTACCCCTTCGGGGATAAAGGCGTGATGTTATGTTATGTTAATTCTAATATATGTCCAGTTCGACGTGATAAAGTAACAAACACCCGTCCAAAAACCAAAGCGTTCTTTGTGCTTTCTTTCTTATAAATAGTATTTTTTTATGGCATAAGCCGGTAAACGAGCAGACGGATCATCTGATGGTAAGCAAAAAGCAGCGTCGCCTATGCACATCGGAAACACCAGAGGCGTTACAAGTGCGTTGCAGGCCTTTTGGGGATTAGGAATTTCAGAAATTGTTGGGGATTCAGAGATTGTGAAGATTGGGGAAGGGGCGAGGATAATTGGGCCTTCGGTAGCCTCACTTATACGACAAAACAGAACGCAAACGTTGTTTCACGTCGGTTTTCTGTGAGGCCGTGGTATCACTCGGGTCCAGCCGTCCCTTTCGTGTCGAGCATGGCTGTCCCACATGTAAATATTTGGAAACATACTGAGACAAAATATAAATAATTCGCCAACCGAAAATAGAATAAAAGCGTCTAAAAATACCTTTCAGCAATCACCATTAACTTAGCCCAAAAAGAACAATACTAAAAATAAAATCTTCTAAAATTTAATAATGTCCAGAATTCTCAGTTACCTAATACTTAGGCCACTTCATTAGCTGGGGCTTTAAATAATCCACTAAAATCTGATCAAGCAAGATCAGATACACTTCATTTATTTAATTAGAGGGATTACTAGTCACTTCGTTATTGTTCAGTAAGTATAATTCTGAGAACGCGCGAAAGCAATCAATGAACTTCAGCACGTGCTTCGGATGAAGTATATTGGTACATATTATACATTTTGTTAATTTAAAAATAATCTAATCTTTATAATGGAACTGTGGGAGTGTGAAATAGGTGCACGTATCGAAATAGTAAGTAGTGTAGGCACTGTCGGTTTTCCTTTTTGTTTAAGGTGAGAAAATCATCGAATGTCCTGGGTGAGGCGAGAGGGGAGTGTTAGACTCTTACTGACTAAAAACCACTCTACTAAAATCAAAAACTACTCCTACCCTT
The DNA here is from genome assembly GCA_038387885.1 of Spodoptera picta. Taxonomy (NCBI): domain Eukaryota; kingdom Metazoa; phylum Arthropoda; class Insecta; order Lepidoptera; family Noctuidae; genus Spodoptera; species Spodoptera picta. The sequence continues at coordinate 841,055 of JAZHFQ010000168.1, read as the reverse complement.
CGAGCCGGAGCCCCGGTAACCGTATCGGCATCAGCCCTATTGGGCCCCCATCCGTGGTGGTCTGATGGCTTTTTGAGGCGCGCGGAAGTCGGTATTGGGACAATAGTGTTATACAAAGGTATAAATAAATGTAATGCTAGTTTAATCATGATTGTTAACAGGTTTCGAATGACGGTTTAACTCGTTTTTATTTGTAACAGATAGTTTATTTGTAGAATTAAAGCCTATTTGTAGTCTGATTAGCAGTTATATAGTGAAAAGGTTTTCCTACGGTCTCTACCTATTTAGGAAAAGCCACATAGTAATATTAAATTTATGTTATCCTAGTGACATGAACATGGGCTTAGTAAATCTCTCGCTTAGCGTTTTGGAAAGCTAGCCTAGTATTATCTTGATTACATCTCAGTCTAGACACGTAGCTAAACTAACTACAGCTAGATATTATAACTCTGAATACAATTTGAATATTTGCATCTTAATTGAATAATATAAATAGCAGACTTTGAAATAGTACGCATAGTTTGTATATTTCAGTTCTTTTTTGTTTTTCCACGTGGAATTAACATGGAATAACAATACTTACTACTAGGTGTAGTGTATTTTAATAAAAAAAATCAGACGGTTATACATTTTTGGCCAGTTGGATCATGGAGTTATATTTTACGGTGCAAGAGGCGAATTTTATATACAATGTATAACTATGTACTGTAACAATGTATAACTATGTACTGTTGGTTTTCTTGTATAAGTAAATGGATAAACAACAATGTGTCTGTGTTTTCATGAAATTTCTGTGAGTCTGATAATATCCCTGGTGTTTGGTAATAAAGCCGACTAAAGTTTTTTATTTACCTCTAGAATATATTAAGCTTATACAATAAAATCAAAATAAACCATATAACAGATACAAACAAAGCCAAGCCGTGCTAATCCGATCCGCTATCGAGTTGTTATCTGTGGTCTAACTCGCCACAGGTTAAATATGTATGCATACTGCCAACATTAGCATTTTATCTCTTACTACATTTAATATTCATGCATACGACGCAAGCGCAGGGTAGGAATTAATTTATTTTGACCTGTGACGCGACTTGTGCCTAGTCCTGTGCTTTTGGGTCACTTTTGAACTTTAATCATGTTATTTTGTAAGGTGTTTTGCATAATTATGAATGTTATCAAAGAATATTTTGTCTTATTTTTTATTTGAGTAAATGACGATGTTGTTCCGCTTTTCGTGTGGTGCGTTCATTTTTGTCTCGGGGATGTTTTTGCTACATTCACTTTTATTCTTTATCCATTATTGAAAAATGAAAAATCGCTCCCACCAGTAAATCATACAAGGCATGTAGGAAACTTTCTATTCGCAGAAGTGCCTCCTGTTATTGTTTTTCTTTTTTGTTAAACTAGGATATTCTCATGTGTCGTGGTGGCGTTCACATACATCACACCCAGACCCGAAACAACAATTTGTGGATCGCACAAAGAGTTGTTCCGTGGGCGAACTGAACCCGCGACACGTTGCGCTGCGTCGAGTTTCCCAGCCACCGCACCAACCGTGCGTCAACATGAAGTTGGGTCCAGCAGTCCAGCAATGGCTACAAATGTTAGTCATAAGAGAATTAGTAACAACGAGGTGTGGTTAGCAACACTTTTACCACTCCTTTGCCGAGGGTGTGATGTTACACTGTACTTTAATCTAATGTGGGTTGTTTTGTGTGAAAATTATGTGACTTTTATTGTCCACGTGATTTATTTTCATATTTATAATATTATGTGACATGCAAGAGTGTTCGTGTTTACATCCTAATCTATTTTTACATGAACTAGCTAATAGTATTAGTATCGTAATAGGTCCATGTAGCAATTATGTAGTTCATAATATGACTTCTTTAATTTCTCGAAAATTAAGACAAAAGACAGAGTACTAGTTAGTACTAGTTAGTATCATATTTCGTGTGGTGGTAACACCTCTGGTGTTGCGGGTGTTTACCATCAGGTGATCCGTCTGCTCGTTTGCCTTCAATTCCACCCGCGGCTTCGCTCGCGTCACAAAAGGATAAAAAGTAGCCTATGTGACATATACCAATACACACAGCGCCATCTATACCAATACTTTTGTTTTCCCTCGCGAATATCAATTTTTTCCGGGATAAAAAGTACCCTATTATTTAATCCAGAGCAAATTCAAAGCAATCGGTTTAGTAGTTACGTCGTGAAAGCTGAACAAACAAACAAACTCACTTTCCAATTTATAATATTATAGAGGTAGTAAGGATGTATGTATGTACATTGTACCTCTACATACAGTATAATTGTGTACCCGCAACAACATTATGTTAGTACGGTTGGTAAACAGTTTCTGATTCATTGACTTGGAATTGATTTGGTGGTATTGCACGCGTTTTTAGATTATAAACTAAACTAATAATTTCTTATAATAATCTGTATTGTTATATGTAGTATATTCTATACAGAAATAGAATAGTGATCAGCAGTCACTCTGCTGACTGTCCAACTTTGTATATGAGTAAGTAAACTAGACGTTTTTTCATTATTTTGAGGGGGGGGGAAATCATTCAATTGCTTCTCCCGCCTTGGGTTAGGCGAGATGGAGTGTCAGACTCTGTCTCGCGTTCCTACCCCTGTTCTTCGAGTTGGAACCCCGGCAACCCGTTTGGCCTTCCGCGGCTCCGGATCAGGCATTACTGGGCCCCATCTGTGATGGTCTGATGGCTCTTTAAGGTGCGCCACAGAAGGCGACGCGCCGTACGCACGGGTCTGGTTCTGGTCGGGCGGCGAGCTACCCTTGCTCACCGTCCGCAGACTCGCACTTACGGTGGACGGAGATCATCGCGCGATCTCCGTCGCCCGAAGTGTCTCTCATGAAGTAGATTGGAATCGTTACCAATGTATAGTAACAGACTTTCCATAACAAATAAATACTGATAAAAGTGTCATCGTTAGGCTACTGTGCATGTTGTGACGCCTTAAAATGTTGTGCATTTAAAATTTATTACAATGTAAGTGCTTAGATATAAGACCTAATGTAGCAACTACTGGTTGTCCATATTATAAATAAATAACTACAAGGAACTCTTAAGTAATAACATAACAGTTGAAAAATGGGCACCAAATACACCTACCACGTACTTCTTAACATTCATATAGGTACTGTTTTAAGATGTAAGGTGTGAGGGTAAGTGATGTTGTAAACATTTCAAAATTGTAACAATACAACCCACGTATACAAGTTATAACGAGTAACGAGTCACGCGAATGTGTACGTGTACTCGCGTTAAAGGCAATTCATCAAAACATTGCCAACTTTGCCGTTTTCGCCATTTTAATTCTGTCAAGTTTTACGAGTTGCTCTGCTCTCTGGCGTGACGTCACGGATTTAGATCCGCTGGAAGTGAGCGATGGGCGTAAAGTACAGTAAGTACGTGGTAATTGATATAGGGGTGAATTTAATGACTGTGTTAAGAGTTGCCGCTTCCATACACTTGGGCGTAGTTTTGCTTTTGTTACGTGTAGGTCATTGTTGACTTTGTTTGTAATTAAGGTGTTAATGTTAGTTTGTACTTAACTGTTGGGTAAATAGAGTACAAAGTTGTTTAACGTATAATTGTTATAGTAGAAAAAGTGTGAGTGTACTTAATATTGTGTACGTAACTTCTAGTTCAGAAAATTGTATGACAACTATGAGATTACATAATATTTCCAACATGCTATACACTGAAAAAAGAAATATCTAAGTAAACATTTATCCCAGCCACTGTAACCACAAAAATATGTAAATGTGAAGAAAAACTTTTTAGTTCCACGAGCCGCTTCCAAAAGTTTTAATGTCGTGATATGAACGAGACGACAGTTGCGTCTCGTCTCGAAGACAGCGAATGAAAGATGGCCGACTCTCAAGTTGAAGGTAATGAAAAAGGTTACTTACTACGTTTTGTTCAAAAGGTTGAAAATCTTACCAAAAAGTTCGTAACCTTTTTCTTGTTTATGCGAATAATGGTTTTATGTCTGGCTGGCCTATTGTGTAGATGGTCAGTTTACTATAGTTGACAGAAGTATTTTTTTAGGTTACCTGTGTGAAGGTGTGATGAATGAGCTTACTTGAATCCACAGTCAGATTAGACACTGTAATTGTGTAGATTTGGTGGTAACACTTACCTGTAAAAAAATAAAATTTATATTAGTAAACAAATTAATATAGCGACGATAAGATTCCGTTTCAACAGAAAAGTTAATAAACTCTTTCAGAGCATATTAGCGAAGGTCGTGTCTAAAACGCTAGTAGCGCATGGCGTCAATAAAGAGAAACTAACAAACATAATTTTACGTAACGAATTTCAAGTTACAGTAGTTAAATTCTATTTGCATTTATAGGATTCATTGCATAATGGACACGTTGGCATCCTCGCATTCAGATACTATCGTGCACAGAAAACCGCGGTTTATCAATAGATTAATTAGCAAAATTGCACCAATGACCCCGCCTATATCGTGTCCTATATTACCGACTAATTATCCAGTGTGTTCGATTTAATGTGAATGCTTAGTGGACGGTGCGAGCTCTTGTATCATCTGCAGATGGGCGTTAAATGGCTCAGGTTATAAACATTCGATATTATCACCTGTGTGCTGGTTTCAGGGTTGCATATTGCATATTATTTTAATATTGTAAGTTAAGTTTTCAGTCCTATAAAGGATTTTGTCTAATAATGTTGATGTGATAAGTCGAAAAATCATTCTGCTCTATTTGCTTAGCATCTATTTCCTTATGTGTTTTAGCAAGTTTTAATGCAGCCTAAGACCTAATTGAATAGTGTAATGACGCATTCATATTTTCAAAGAAAAATAAAAATTCAATAAAATGTTGCATTTGAAGAAATTGAATTCAATACGAAGACTTCAAAAGCACGATAGCCCTAAGAGCAGTTGCAGTGGTATTGAACTTGCGAGAGCGGAAACCGAATGCAGTTCGCACGATTCTAAACACTTCTCGGTATTAGGAAAATGTTTTTATACAACTTTCAACCGTGTGGCGTCGAGTTAAAGGTCAGGCTCGGTTCAATGTTACGCTAAGTATAGTTCAGAAGAGATGCCGCCTTCCGCCACTGTCTGCCACTAATGAGCCGGACAATTAACCGGCACATTAACGGCCACTTTGTAATACGTGCGTCGGAGAAACAAAACACAGCTCAATTCCAAATTTAAATGTTGCGGCGTTCCAATTTATTCCAGCAACCAACCAACGGCCGTTTTTATAAATCGAGCCACCAGCATTTTTTATGACCAACCTTACAAAATGGAACTTTACGATTTTATCGCTGTAAAATCTCGCCTTGTTTGCTTTAGCATACTTTAATCTATTCTACTTAGAGCTGGCTTTTTCGCACCTGAACCGGGGGTGTTTTAAAACGAATTTACCGCCTCTTTGTTAGCGAGCTACGTGTCTGTTAATTCGTTTACTCTTTGCGAAGAGGGCTCTAATGGGAGGGCTTTTCTTGCAATTAGCCGCAATTAGGTTACTTCGTAAGGAAATACCGCGAGGGATTCTCGCGTATCGAATCACGGGAACCATTTCTAAATCGTCGATATGTTGGATGCCCCAACATTGTCGGGGCCTCGAGGAGCGGCGCGTCGGTCGGCTCGCGATGTGGATTTGTTTGGGACCGGTAATTAAAAGCCGATTACGCTGATATTGAAGGTTCTCACACCAATCAACATTGTACGAGGGGCAAATTGGAAAATGGTGTGACGCAACACCCTGTCTGTGTACTGGTCAGTACGTGGTCGACGATGTTTTTCATTAATTACGTGAAGTGCGATATACTTTGCATATAACTTACTTGACATTGACAGCAATTGTGTTAGTCTCTGGTATAGAGTTGTTTAATTCGAGTTGAACTTAATCTGATATTCGTATGAGACCTTATATATTTTTTTAAGTTGTAATCAGTTCTTCAATAAAACTCAGTGATGGACAAATAAAAATAGACGATGCATTAAAGCTCACGCGGCTTAACTCACTATCGGCAATCAAAAATCGTCGTAGCACAGATAATAAAAGCAAATGTCAAAATAAATCGCCGCGGAGGTTATCTGTGGTATATTAAGCTTCCTTGTCGCACTATCTCATATTTCTTGGTCATCGATAAATAGAGGCGGCGGCCACCTATTATAATTAAAGCGCTCGATAAAATCGACATGTAACGCACTTTAGTGGGCTAGTGTGGTGCGTTATCGATAACTGTGGCGTGGCTGGGTGGCCGGACCACCCGCGCACTTGCGCAAGAGTCTATCGGACACATAGTAGATAATTACAATAGGTCTTGTGAACATAATATTGAGAATGTGTTAACAAGTTTATGAAAACTGAATAGGTATTAAGAAATTAGAGAAGTTGTGATACCATTGCAAAGAGGCAGCAAGAGCTCCCATTTACTTAGTCAAAATCAAAGCATTTATTTAATTTTAATTTGATACTTTTGAAACGTCAACAAATATAAAATAAATAATAGTCTGTCAGTTAGTCCGTCAATGAAGCTAGGTGAAGCTAGGTGCTAGCCTAGAAATGTGTTACTTCAGTATGTGTTATAACTTTTCTTTGATTTATCCTAATATAATGGAGTTTTACCACAGTCTCCTAGCACTCCCTGAGCTATCATAATAGCAAGATACGATCAATTCAACTTCCCTAATTTCGGGTAAAAATTGTGGGATTTCTCACAATTTTCTTTTTATGTGGTATTAAGGTGAACCAAATTAAGTGGACATTAGCATGTTAGATACTTCGGAGACAATATCGTGCCCGTGTTCTATAATAACATGTAACGGCTATCGAACGGCTATGTGTTTTGGCCATAGTTTTTTTTATCACGGCCATGTCAAAGTATTTTATTAGATTTTGAGTCAGAAGATAAAGTTGACTGAGCATTCAAATTTTATTGAATGAAAAACGACAACTTGATTGTTTCTATAGAATTATCTTTAAGATTGGTTTTGTCTTTGATATAGTAATGATCTGTGGTGTGGAATTTGTATAGGAATTGTGTTTGGTTGGGTGGTTATATATGATTATATGTGTTGATGTCGTATTCGATAGGATGAACATGAGCGGTTGAAGCTCGGGTTAAGAAGAATATTATTTATGTAAATTGAATTTTAATTATGTAAATTGCAATGTGTGCGTTTGTTTGTGCAATTTAAAATTATATTTATACTTTCGAAGATTTATATAAAACTAGCTTTTACCCGCGGCTTCGCTCGCGTTACAAAAGAATAAAAAGTAGCCTATGTGACATATAACCAATACACACAGCGCCATCTATACCAATACTTTTGTTTTTCCTCGGGAATATCAAATTTTTCCGGGTTAAAAAGTACCCTATTATTTAATCCGGACTTCTAACTTTACGTCTGCAAAAATTCAAAGCAATCGGTTAAGTAGTTACGGCGTGAAGATGGAATAAACAAACAAACAAACTCACTTTCAGATTTATAATATAAATAATATATATAGTAAGGATAAGGATAGTAAGGATAAGGATGTAAGATAAGACCCACGCTGATGATGAATAGTTAGGTATTTATTTATAAAAATTATTTTTAGATTAGTTACCTAATATTTTTTTAAATGACCACGTCTAAATTAATAACTACAGTTGTTGTACACAACAGAAAATCGACGTGATACAACGCTTCCATCGTGTTTCGTCGTGTGAGCGAGGTTACTGGAGGCTGTGGGCGGTGCCGATTGCTTACCATCAGGTGATCCGTCTGCCCGTTAACCGACTTATCCCATAAAAAACTATTTAGGCATCAAGAAATTATCACGAAACATAAGAAAGAAAGAAAGAAAAGCTATTCATTTTGCTACGACACACCACAAGAATTTAGAAACACAAAAATGCCCATCGTGCGTCGTCGCAAAAGGCTGGAGCTCAGCTTAATACCGTGGACCTGGCACAGAGGCTCGAGCCCACGGCGCTGATTTTCAGCACCAGCCCGTTATAGTATGTACACACGGCCACACATGAACCTATACAAAACCAGTTTATCCTGGTATCGCGTCGCATAATCTTTCCGCACATTTAACGTTCAGTTTATACTGGTTATGTAAAGCTCGATGTGTAGCCGTGTGTACTAGTTGAACACCTACATAATAGACACCCCAAGGAACAATTTCAAAAATTAAATATTTAGACAGATAAAACTTCTCTTAACATAAACCAGGCACACTTACCTGAGTTACCTGGACGGTATGAAAATTAATAGGAACTGAGATTTTAACAGTCAACTTCGAAGGCCAAATTCAATTACTTACAAGAATAATTAATATTAAGTTAATATTTTCCGAGAATACTCGTAAAGTCGATTTTATTTTACTATATCTACTTTAACTTTTGTTGTTTTCCTTTAATTAGCAGATCTCGAGGTTATTATTCTTAAGAGTGTTAAATAAATAAAGAAAGGCTCGAGTCAGTCCCAACACAGGTATAATAACTTACTGGGACTGCTTCAATGTTAGACAGATAGTGTAATTCTTAAGATAATAAAGAATTTTGAATTTGAATTTGAAAGTACCTTTTGAATGGGAACAAAGGTATAATAGAGGGACAATTGTCATTGGCGCTACGGAAATGATTGCCTTCTAAACTTTTGGGGCATTATCTTAGATTCCTTAGTTAGGTCATTTTAGTTGACTTGTTTTTAAGTTGAAGTTGGGTGTTTGCATGTAAGGGTGTTAAATTGTAGTTTTTAATGGGTGGGAAGGACAATTATTGTTAAACATAACATAACATTACGCCTTTTATCCCCGAAGGGGTAGGCAGAGGTGTACATTATGCCACTGTACAATGTAACACCCACTTTTCATTATTTATGTTATGAGTCCCATGTAATAGGTGGTGCGCCTATTGCCATATACCGGGCACAAATCCAGACTCCGTGCTACTACTGAGAGTTCTTTAAAAACCCAGTAATACTTTGCCCGACCCGGGAATCGAACCCGAGACCCCTTGCCCGGCAGTCGCACTTGCGACCACTCGGCCAATGAGGCAGACTCAGAATAATAAGAGTGTCGACGAAGTATTTCAGCTAATCCTAGAAAATGTTGGGTCCACTAAGCGAAACCTACGGGGCCAATCGGGCAGTTAAAGTAAGTACTAGTCAGTTAAAATGATTTATTACAATTAATCCCTATAGACAGTTTTGATATATCTAATCAGGATTGTACGTCAGGTTGTTCGTCAGTGAAGTTTGGTGTTCGTTACAAAATGTACGTAGAATCGTATCGAGTTCAGAATATTTTAGTCACGAAAACTGGGTGTAAATCTACAGCCATGTCGCGGAGAACCTAACGGGTTACCGGGGCTCCGGCTCGACGTGCAGGAGAACGAACGGGGTGGTTTTTAGTCAGTAAGAGTTTTTCACTCCCTCCCGCCTCACCCAGGCGGGAGCAGTTGTTCGATGATTTTCCCCCTTAAAAAAAATCTACAGCCATATGTATATTGGAAGTGATGTACATTTATTATAAAATACCTCTATACATAATTTTAGGATTACTAAGAATCATTGAACACAAAAAAGCAAAGAAGATATCTCGGCTTATTTCTTTTTGGAATATTCTTACGTGAGTTTCTGTACTTATGCCCGTTTACATATTATTTCATCGTAATCCGGCTACACTTTGTTGTTGTCAGCTCCAATTATTTTTATATTTAAATAATAAATACGCTCCATATATTTTCCGTTCTTTAGATCTACGTTGATGTCAAATACATTATTTTTTTAATTTCGTTGCTAATTTGACAAAGGATTACTGAGAATGTGAGGTCAGAGTTCCGACGAGTTTTTATTCTTTGTTCAATTTTATGTTTATGACGTATATAAGGTTTTATTAGGTACCTACCTAAAACTATGTTGGAATTATAACTGGTGAAAAATGGAGTTTGTGCATCTCTATCTACTTTCAGGGGTTAAAAGGTCATGTTCTAATGGAGTACCACATCACTGTTCCGGGTAGCGGTTTCTAGAGTGCAGATAGCCCTAATTATCTTGAAAAAAACCTCATCTAGAAGATCGTAGAATGGCATCATAATAATTTTTAAGGGTTCCCACATTCCCACATTCGTGGGGAAGCATGGCTCTCCCGAGCCAGTCTCCCCTCCCCAGTCTCCCCAAACCTTAAATTCCTAATCACCAAAAGGTCGGTAACGCATTTGGAACGCCTCTGGTGTTCTAGGTGTCCATGGGCGACGCCGATTGCTTACCATTAGGTAATCCATGCTCGTTTATCTCATAAAAAAATAAGGAGAAGACGTTATATTGTGTTTTAATTGTCATACTAAAAAGTAGGTATGAAATAATAAAATTATACTTCAAATGAGCAATTTGCATTAGCTATATGTTGCAGTCATAGTGCAGTATAAAAGTATGCTCGCTTAAGTTCATTAAAATGATGAATATTTTATGTTAATTAACCTACATCCTTACTAAATGGAAGTAGTCTAGTTCTTTGTTCTATTTAACACTGGAAAGTCTAGATGGTGTTAATATCTTCATTCTTGTTACCTATTGGTACTAGGTAGAGAAGTTATCCTATTTCATTTACTGTTTTTACTGTGATTTTGTTTGGGTGATTGGTGGTTGAAAATAGTCGTTTTAAGTATAGATATTCCTATGATTTTTAAAGCCTAGATTTTTGAACAATGACTGCAGTCAGCGCTCTAGTTTGACGTGCTCTCCAAAATGTAGAAAAATATTGAGTTTAGCAAAATGATCACCAATTTAAAAAATCTATTTAGTCCGTAAGTTAGGGAATTAAAAAATATTAGACACGTATTTTTTATTTTGTCGTATAATAAAACAATACTTAGATAAAACGAATCAAAGTTTAGAAGTGGGGGCTAAAACGTCATTTCTACGAATAAAATGTTCATAGAAGTGACGTCACGCGACATTTCAAATCAATATATCGTCAAAAGTATTCGTTTCTGTAAGAAAATAAAAAATACGTGTCTAATGATTTAAAATATTCTACCAGACGGACATTAAAATAAATATTAGGCATCTACCCTATTCTTCCATACTATCAAATGTGAATTTTATTCTATTGCATAGTTAAGAATTAAATGATGTTTGTAAAATCGGCCCAAGAGGAGCAATTTCTTTAGCCAAAATTCCTTCGTTATATCTTGTTCCTCATATTATACTGTATATCCTCATACTATGTCGTTGTACAGTCCATACATAATCTCATGTGCACATACGGGTCGGTCGGTGGCATGCCGGCCAGCCGAGGTATGCCGCGATGCGAGCCACGTGCGTGCTCGCCGGTAACCGATAATATAATGATATATTATTATATTATATTGATATTTTATATATATATATTCTGTTAGTTTAGAATTGGGAATAGAACTTAAGTTATTCGTGACAAAGATGATTTTTAAAGGACAGTATCTTTGAAGTCGTTCAACGTAAAAAATGCATGCAAGTTGCCCGGTAGGGTAAAGTCATATTTTTAAATAAAAATTGAACACCCTGGATTAACCTCCGTTTAATTCATAATGACTATTCCTAACTTCAAAAGTGCAAGATTATTCCACATATTTTAAATAGCAATAATATTTTCTTCAAAGTTATAACGGTGCTCCATTATTACCCTCACTTCAAAACCACGTTAAAATAGTTAGTTCTCAATAAATATCGCTTATAGGTGAACTGGGTGAGCAGTTATAATGCGGGACTTTATCCCGAGTACTAGTATAATGTGTCGTAAATCATCGAGGCTCGCTCGATAAGAGAGAATGAAAGGGCTATTAAAAGTTGGCAGGGTGCGGCTCAGTGCTGCCAATCAGTGAGCATTGTTCAAAATGTTGTTGATAAGAACATAATAAAACAGTTTACCTACAATCCTTTATTGTAGCGGTGGACGTTGGATTTTATCTTTTGCATAATGATTATAAAATTGTGTTGGTAGGTATAGCTACATTTATAGGGTCTATAAGTACTTTTAGAAAAGGTTTAAAGGTTAGAATCTACCACTATTTACTATTCACAATAAATAATGTTGTCATTTATTTACGTCTACACCACAAAAGCGCTACTAACTAAACTATTTTGAGGAGGAATTCCCTAAATTTCACCGAAGCTATTCGGTCCACCCTGGCCAACGACTTCCTGCATAGTTGCACAGGCTGAGTGAATACTTTAGACTCCATCCGACACGGCGCAAAGTCCACCACCGTGGCTCAAGTAAGATGGTCACTTTTTACTTTTTACATATAACATCACGCCTTTTTATCCCCGAAGGGGTAGGCAGAGGTGCACATTACGGCACTTAATGCCACTGTACAATGTAACACCCACTTTTCACTATTTATGTCATGAATCCCATGTAATAGGGGGTGAGCCTATTGCCATATACCGGGCACAATTCCAGACTCCGTGCTACCACTGAGATTTTTGAAAAATCCCAGTAATACTTTGCCCGACCCGGGAATCGAACCCGAGACCCCTTGCCCGGCAGTCGCACTTGCGACCACTCGGCCAACGAGGCAGTCAACTTTTTACTTTTTACCATTTTCAATTTCCACAACGATCAATTAGACATGGTTTAATGGATTTGGGTGTCGTCTACAGTGATCTATCACGTGCAATAAGTACATTAAGTAGTAGTTGGACTTCGACCAGCCACCCTTGATCGATGGGGTGACGCCCATCCCCCGTTTTTCGTTGGTCGTTTCGTTCTTCGTTGCTCTTGCATCGATCAATTGTCTGTTACGTATGATAAATCTTTTGTTGACTGACTTCTGTTGTTATTGCGTAAGTGGATAGTAATGTTAGTTTGATTTATAATATATGTGTCGTTGTTGCTCCAGGCTAGACCCAGGTCTCGAAGAACTTAGTTTATATTTCAGATGTAAACGCAGTTGTTAGTAACAATCAAACTTTTGTTGGACGACCTGACTCGACCTATGTTATTATGTGTTGAGACCACCAACTGGCCCTTGGGGGAAATCTATACAAGATGTTGAATTGATGAGTTATTATCACTTTTAATTATTAATCCAAAATAAAATATTCATAAAGGCAAGCTAGCACTTCGAAATTCCAATAAATAAAACGTTAATAAAACCAACATAAAAAATATAATAAAATGGGCGAAGTAGCAGGCTCCGTGCATCCATGGTAAGTACTGCAGTCACGGAAATGTCACTTGATTAAAAGCCATAAACAAGAAAATAAATATGGCGACATCGAGGCGTGCGGGGCTAGCTGGCCACGCAATAAATTATGCTTTTGATGCATAAAAGCGGAAAATTGCTGGTTTCTTTTTTATAGCAATTTCGACGTGCTTTTTAAACTTAAAATGCAAATTGCATTATAAATTTAGTAGACACAGATTCACTACGAACCAAATCAATTTTATATCGATGTACATTTTACGTTAGAAAAACAATGACAACTACACCAAACCTGAACGTGGATAACGCTCAAGGTTTATTGCATCTTCCTCCAATAAAACACGAGAAACAGTTCATGTCATAAATAATTCCAATCACCACCAGCCAATAACCTCAACAGCTGTTCCTTGTTTGTGCTACCGATTGGGTTTTATCCGATTTATTTGATAGATTCCGTAAATAATTTAAGAATTAGATACGTCAATCGTGTTCTGCCGTTTCCGTCGCCGCATGCGGGTGTGTAAATAACTCAATGTAAGCGTTAATTACGTCGAGTGATCTTGAATGAGTCGGGCTTAACGCGCCTCCATGTTAAACGGAACGTAATCACATGGAACATTCGTATTTCGAATTCTATTATGTTTTTGTTTTCTTTGCTCGCTAATAATTGTTTTGATTTCTCTGTTCTCTGTTCTTTGTTGCGTTTTGAATTGGGTTAATTTTGCAGTCGTTAATTGTGATTCGTTTAGCATTAATTGATAGGAGGGGTTGCCATTTCTGTAATATTTGTGTTGCTATTTTTATCAGGAAATGAGAGTTATCCTTTTGTTAGTAGCATAGTTGATCAAAGGTTTTTTGTTATTGTTTAAAGGCAATATATCGTTAACGTGACACGATTGCTAATATCTTAGCTATATCTAACAACTTTTTCTTTTTTGTTGCTGCTCGGCTAGTCTCAACATTTATTTTTCTAGCTTGCTACCAATGAATAATACCATACTAAACACAAATTTATCACCAATTAAAGAAATATAAGAAGAGGTTTCTGTGCTTAAGCAACTACCTCATTCACACAAAACAGACCTTCTCCAACAAATTCGCTGTCACTTATAAACAAACGTTACCACTTACTTAGGTCTCAACCATTTTATTTGTGAGACTTTTTCTCATTTAGTAGCACCTACGTATGATATATAAGAACGTTCAGAATGACCGAACGTTCCTTCACGTCTCGGGAAAATGGAAGTGCACACGACTTAGATGGATTAACGTCCATTAAGGGTAGAGCCTTCCAACATTTATGTGAACGCAATATGGCACAGATAACCAATAAATGCTTGTGTTCCAGGCTTCTAAGCAATACATCTTAAGTGTTCACCTTACTGAAAGACCGTATGGTTTAGGTATAGGAGAAGTGTTGGTTTATACCTAATCCTAGGTGCTTTGGTGAGGTATTTGGTATTGTATCCAATAGTTGCTAAGAAGTAAAAACCAGTGAAACCAGTTTCCCGCTGTCACGCCATAACTTGAGAATGGCTTTTTTGTTGTGTTTGTTATCGTCAGGACAAAGTCCTTATGACAGAAAAAAAGTCCTGAAAATCCTACGGAATGGGAGAAATGGGATTGCGCGTACGAAGTTGCGGGCAGAAGCTAGTCATCAATATATCTAAAGAAAAATTGGGTCTAGGGAGTGTTCTATCAAATTCAACCGCTCAATAAAAAGCGTGTTTTTGTTTATATGTATTTAAATAATTTGATATAGGTAATGTAATCACAATTATTTTTCATTAAGTAATAATAAATAGCTTTACAAAAATGTCGCCATCTTGCCACGAGTAAAAACAAAATGGCGGTCCGTGGTCTTCTGTTGAATTTATATTAATAGAAAGAAACAAAGACAAATCGTTGTCTCACATCTTCGTAGGATTAAACAAAGCGCTGTTTATGTTAATGAAATGAGATTTTATCCGTTCACGTTTTAAAGTTACCATGGGACTTGGGACTTGAGAGTATGAACACTACAAAGACAGAGGTTTCTTCTTCACTGTCGTAAAAAGTTTATTTCAATGTTTCTACTAAATCTTATGTACCTAGTATTAATTTTTTTATGGTATAAGCCGGTGAACGGATCACCTGATGGTTAGCAATCGGCGCCGCCCATGCACATCTGAAACATCAGAGGCGTTACCTACAAGTGCGTTACCATCCTTTTGAGAATTGGGAATTAGAGTATCCTCAAATCCCCCGATTTGAGGATTGGGGAGACTGGGGAGGAGAATTGGGCCTTCGGTAATCTCACTCACACGGCAAAACACGTCGTATGCGTTGCTTAACGTCGGTTTTATAGAAAAACTACCGCCGAGGCCGTGGTATCACTCCGGTCGAGCCGGTCCATACGAGCCGAAGCATGTCTCTCGCACACTTACATCTTTAAACTTTATTTAGGTACCTAGTTGAAATTTCAAGTAATCTGAATTAATTTTAATGTAGTTAACGTTGTTAATGAAGTGTTTATCTACCTCTACTTAATGCTTGTGCTTGTGTGATTGTTATACCTACATATATACCTAACAGTCGTTGTTTTTATAGTCACCTTAGGTACATGTTGAAATACAAAAAAGAAAAAGCAATAGGTACTAATCATATTTTAATTACATCGCTGCTGTTATTAAATATCGTTGATTTGTTTGTAACAGATTCCATTGTTGATAAATATCTATATTCAGACCTTATTATAGTGTAGTTACAAATATTCATCACGTTTTGACAGCCCGTTAATTACAGCGCACGCATGGACAACACGATACTGGAATAAAATCCTACTAATTGAAGCAGTATCACCTTTAATCCCATTCAATTAGGTATAAATCTACAAGTTTATTTTTGAACCCCTTTTTATTATTAACCCGGCCGGCGGCGCATTTCATCTGTCAGTAATTTATTGTCCGACAAGTTGTGACATCGGCCCATTGAACGAAGTTATTTATGCACAATGGAATTTAACTTAAAACTACTGAAATTTACTCACTATAGCAAGGTTCAATTACGACCGAAACCATAAATTTTCATCTTCGACAGGTAAAACGATCAAGGACCACTTTTGATCAGATTCAAACGCGTCTTCGTGGAGGTGCGGAACAAATTGGGGTCCAATGTTCTTGAATTGATGTCAACCGTGAAACCAAATTAGTTTCCTTGTATTGTGTGAATTTCATTATCTTTCATATCTCCCATATTCGTTCAATTTACATACAAACAGGGTACGAACATAAAGCGAAAAAAACATGTCGAATTAATATTTAAAAATCTCGTTCGCATTCCATTTTCGAACGAGGAAAACATAAACAATCGTGCATTAAAAAAGCTACATTTCCTCTAGCATTGTTACTATTGCTGACAGAAAAGAGGTTCAACATAATAACCAACGGTTTACGACTGGAAAGTTCGCAAGCTATTATAAGCTTGCTCAATAACATTCGCCATTTGTACATAGCACATAGTATCGTAATTAAAGAGTCTGAAACAGCATTATGCTAACGACTATATTTTGTTGTGTTGCTGACCTCGGGTGGAAAGAAAATGGCTGCCAGTTAAAAATGTTTCGGGTGTAAACTGGGAACGTCGGTGTACTGGCAGAGGTCACTAGTTTTTCTTGTTGGGATAGTTTCACTAATAAACAGAACGTAGTAAAGTACACAATGTAGGTAACTTTGTGTAACATGAAATTTTAAATTTTTGCGAACAAAGTTGGTGAGCTAGAGATTTTTTGCGCTGGATAAAAACTGTCGCAGAATTATTCAATATGGAGCCGTTATGATTGTTAGAGTTACTTCATCAAGGGCATTGAACTGTTAAATATAATAATTTCAATGAGGCAACATTACTCACATTAGAATTAAGACCCGAAGCTTGGAATTAAACGTAAACAAAGAGATTATTAAAAGGCTTCAGTGACGGTGTTTAAATTGATCAAACTCCAAGTAAGTGGGATAATCCGGCGGGATTAACACAACAACAGGCAAGCCTGTTTGTTGAATATTGGAGCACCCACTTGTATTAGCGTGGTTACGTTTTGATGACAATGCAAATAAAACGCGCCGTTCTCAGATGCTCCCAGAATAATACGACTAATTGCAAATTAAACAAGGTTATGTTTTGAATTGCCGCCAATTTACTTGTCAAAAGTGACGTAAAGTCAGTGTTGCCTTTAAGTAAAAAAAATAAATAAATAAAAGTAGTGATGTCAACTCCGTTCGATTAGTGATATTAGTATTTTAGCCGCGTAATGAATGCCGCCCCCGCCCCACTTATACCCCGTAACACTTATAAAGATAAATGACCGCACCCATTCCGCCGTTACGTTTCGTACCAAACGGGGTTAAAAGGGTTTTCAGTTCCTTAATAATTAATTGAAGGGTAGTCCATTTTCGAAATTAGCATGATTCCGTTTTTAGTAGCCAAAGGCAATGGAACTGACCGAAGATAAGATTGGGGTTGATATATTAAAATTAATGTAAATATTAATCGGATAATTACACAGTCTGCGTGAATACTAGAAAGGAAATATAATTATGATGATTATTTAGAAAATTATAGCTCACAGAGACTCAAACAATGGGTACCTATTATGACAACATGTTCAATGTGACTCGATAGAAAAACATTTGACCGAAAATATCGTAGGCGACCGAGCGTAGAGGGCGCTGGTGCGACACATTCATTTTTCCATAACGCCGGACGATTATTCACACGCAAAATTATTATTTTTAATACCTATCGATTTAAAAAATGAATCCTTTTATAAGCGGAACGAGCGTTATTCCGCCGTGAAAATAGCGTCGATGCTCCCATTTTACAGCGCCGAAAGGGTTCCCCGCGAGCGAGTAATAAAGTAATTTATCTACTTCCGATAACAGGCCAATAATCCTCCAGCGCACTTCGCGGGAATATGAGGAATAAATAAGAGGAGTTAGGAGGAGTTGGAAGGAGTTTCGAGGGGGATTGCGCCGCGTGGCGACGGCGATAACGCGCGCATCCCTCGATGCACTTCCGAAGACGATTGCACTGTAATTCTCATTGAAGTTAGTGAGCAGATAGCATACGGCCCAGTCAGTTGTCACCGAGTATTTTTAACGAGAGTAACTTCGTTGGTACTCGGAATGTCTTCCTGCTTGTTATACTAACTTTGTTCGTGTTGCGAAGCTTGCGAACGAGCGGTAATGTGGTTTAGTTGTGTTTGTTTTTGCGCCACTAAAAGTGAAAAGCAAACAGCCGTATAAAGCTTTAAAAGGAATATTTGCTCTCGAATTTCGAATTTTATTAATTGAGTTCTGAATTAGACAGTTCCAATGTACGTAAATCAAACGTTAATTACATTCAAATATAGATTGATATCGTGTTTCTAAATACAATTTACTGTTCTCAGAATATGAAAATCAATTCAGTAGAGAGTCGGGTTCGGTCGGAACTATCGCTGTGGGGCAGAATGTATCATGTCGTACAAGCCGCGGCGAACTTTATCAGAGCATTGTATTTCATACACATTATCCTCTAAATCCTTCAGTGGCTACGATTCTCATCACGCTCCAAGTGCTGTCCCGGGGCACTTAGAACGCCCTAGGACTTAGTAGTGATGTACTCAACCTATCGGAGTATTCGATTACCGAGAACTCGACCATATACAAGCTGATTACTTAGCCGAGTCAGCTCGGCCAAGCCGTTAAGTAGTAAAATAGACTCGCTTGAATTTATTGTTATTTGCTGCATAAGCAATGTGTAAAGCTCGGATATTAATATGGACGTGGATAAAATACAAACAACAGTAAAATATGAATAAGGTTTTTATTGAATCTTGGTTGGATTTATTATGCATTACGCGTCGTCCACCTGTCCTTTCGCTAATAAAGTGTTAATTGCTATGGTATAATAATCGAGTAATAAGTTAGCAGTGTTATCGTCCCATCTCTACACGTAGACAAGTTTTGATTGTAATTCTAAGTTCAGTGAAGTGTGCAGTGTGGACGATAACGATTATTGTCTCATGAATATATTACCGAGGGTGAGACACAAGGGTGTTATTGTACAATTAGTTGTCTCCCTGTTAATTTCACGTCGTATTTCATTTGTTTGTTATATTCTGCGGTTGCTGGGTGCTTGTCGTTATTTCTAAATATTTTGACGATGTTTTAACTCTTTGGGTGAATAGAATCATTTGTAGTTATATTGCTGCTGTTGTTCTTTGTACTTTATTTATTTTTTGTTTTAGTATTAATATAAATTGAGCGATATTACCTTATTAGAAATCACTTGTTTTCAAGTCTTCTTTCAGGGCAATTTGGTTGTGTCATTGAATAAAGAACCGTTATTTAAACACAATTTCTATTAAGCCAACAGCATCTTACATTAATAGACGTCAAAATATTCATTACAACAATAAAAAATACAACCGCCATAACAACTTCAAAATACACGTTCCCCACACGGAACACGATTACGCAACTACAACAATATTATTTTATTTCATACGAATTTCGTATTCTAAACTGTTTAATCCCATATTACGGTGAGTGTAACATAATTTCCTAGGCCTACATAGATATGGGGTCTGAATATTACACATAAAGGAGAACAGGGACCTTGGCTAACGATTATGACGACGTTTAGCGGGTGAATATAATCCTGTATCACTAACTGCCAGAGAAATTCTAAATTCTAATTAATCCAACCAAAAATGTGGGATTTAAATCCTTATGGGATTAGTTATGGGTCCCTTTGGGTTATTCCATGGCCGATGTTTGCGAATTGCTGATCATTATCTTAATAGGACAGCTGGAGATTTAGTGAGGGACTTCATACGTGGTGGACATGATGCAATTAAATTGTGTTGGTGTTTCGATAGTCCTTGTTGAAGGATAATTGATTGGTAGCGCATGGGTTAAAACGGAAGTAAGCTATTGATTATAAACATAACATAACATAACATCACGCCTTTTATCCCCGAAGGGGTAGGCAGAGGTGCACACAGAAGTAACACCCACTTTTCACTATTTATGTTATGAGTCACATGTAATAGGGGGTGAGCCTATTGCCCCATATACTGGGTACATTTCCAGACTCCGTGCTAGAGATTTTTTTAAAAAACCCAGTAATGCTTTACCCGACCTGGGAATCGAACCCGAGATCCCTTGCTCGGCAGTCGCTCTTGCGACCACTCGGCCGGCAGAGCAGACAGAGGCAGCAGAGGCTATTGGTTATCTTCTTAAAATTAAACGAAATGAATTTATTTTGATCTTTAAATCATTTTCTTAAAAAGATCATATTCATTTTCAAAGGACCAAGCTGGTGAACAATCGATTATACTTCTAAATCAACAAATATTATTAATTTACAAAAACTGTACATCACGCCTTTATCCAAATTTTAAAGATGGCGTCTACAAAAGCGCGCCAATATTTAACGTTTCGAAGGCAGCGAGGTCAGAGCCGCGGCTGCCGCGGTTATGACGTGATGGTGTGACAAATGTTAGTAGTTGGTGTTATTCATGGCGCCTCCAAGGACCATTTGTCGTCCCTCGATAAGGGCGAGGCCTGTATTTTTGCTGCGTGTAAGTGATAAACAGGGTGTGTTCACAATTTTGTGGTTGTTTATGAGGTGGCAGCTACCGACACCATAGGAGTACATGGAGTACTCTTACTATATGATACTCATGTTTGAGTTCTTGTATAGCCTAGGGATATATGTAACTTTAACAATGTGTCTTACTAAGAATTTTAATTAGGTGGTTTTGTATTTTAAATTACATTATTGCCTTTCTTGGAAATAAGAGGTGGACTGCCATTCTTTGTTCAGTTATGTTAATAATTCTAGTAGGTACAATAATACAAAACTGCCCTTTGTGGTGTTACTAAGAATTTTAAAATTCAAAATACCAATAATATTTTGTGTTTTTGATAGATTATAGCGTGACATATTATATTTCACTTTATTATCCATTTCGTTCAAGTTTTTTTTCATAAAATTAGCTTACAATTCACACGTAACATATTCATTGAATAATGTAACAGCTAGATTTCTATTCAACCAATAGCAAAAAGAGGCTAAGATCTATGCACCTAGTTTCCTGTGATTTATGGGTCTCGGGATCTGGCATTTGTTGACCCTCGGTAAGGCCAATTGCTAGTATAGTCTATGTACCGAAACGGCCATTTGTCTTGCTGTTTGGGACTGCCAATATTTATTCACTTCTGTTTATTGAGATTGTATTGAAATTGAAATTAATAGACGGCATAGTTTTACTCTTGTGTTGGGTCGCTGGGATATAAAATTTATTGCTGATTTTCGGGACGTTAAATTATAATATGAGTTATTCATCGAAAGCATTTGTTGAGAAGGAAAAATGTTGTGCTACTTGACTTGATTCTAGGGTCCAGTATAATTTTTAGTCTCACATAGGCATCGAACCCTGGGTCCAGTGATCAACATTCGGGCATGTATTCAATATATCGTTATACAACAGAGAACTATAAAACAGCAAATTGTTTTAATATACAAATTATATCTCACCATGTACATCGAATACAAGACACCGAGCTTAAAACACACGCTCGGGGCTACCAAATCTAAACATCTAACATACATTTAAATATTTATTATTCCGTACCTGCAACTTGATAATAAAACACACAGTAATGCCATTACAAACACGTTAGAAGAGCAATAATTGTTTAGATTCACGTATGATAATGAGTAATATCGTGTGAACAAATTTTCAACAACCGAAACACGAGTTAAGCCGTCTACGACGATTTATTACTACTATCCGATTCCAACGGAATGCACTCTCTATAATCAAGTAAGTCTCGACTCTGCTGTAAGAGTATAAGGTTGGTTTTATACTGTGAAGGAATATAGGTTAAGAATATTAAAAATCTTAAGGTGTTAAAGTTCCCAAGGTTCTAATACATTTAAATTACGTCGGTGCTTTGAGATATATTAGCGAGAGTTGGAGGAGTTGTGCTGTCTTCGCGATAAAAATATTTTATGAGAAGATAATACCTACGTATGGGGATTTGATTGTATTTTACACTAGTTTTGAATAGGGTAGTAGATAGTGTATGAAAATTAAACATCTAATTAGTTCATCATTTTGATAATGAAAGAATATTAGACACATGCTTTTATTTTATCGTGTAAGTAAACAATACTTAGATAAAACAATGTTAAGTTTAGGAGTGGGAGGTCATTACGTCACGCTACCCTGTCAAATGTAGTAGTGACGTCATACAATATATAAAATTATTATATTTAATTTCGTAACAAAAGAAAAAATACGTGTCTAATGTTTAGAAATAATTTACCAGACGGACATTAAAATAAAATTTAGGATACTACTATTATAATATTTCCTCTATGCTTTAAATGCTGTCGCGGAGAACCTAAAGGGTAACCGGGGCTCCGGCTCGACGTGCAGGAGAAGGAACGGGGTGGTTTTTAGTCAGTAAGAGTCTGACACTCCCTCCCGCCTCACCGAGGCGGGAGCAGTGATTCGATGATTTTCCCCCCTTAAAAAAATGATTTAGGTGCTCTATATTATCTTCGGAAGAGTTATTAGTGTAGATGAAGTAGCAAGTATATTAGTCAATTTGAAAGTATACACTGAATGTACTTATTTGATTGTTTCTATTCTTATATTTGATACGTAAGTAAGACTTAGTAACTTGTATGGATTCTTAATGTTAATTTTATTATTTGCAATCGTAAAAATATTCTAGTAGTTTTATTTCAATACGATTAAATATCAAATGTATTAGTATTATAACTGTATGTTTATATTGTTTATATTATTCACTTTACGACATAACGATATAAGTAATAAAATATTCATTTTATACTTATTTCAAACTATGCGCGACTGAACGCCGCTAAACTAGTGATGTGCTTTTTTACTGTCACTTGTATAGTTCTATCGATAACGCTATTTTGCAGTTTTTATATGGCAATTAACCTATAGTTTGAGAGGATTATCGGATTTGTTCTCACATTGGGGTTTTGTCCTGAGTCATAAATCCAGCCATTCGACTAACAGGAGTGTCCACTTAATAATATCCAAAGACGTTTGTCAATTCTAGTTTTACGAAGCAAAAGCTTGTTGGGTGTTTTACGAGGTGAGCAAAACAAAATGGCGGATGAAAAACATCTCATTAATCGATGTCCGAGCCACGTGTCGTAATCATTAAGAGAGAAGTAATCACACACGTGCAGCATTCGTGCACTGTATATTTTAACCTATAATAACTTAAGCGAAACTCTAAGTCATGGTAAAATACACCTTGTTTTTAATGTTGTTAAGTTGATACTAGATGTTGGTGATTAGAGTTCTTTATGATGAAAATGATTTTTGCTCGTTATGTGATATTTCTGACCCTAAGTCCGGTATTTTGGGCAAAATAATGAAAATGTATAGAAAAAAGTAACAAATACCTATCAAGAACAAGAAGCAAAACTGTGAAGATTCCTGTCGTTGTACTACGACGTAGCTTATACGTAATCATTTACTACGAGTGCTACGAATTCGTAGCAAATGATTGATTACGCTACGGTTGTCAGTATTGAACAGTTCTCTTGGCAATTGAGTTTTTTTACAGGAGAGAGGACGAACGAACGAGCAGACGAATCACTGGTCCATCAGTGCTAGCGGAGTAACACAGTTGTCTGTGTTATTTATCATAAGGTCAACGAATAATTCTCATATTGATCTTTATATAATGTCACTGAAATCATTTTTATAGTTCATTTTTCATTTTTTTTTAAAAACGTTTGGATTTTCTCCTGTGTCGTGAGTGCGTTTACAAACATACAAGATCACATACACTATGACATCCAAACCCGAAACAACAATTTGTGTATCACACAAAGTGTTGTTCCGTGCGAGAATTGAACCCCGCGACCAACAGTGCAATAGTGATTGAGATTTTCAAACAAATATTTTCCTCAGGAATAAATATCATTCAAATATCAAAATATCTAACAATCAACATACAACTCCTCTAGTCCTAATCCCAAATAACTTTAAACCTACAGCTCCTCCCCAGAACATTGGAACCAAGTTTATTACTTCCGAATAACTATCGAAACAATTAGTTTGTCGAAACTCTGTCATTGTTCGGATCCGTAACTGTAATGGATAGGTTTGTATGCACCTAGATTTAATCTAATTGGGACCCGGCGCCACAAACTGTCGTGCGATGCGACCGACAATCCGACGGCGACCACAACTATTAAACTGGTAGTCCCAAGTCATATGTATAATGTCGTCAGTATCAGTATAGGCACGAGTTTATAGGGCCGGGGTAAAGGTCACATGACTTGCCATTGTCATGCTTTTGATAAAGTCAAAATTGGATTTTCGAAATTGGAATGTCGTTGAGTAACGTATAAGGATGTGGTAGCAACTGAAAGTACGATCATCGGTCTGTTTGAAGTAACGAACGCATTTTTAAATTATTTGTCAATTAATTGAGAAAATGAACCTAATCTCTTCATCTTACAGTTGCCTTTGTACATTCATAATCAACTTATTTAATCTGTTTAACAAAACAATCAACTCAAATGTTTGAGCAAATTAACGAATTTCATTGAAGTACAATTTCAAAGCGTACTATGCAATATTGTTCTTTTAGTCGCAACACAAACGAAACGAGGTCAAGATTGATATTAAAAGTAATTACTTTGTGCATAGACTATTGAGTATCGAATCGAAATGTTCGCCCCGATAGATAGTGCCAAACCAAGAGTACACAACTCACTATTTAAATAACTAATACTCGATTTAAATCGAATGAACGATGAATACAATTTAAATCGAATGATAACAAGTTATTTAACAAGTTCACCTCTATTATTGTGCTACATAATTGGGTTTTTGTTATCCAATATTATGTTTAGAAAGTGAGTAGGATTGATGAAAAAGCTTTTGTATATATATTAACGCATACATAATGTACTGTTTGTTGTTTTGCAACATGCTGAGACAGATCGATACTGCTCTAATAGGTAAATGAGGGTCCGTCCTCAGGCTATTTCTATTCCAGTGCGAGACGCAGTAAATAAAACATGAGTGAGCACAGTTCCCTTTCCAATGCGGGGGTCCATTAATTCGTGATAATTTTGGCGCGTCCCATGGTACGGGGCGGGCACCGATTCGTCCGACCACGATTGATTAATCGTACGGTTGTCGGCACAAGATCGGCAGTCGACTTAATTGAAAAGTCAACATCTCGATGCTACACACGATGGATTACGATACGTGGAGTTAATTTATTATATTTGTTACGGCCGTGCCTCTACACCGGCCCGATTAATCTGTTGTCGGCGCGTCGCTTGTTGTTTTTAATTAGGCTTTATCTAGCCTTGTCAAAACACGCCGTAAAGAGATGTCGGCTAAAATATTTCACTCAAAATGTTCCGAGCACCTGTGTTCATAATTCAGATTAATCTCTTAACGAAAGCCTAATTCGACGTTGTAGATACTTGTATTTAATCATCTAATTAGTAATTACGATCCGCCGAGCGTTGTAGTTACAAATAATGCTGTTATTGCTGAATACCCGTGTAAGTGCTAAATACGATTATGCAGGGAAATTATAACAAATGAAATGATTGCGAATTAAATTAGGTACGTCCGCAGTTTAATGCTTAACTATGTGTAGTACTGCTTTATTTTGCTTGGAATATGAGAATTTTTATTGCGAACAGGCGTACATTTAACGCGAACAATTAGTGGTTTTATATCGCCGTAATGTTCACACACTGTGCTTCTGCATGGTTGCAGGACAAAGCGTAAGTGAGGGTCACTGGCGGCAATTTTGTACAAATAATTCAACAAGATTCGCGCGGAATGGCCGACGTTTCCGGCTGTGGAAACAACTTTATGCTTATTTTAACTGCCGTTAACGCACCTGAAAACAGACGTCTAGCTTCAATGTAATTTTCCTGTGCAGTTGTAGGAAGTACCTAACAGTGGGTGGAGCACTGCCGCTGTTTCGCAACAGTGTTGACATTTCTGTGAATCTCTGTTCAAACAATAAACACTTCATTTGTGCAATTCAGGGAGCATAAACGTCGCCACGCTTAATTCCCCACCTACTTATTACCTACGGAAACAAAATGAAAACGCTCCGCACTCCAGGCAAAAACGGCACGATCTTTATGTTCGAATTAGTTTTCTTGCTCAGGGTGCTTTAGTACGCATAGATTACACACACACGAGCGGCGAGCAATAAAGGGGGGTTCTTTATGTGGCACGGAACGGAACCGAGTTCATAGGCGATGCGGACGGCGCGGGCGGCGGCGGTGCGGGGAACAATACGCGAGTGACCGGCTCCGGCAGCGCTGCGTTCGCTGAATAACTTTGCTAAATTCGCGGCCAAATGCACTGCCCGCTTCCGTTGTTTTACTGTGAACACAATTTCGGCTCTTGGTTTATGCACTATGTGTGTAATCGGATGAGTTTCACTCGAGCATCGATGCCGCGACTGATCACAAAGCTTCTCTAGCATGCGTTTCCATTCAACAAGGCATAAGAAGGAAGCGAAATGCGACAGGTTCATTAAATCATTTTCGTTTATTTTAATATCAAGACATTTTATAGTATTTAATTAAGTTCGCAAACTCAAATAAAATATTCATGTAAATTTATGGACCTCAGCATAAAAATGTTTTAAACGCATTAAAATATTAATTGAAAGTATCATCAAAGCAAATACTTTATGGGCAAATTAAAAAAGCATTCAGCGCGATAAAGCATCGCCGTGGGAACAGTTAAACCGCTGTGAACGCATAAATTCCGTTCCGTTGCGATAAAAAGCCTTATAAAACTTGCATTTATTATCAGTGCGCCATCGGCCATCGGTTACGAGCGTCGAAATGTCGCAATATAAGGAACGCGGTCATCCGCAGATAGAGGTCATTAGTTTGATGTATGTGAACGATAAAACACGTATTCGTGTTCCTTGTTAGATTCTGTACGTCATATACAGCGGGACGAGTATTTCTTGGCAGCGGCGGGAATGGGAACTAAATTTAAATGCATATATAGAATTTGACGTTAAGTTGACATTTGCTGTTGCTAGTGCCGCCGTCAGCGAATGTCAAATTATACTTGTCACAGATAAAGTGTTGCGTCACTGTAATGATGATAGTATTAATGGTACTGGCCGTAAAGTTTTAATGCTGGAGTTGGGATGCATTCGAAAGTCAATTAAAAATGATAGTGTAGGTAGCGACAAGTTTATGGACATTGCTCTGCTGCTTGATTGTACCATTGTAGATGGAAATGCGACTGTATCAAGTAGAAGTCGCGATTTATGTAACTTTTAAAAGAACACACCTTTAAATAGATCTCTAGATTTCCTAACTCATATCCCAAAGACTTGTTCGTTAATTCGCGGGTAAGAAACTCGCGCGTGTATGCAAGTTGGCAACTTCCTATTTGATCTTCTTACTTTTTTATCGTCAACTCGCTCAAACATGATACTGACTTATGCACAGTTAGCGATAAAAACGTTTTACAAAAATATTTAAGAAATTACGACCAAGTCTTAATGACGGTGAACTATGCTGCTTTTGTTGTTCTTCAAATTGAAATGGCAGTTATGCTACACACACATTGTCATATATTTTTTTTCTACAACAGTAAACAAGCACAGACACTTTCACTAAATAACAACACAGAATATATTGACACATTGAAGTGACACATGATTTGTTCGTTATATTAAAGCAATTATATTTTATAGGACAGTGGTTGTGCAACAGTTGTTGTCCGTAATTGATTCCATGAGAGCTGATAGAAAATGATTGATAGAACAGCTGTCACGCTGTTGATGGCATAATCAGAGCCAATGTTGCAAATCACGCCTCATATGAATATGGGCCGCCATTTTGTATTCGAGTAATGGCGCGAATAAATTATTCCGTAATAATTTGATGATTATTAATGGTTATTTTTAGTTGAATTATATCGTAAATTATTGCTTTTGTATGCTTTTTTTATCAGTTTAGCTTAGTCGGTATTACAAACAGTTTTACGAAACATAATGAAAATTAAATGTCACGCACCTCCTCGGACGCCCTTTCGGACTTTTAAAACAAAACTACATGTAATTTTGTAAATTAAATTAATTTTACGATACCATCTGCCTTTAACATTATCAAAGGTCAAACAGAATTTAAATTAATTATAGTAGAATTAGTTGTGTATTATCTAACGACAATGATCTAAATATAGGAGTAGTTTTTGTTTCCAAAGATACCATCGGCGTTGAAAAAAAAATTGAAACATTACGTCCCTTGCGTGTCCAAGTAGGACGAATATATTCCGACCTTTTTTATTTACGAACATTAAAAAAAGTGGTTGAGACGTCACGCAACCAAGTAGGTTGTAGTGAAAATGAATTATATATTGCACGGGGTTGCTATGTAAATAAAATAATATGTTAAGAGTGGCCATTTATAGCCAGTACTTTACTTTAAAATGCGTCAGCGAATTTGAATAAGGAAAACGTCTACATTTCCATGCTGTTTTCAAAAATAATATAGTTATGTGGTTATTCTCTCGTCCGTCTCTAGTTGTATCTAAAGGTCAACAAAAGTTTATTAATTTTTGGTCTCGTGGCAAAGACTTAACTTGCTCAAATATTTTGCGAAACTTTAGGGTTAAAAGCGTCCACTACAAAATGAATATTTTAAAATGAAAATCTTTAAGTTGGTTTACCAGATTTTAATGTAAAATTGAAATCGTAAAAAACAGTTTTGGACAACTGTGCAAATATTAAAAGATTATCAATGAATAAAGTTTAGTTCACAACTTTTATTTAAAAGAAATAATGTTGTCAGAAAAAGAAACTCAATAAAACCTATTTGGTAAACTCGACCACAATTTCTTACAGCCTATTAAAGCAAGTCGTTCCAAGCGTCGGACGTTCGGATTTTACGTTCGAAATTTAAAATAATCGTAAAAATTCGCGCCAATCGCGTGCACCGGTTGCAAACGAACTGAATAAGCATGGCGAGGTACGGATACGAATAAATAACGTCTAATGAGGATATTGCCGCTTACGTGTGCTCGCTGCTCGCTCTCATATTTATTAGTGCAAAGTGTACGATGTGTTTGCTATTTAGATGAATACTCGCATTCGATTATACCTGGTATGTTTTTAATTTGATTTCTAAGGCAAGTTTGTTATTGGTATTTTAGTTGCTTGTTAGAAAGTATTACATGTTTACAAAGGAAACTTATTACTTGATTCAAGTACTCGATAAAAGGTCGCGTGAAGTGTGGAAGGGAAGAAATACAGGAACAATCTTAATAAAACATTAAAATAAAATTATTATGCATGTTATGTTAAGCACCCTCCACGCCATGCCGTTCCACGCGTGACTCGAAGCCTAACAATGTCTACCTTATTCTTGCTTTGAATTGCTCCCGAAAGTGTGAAACGGTGTAAAGAGAAACATTATTCCGTCATATATCATATCTCTGTCACCTTTACAAAGCACACGTGTGTAATTATTCATACATGTGTGCGTATGCCATGTACCTACATCATCACACTTACAAATTAACGCGACGCGACCTCGAGCCTAAAACTCACAGCATTGTTACTTACATTCCTAACACAACAATGTCCCGAAATATTTGCCCCTTAAATCCTTATTCCCTTTAAAATTGTTAGAAGCTTGCCGTGTTCCCGTAATAAGCCCGGTTCGCGCCGTACGGTATGCCGTGTCGACCGTGACTCGTATCTAACAACCCGCCTGCAATTAGTGCGTCAAAACGTTCGCGTGCGTCGCGAGATCCGATATAATAAGGTTGAAGCACGATATTCGAGGATCGGACCCCGCCCCGCGACGGGAATTTTAATAAAGTTTATGAAACTACGGCCAGGTATGATATGCGAAATTTGTGTCGAAACTGGCCTCATATGTGGCTGTGTAAGTACCAACGTGTATTTTTTTATACACCCGGTTTTCTCTTAAAATAATATTGCGGTAGCGCCGCTAATTGTGTTGTCGTTCACTTTTGTTAACAACGTTTTTATTTCAGCAAAAAATAACATATAATTTTGGTCCAAGAGTGTAATAATAAATTAATTATAATAAAATACGTGTAGATATTATTTTTTGCCTCAAAATATTTTGTTATAGTGATTTTTTGATAAAGAAATACCATTAAACTTAAAGAAACATGTATGAATGTAGAACTAATAGAAGTATTTTATTAACATGATGCTTTTGTGTCTTTTTAGCAAACAGTAGCAAAATGTTTGAAGAATAATATACGTAAATAGAATGAGGGTACTGGGTATTATTCAGTTAAGTAAATATTTCGTAATACTACACACTGGGTAATACATATTATTATATCCACATTTCGGTGATGTCATAAAACAAAATTAAATGCAAGTTCCAAATTTGAAAGTCCTCATGCGTTCTCAACCATAAACAATAAAATTGTTATTTTAAATTTCAAATTGTAACATGGTAAGGGGCGCAGTCTGAGGCCGGGCCGGGCTATTATTCATAGTCGAAACACGTTATTTAATTTGCGATATGCGGCAACAAGACGTAGCGAAATAAACGGATAACAGTGTTTGGACCCGCGGCGTTACACTTATAACTAGATTTGCCTTTGTGGAATTCTGCAAACAGACGCCCTAATGGGACAAGGGTTTAAATTCAAAATATATTACGACATTTTGATGTGAATAAACGTGAAACTGCATAACCGTAAAGCTCTGTTTATTAAAGCTCCGCCATGATAAACAGGAACAAATTTATCTTCGCCACGCTACGTCGTAAATTAAGGCTTATGCACTGCTTTGAAGGAGGAAATTAAGAAAACGTGAGCTTAGTTCACGGAAATATTGCATTAATCTTAAAAAAAAACACAAGCTACTGCCTTATTCATTAATCTTAAAATGAATACGCAAAGTTGCGGCGACGAGTAATTTCCACAAATGACCTGTGTAAAGCGATCTGCGAGAGGTGCAATAACTCGATATGTGAATAAATGGCTCGGAAGTTGATCTACAGTACCGTCCCAGTTCCGACGTTAGAAGAGCAAAATTCCACCTTCCATTCCATCGCTGCATTAGTTACGGCGAAAAGTTTCCACAGTGAGATTAAAGCTGCAATATAAGGGGTTTAAAAGAGGATTCTCGATGCAGTTTCGATGTTTGCCCACCCTCAGTACAAGGAAGCTTTTTGTTTCGAACGCGACCTCTGACTGTGCGATTTTCGCTTGGATTCCACTTTTGAACGTTGTGGGCCAAATGAAAAATGGCGGCTTAACTGTCAAAATGGTTATTGATGTGCGAGTTGAATTTACTTTTACTGATATCGGATTAGTCAATGGGAGGTGGGGACGACAATTGTGACGCGATTTGTTGAGGGCGGCACTGGGGCCCGGTGTCATTTGTTAAATGTTAATGTTTCGCGATTTATTTTGTATGTGTTCCATGTACGCTTACGTAACTTTCATTCGGTTCGACAAGTTTGAGAGCGTTGTGAAGAAAATAATATGTATGTTTGACTCTGATAAATAATATTCTACCTCTACTTTCAGATGCTTATTATTTGTTTGCTCGTTATTTCTTCACAAAACTTCAACTTCAACGGGTACGCTTATTTTGCGAGGTTGAAAAACGTTTTCCCATATTTCTTTCGCCTGAAGCCTTAAAATACTTGGAACGGTCCTCAATTTTGTACTGGTAGAAGTCCCAAGAGCATTGCTAATCTTATGAAGTCCCAATCTGCGGGCTCGCTACGTTCCGCCGCCAATTAGTTCTGATAGGTTCTGTTTAGTTCCCGAATAATACCGAGTGCGCCCGAGCACCGACGAGAGGGTCCGAATAGTGCCGACGCTTGACTTAGGGGTGCTCGTGATTTAGTCTTCAGAAGGGCTCACCCTAGATTTTAATGACTGTTTAGTGTTTGTATCCCAAGTGAATGGTCCTTTCGGGTCAGAATGAGGGTACTGGGTATAATGTAGTATAATGACATCCTCTGAATGTCCGCCATTAGATATCATGCACGATAACGGGCGCAAATATGAAATTGGACTTGCTATTTCTCATTAGGTCTTTCCTAATTGGGTTTACAATCAACCCTGTTTTTGAAAAGCTTTTAGGTAAGTACTAGATAGAGCCTGTATAGAGGTATATCACATATAATAAAATGACACCGATTTTAATAATTGGTAAGTTCCATTCATTCAGATCAGGACGTCTCTATGCTTAAAACCGAAAGAAACTTGCATAAATAGTCTGAATTTTGCTTTGATCACTGCGAAGCCAATGTAGGCATGCAGCCCTACAGGGCCAGGAGAGGCGCAGACAAGTGGCACTAAGTTAGTAAGGGGCGAGGCCGCTCGGGGCTCCCAAGTCGCAAGGATCGCGAAATTACTCGCGTTTCGAGTGGCCCGAGATTAGAGCGAGTTACGTTACGATGATATATACGCTATTATAGCGATTCCGGCGCGAAATTTACTACTTAGTGCTCACAAACTACTAAAATTCGCGCCAGGATAGCGTGTTTGAACAGAATTAGGTTTAGAACAATGACCCATTTGTTTGTATTACTACTTATGCGTTCAGCACAATAACGGTCGTATGAGAAAATTCTCAGCTGTAAGCATGTTCATTTAGAGGTAGATAAAGTAGCTTTAATTAAGCAATAAAAATACTGATGTGAGTTTTCTGAGAGAATGTAGGGCATTTTACTTTGTTTTCACAACGCAAGTAGGTTGGAAATGTATAAAATATTTCAGAATTTATACATATTATAGTCCTTTCAAGGCGTGTTATGTTTTACGTAATAGAAACTACTAAAATGAATGTTCTAAGTGACAAAGGAGTAATTTTTCAAACTTAATATTATGAAAGTGTGAGCTTGACTAATGTAGGTACAGAAAATGTTCACACTACGCAGAAGGCAAAGTTTAGTAACTATCATACATATTAAATGAACGAGAAAACTTTTTCTTTACACATTTTAGAGACGAAGGTGCTCTTACTGAAATTACAAAAGTAATTAGCCGAAAAACTTACAAGCCTTTGTATCAACGGTTTTAACTTAAAATTCGGGAGTTTGGGATCCTTCGGAGAAAAGTAAAAAGGGCGGCAAAGTCTTTCGGAAATTAACAGATTTCATTTGGAAGTCGTGGACAAGTTGTATAACAATCTCTTTCTTATCCGCGTCTCCTTTGCACAGAATCTAAGCACGTATTAATTCGCAAGTTTTCGGGCTTGATGACTGCACACCGTAGATGCGGGGAGCCGAGGCAAGGGGGGCTCGAGTAGAGACGAGATCGTGACGAGAATCGCGAGTGGCCACAATAAAAACCTGAGAAGGTGGAGCACTTCTTTCGGGAAATTAGTTGTCGCATTAGGTACCTATTACTGACGTTCGGGTGCTGATTAACCGGCGTCGAATCGAATTTTGGGGGGCGTACGTGTTCGGAACGCGGCCATTGCTAATTATCGCGCTCTTGATGAATGTTTAGTGAGCGCACCTCAATCAATGCCATGTGATATTTTAGCGCGAACCGAATGCGTCTAACAGAAGGTTGCCCTGATTGTACATATTTTCCTCAAGTCTATTTCTTTGGTACAAATAATTTGTATTTCCCCCGAAAATGTATTTGTATAAATCAATATTATTATAACGAAGAAAGAAGGTAATGATTCCAGTGTCAGATTTTCTAGCGTGCTAATTATGACAGATGAATACAAAACTCCAAAAAAGTCTTCCAATATGTACCCAGTACAATAACTCACGACCCTCGCGAAGTTTGAAACAGTTTTTGTGTTCCGAACTTGAGTTTCTTTAAAATAAATGTGATAAATCATAAGTAGCTATGGAGTTCGGTGTTTGCTATCGGTACGAACGCTTCCACATTTGCATTAAGTTGCTTCGAAAAATATGCATGAGGGTCTTTTTGTAACGCTAAAAAGTTTTTGTCGTGAGGAACAAGCCTGTAACTTTGCACTCAAAAACTTTGAAAATTACACAGTGCACGATGAGCAATTTATTTTAATTAGATTTTGTGAGTATGACTTTTAACAGTGTAATACTTCGTACGTACCCTTGAGAACCGTACAGAAAATGTTTTAAAAGCAGTTTTAGTTTCATGCTAGGAAATCTGGTTGAAAAGAAATAGTCGTTTTCAAAATTAGAACGCTCTCAATTAAAGTGAAGCGTGCATTCCGATTTCCGATCACTTTTAAAACACTTCATTCTTATTCAAAATGAGAACATGGAATAAAAAAGCATCAAAGTTGGTTAGAGCGGGGACACCGCTTCACAATTAGAACAAAAGAGCTAAAGAGTGGCTCTTCAAAGCGCAATCGATTCTGTAACACACCCGCAACTGAATTACAGAACGTGTGATTCAGGAATATTGCTACTTATTCGGATTCTTTCTTTATTTCGAACAAAGAACACGTTTTCGATTTAACTTTTTTACAATTATATTTTTTTACAACGGTAGGGAGGTGTCACTTCAAACCTTTTTTGTTTATGGCAACCCTGTTGTGTCATAATTTTGACAGGTAGACTAAAATGTACCTGTTTTATTTTGGCCTAAGGGCTTTATGAATATTCATGTAAACTTTGCGGTCTGTGTCTAGAACGTAGATCAATTTTATTGTAGCTTGTAACGTTGTACCTTGTTTGCCCTAAAAATAGCTTCGAAACCATATAAATTACAAATAATTACAATAGATTATTCTAAAACTATTATTAAAATACACTAAATAAACAAATAGAAACACATCTTACTACTTACTAATTTAAAACGCATTAAAATAATTAATTTTATATAAAAACATTACGGAACCCAATATTAATTGTTTACGCAAAGGTCCTCGCTTCTATTGCGTCGTCGTGTCGGCTCGTCTCGGGCGCATTCGTAAAATCCAACGAACAGTCAACTTAAAGGCATCAGAGGTGACGGCTGTGTCACTCGATCGCGGACGACCTACGTTGCAAGATCGTTCTTACCTACCTAACTAAATCTACTTCAAATCAATTATATAAATTGTAATCGGAATCCCGCTGGGGTAAGTTTCCATGTATTGCTTAAGTGTTGCTATTGTAAGGTGTTTCTTCTTCCTAATTTCTCGCTAGCAGCGGCTATTCCTTTTTTTTCTTTGTCTGCTGGGACACTGTGACCTTTGGACCCGGCTACGTGATCCGAGCTCTGTTAACGCTTGCCTTGTATCTGCGCTTCCAGGATACATGTTCTACAATTAACCTCGAATCGCAGCCATCTACCCGGCGGATTCATGTTCTACAATTAACCTCGAATCGCAGCCATCTACCTGGCGGCGAGTGGAAGACCAGACCTCCTTCTACCTGGGAACTACCTAGGCCCTGCTGAAGACCTGGAAGTGCATTTGGAACGAAACCGGACCGCCTGCAGAGCTACTCCACGGTTCAGGCCAGTGTTCTCAGCGTACCTATTACCCCGAACCTGGACGTGATTGGGGCAACAGATAATTGGCATTAATAGAGTGAACTACTTCTAAAAAAAAGTGTACTTTATTTGGACCCCTACCTACCTACCTACCTGCCGGCCACCTGACTCCTACAGGAGGCAAGTTGCCGCAAGCTGTACTGTCAACGTATGTCTAGAAGTCAGACAAATAATAACAACATGATATTTACAATTCGGTCTACATATTTGCTCAAATTTAGGCTCTCTCCTACTATACCTACATAAAATATATTTACACATTATTAGTAAGAATTTAAAATAAATAAATATATACAACTTAAAATATAAATAACTAAAAACTAAGATAAAAAAAACGAATAAACTTTTTGAAGGTGCACTTATTTTAGTTTTTAGAACTATACGTTATTAGTACGTACGCTGTTGACTACAGTTCTATATGCTAGATTTTCGAGGTAGTTTTGTTATTAAAACTCATTTTTTGTCCATACTTAAACAAGTTCGAAGACTTCGTCATAGCTGCTTCGTTAAAGAATGACACTTTACTTTTGAATCTTAGTTACTTTTATCTCTGCAACCGGCAAAGCTGGTTAAACGATAGTATCCCTCACAGGAAAATATACCTACGCATGGTATCAGAGCTCTAAATCACGAACTATTTACCATAACAGACATCAAAGCGCCAATAAAATCATGAAATGTAATAACATAACGTAACATAACATAATATTAATAATAACTGTTATAATTACATTAATTGAACAGTATCTGTTTCAATGAATTACATTATCTAAATCTAATTATTAGTACGTGACGTCACTGTAAGCGGTTTAATATACGATAAGACGCGGAGTAATTAAGCGACAGAATTTACTAAGACATACGAGGTAGGGCCGCCATGTTGTTTCTTGGATAATTTGTATTACATAGTCGTACAATTAGATTTTGCTCAAGGATTTACGTTATAATTTGTAAATATGACACAGTTTTTTTATTTTTTATTTTTGTGTTACTGAGGCTGGAAAAACATCCAATGATGATGGTCTTCTCCCGCCTTGGGTTAGGCGAGAGGGAGTGTCAGAGTTTTGTTTTACTGACTAAAAACCACCCCGTTCCTACAACATGTGGGCCAGCACTCGGTCCGATCAACCATTTCGTAGAGAAAGGAGAGACCCCAAAAGTGTTATGTTATAACTCCTGTAGCTAAGGCTTGTTTTAATTGCAGGATCCGTATATTTGAGAATTCCAAGAATAGCAAAACACAAGCATATTTGTATTTGAAAATCGAACGAGGTAACCTCATCGTACTAGCGACTTATCAGTTAACTAGAAAAAGCAATACCAAATACCAAATACTAAATTTTATAGATTAGGTACTTAAAAGTTATTTTTAAATATAACTATAACTTTGTATGTAAGTATCGAGGGAGATAGTTATTTACTTTCAAGGAAAATACGTGGGTTTATTTCGATATCATGATAGTGACGTGTCTAATTTTATATTCTCTTAGGACATAAATCTATTCTATACGAACGGTTGGTGAGTTGGTGACCCTAGCGAACGTGCGGTGGCGAGCCATATAACTATTTTACTTCAACTATAAGTTTTCATCTAACCCTAAGTCCTTGTTAGTGTATTTCTTTAATAGATTTTGGACTTTATCTTTTGATAGTAAAGTTTGAAATCGAATTTAAAAGAGTTTGAAGTGCTGTTGTCTATATTTTAGTAATTAAATGTTCCTGTAAAGATTTTATTGAAAACATCATCATTGCACTAATGCAAGATAAGCTACACAGAAGTTATCACGACTTCACAGGTATCCGACATGAACTAACGCTAGTAAGTTTTATATAGGAGTCTTAATAAAATACTCCCAATATTATTTATTACTTTGCACTATAATATTATGTAGTAAGACTCACCGTTGGTTTACGACTGGTAGGCGAACTCATTTTCGTTGTTCTAACCTGAAACAAATAAAAATAATTATAAAGTTTTTTGCAAAATGTACATTGGCATTACTGCATTTATGTTACAAGTGAAACAAGTGAATTTATTTCTGCAAATAGGCTACAAGGCAGCACTTTTACTTTTTAGTTAATATTTTTAGTCGTAGATACAGTCAGCAGTTGATAAACACATTTCGATTTTACAAATCGCTGTACACCGTATTACGTAGATCGGTCAACATGACAAACACCAGAAATAAATAATTATCTTGTGTTGCATCTAGGGTGCTAATCGTACATCGATTTAAAAAAATCTAAATCTGTTCATAACTTTTGATGCTCACCGTACGTAGGTACTTATTTGTATCTCAATAATACATGGTTTGGAATCGGAACAGGACAGGACATAGACATCCCTATAAATTGGAAAACTACACCAAACACGTCTTATTTAGAGTCTGTATTGTATAGGCAAAACTGGCAAGTCTCGCGCTCGCATAGTATAGATTGCACACGTAATGAAAGTAGCTTCACATATAATGTATTTCAATAAGCATAGTTAGTTTTAGATTTACCACATATATATAATATTGTTTTGATTATATCTATAATTGATTAGCACAAAGCTGGGTGGTTTTAGTTATCATAATTGTTTAGTTACATTCATAATATAATAGTGAACCTAATCACTTTTAATTACTTTGTGTAATTTCTGATTACCTGCATGGCTTAACATGTTATAATAATGGCGTTAATTTTAATATTTTACTTGTGTTATATTCGATTTGACCATTGTAAATATGTTTGTAATATTTTTAACACATTGGATGCCTAGCTATGCGCTAGCGGAGGATTAGCCTTTGACAGTTTTTATTGGCATTTAAAGGCTTAAACTATAACACACTACACGGCGTCCCTGAAGGCAAGTAGTTACTGTATCTAACTGTACCACGTACGCATCTGTGATGCCTCTGGTATTTAAGGTAAACGTTAGACCAGTGGTTCCCAATCGGTGGTCCGCAGAAGAAAAAATAGTCCGGGAAACGTAAAAAATATACACTAAACTATTATGTCCAATAATTAACCTCATATTAAACTTTTATCAAAGGAGACAACTGAGAGGAGCAAATTATTCAGTCATTAAAAAGTCACCAGTGAATATAATCTTATTTTTATGAGTGAATCTAACCTTAGTGTAAAACCACATAAAAAAGTAAGGTTGGGAACCCCTGCGTTAGGCTTTTTTTTTTTTTTTGTTATTTTTTTTTTTTTTTAAGGGGGGAAAATCATCGAATGACTTCTCCCGCCTGGGTGAGGCGGGAGGGAGTGTCAGACTCTTACTGACTAAAAACCACCCCGTTCCTTCTCCTGCACGTCGAGCCGGAGCCCCGGTTACCCGTTAGGTTCTCCGCGACTCCGAATCGGCATCGGCCCTATTGGGCCCCATCTGTGGTGGTCTGATGGCTCTTTGAGGCGCGCGCGGAACGCGACGCGCCGTACGCTCGGGTCTGTTTCTGGTCGGACGGGGAGCCACCCATGCTCGCCGTCCGCAGGCCCGCGCTTACGGTGGCCGGAGATCGTCTCGCGATCCCCGACGCCCGGTGTGTCCTTCGCGACGGCTGGGTTGCGAGGAGGCAGCGCTTCGCTGCCTCACGCGTCCCACCTCCTCCTTAGCTAGCATGACTGCTTCGCAAAAGGAGGAGACGGCATCCCAGTCCCCCTCGCTCCGCATCATGGCCTGCACTAGGCCCGGACGCGAGAGGTCGCCATCGCCGATCACCTCCCTGAGGACACGGCGGTGCTCAGCCCACGAAGGGCATTCTCCCACCGTGTGTTCCACCGTGTCCTCAGGGCGGTCCTCGCAGTGATGACACCCGGGCGTTTCCTCCCGCCCCATCAGACACAGGTACCTCCCGAAACTTCCATGTCCGGTGAGGACCTGCGTCAGGCGGTAGGTGAGGACGCCGTAGCGTCTCTCAAGCCACTCCTCAAAGAGGGGACTTACCGCTGCGATGGCAGCGAGCCCAGCCCTCGGTTGCGACAGTCGTTGCTGCCATTCCGCCATGAGATCGCGCCGGAGCTCATTCCGCCACGCACCTATTTGGCGCGGCAGGGGGGTTTCGCCCCGGCGACATGCCTCCGCGCGCATGCCGTACACGCGCGCGAGCACCTTCGCCTCCAGATCCCACGGCGGTAATCCGGCAAGGAGGTTCGCCGACTCCCCAGAGATCGTGCGGTATCCGCGGATCATTCGGATCACCATGACCCTCTGTGCCATGAGCAGCGTCCGAGCGGGACGCCGCAACAGGTTTGGCGCCCAAACAGGGGCGCCGTAGAGGGCCATGGACCGCACGACCCCGGCGTATAACCTCCGGCAGGAGGCGTTTGGCCCCCCGAGGTAGGCTACGGTGACTATTTAACAAAAGGAGGTTTATTCGTTTGAACATGTGATATGTTAAAAAACCTATAACACCAAAGATGTCTTTTGCATGACATGACTGATTTCTTTTTATTGTTCAGGGACAGGCATACGACTTTAGATGGTGTGGGGTCGTGTTCAGAGAGAAGTAAATAAATCGAGTACTAATTAATACACTTTTAATTTCTGACTCCAATTAAGGTTACACACAATTTAGTACGGTCACAATATTTAGTAGCGTGCATCTGTAGTGCGATATACGGGACAACTGGGGAGGCGAACACAATGCGAGTACAGTGTGAACAATATTGATGCGTCAACAATTAGAGTAGGTCCCACTACACGACCAAAGGGACAGCCTGTGCTTTTTAATTCCTGCTTTTACTTCTGTAAACCCTATTTCTTATGCTATAAGATTCAAACGAAGTAAAGCGTGAACGAATGTATTATAAAAAGTAATTGTAAGTCCGTATTTAATTAGTTCTAAAATAAAGCAATCAACAGACGGACGGATATTAAAATTATAGTTAATTAAGAGTTTTATTCGAATGCAAGGGATCGAGGGCAATGGTTTTATTATGGTGAGCTATGTAACAAATTAAGTGTGGGTAAATTATTTTTAGAATTACGAGTAAATGAAGTGTTTATTTGAAATATCTTTGTTTCTACATGTAGAGGTAGATTGCTTACTGAAAATGTGATGATTAATTGCAAGTACATAACTACGTATAAATAGTGGATGTTTTTCTTTTTAAGGGGGGGGGGGTATCATCAAATCTTCTTCCGTCCGGGTGAGGCGGTAGGGAGTGTCAGACTCTTACTGACTAAAAAACCACCACGTTCCTACTCCTGCACTTCGAGCCGGAGCCCCGGCAACCTGTTAAGTCCTACGCGGTTCCGTATTGGCATCAGCCCTATTGGGCCCCATCCGTGGTGGTATAAATAGTGGATAGGAAGCTTTTCAATAAGAATAAGTCTAGTCATGAAATTGGTAACTTATAGAAAAACCATTTTGTTTTACTTTGTTTATTATTTTTATAAAAACAAAAATAGGTGCTTAATGTACCATTTTTTTGAAAAAAAAAACATGTCAAATTCCCCGATATGACTCGCAAGGTAAGATCAAAGAATAAAATAATATAACAGACGGGTAACAGTATCACAAAGCGTCTATTTTGTTTAAATCAATCGTTTACAATGAACGTATTGTGCATTTGACGTGTGTAAACGCGTTTACGAAGCTCGTTGCGCGCTGCGGACGCGTGGCCTTTGCAAACTCACTTCACGGATGATTTGCTTGTCCGTATTCAACTATGGAGCTTCGGAAATTTCATGTTTGTTCCCCAATATTATTGACAACACACGGAATGAGGCAAATTTATTATCAAAACTATCTGTTTAATTAATAATTTTACGTTTAATTACAGTTTAGCAGGCTCCAATATTATCACCGTGTTATGTTTATATGTACATACATTTAGTTACTGATGTAATCGCATTCACTAGAATTTGATGTTTGATACACTTATTACTGCTTATAAATGCCTCGTTGGCCGAGGGGTCGCAATGGTGACTGCCGGGCAAGGGGTCTCGGGTTCGATTCCCGGGTCGGGCAAAGTATTACTGGGTTTTTAAAAAAAATCTCAGTAGCAGCATGGAGTCTGCAATTGTGCCCGGTATATAGCAATAGGCTCACCCCTATTACATGGGATTCATAACATAAATAGTGAAAAGTGGGTGTTACATTGTACAGTGGCATAATGTACACCTCTGCCTATCACTTCGGGGATAAAAGGCTTGATCTTATATTATTTTATGTTACGCTTATTACTAGAGTTTAAAAACAACTTAAGACTTTTGTTGAACAATATCCTTTTTTAAGACTTTCTCCTCACATAAAACTTAGGCATTACGCCCTCCAGCTTTCAATTTAGCCATGAAACAAAACTAATCAAGTAACGTTACGCGATATTTGTAGCAGAGCCCAATACCATATCGGCCTAGATGTAAGAGCCGACGCAATTTGCAGTAAATAAGGATATCGGTTTAGCGTCATTATCCCGGCGCGGCCCGCGATATAACGGACCTCGTAACGCGCCTTCACTTAATGAGTTATGCCCTACCCGCGTCTGTTGTACTTAGCTACACCGCGCGTCTCACAACACGATTTATTGTACCTACTCGCTACGTAAGCAATTTCTTTAAACGATTTTTCATCGTATAGGTAAGTAGAGGCATGTTTGAGTAATGAACGATGTAAGTAATAAATTACCATGTTCTTAAGCTACGTGTTTGTGCGGCTTATTTTTCATACCGGCACTGACGCGAAAATTATACTTAGGCAACATCTGTAGCCTGTGTTAATCACCTGCTTATTTTAAACAAGATTTACAAGAATGGTTTGTTCATAATTCTCATTTGAGAATAGCATTTTCCCGAATTTTACGATTTAATATGCTACAAAATGCCTCCAGTTGTAACGAGAAATTTGTCTTTGTTCAACTATATCTGAAGCTTAAAGCATAAAATGTTTTATTAGTATAATTACATTCCGCTCAAGAGTTTACTATCACCGTAGCCGAGGAACACGATGCACATTTTATTTTAATTCAGTGGGATTATACGGCTTATCCCATGAGCGTCTAAATAGAAGGCGTTTGACGTTGTCCCCTCCAGACTTGACGGGACAAAGGAGGGACGTCCGAGATGGTTTCTAATTACGACACAGACCGTTATGCAAATCGGGGGCCGACGCGGCGGGCTCTTTGTCTCTAATAAACATGCGCGGCTCTTGCGGTCAGACCGCCAAATTGCTCACCTTCC
Organism: Spodoptera picta; assembly: GCA_038387885.1. Taxonomy (NCBI): domain Eukaryota; kingdom Metazoa; phylum Arthropoda; class Insecta; order Lepidoptera; family Noctuidae; genus Spodoptera; species Spodoptera picta. The sequence continues at coordinate 798,145 of JAZHFQ010000168.1, read as the reverse complement.
ACTCGCCCCACCGGTAATAAAACCACTTGAATTGTAGTGCCCTCTCTCTACAATTAGTACTCTTTGATCGAGTACATTCGACGAATCTAATATTGAATTTCGCTCGCCGTACTTATTCTTAATTTTGTCTTAATCTGTGTTTAACTTTTGAATAGCGAACCCGTTTACGGCAGCGTTTATTAGGAGCTAAGACGTTCCGAGGCGCACGGGCGAAGCTATTTAGTTGGCAGATGCGTTCCGGTAAATTGAACGGCGGCGAGGTCCGAGGAAATCGCCAGGTCGTGCCGTGACTTCGCTCGTTGCGAAACTAGGCTAAAAGCACCGCTTAGCCGCCATTCGGCGGTAATTTTTCACGGAAAACTGTCCGACCGTCCGGCGGACATACCGCCGATTTAAACGAGTTTACGAACGTTTCGACAATCTGCTCGGACGTTTTTGTTCGGAACGCTATTGTTTTACGACTATAAATTTCGAGCGTCAGAATTCTCACAACTAACGCTGGGGACGTTCAGTTGGAAAAATATTCATTTTTCACACGCTCGGCAATATTTCCGTTTTTATTGGAACAATCGATGTGCCTTTTACTGGTGTCTGTACAAAGGTTTGCTAAGCGACGCGGTGCCGTAGTATTCGCGTATTTCGGAATCGTTGCATTTTCACTTCGCGTATGCAAGGGAAGTCGTTACCGGTGTCGTGATCGCGAGCAAAAAGTGTAAACTGCTCTATCGGCCTTTGTAAATGCACACGTTGTAGTTTACATGGTCCTCGTGTCAGCATTGTAGTTTAAACTTTAGCGCGTGTGTTTATAAGAACATTTTGCAATGGATATGGGATTGTGTACACGGAGCGGTTTATGCGAAATGAAATTGTAATAATATTCATTTTTCCGGAAGCGGGAGTATTCTTGTAAATGTTTGCGTTTGTTGTGCACGCGCCGCGCGTTGTGAAATTATTTACTAACATTGTACTGTTTATAGTTTAGATCGTAAATATTAATGTGGCACAACAATAGTTTGTTTTATTACGTACGTGCTTACATTGTATTGAACCATAAATTATTGTTATCTACATAATTATATCATTAACAAAACTAAACTTTTAGTAACTGACTCACAGTCACAGATGGGTACTGCCGTTAAGCATGAGGTCTTGGACTGTTATAGATTTTCAACCCCATTCATTAAGCCAAATGATTAGTGGTCATGTCTTACTTACAATACCTACCTCCTTTTTGCATATTATTATTCATACGTGTTTTCGTGCAAACACTGTGTCCAATAAATACATAATTTCATTCCATAACATTATAACATCACGCCTTTTATCCTCGAAGGGGTAGGCAGAGGTGCAGTTTAGACCACTGCACAATGTAACACCCAGTTTTCACTATTTATGTTGTGAGTCCCATGTAACAGGGGGTGAGCCTATTGCCATATACCGGGCACAATTCCAGACTCCGTGCGACTACTGAGATAATTTCATTCCCTTTTATATTTAACTAGGCGATTTTCTAATATTCTTGTTCAAAGCTATTGGTTCAGAGAAATAACAGTCTTGAGAGAAATAATTATATTTGCTGTCTGTGAACTTTCTTTGCGTTACGAAGTGCATTACGTCGAAGTAGTTTCAAGGAAGTGTATTATCATTATTTAAAGGTACGTTTAGTTTATTGTATATTGTATACACCTCATTCCTTGCATTATAAAATAAAAAAAAGTTTATAAAACAAAATAAAATAAAATACATTTATTTCAGATGATCATAACCCACATTGTTACATTGTTAATCAGATAAAATAGATTCATAAGTAAAGATACAATAAATTCATTTAGTAAAATTACACCAAATTTGCAATATATAAAATAAAATAAATAACACATAACATAACATCACGCCTTTTATCTTCGACGGGGCAGACAGAGGTGCACATTATACCACTGTACAATGTAACACCCACTTTTCACTATTAACTATAACTAAATGAAAATATATACAACTTAAAATATAAATAACTATGAACTAAAATATTTACACCTTAAAAAAAGGTAATAATAAATAAATAAGCTATAATAAGGCATCAAAAAAAAAATTTTCCTCATCATTATCGTGAGGTAGGGTGCCCAAAAGACTGGCAGCATTACCACGTTGAATGGCAATGCTTAACCTTTGTCCAAGGTAGAAGCCAGCCCTTCGATCACCTGAAGTGTCAACCATCCTCTTTACAATATTTTTGTAAAGAAGATGTGCACTTGGGCCCCACGGCCCTAAAGTTTCAACCCCAAACGGTTCGAAAGCATAATTACCAATCAGGCTATCAATGCTTTTCACTATTTATGTTGAGTCCCATGTAATAGGGGGTGAGCCTATTGCCATATACCGGGCAACAGTTCCAGACTCCGTGCTACTACTCAGAATTTTTAAAAAACTTAGTAATACTTTGCCCGACCCGGGAATCGAACCCGAGACCCCTTGCCCGGCAGTCGCAATTGCGACCACTCGGCCAACGAGGCAGTCAAAATAAAAATAAATCAAATTAAAATAAAATAAAATCAAAAATAAAGTTAATACAATCTCTTCATCCGACATTGCGGGTTGAGTCTTTCAGAGCAATGACGTACATATGTAGGGACAGTCCACTCTACTTGCTATCATTGCCAGAGCGGCATTGGAACTGGCCCGAACCGTGCGCACCAAGACAGCATTATATTGAAGTGACAATTTGATAATTATAATAAATGGTCTATCGAATAAGCAGAAATTTTAACAACAACAATTTGGTTTATCTTCTACACTGAATCATTTTTTATATTATGCATATTGGCTTATTAATCTGAAATCTAAGTAATAACTTTCGACATTTTAGTATGTAAACCAACAAGGTAGTTACGAATAATATAATTTAATAATACACGGTATATTTTTTGAATATCCCTCGTACCTAAGGACCGAATGAGAATACACCGTCCTATCAGAGGATCGACATTGAAACTAAACCCAGATTAAACTAAAACCCTGGCTCAAATCTCATTTGTTTCGGGTGGCACACACAGCTATACAATACCAGTATAAACTGACCGTTGAATGTTCTCAAAGAATACACAAAGCGACACCAAAATAAAATGGTTCAGTTTTCTCAATGTGTGTGCTCGTGTACTTACGGTGAATTACTATTATTTTACTTCACTAAAACTAATTACTGAGAGACTGTTCTTACGTAACGTTGAGTTAATTAATCCTTATTATATATTGGGATGACGATGAAAATACTAAGATGGCTACCATGCTGGCAGGAAGGTAATAAAGGTGTTATCTAGTCGAAAATTTGTTACCATATGCCTTGCGTATTTAATTAAAGAGCTTCTGTTTTAATAACACTTTGATCCACACTAATTTACAAAAACAATTAGATTCTGCTGGTTACTTCTTACCCACACAACGGTAATTTCCGTTCCCGCTGGGAATATCTCAATTATTGTTTCTCTATACCTCTATATTCCCAAGAAACATACAATGCTAAGTTTCAGCTTCCTAGATCCAGTTAGCTTTGGTTATGCGTTGTCAGTCTGTCAGTCATTCAGTAATCGAAGACGTACATACACATATAAATACATAGATATATAACCTTACGCTTGTTTTCCATGGGAGTAGGCAAAGACTAAAGAATGCCTGCTACTAGGATTCTTAAATACCCCTTTCGCATGATGATGCGTTGAGGAGGTTACGCACTGTTGAGGAACAGTCATTAGTCTTTTCATGCATGTTCGTCGGTTAAGGGTACTTATAATACGACCCTCCTTTTTGTTTTTTATGACATAATTATGCCGGTAATCGAGCAGACGGATCACCTGATGGTAAGCAATCGGCGTCGCCCATGGAACTAGAACACCAGAGGCGTTACAAATGCGTTACCGGCCTTTTAGAGATTAGGAGTTTGAGGATTGTTGGGGATTCAGGAATTGGGGAGATTGAGGAAGGGGAGGGCAATTGGGCCTCCGGTAACTTCACTCACACGGCGAAACACAACGCAAGCGTTGTTTCACGTCGGTTTTCTGTGAGGCCGTGGTATCACTCCGGTCGGGCCGGCCTATTCGTGCCGAAGCATGGCTCTCCCACACTTAACTCCTTTAATATATCACCAATCTCGAGATATGCACGTCTAAACTAATCGAAAGGTTTTGTACACAAACATAATAACACAAGTTATCAAAAAGACATCCACCATTTTGTAACATATAAACAAAACATAATAAAAATCAATCATTTTATACATTACACCGTGGCTCACAGTTGGAAAGCTAAAAGCTTTATTATTCAGTTGTTAATATTTTATAAACCTGTTTGGACTAATGAAACTCGTTTCAACATAATAAATTATGTTTCGCTGCGAATGACTGCGAAATAATACACTCACAATTAGCTATGCTAGTGGTGGACGGATTTTACTAGCAAACAGCGGTTCGACAGGAGACGGGTTCAAGTTAAAAACGAGTATTTTTAAAATATTTGTGTAGTTTTCGTCACAACATGTGCATATTATTGTGTAGTATAATATAAAGACTAATGTTTTTAGGTTATTAGATTGGTTTAGTCTAGACTAGGATATTAGACACAACTGTGCTACGTTTTTAAAAATAGGTACCTAATATACATATTTGTTGTTGCTGGTATTGTTAGCAGTTTATTAGACGAGTATTTTATTGAAATGTATTGGCTTTCTTTTTAAACTGCCAAACACCGCGAGGATACCGGTGACCGCAAAATATTGTTCTTTAATTGTGTCTATAATGACGGTCTTCAAAGAGTTGAACGGACGTGTAAATACTTACAAATCAATTTAATAAAATATGTCAAAAGGATATAGTTCTGGAAACTTTATTACAAACGGATAAAATAGCGTAACCGCTCATAACTTTTGAATGGCGCCACAATAAAATTGCACTTCAATTGCAAATAATTACTTTAAAATAAATACGTGTCAACACACCAAAACTATTGTTTGGGAATATTTAATTTGTTTATTTAATCATTACAATATTTACTTTGCACTGCAGCAGTTGGTCAAAAGCATGCTCCGTTCACCAACTTTTTGCTGTTAAATGAATATAATGTATACTGACAAACTGCTCTCGAACAAAAACCATCCACTTCTTAATCACAGAACAAAACAACTATTTATCTCTGACAGAATCAAACAAAAACAAAAGGCACATTGATTGCAACTTCAAGTCCACTCCGAAGTCATCAGGCCCAGCACTTGTCCACTATCTAAACAATAGTGGGCAAAACAAATTTATCGCAGTGATAAATCGCAGAACGTTAGCGGAATAACTTGGTCCATTCCTTTTGTACGATTGATTGTAGATAATTCCAGATTGGTGAAAGAAAATTGCCTTCCTAATCGGTTGAATAGCTCAGACGTTATAAGAATTGTGGGGTTTTTATTATTTTATGATTTGATTTGTTTCGCATGGTCCTTTATTAGGGGGAAGGTTTTGGGAACGTACCTATTAGCTGTAATCGGTCTACTGGTCCTAAGTGGCGCGGGCTAGATTATTGCTATTAGCTACTGCTGCTTAGTTATCAAATTATTTAGACATCTAAATATATAAAACTATACATATATCTTCAATGTACAAAAGGACCAAATTTGGTCCTTCGATAATACCTCAATTTGTGTTGCCAATACAATTAGAATAGATAGATCGAAACCAGACATGGATATTGTCGTATAAAATCAAAAGCGATTCAATGTTTTATGAGTTTAACCCATTCATATTATTGGACAGTTATAACGTGGTATAAAAGATATCAAATAGTGTGGAGGTCTTTGCTCTCGTCTCCGCAGTGCAAGACAGCATCTGTGCAATGTTCGGACTTAGATTAATGGATGCCGGGAGTTGGGCGGAAACCACCCCACAGTATGGCTGCTTCATTTGTTTAAATAATATTATTAGATGCGAGTTGAGCTGAAGATTGTAAGACGGACAGTTTGGTAGTTTTTATTGACTAGTAGATGGATTGATTTTGTGATATAAATGATAAAAAAACGTTCCGATTATGTTAGAAAATTTATTGATTTATGTTAAGACGAAGCCAAAAATTTGTTAAAGTGTGAAGCAGTGTGTCTCGAAGAACAATATCCATAATTATCATTGTTTATACCCCATAGTATTAAAATATCAAACTTAATGTTACAAAAATGCTCTTACTTAAAAACATACTCGTTGAAGTAATGGGCGGATTATGTTACATACAAAGTTTAATAGATATAAGTAAACGACTTGTAAGATTCTATGTTAAATCGACTCAAAGATATGAAAGGGTTGAAGACCTTTTATGATAATCAAAGTCTTATTACGTGTAGCATAAAGACCAACCTCCATGGGCTTTGTAAAATCATCTTCAAATGGAGTACGTATAGCCTAGGGCTAAGAACTTAGCTGTAAGGTCTTACTGGACCTGCCAACAATGAATAATAATTTTAGGTACCTTCAGGCTACATTATTAGCTATAGTAATAACTTTCTGTGTGGTTTCAAAGTAAAATATCTTCGAAAAACGTAATAAGTATTTTCCCATTTTTCGGTCCATGTTTATAAAACAATCTATTAACTTATTTCTAAAATAAATAGTCTTCTTTAACATTATATTCTGAACCAACAAGAAAAATACTTCTTTTGATTCAAATCCGAAATTGTACAATAAACATGCTTGAACACAAAATATACACATTAAAATGTAACGAAACGAATCGTGAGAGATAAGAGCTCTTTGTATTGAAGCGGTGGAGTTCGGGGGAGTTCGGAGGAGTTCGGGAATATCCGTCATCTTTTCTTCGTCGCTGCATTTCTTGCGTACAACTGTACGGGTGCACCACAATGGAACGTATATAACTAGAAATAAATGTATATTTGTAGATCAAAAATGCACGATACATTTATTTGAATTGTGCTAGAGATGTTGCAAAGATATTTATGTTGGATTCAAGTGTTTTTCTATTGAAGTGACAGTTCAATTAAGAATACGTTTATCCACGTTTTTATAAGCGAAAATAGACGATTGCGTGAATGGTTGTTAGCGAGGGTTTGTAGAATGTGGTACGATTGAGATTAATGGAATAGTTATGTCAAACTATTTATTTATTATAGAAATAAGACCTTTGTACCTTTATCTTGCCCACGAAAGAAAGTAGGGCTGACTGTAATTTAAAAATAGTGTTACAATAAGACATGTATGAGAACTTTTGTTATAAATTACCCGCATTCGGACTTCTAGGAGATAAAAGCTGAAGCAGGAGGAAAGACCAAGTGCGGACCTAAGCTATATTTCGTCCAAAACCTGGCAGCATTAAAGCGGCTATTATGTTGAAAGACCATTACACGAAATAGGGTGACGACGACTCTGTCCGCACACCGGGATTCTCTTATAATTTCTTTTTGATACCAGAATAAGTCCGCATTCGGGAACTTAAATTACGTATGGTAGGAGGCGGGTCGGTATCGCGATTCGTATCGAGTGGGAAATAAATCCCGGGGCGTCGTCGTAGCCATTCGCCATATTGGATTACTGGCAAAGTATTCTCTTAAGTTTCATTAAGCGATCGGAGTGATATCCGCTGGGATAGATACGAGATCTAGTCGCCGTATAAATCTTGATAGGATTCCGTTGAAAGTTTGGACACTCTTGATTTACTTTGGACGGAGGCTTGGATTTTGGCCGTTTTTTCTAGGATTTACTTTCCTAATAAAATAAAGGGGAGATTAAGTTTTACTAGATATTGGGTTACGTGGTTTTTTATGGATCTAATATTATGGGACAGCGTTATGAATAGAATTGATTTGGAGGTTGTATTTATGATGACATTATAATAAAAAAGACTGGGAAACTTTACATCATAAGGATATATTATATATTAGGACTTTATGATTTATATTTTATAGATGATTGATTTTTTTACAAAACGGCAGTATAAATTACAACTTTTTATAATAATTACACTCAAGCAATTAAATTTTGACAAATACGACTGCCTTATCTAGCAACACAGAACACAGCCTAACAAATGAAATATACGTAACAATAATTTATGCCAGTATAACCATCGTTCTCTATGTAGATGATGCGCAATATTTCTACACTATCTGTGGACCCATCGCCGAAACATCAGTACGATTTATGTGACCTATAATCCTGTGACTAAGCGTAAATAGGGCTCCAAGTATTCCTGCAAAAGTATATAAGCCGGTAAATAAGTGGAATTGTGAAGTAAACATAGTTGTTAGGGTAAAAAATCGATTTGAAAATAATATTCTTTGTCATTATAAGGGTTATATTATTTTCTAGTACGACATACATACATAACGGCGTGCCTGTCTCTCATGGAGGTGGTCAGAGATAAGTTACCCCTTACCTGTTCCATTAGATATCACTTAAAAGTCGATGAATACCAAATTGTTGTTGAGTGTCAACTTAGAAGTTTCTTAGAATATAAAAGATGTTAGTGAAATTGGGCATGTATATCTTATTATGTAATAAATAAGGTTTGTTTGTGGGAACCCAACTCCATGGTACTCCTCGATCGCAAAGAATAAACACCATGACGTAACTACTAGTCATTCGAGAAAAAAATATCTCAACTTTTTTTTATAGCGTCACATACGCATTGACGATCTCTCGCAAATGGCCCAGTTTAATGGACAGTAACGTATTTTGTTGATACTGAAGCGTTTTACGGCTTTTGAGTGAGTTCTTATGGTAACTGTGGTCGTAAATTAAATTCGTTATATGCGGAGGGAAATGGGAGAAAAACGACCTTGAGAAGGACGAACCATTTTAAGTGTATTTTCCGTATTTTCTTTCGGTTGAGAAAGGATTGATTTGATGATTTTACGCTAGTGATTAAATTGGACTTTGAAATATGGGAGGAAACAGAGGAACTATGTTAGCAAAGGAACTTGGTTTCACAGTTTGTTCATACATACAATCCCCTATCAGATTCAATGTAATTTCACATGTTGTTAGAATGTTTCCTTTTGCACAAGCTTCGAATGAATACCAAGAATCACAGTACCACAACTCACTTTGTTTCAGCTGAAACCGAGGCTGTTATTTCCAGAAAAGATGTTTTAGTACGAATCACGAATATAAACTAGATCTTAGTAATTTGATTATTTTGAACATGTTCGAAGAATATTCTAGAATATTTAACTAAGATTTCATTTCAAATATGGAGGGCGCTTGTAGTGTGTGCATGTCAATCTGTGCTACGCTTCAGGCTACGACGTAGCAGTCTGCAACGAATGCGTAGCGACGGTTTGCTAAGTTTTATACTTGAAATTTGATATTGGATATGACTGCACTGGTTGGAAAAGCTGTTTACGAATGTTACAGTTATATGATTTATTTAAAATCGAAAGGCATTAATTGAATATATCATAATTGATTTTTATCAATGGGTAGATAATAAATTAAATTATCGACAATAACTCTGTCCTATAATCGATTTTATTAAGTGCCCTTTAAGTGTCACAATTCAACTCTAAACTTTGAGAAGACAAGCTTCGAGATATAAAACTAAATGAAGCCGTGAGGCTTATCTAGTTGAGAAATATTTTTATCTCTATGTATTGTGTGTGATAAAAATAAATAAAACAATATATTAGGTACAATCACTAAACTTACAAACAAGTACTTAAAAGGAAATTAATGAAATTTTGTCATTAGGCAGACAAGTTAAAATAATAATTATTTAAATAAGCAAATACATATGAAATTTACATTTTAAAATAATGGAAGCCATCTTGTTTGTTTGCTCGGCAACTTTGTACGTGTAAATGTAAATTAATTGTAGTCAGACGTGTTTACACAGTCATCCATCGTTATATACCTCTATAATACATAGTTATATTATATTGTCTAGCACGTAGGAACAAATTCGTTTATCTTTTATTTCATTCGGAATATTCCAAAATATATATTGAAGTGCTAACAGAGTAGAAGGTATTTTTGTATGTATTTCTAAAGGTATTTTGTAAAGATATATTTTATAAAAATGAAAAAAAGTGGGTTTTGACCAAGGGGTTTGACAGTGTCACGTCTTAGACAAAAAAGAAACATACAAAAAAGTATAAAATTCTCCACTATCTTGCTATCAATTTTACTTTAAACAATGTTTATTATACCAAGAATAGAAAATTAAAACTATTTTGCCTTACCTTTATTTGCGTCAAGCCTTATTGTAAACAAAAAAAAACGTTTACTTTTCCGTCACATTACTCCATTATAATGCTCAGATTAGAAAAAGAAAACAAAATTCTAGGCACATTAAACCTTTTCAAGAAACGTAAAACGTAACGTATAAAGTTTGGAGTTACAGACTTGGGGGTTACGGGTTAAGTTTTTGTAATGGCGACTTAATAGAAACGTGTGACTGAATTTCGGTTAACGGCTACTGAATACTTGCTAATGTAACGTGTTTTTAATTGAGATTTACTTAACTAAGTTAAGGATTTTCAGAGAGAATTGGGTGGAATGAAAATAAATTGAAAGTTGGTACTGCTCTTTTTCTTTTCACGTTCTCTCTTAATTGGGATTATCTACTTGTTAATACCATGTGCTTGACATAAAAAACTAAATTGTTAGAGTGATTCTAGACGGAGATTTATATGTAGTTATATACCGAATTCAACGCGTGCGATTCTGTGGGCAAAAGTTAGACTAATTCTAAATAAAATATGGTCCTTTTCGACTCAAAGGACCACAAAAACACGCCACAATCAAAACTTTATAATTGAGTATCAACTAAAACAAAGATGATTGTATCATAAAGTACTAAACACACGACCCGACCTAGGCAGTGTAGCACCAGCTTATATACACAAAATCATCGGTACCTTACAAGTTTGACACCAACTTACACTGAGAGGCAGTAACTCTTGCTGAACGGCCAAGGGTTAGGGGAGAGCGGATTTCGGAAACTGATTTCAGCCGATATTGCCCGGTATTGGAGGTTGAAATTGCACTTTAGTATTTCCTTAATGGTCCTAGGTGTCATAAGAGTGATGTGTACGAGGGGTTGGTGGTTTTGGTATCTATATTGAACTTCTGTTTGTATTGTGTGATTAATAAACAGTAATAGTAAAGACTTTATTTTAGGTCCATTAACTGAAGTCGAAATCTAGATTTCTTTGTACTCGATTCAGGAAAAGTATTTTTCAATTAAACGCGTAATAGTAGAATAGTACCTAGGGTGAGAAATACACTTTTAATAGAGTAAAATAATAAAAGGACCCGCTTCCACCTTCAACTTAGACGTCCAATAATGTATATAGGCTGAGAACACAAGGTGTGTGGGGTCAATAATAGAAGGTCAAATATTTGAGCGTCGCGTGCGGGTTGTTTGTCGAGGGTCATAGGATACCCGGGTCTTACGGCACACCCGGGTATATACGGTTATGTTTTTATTTTCTAAACGTAAATAAGTAGTGTATGATCGTGAGTTATGTAGGTTCTGCTGAAGGTTTATAAGCGTAAAAGTTTTTGGTCCTTTTTGGTCCTTTGGTGCATGTTTCTGGGATATATTGATGGTTTTGCTACGATCTCATTGAGATTCCAAGAGAATTGGTTCATAAATACTTGATAAATGCAAAAAATACAGTCAATTACACAAAGTATGTGTGAACATTTTTAAAGCTTTTTAAAGCTAAACAGGATCAAAAGCAATAGTTTCAGTAGTATCCTTATAGTAACTAAAATAAGACAAACTATAATCATTATAGACTTCGAAAAGCCCCTGTGTCCCGCCATGTCCTTTTTCTCAAAAACCTTCCTTGTTTTGTCGTCAATCAATAGTGTTCCTTTTTATTAGGTTAACGGGAACTTTTGTCATGGCTCTATATGTACACCATACATTCTATACTACTTGTTTGTTTTCATACTTTACGAGGTAAATATTTTCGGGTAGTATCGAGAAAACTTCGACAATATGGAACTATGGAAAATATACGCATAAATATTCAAGTTTTATCAATTGTTTATTGGTTGTTTGTGTAGGTAGGGAAGTTAGTGAACGAATAGTAGGTAGGTGGAATATATTTATGGATACGTTTGGTCTTTTTATACGAATTGTTATTTTTAGATAATAATGTTATTGTTTGTATTGATTTATTTATTTATTTATTACAACACCTTACAATATGACATCTTACAGTTTATTCCAATGCAATATCACATTTCCTGACACATTTAAGTCTAACACGTAACTTGATTAATAAAAATTTCACCTTAATTATTAGACTTATAAGAGTTACATACTCTCAGTATGACATACATATTATAACCATATAGACACAATTACTCAATACGGTGATATTCAATATGCCTTTGTACTGCTTCAATAAACCTTGGTAGGTTGTGGAACAAATCATGCTCCGGTACACTATTTATAATCCGAATAGCACGCGAAATAGGAGCATATTTAAAAAGATTAGTCCTAGCCCTTGGCACCTCCAACAGGGCGGGGCGTCGACGAGCCCCCACGTATCCGTCTGGGACACGCAATCCCAACATCTCCAACACTTCCGGGTGATGGACCAATCCTCGTAGTACGCCACATCTCTCCGCACTTCTAGTATACACTAGAAGTACAATACTGTACCCAACTGTCCCCAGGACGAATAAACTTGGGTACATCAATGGGAAAAATGGATAAATCCCATACAATTTCAAACACAAAAATCTTGTGAACTTGTTCTGTATTTTTTCCAACATCTTAATGTATTTGTCCTCATGTGGATTCCAAATATTAGCACAAGTTTCAAGATGGCTTCTAACCAATGCATTATATAGAATTTTAAGTACCGCTATATTTTTAAAATCATGACCCTGTCTCAATATAAACCCTAAATGTCTAAAAGATTTGCTACATAGATCCGTGACGTGTTTGCGAAACGTTAGCTCGGTCACTATGTGAACCCCTAGATCTCGGACGTTTGAGACACGTGGCATTATTGCACCATCTATTTGATACTGATAGCAAATTGAGGAGCGGGCGCGAGTGTACGACATCACACAACATTTGGCCACGTTAAAATACAGCTCATTATCCTGGCTCCATTGTACCAGCCCACGGAGTCCTCGACCTGCAGAAAGACCTTTAGGTCATCCGGGAATAGCAAGCACCGCGCACTGCGCACGACCTCAGGGAGATCATTAACCATAATTAAAAACTCCAGTGGACCAAGATTACTCCCTTGACTGACGCCCGAGTATGTATAATACGGTTTAGACCTTCGCCCTGCGTACTCCACAAACTGGCGACGGTCCCCCAGATAGCTTGCAAAAAACTTGATGTTTTCATGACTAGGATACGTAGCAAGGTGTTAGGTTTTAGATTTACTATAGTAATTTCCTGATCATAACTGAATATTTTCTAAAAGTATGTAACAAATCTACAAGAAATACATTAAGCCAACAAAAAAATTAAAAACTGTGAGTGAAGGTACATTTTAATTCAGCACATGTTTTGAATGTTAAATTATAAGCAGAACTAAAACAAACAACAATTTATATTTTTCTAATTTAGCTCTACAACAGCTTAATATAACTTTACGTAAACAAACATGCTATCAAACATCAAAGGGAAAGTCGAACATATTGCTTTCGGTTAACCGCATATGTGTTGCAAACAATTTTAAAACTAAGGCAACAGTTGGAAGTTTTGTATTTAGTTAATTTGAATATTATAATATTTATAACATTTAAAAAGATAATTTAGTCGTACAATATTCATCTACGTATTACCTTCATAAACGGACTTGATTTGAACGCACGGAACAACACTTTGTGTGATCCACAAATTGTTGTTTCGGGTCTGGGTGTTATTGTGTATGCGAACTTGTATGTTTGTAACGCACCCACGACACAGGAGAAAATCCTAGTGTAAGGCAACGTTTCTAAAAAATAATAATAATAATAATTCCAACATTAATATAAGATAAATTGCAGGATAAAACACACCAACGAGTAACAAAATGAAGTCAGAAGGTAGCACAGATGTCTAATAAACACCAAACGCCTCAATTATTGCATATTTGCTTAAATAACTTATAAGAGTTGACCCAAAATCCGATGCATATGTATGCGGTGTGGTCCACAAACGGAATCAAATTAATTGTGATGAAGTATTGCACCTGTTAGCACGACTAATAGCTGGTGAACCGCACTTATTGGAAATGGTTTACGGTGCTCTCTGATTTATTACAGAATTAGTTTGAGAAACGTGACGATATTACTTAATTAGTGGATGGGTATAAATAGTCTTACGATACGAGGAATGTTTGTGGGTATCTTATGTCTATTTGTCTATAGATTTTTTATGGACTATGACGTTCTACATAAGAAGGTTGACCACCACCATAATCTATTGGTAGCTCTTGGCTTGGTACACGCTGTAAAAATTAATAGTGGTTTAAAAAGTTTTTAGGTTTGTTAGAGTCTCGTTCATATATGGAGTCCCAAGTCGGCTCTTACGATATTCGCGAATATGGTAGTGCTGGTCGTTGCCATCATAGTTATATGATGGCAACGACCAGCACCAAAAATATCTCCTATTAGTTATAATAGGAGATATTTTTGGTCAAACTATTCGTAGATACATTTCTGATGACAATTTGTTAATAATTTTATGCTGCATGTGTATAACAGCGCAGTTATTATGATGTTAAGAAATAATTTAGGTAATCATGTATTATTGAGCGTAATAATATAGAGGTAACAAAGGAACAATGTATGCGGTCTACCGCAAAACCGCAACGAAGAAAGAACAGAAATTGCATGCGAAAATATTTTGTTATTCTTTTTTAACAAAGTTCTCATGTTAAACTAAAATTATGAGCAGTAACCATGCGTAGCGAAATGTCTTTATGCATGTCATAACGATATTTTTTGCGATAGTAGTAGGTAGTATTCGTAATTTGTAAAATTTAAATATACAAATACAATGCAAGCATTATAAATTCCATTTTAATGACATAATTAGAATATACAGAGCTTTTGTGCACATTCATTGAGTTACTGGCTTTTTGAAATCAGGGTAATAATATTTACAATAATTAGTAATAATCTATGTAGCAGAATAATGTGCAATTACCTACTCTATTTTATAAAGTACATTACTATACAAAACTAACTTCCTTACGAACCCAAAAACATTAACTTTTCTCCAGGAATGCGAATAAAACCGCGCGCAAAACCAAGTCTCACATAAAATCAAGAGACATTCGGCAACACCGCGGCCGTTAATAACGCAGTGTCGGCGACAGCTAGAGCGCTCTACACAGTGTCGAGAGGTGTCAGAAAGAAGTGTAGTGCGCAGGTGCGGCCCATAAATAATGGGAGCGTAGCGATGTCGCGAAAAATGTACCGGTTGATACTTAATGCGAGCCTTTTTACTACAGATGCGTTAAGTATCGTGTATAAGGGATAAAATAAGGGTTTCTGGTGTGTTTCGTGATATAATAATGTTAGTAAGAAAGTAAGTAAGGAAAGGTGTCTACCTTCTGTTCGAGGTAATTTTCTTGAGTACGTAATATTGTAGTGGAGGGAAGAACAGTCTGTTCAACGTCGTAGCTAATTCAACTATTGCTGTCAAACAGATAAAAAGAGTAGCTGCTTGCGGATTGATTACGATAGTATTTTTTTATCTCAAAACTGGGTTGCTAAGAATTCATCATTGAATCTTGATAATATTTACTCAATTTTTTTGAAGACTTAGTTAAACTTAACTTAAAAAGGTGTTAATAAAACCGTCATCTTAATTATGTGTTCATTCAACTAGAAAGTCGTTTGAAGCCAAAATATCTTTGACAAAGGCCGGCCTAAACCTAGATTAATTTTGCGCAAACACTTTATCAGGAGCGATGGCTTATTTTCGAGTTCACATCAATAAAGTAATTCAAATATTCTCTAGAAGCCATAAAGACTGGTCTGAGCTGAGGCAGATAATATTTTCATCTAAAAAAAGTACATTTTTCTGTCCTCGGATCGGAGTAGTATCGAAACATGTAATTTATATAGTCACCGTAACGCCTCCGGAACGATTCGCCAGGGACATCCGGCACCGTGGCGGCCATCTTAGAAAAAAGTATCGAAAGCGTATACTGTCATAAATAATTCAGGTTCCGTACATTTATTTTCACTTGTGAAGACGTGGATAAGAAATTGGCGTTATGTGGGACGACTTAAATATATATGTATGTGTGTACGTACCTTTTATTGTTATTAAGTTGTTTCGATGTTATTTTTTACTGAGAGCGAATGTATTTCGCTGGGATTTTTCCCGTAGCAGGTACGGTATTCAGTTACGTATACAAATCGCATGCAAAAATATCCGAATACCAGAACAAACTGTAGGCCTCGCAAATATTTGTTCTAGTACGAATGTGTGGATATTTCGGTGGTAGCCATTTTTATTTGTCACAATTGTGTAGTGTGGTTTTTTTGAAGATATTTGAAAAAGTAACATAGGAAAACATTTTAAAGGAAGCTACTTTTACCTTACTTATTGACAAAAGAAGAAGAGACCATAAATTGATTAAAAATGGAAATTCTGTGATCAGAGAATACAAAAATCACAGTATATCAATCTCGAATCACCAAAGGACCACATATTAACAAGAAGGACGATCATCAGATATTAAAATGTAACTTAATATTATTTCAGCGTATAATGCGAGACCCTCATCTAATCGTTAGAAAGGACCTTTTCTCAAAGGTTAATCACTAAACCCCAATTGAACCCTAAGACGTTGTCGAACGAGTGAACTGAAAGCAACCGGAAGCGGCGGTTACACCGTTTCCGGCCGACGTGCCGCCACTGAATTATGGAGTCCTGATCCGACATGTTTTGTTATTATGCTTTTATTAATTTTTCTTTTCTTTCCGCGTTTTGAGTTTGACCTTGTAGTAACAGATTTCTGACTTTTTTGCCAATATGGTAGGTCTGATTGAGTTATGTCGTTTTTTATTAATAGTTGATTTATATGATAGGTATTTGTATTAAAAACATAAGTATTATTTGTTATAAAAATATTCTGACCGCTCTTTTTATTGTTGCACGAAAAAATAAATTACATCTACTAACTCTGTTTTCATTTAAACAAAGAAATATTTATTACACGCGCACATAACATAAAGGCAAAAACATTCAAAACGAAAAACAATACACGATCATCAATTTATTTACTTCAAAAGCTGTCCAGAGATACAAAATAAAATCCAAACATTTGGCACAACAAAACAGCACTTGTCCACAAATAAGTTGAAACAACTCTTGGAAACTTCGGTGACGTCACATACTTGTGCATATCTACATACTGGGGAATGTATTCCCGTCATTCACCTACATTCGAGAAGTTTCCATCATATTCTTATGTTATGGTGGAAGTTGGGCATTAAAACACGCAAACGACGCCATTAGTGGGACTCGCGATAACTCACATGTCACTGTACATAGCTTTGACCCACATTTGAGACAACACCTGATAACGGTGGATTGAAGATTTTAGATTTATGTACCTTTTTAACAGTGTTTTTTTATATTTTTGACCATAACATCACACATGTCTTTTATCCTTTATCCTCGATATCACGCCTTTTAACCCCGAAGGGGTAGGCAGAGGCACTTAATGCCACTGTACCATGTAACACCCACTTTTCACTCTCACATTTTCAGTGTTTTATTTATTTTTTATTTGGGGATCTCTCAAACAGGAATCGAACCCGCTACACGTTGCGCGGCAGCCACTTACCCAGCCACCGCGCCACCGTGCAGTCTTGTTTAAGTTGGTCTTTTGTATTTACAAGGCAAATTTTCGAATATTCTGTTATTCTAAGTATCAAAATATGCAAACAACACAGGTATTGTAAACTCCGAAATATAAGAGGCACAGCTTGGCTTAATAGCTACACTTGATACGAGTATGACTGCTAAACATTTTATGGGTACCACACGCAGTGCATAGCACTTACTACTTTCAATACTTAACCTTATCGAAAGCCATTCATCATCCTTTGACGGCGGGTAAACGTTCACAGTACTTTGGCTTCCACTGTAGACTTACAATACGTAATGCATGTTCTTGATGGCAGCAGCAAATGTTATTATAACGTAATGGATTATTGATTGGTAGAAATATTGCCTACGTGTGCCTCTATTGGTCTTTCGGTCAGCAACCCAGTTCTTTGAGAATTGTAGTGAATAATGTCCATGTATATTTTATTAGATTGTTATTTGATCTTTAATGGTAATTTCATGAATTATATAACAATATCGTGCAATAAGTTATACAGTTTTTCTTTAATTTCGAATATTAGTACCGTGATACTAAGAAAAGGATCCACTCACCAGAAAATAAGTCTTAATAATTTTAATCTAAAATATGATTTCGAGTGAATTCTCGTTCCTCAAACGGAGATCTAAACAGGTCTTTACTAAGAAACAATTGTGAACAGCACAAAGAGTGGCAGTACGATTAAATCCCAGGTGTCGGCTCAAGATATTATTATCGGGGCCCGATTTAAAGTGAACTTTAAACAATACTGCTTTTACACTCACCGATTTTAAGACTCGAACAATAGACCCTTTAACACTTGTAAACGTGGTAATCTTGCTTAAGGCTACGGTCGGGACGGTTTCCGTACGTAAGGACCAGAAAAATGGAGATTATATTAATTCGACACCTACTTCAAAATATGTGTACCAACTTACTCTGTTGTTATAAATTTATACTGTAAGATTTATAGTGCTTATTAGCGCAAAGGGACCGTTTGTAAGCTTGGTTGGTGTGGGTTTTTCGTACAATAATGACTGAATGTATTTATACATTAATTACCAATCTAGACTCCATAATGATGGTGCCCGACGCGGGCTACAGCGACGACGACGACGACATCGTCCCAGAGGTGACCGAGGCAGAATTGAGAGCGGCGGTGCGCCGGATGGGCGCCAAGAACACCGCCCCAGGACCCGACGGCCTGCATGGCAAGGCATGGGTCCTGGCCTCAGAGGCTCTCGGGCCTCGATTGATTGGTCTCTACAGCGCATGTCTGGAGAGAGGCCAGTTCCCGCTTCTCTGGAAAGCGGGAAAACTGGTCCTCGTGCGGAAGACGGGGCGCCCTGCGGACTCTCCGTCCGCGTACCGGCCCATAGTGTTGCTCGACGAGGTGGGGAAAGTCTTCGAAAGAATCATTTCGAACCGCCTCGTCGCGCACCTGACGGACATTGGGCCGGACTTGTCGGACGGCCAGTTCGGCTTCCGCAGAGGGCGCTCCACGGTGGACGCCATCATGCGCGTTAGAGACCTCACGACGGGGACTGCAGTGTCCAGGGGTAAGGTCGTAGTGGCGGTGTCTCTGGACATCGCCAACGCCTTCAACTCCCTGCCCTGGAGCTGCATCTTGGAGGCACTCCGATATCATTGGGTGCCTACCTACCTCCGTCGTGTAATCGAGGCTTACCAGACGGACAGGTCCGTCAGCTACCCCGGTCACCGGGGCGAGTGGAACCGGCGAGAGATGGCACGCGGTGTTCCACAGGGTTCGGTTCTGGGGCCGCTCCTGTGGAACATCAGCTATGACTGGGTGCTGCGCACCGACCTCCCGAACGGCGTTAGCACAATATGCTACGCCGACGATACGCTGGTGCTAGCGCACGGGAGGTCACACCAGGCGGCGGCCGACTTAATGGCGACAGCGGTTGCGACAGTCGTTGAGAGAATCCGGCAGTTGGGACTCGAGGTGGCGCTCCACAAGTCCGAGGCCATGTGTTTTCATGGCCGCGGGAACGCGCCACCTCCGGGTGGGTCCCAAATAACGGCGGGAGGAGTTACCATCGACGTCGAGACGACGATGAAGTACCTAGGACTCGTCCTCGACAGTCGGTGGAACTTCATAGAACACTTCCGACGTTTGGCCCCAAAGTTGGAGAGGACGGGGGCTGCGTTTAAACGCATCCTCCCCAACCTCGGGGGCCAAACGCCTCCTGCCGGAGGTTATACGCCGGGGTCGTGCGGTCCATGGCCCTCTACGGCGCCCCTGTTTGGGCGCCAAACCTGTTGCGGCGTCCCGCTCGGACGCTGCTCATGGCACAGAGGGTCATGGCGATCCGAATGATCCGCGGATACCGCACGATCTCTGGGGAGTCGGCGAACCTCCTTGCCGGATTACCGCCGTGGGATCTGGAGGCGAAGGTGCTCGCGCGCGTGTACGGCATGCGCGCGGAGGCACGTCGCCGGGGTGAAACCCGCTGCCGCGCCAAATAGGTGCGTGGCGGGATGAGCTCCGGCGCGATCTCATGGCGGAATGGCAGCAACGACTGTCGCAACCGAGGGCTGGGCTCGCTGCCATCGCAGCGGTAAGTCCCCTCTTTGAGGAGTGGCTTGAGAGACGCTACGGCGTCCTCACCTACCGCCTGACGCAGGTCCTCACCGGACATGGAAGTTTCGGGAGGTACCTGTGTCTGATGGGGCGGGAGGAAACGCCCGGGTGTCATCACTGCGAGGACCGCCCTGAGGACACGGTGGAACACACGGTGGGAGAATGCCCTTCGTGGGCTGAGCACCGCCGTGTCCTCAGGGAAGTGATCGGCGATGGCGACCTCTCGCGTCCGGGCCTAGTGCAGGCCATGATGCGGAGCGAGGGGGACTGGGATGCCGTCTCCTCCTTTTGCGAAGCAGTCATGCTAGCTAAGGAGGAGGCGGGACGCGTGAGGCAGCGAAGCGCTGCCTCCTCGCAACCCAGCCATCGCGAAGGACACACCGGGCGTCGGGGATCGCGAGACGATCTCCGGCCACCGTAAGCGCGGGCCTGCGGACGGCGAGCATGGGTGGCTCCCCGTCCGACCAGAAACAGACCCGAGCGTACGGCGCGTCGCGTTCCGCGCGCGCCTCAAAGAGCCATCAGACCACCACAGATGGGCCCAATACGGCCGATGCCGATTCGGAGTCGCGGAGAACCTAACGGGTAACCGGGGCTCCGGCTCGACGTGCAGGAGAAGGAACGGGGTGGTTTTTAGTCAGTAAGAGTCTGACACTCCCTCCCGCCTCACCCAGGCGGGAGAAGTCATTCGATGATTTTCCCCACTGAAAAAAAAAAAAAAAAAAAGACTCCATAATGATCATTCGGAAATTATTAAAGTTCCATTCAAATCTAGTCCTCAAATTCAACCATGACTTGCTAGCAATCAACTATATTAAAGAACGGCGGATAAATCTGACAGTTGAGCATAGATCTAGTCCAGGATTTAATAATAGACCTTCGTACCAATCTCTCAATCATTTTCCCATCGCATAAGTTCCAATATCCCGGGTCTTTGTTCCCTCATCCTAATAGGTTTATGCCCACAAAATGCTTGTCTCATGGCGGCCGGTAATTGGACCAGATTTTTCCGTTGCCACAAAATAGGCTTTACTGAAATCCTAAATGGTGGAAAGGGCGTCGCCTGATAAGATTACAGATTGTAATAAGCCTCTGAATTTTATCCCAACTGAAACTTAAATGTGATGAAATAATTTCAGTGTTTTTTTTTTGTTTCAGCAAATTATTTTGGATGGCTTCTTTTTAAATGATAACTGCTTTACGGCTTTTTTTTTTTTTTTTTTTTTTTTAAGGGGGGAAAATCATCGAATGACTTCTCCCGCCTGGGTGAGGCGGGAGGGAGTGTCAGACTCTTACTGACTAAAAACCACCCCGTTCCTTCTCCTGCACGTCGAGCCGGAGCCCCGGTTACCCGTTAGGTTCTCCGCGACAACTGCTTTACGGCTAACGGCTCGCGAAATGTTATTCGGTTTAAATAGTATTTTTATTTTTGTTAAGAATCTTATTTATGTGTTGTATTATTTCTTAGTAATCTTGGAAATTTTTCAGATGGTATAAATGCAGAAATTATATTACAGAAATAAAGATTCATAAAGATTTATTTCAACAAGCCTTAAGTTATACTTATAAGCCGAATAAAGAAGTATTTCTTAGAATTGTAAATTATTACAACAATACGTCTTAGGTTTGTTATTAAAGATCAACCCACGGTTGGCAGCTCCGTCCGTATAAGAGGGATAAACTAACTAACATTGATCAATGCCATGAATCTCTACAACAGACAAGAAAATCCTTTCAATAATTCTTCTACAAAATAACCAACATCAATATTCATAACTTCACACAACCACATATTCATTACAATTTTCTTAAATTAAACAACCAAAGGATCAATTCAAAACTTGAATAAAACTTTCAAACTATCATAACACGAGAAACCGAAACGTTTGAAACACGATGAAGAAACTAAATGCTAAGATAAACGGAATTTGTTAAACAATATCTTGGGCCCAAAAACAAGTCTACCAAACTCCTTCACATCAAGCTAAACCAAACCAGTTAACCACGAACTTGCTTTGTATGATCCTTTCGGACATTCCACGGTCAGTTTATACTGGTTGTATACTTTGACGTGTAGCTCTGTGTTCCAGGCGACGGCGACGCCTGTTGCCAAGCACATTAGCATTTTGCTGATTGATTATACAATCGGACAGTTGGAGTACGGACGCTAACACCCCCTTGCACCTCGGGCTCAGGCCCCGGGCCCCTGGACGGTCACTGAAATTGATTCATAACTAAATGCTAATGTAAATGATGTCTCCGGGACATCTGGGTATCGTTTTTGATGCTGTTTTGTTCCTGGTAGGTATTTTGTAGCAGATGAACTAGTTACAAAGTTGTAGAGCATCAACTCAAACGTTTGTTTTATTGGAGAAGACAGTAAGTACGAAAAATATTTCTTTAGCTGTATCTACTTACTTGTTCAATACTTGATGTTAAAACTAAAGAAAACTAACACTTTTTCTCATAAATGTAGCACATCCTACTAACATAGAAGTTGTTAATAGTTAGTAAGAAGAAGTTATTTATTTCACATTGATATATATCTAGTCTTATCACGAATTTCAACGTTAAACATTCTCAGTTATCATAGAACCCATACGTTTAATATCAACAAAGGTTTACCCACAAAATCAGCAGATCCGAAGAACTCTCAAGTATTTCCAAGATGTAGCTAATAAATACAGCGTCGACGTTTCAAGAAAATTGACGAAACACTAATAATAAAAGATTAAAGCAATTCCACGTTGTTCTGTTCTTGGAAAATTTAAATTAAATTATTTCAGACGTTGTACCTAGTACCTAAGTGGAATAAAATTAAAACAAACATCCAAGTCTCTGAAAGCATCTGCATTGTTAATCAGATACAAAATTATGATTACATTTTTCGTATTAAGAAGTACTTTTGTACTAGCTATGATTTGTATTTGTTGCGCTGAAATACACACACACCAATCCATTTTAAGTCGCTTTTAAATATAGTTTTGTCACTTCAAATTCTTTGTAAAAAACTTTCAGTATTAAGGCGTTAATATCTTTTGTGTAGGGAAGAGGTATATATAATTAATATTATCATAATAAAATAAAGGCAAGGGACAAAATTGTCGTTAAAGTATTAATATGCATGTCATAATTATTATGTTTTTGGCTTACTCGCGTAATAATTTGACTTGGAACTCGACTAGTTTAAAGTCATGCTAGAGGCTCATATTCATGAGCCTTAGAATTTATTTAGTATATCTCACGAAAGTTTCAATACAAATGTCATAATTATTATTAATATTCAGACGTCGATGATACCCATTTACAGTTAAAAAAATGATTATACATACAATGTCTTTGGTCTCGAAAACATGTTTCCAAAATAAGTTCCTACCTCTATATTGTAATCCCAAAACTAAACTTGAAATCTTAAACTACTCATTACAAATCAGAAACCAGTATCAACCCTCAGACGCTGGGATGGTCCCACTCTCCTCCACTATCAATTATGTTCATAGCTGGAGGCAGTACGACAGGTAGTGCGGGCACGGCGGGTAGGCCCGTCCTCTCGCAGATTGCCTTAATGCCAAGAATTATACCTGAGTCAACCACGAGTCACCAGTTTTGATTAAAGAATTTCAATTGAAATTTTGAATGTCGTTAAAGGATGCGGACAATCTGAAGGGAATATAGACTTGTTAAGTGATTTTATAATAATATAGACTTGCTAGTAAGTGTGCAGGATTAGAGATGAACCTTTCAAAAACCATGCTAATGACCAACAATATCAAGATACCAATACTTGTAGACTGCGAGCCACTTAAATACACTGACCAATACATCTATCTTGGCAAACAAATAAGCTTTGATGGTTCAAATAACTACCAAGAAGTGGAGCGCAGGGCACAGATAACGTGGAACAAATACTGGAGCTTAAGAGAAATATTTAAGAGTAAAATGCCTATTAAACTTAAAACCAAAACGATGAACTCCTGTCTTATCCCTTGCCTGATCTATGCTTGCCAGACATGGAAATTTACTACAAAGGTCAAAAACAAAATTATAACATGCCAACGCGGGATGGAGAGAAGTATGTTAAATATCAAAAAAATACAAAAAATACGACATACGGAAATTAGAAATACCACTAAAGCAACAGACGGTCTAACACAGGCTCTATCACTGAAATGGAAATGGGCTGGACATGTAGCACGCCTCCAAGATCAAAGGTGGACTAAAAGCATCACAACGTGGAAAGGCCCGGCAGGAAAACGAAAAAGAGGTAGACCTCACAAAAGATGGGAGGACGAAATTAAAGAAATAGCTGGATCACACTGGATACAAACGGCGAAGTCAAGAGACGATTGGCAAAACTTGGAGGAGGCCTTTACCTGCAAAAGGGTTCTCGCTGACTAAATACAACAATTTACCTAACACAATAAGTAACAAGCAAATTAGTTAATAAATATTATGGAACAAATTTTGTATATTGTCTTAAGAGAAATACAGGCTTTTTTATTTTTATTTTATTTTTTTTTTATTTATAAGTGATTTTATAGTTTTAAACTTTCATGGATTTCGCAAAGGCAATGGTGTTTACCAATAAACCGACTACATTTTTTATACTAAGTTATTGTTTATTCTTAGGTAAATATTTATGTTAACCCTCTGCAACTGACGTGGTTAAATTGTTACAATTCAACTGAGGTGTATATTATACCAGACACCATTTCAACAGCAAATATTTTTGTAGAATTAAAGTATAGCGAACACTATACAGTAAGGTACTCGCAGCAGTGATGCTCGTATTTTAAAAATGACGGTATAACACGTGATTTTGTATTTCGCGGTGTCTGTGGGACTACACGTCAGCCGCAGACGGTTAAGTTTGTAAAGTAGAAGCCGACAGCCTAGTAAGACATTACTTTTTTGAATATAAGCTTAGAGTTAATCAACTTTGAACGATATCGCCAAAGAAGACAGTCCTATCATCTCAACCGACAAACCGACATCAGAAATCACTTCCATCGGGTGACTGAAATCGCCACGCCTAGCCAATGAGTACCAATATCGCGGAAGGCTTTTTTCAATCACTCTGCCGTCCTTGGTTCATGAAAAATTTATATCCGAAGCCGTGAAGCTGCCTGGAGGTCTCCCAAGGCGCGTTATACGCCGAATAACATTAGTTTACGAGCATAGGCGTCAAGGAGCTGAACCCAAGAGTACCTACTAAAGTGCTACCAAATTTAATACGACGCCTCTGTTATTTATTTTTTGGCTGTCGTGTGTCAGCTCTCGGATTTCGCTTCGATGGATTGTTTTTGTACGAATTTTTAGTCTGGTATTTTATGGTATGAAATTGTTTTTTTTTTCATCATGTTGTCGGTTTGGATTAGTGATTTTATCTGCTCTTACAACATACTCGACTGATAGTATTACATATTCGAGACGGGCAAAGCGAAGTAACAACTAACATCGCTGTACTACGCTATATCTTCTTCAGTGTAAAACTTAGCACTGTAATACTAGTTAGTATTCGTGTGTCTAACTATCTACATTGTTAAAGTCATTTATTAACAACATAAAACCTCTCACTACAACAAAGTATTTGATAGTCAAAGTGAACTCACTTCTGACCTAGTTTCCCGAGGAAAATTAATTCAAAGTAAATACAAAAATAGATAACGTCAATTTTCATAACGCCTTCGAAATTTCCCTTTCCCCGGGGCATTGGTGGAAATGTTTTAATTCTCCCTAACTCGACTCCGAAGGCAAAGATTGAATTATTGAAGGCGAGAGAGCGTTAATTGTTATTAATGTACTGGAATATTAAGATATTTAGAGAAAGGACAGGTAAATGTTGACTGGGAGGGGGTTACGGTTGATTACACGACGAATTTTACCTTCGAACGAACTTTTGTTCTCTGTAGAAAATTAAACGGCGATTTCGCGAAATTAACGTCGAATAGAGAGTCTAAAGTTATACAATATCGACAATGCTATGTTTTACAAACAAGATTTTTATGCCTACAGCAATCTAAAGTGCCGTCATAAATAACACATTATTAATCTATAATGAATGAGCGACAATTTGTCTCTATTAAGCTCATTCAACCGTTAAATTAGCGATAAAATTTCCGATATGAACAGTAATCCAATACGCAAGCTAAAATAATTATTGTGTTATTAAAATAATCATTAAAAGCCCAGTTGATGCAAAGCAATCACTGAAAATCATAACATGATAGTTTTATAATAAAATGAGGAGGGTTTGATTTAGTTAGCCCGATAGAAAACTTGTTAATCGGTGTAGTACGGAACTTTGAACGCAAATTTCGCGCGAAATTGGTAGAAAAAAAAGAAAACGAACTTAGAACAAAAACTTTAATCATACATCAAGTAACGAAACAGAAAACGGAACCCTCACGTACAATTTTGGAAAATAATGAACTAACCGGCCAGTCTCTTCGCGGGTCGTTAGCGAAAATTGGAAACTTTCGTAAACTGTTCCGTGCGTTACCGAACGATCAATGGCGCCAGTGTGCTTATTGAGTTTTGTTTTGTTCGAAGTTCAAATGTATTTTCGGTTGATGTTTTTTTTAAGACTGGCCAATTCACTGCGGCAGCGTTCCAATTTAATGTTTTCACTTGTTTTAGATTTCTTTTTTATATCGGTTTCAATTTGCAATAGGTACCAATTAATTTTGTTTTGTTGGATCATTATTTCGTACTAATCATTTAGTATTATCCTGTATATGTACAGTATTATCCTGTAGGATAATACTAAATGATTAACAATGTATTGTTAATCGGACTAAAATACAAACAATTCTATTTTACGAGTTCACCCAGTAATTCAAACAGTCTGGATAAACACTTCATATGTAAGCAAATACGGAGGAGTCAGCTAGACTCAGCCAGACTCGGAGGAACTCGGAGAAACTCGGCTAGAGTCGGGTTGAAGGGTGCATGTAACGGTGTCATTAACGGAAAGTTAATCTGGCTCGACAATACGTCTGTTTATGGAGAACTCGAGAACATTTACATAGAACATGTTGTTCGTGTTGTCTTCGCAAATATTTATGTAGTGCGATTGAAGACCGCTTAGGTGTGTAGCTGTGTACATAGCAGTCAGCTACAATATTTTGTTTTGATAGTTAGAAAGTTTAGAAAGATAAAAGAAGATTATTATTCCTACTGATAACTGCCTCATTTGCCAAGTGGTCGCAAGTGCAACTGCTGGGCAAGGGGTCTCGGGTTCGATTACCGCATCGGGCAAAGTAATACTGGGTTTTCAAAAAAAATCTCAGCGGTAGAACGGAGTCTGGAATTGTGCCAGGTATATGGCAATAGGCTTACCCCCTATTACGTGGGACTCAAAGTAAGTTGAACTAAGCAAGTGGTTCTAGAACCACTCAATGTATTGTAGGATATTCTGATATCAAAAACCTCAGGATATCACAATTTCATTTCATTTTTTTCATTTATTACGATTGCAAACATAGGTTATAAAAATGCATTTTGCATTGATCAGAGAGACATCAACTAATATTGCAAATCTAAATATAATCTACAGATGTTATCACCGTGTCCCATTCTAAATTGAATCGGTCGAGTACCTACCTAGGTACTTATATGAACTTATATGAATTGTGAGCGTTATCATTTTAATTAACAAATTAATAGGTACACGGGTACACCTGCTAACGACAGTTCATATTCTACTGTACTTAATAAAGGGTGTTTATAACCGAGAACATTTCGAAATTTCGATTCATGGACCCACAAACTGAAAGTTCTTGCTGATGTATTGAGGACTTTATTTATAAGATGTTGAAAGTTGATTTTTGATCATGAAGGTTCCGTAGTCCGCTATCATGATACCCGCTGGAAGAATAGTGGTGTTTGTGACTGATGTTATTTATAACAAAATTAATGTAATTTCAAACCCACATCATAAACAGTACATAACTTAGTTATTCCAATACACATGATCCATTTAATGTTGACATCTAGGACAAGGATGGACACAGGGAATGAGGTGTCAACTTAAACTAGTGGTAAATACATTTGTATTCCTATAACAAATTATTTTGGAACTGAAATTCATTGCGGTATAGAGTGGTTTACTAAAATAATGTTCTTGGAACGACACTGCATGTTATTCACGCTTTTTTTTTTTTTTTTTTTAAGGGGGGAAAATCATCGAACGACTGCTCGCGCCTGGGTGATGTTATTCACGCTATTGTGACTCTAATTGTAAGGCTGTTAAGAGTCAGAATTGATTGGATGTAATTTGTAGATACGCTTGCTTGGATATGAGTATGTTCGTTTCGATTTTGTTATTATCAATAACGGTTTGCTGATTAGGTATAACTAGTGCGAGTAGAAACTATTTTGAAAGAAAAAAAATATTTTTTTTTAAACAAATAGCTTTATAATGAAGTCTTTGAATGTCTTAAGCTATATGTACCTATTATGCTTTTTTTTTAAGGGGGGAAATCATCGAATGACTGCTCCCGCCTGGGTGAGGCGGGAGGGAGTGTCAGACTCTTACTGACTAAAAACCACCCCGTTCCTTCTCCTGCACGTCGAGCCGGAGCCCCGGTTACCCGTTAGGTTCTCCGCGACATATGTATTATGCTAGACTAATTATAGTACTTATTATAGTATGCTAGACTAATTATAGTACTTATTTCTAAAATAAAACGAATAATGTTTTGTCTAACAGCTAACTAAAGTTAATTAATATCACCTATTCACAAATAAGCTATGCAAATTATAACCTTTTTTAACCTTCTTCTTCTCAAAGCTTCGGTTCAACACTAAAGTCCCCCAATCCGTATAAGTCAAATAACCTCTTAGTTAAAAATCAAAACCTTTTGGTGTAAACACTGAAGTCTATTTACCATTCGAACCGTAAATAAAAAGTCGGGCTTCGAAGCAATATCGGGCTCTGTCAAAGCCCAAGAGCGGAACTTGAAAAAAGGGGAAAGAAGGGGGAAAGAAATCAATCGACCCAACCCGATAGTGGCCATTAAAATATCGTTGAATTTCAAAAGGTGGAGACGTTCGAATCTCGAATAGTTGGACGCAAGACGTATCGCCAGAAATGGACTTTTGATGTAAGTTCCGAACGCATTCGAGAATCGAACGTTCATTTCGATTTTTGAAAACTCCCAACATAATGGCTGAATGAGTGGAGTTTATACCTATTGAAGAAGAAAAAATTTTAAAAAGTTAGAATTCTTTAAAAAGTTTTTAAACCCCACTGCCGGCCGCCGACCTTTTTCGAAGTACTTTTCAAAATTAGAAGTTTTACATTCATATTTTAAAAACCTGCCATTAAAGAGTGATCGCATGATTAAAGTTTTATAAAAGTGTACGTCTGTTGAGTTGCAATATGAAACAGTTTCGAAAATCAAAGTAATGGAACTAAGAAATCGGTGGTAAGAAAATAAGAAGAATCTGAGACATTGCAGGGCACAGTTCATCGGTATCTGTATTTTTCACCCGACTGGCCGTATCCCCTTAAGACGGGCTTCGGAGCCCGGCTAACGAAGGTGCCAACTCGGCCGGATAATGCCCCTATTCTGATATTCCTAACTTTCGGATCCCGAATATTTTCTAAAAGATTCACGCTGAATAAGATTCGTAAAAACTTTTACTTTGTACGTGCAGTGATTTGTAAAAAAGTTTTTATTTGTTTTTTTTTTCGGGTTACGGAATTTGGGCACATGCAGCCTTTATTTGAGTGTCGGAGAAAGGAATGAAGAAGAAAATTTATGAAAATGAAAAATAACAAACACATTATTAAGAGTCACGAATAAAAGTACCAATTACTTTAACAAGAAAATTTTAAGATACAATCAAGCAATAATAAAAATGAATGATAGCTCAATTAATAAAGGAAAATAAAACTACATTAATGTGCACATAAATCATAAACGTATTGCATAAGACATGTCACACGCACCGGAATTATTAACACGACCAAAAGCGCCGACAACCAATGACAATTAAGCACAGATAAAAAATTTCGTCACTCTTTTATTTAAACACATAAAATGCAATTAATATCAACCTAATGATGGTATTAACATAGGAAATCAACATTTTATTCGTAATTAAGTTATTAATGGCTGTCATTGTGATTATAAAAATTGATGAGTGTTGGACGGTTTGATGCGGCGGCCATTTTGAAAAGTTGTTGTAATAAAACACGCTGATTGCTACCGTTGTAAAATGAATTGCCCATATATTACTGTCTTGTAAGTTCCTCGGTGTAAGACAAGCGATAATTACCTAAGGTAAGAAACTTGTTCGGTTTATGATGAAAGTTGTAAAAGAGAATTTACATATAGACGCCTGTGTCTGTCTGTGTTGTAATCATTAGATGTTGACGTTTGATGTACACATAACATAACATCACGCCTTTAATCCCCAAAGGGGTAAGCAGAGGTGCACATTATGCCACTGTACAATGTAACACCCACTTTTCACTATTTATGTTATGAGTCCCATGTAATAGGGGGTGAGCCTATTGCCATATACCGGGCACAATTCCAGACTCCGTGCAGCTACTGAGATTTTTTTTTAAACCCAATAATACTTTGCCCGACCCGGGAATCGAACCCGAGACCCCTTGCCCGGCAGTTGCACTTGTGACCACTCGGCCAACGAGGCAGTTACGTTTGAAGTATGTACCTTATTTATGTACGAAAAGCTGTAATTTATTAAGCCCTGCTCTTAATTCATTTGTATTTACACTAATGACCTAGTTTAAATCATAGACAAGTTCATCAGTACTGAACCTAACACACTGAAAATTTGATGTTTCCAAGAATATCTTTACTCAGTCATTCGAGGAACAACTTGCATGAAGTTACACGTAATAACGAACAGTTTAGCTACAACACAAAGGTTTATCTCTACAAATAAACTGAAACTGAGTACAAATGTAAACTTGTATGCTAACCTCATACTCGGGACTAATAAATAACAGAATAACACCCCGGTTTGCTATTCCGAGCACATCGGTCGGACGGGCGGCGCCGCGCCGTATTCTTAGCTAATTGTAAACCACTTCGCGATGGGAGAGAATGAGGTACGCCATTTTGGCCTTTGAAAGAGTTAAGGGAAGTTGGATTATTGTTTTGGGGTGTATTTAGGTTCTATGTTAAAGAAAAAGATTTTTTTTTTTATTGGGACAAGCCTGCCACAACCTCCCAAAACCGCTGCAACTCCTGTAAGCCAGGATCTACAGTAGATACAACCATGAAAACACCGGAACATTGAAGTCCGGCGCGTCCCAGGGACATGAGTAACTGTCTTGGTTCCCGCAACGAAGTGAATCAGAAGATATTATAAGAGGAGAAGAAGAAAAAAAAAAAAAGAAAATGATATATTCAATTGTCCCAATTTGACTTTTCCCAGTAATAGATTTCGAAAATTATTGTCTAACTTGCAATGCCCATTTATAAAACGGTGAACGGTGCAATAGTAACTAAACTACTGGCTTAGGACTGAAGGTAACAGTTACAGATTACCTGATTGAAATCTACTGAATAATAAAATTCGATTTCAGATCGAATTTAATTTGAGGAAAAATTCGAAGAAGAAAGGTTCGGGTATAAAATTAATAAACATTTATTTCAAATTCAGAACATTTCTCGAAAAATAAAATGTAAATAAAACGTGTGCTTGAGATTCGAAATGATTAACGAACAAACCATGACAAAATCACTTTGTCGTCCGAAAAAAAAAATATTATCTTTACAAATGCTGATCGTCAAGACGTCTGTTCTTGTCGACATTTCATAAATAACTGATATTAATTCAGGGCTCCCTTTTCAGTAGAAGGCCGAAGGAAACGAAAATACGTTATCCGAATCAACCGTCATGACAAGACGTTTGTAGTTATTTTGTTACGTCATTTTTGGCAGAATTCTGACAGAAAATGTAGGTCGCGAGGAGTCAAATTGTCCGCCATTATGGAATTGAATCGACGTTACGTTTCATCAACGTTCCTTCTACGACATTAATATTAAATTCTATTTGGGAAGTGGAATAAACATGGCGTTTATTTTTGCTTGCAAAATGATCTTTATTTTGGCATTAATTTGAAGTATTGTTCAATTTTTTTACGGTGAATACAATCATATTTATGTAACAGAATCTGATCCTAAAATTCTATTGCATACGGCTCAATTTAATGGTCACTGAAAAATTGAACATTGCTTTTAAAAATCTAATCGACAATATTCGAATAACGAACTGGCAACTAGGTTTTAATTGAATTTATTCACGTCTCACATGATGCGATAGGGTGAGCGCCCCTGTTGCCGGCCAGTGTGCAATAACACGTCTGAGGGGCAGTG
Organism: Spodoptera picta; assembly: GCA_038387885.1. Taxonomy (NCBI): domain Eukaryota; kingdom Metazoa; phylum Arthropoda; class Insecta; order Lepidoptera; family Noctuidae; genus Spodoptera; species Spodoptera picta. The sequence goes on along the minus strand of JAZHFQ010000168.1, from coordinate 765,351 downwards.
TAATGTGAAAGCGTTTTGTGGTAATAATCGGATAATAAATATGGCGGCGCCGACGACGGCTACCTCTACCCTATTTTGTAAAGTTTGTTTTCCTGTGCCAGTTCGAGTTCGAGTTTTATGAATGTTTATGTGTTTTTCACTGGAACAGCAAGGGTACAATGCGAAGTGTGTTTGCTGTCACTTAGAGTTTTAAATATTGGAAGGGATCAGTAGTGTTAAAGCGAAACTCGAGCTTTTAGATGCCATGTGTCCAATGAACAACATTTGATGTTTGAAAATGGAAATGAAAGACCAGATTTGTAAATTACGAATATTGTAAGTACTAAGTAATCTACAGTTAATTTAATGAAAATTGGTGACTTAATTAAATCTGCGAGTAAAACATACGTAACCTAAATAATCTGACATCATCTCCTAGTAAAATTAATTTGCACCGAGTAGTATTCCATGTGACGTATTTTATAGTTCTGTAGTAAAATGTTAGTAAATAATCGCTTCGCTTACAATGCATAACGGGCATAGCTTCACGCACTGACGGTCGTGTCGAGCTCCACTTACTATAACATGCTGCAATTTTAATTTACAATTATTTTCACATTTTATCCAATTTATCTGTTAGAAAATATACGAATTAACCAAAGAATGTATGTTAAGGATCTTGCCGTAATTAGTTATGATTTTTTTTCCCTTGGGCAGTTTGATGGAGAGTTGTGGTTTGTGTATTGGTATTTTTTAACTTTAATTATATGTAGTATTATAAAAGTTAGTTTTAAGATTTAAAATATGTACTGTACCTACTCATTCCTACTTAACTAATTAGGGACCTGCATTAATACACTGAAATACATAAAATAATGAACGAAAAAAAGCAGCTCGCATAAAATTTCATACAAAGACAAAAAAATGACCAAAATAAAAGAGCAGTAACGATAAAAACGACAATTTGGGGATAAAGGCCGGACCTTAGCCGATACGTCGACGACATAAAAATAAATAAACCCGTTGTTCCGATAAGATAATGCTAGGCGACAATTAAGTTAAACGGCGAACGTCCACGACAGACATCACGAACGCATTTTGCCCGGGTAATGTGTGAAGCGACTAGCGGACAAAGTGCTTCACCTACAATTGAATTAAAGGAGTTTGCTCTGCATTGTTTATAGCTATATGCCATAGAGTATAGACTCTATAGAGTATGGACTCTGGCTATCTGCTTGTGACATGTATAAAACGTTAGGGTAAAGAATAATGAAACCGGATAACTCAACTGCAAACTATGAGGAATAGAAACGTTTTCCGAGAACTGAGACAAGTGAAATGGTTTCTTTGATTTCTCATAGGTGTCTTTTAAAATAGTTTAGGCCTTTCGATGGCTTTTTAAGCACGGTATGTGGATAATGGTATATCTATAATTATTTTTTATTACATTTAACATTTTTAGTTACTAGCTTTATAATTTCATTTCAACATACTAAAATCGCAATACATATTAATATGTACAGAGCACATCTGCACTGAACTCACACAAGACTGGAGGGGGACGTAGCTTTGTACTTTTGTATTCACTGGGGAATATCCCCTTTACGTCTGCCGGAACCAGTGACCTTAAGGAAAATACTAGTATTGTTTAAAAGACCCCTCGCCCTTGAGTTGTAGGTTATTCCATAGGGGCTGGTCTCCTGTCTGATTGTATACAGTTAGGGAACACGGGAGTGATCAATTATCCACTCTTTTTACAGAATCTTTAAAAGGTACATTTCGGTTTTAGGTAAAAGGAATTGGTCGTTTAATATTGACCGACTAATGGGAAGGTTACCTTATTGGAACTTGTATGACAATTAACAACTTTGTTATATATAAGATATAGATCTCATATTAGATCTCAGGACATTTCTATTTTTCGTTGCCTACATTAATAGCTCAGGATTCATGTAATTTTCCGCATCGGACGTCGTCGTCGACAACAATATGTGGTACTGCAGTACATGTAAATGTATAAAACAATAAAACGTTCGTTAGAAAACTACCTAATAATTTAATGGACTACTTTTAGCATCGTAAATTTTAATAACGAACTCAACAAAGACCGGCTGTTTAACTGACAAACATGTCCTCAAAATCACATTTATAATGTTGTCCTAACAATTTCGGTTCAAAAACAAATCTCATGAAAATTTTAAACATTTTCGTCCGTACATTATGAAATCTGCCGGCAGTGGGCAATGTTAACAAACATAAAAAGTCGGTCGTCATGTCCATCTGGGATAACAACGTTGTTATTACAGACTAGCCGCATTAACTCGTCGAGTACCGGTTTTGTAGACACAATTATAGAACAATAGGTTGCGGTCACCGGTGACCGCTTGGTGTTTGACAGTTTAATACGTATTACCTCTATAATAAATATTAGTTACAAGCAAAATGTACGCACGATATTTATTCAACTTCTTTATTTTGCCTTCATAATAAAGATTTGGTCTGGATTAACAAGATCCCTTTCACAGAAGGCGCGATCATTAATAATGTATGTGAATTTAGGAAATAACATTTCCAACATTCATTTTCTTTTATTATTTGCAACAAAAGTGTAGCATTAACAATAGTGTTGACGCATCGTGTGAAAACTAACAACATGGCGGATTTTGTCACAATAGTTCCGCACGTGGTGACTTTGTCAGGAGGTATTGATCCTATAGAATATTAGTTTAGGGTCCCTTGGGTCCCGTGGGGGACTTGTGTGAAATTGATGCTATTATTGTGCGAAACGGTTAGAATTGAAAGCCACGTGACCGGCCCTGCAGATGTTTCAACAAATATTTTACTTGATATCGACCGAATCACAAATATTGACATAATCAACACTGTTTAAATTAACGGAAATACAGGAAATATGGCGAAAGCAAATATTTTAACATGTTATTACGCGGGAGTTTGTATTAGTGGGAAATTGACTATGAGAAGTTCTCGTGTTGACAGAAATTATGTTACCAATTTATAATGTCAAGGTTATAAGAGCGAATGTCCCATAAATTCCCCAGAGTTTTTAAGTTTTATATGTATCAGAGCAATGTAAAACAGACTTTTTTTAAAAGAGTAACGAATGGAGTTTTTTGCTCGTTCTTCTCCACTCGAATCGACATTTTGGAACGAGCGCCTAGCTTCACTGACGGACAGACTGACAGACTATTATATATCTCATATTTGTTGACGTTTCAAAAGTACCAAATTATGGTTAAATTGAAATAAATGCTTTTGAGTTTGAGTTTGAGTTTGAGTTTAAAACATCTGCGATCACGTAAAAAATAATTACCTATTAAGAGATTTATAGACGAGGGAAATCTAAAGAAATAATTTCATCAACCCTTAACGTCGGATTAAAGAAACAAAATCTTTACAACTTTTACTGCAGAACACTTTCATTAAAAAAAACCCAATCCGGAGATTACGTCAGAGCTTGTAATCAGACTTTAAAAACAACATTGTTGAATATTTTAACACCAGCCTAAGATAGGAAACTAAAGTTAAAGTTAAATCCTTTGTTTAGAAGAGGATTACCGGTTCGCTTATCAGCTGCAACAGTGAAGCTTTTTTATACTCGTCTAGTTTCAATTAAGCGTCGGTTAATTCCGGTGCTAAGTGCTCGGTTTAAGTCGCGACTTAATTTATTTCCGGCCGCAATTTATATCCGGGATTAATGTAATGAAAGTCCCGCGGTAGGTCCCGTGCTAATTGCTACTCCCGATTGTCTAAACAAAAATAAGGGGACGTCTCAAGGAATTTATCGTGGTAGGTATCGTTAGCGTTTTAAATGGTAAAGAGTTACGCTCGTTAAAGGTTGCGTCGTGCAGCATTTTTCGGTCTGCCATTCTTACTTTTTAATTACCCTACTGAAAAGACCATTATTACCACATAAAAAGTAAGTACAAAAACAATTCTCTACGTTTTAAACAATTGAAACATTCGTCTAACTAATCTGTATGAGAAGGGTAAAGTGTTCGATTACAGCGCAAGTACTTTCGCAATACAATCAACATTACACACGCGGCAGCTGTGGAACCCTAAATTACGGGTCGTTCACTCGGAACGAAGGGTTCCTTCGACGAAAAAAAGCGTAATACAAGACTAGAATTGACAGTTTAATTTGTGGAGTGGCGAATGACTGAATGGGAGCGTGTTCTGTGCTCTATGTTACATTTAAAAAAATATTCACCGTATCGTACCAATAATACGTATGAATAATTGAATCGCTAAAAAGGTATTTAATCTCCAAATATATGCATTATTACTTGTGGCCAATTTTTCCCAGTTATTACGTTTAAATTTTCCTTTCCCGCCTAATTCATTATTGACAGATGACATAAGTGACAGCTAATGACATTTTTGCAGACGGCATAGAATATGTAACTATTTTTCATTCTGCCTACATTGTGAAATGGATCGTTAAAAATAAGCGGCTGAGTCCTTAATTACAATACTTTTGTATAAAATGGATTAAACTAATAATAGTATCTACCTATATCAGTAACGATGAAACGAACTATTTTCAAATAAGTTTCGGTACATATTTAAACAGTCCGTTTTAGGTATAAAATTAAAGGCACTTTATTACGGATCGACCCAAAATTAACATCGGAAACGGAATTCATTAACATTATATTAACCGCATAGCCCCGATACGATTTACAAAAAGATAATGGGCCTACAGTCACTTCACGGTGTTTCGAGAATTTTTTTACCATTTACATTTAATTGTATTATGTAAAACATACTGGCAACAAATGTTTATATTTTTTTACACCAAAGCCATAATCCATACACTGGTAGACGTTCTTATTTTAAATTTACACTTTTTATTCTAGAGAGCTCCAATATTATGCATAGTACAGTGGTACCTGGGCTTTTGAGACAAACAAGCCTATTCCCTTATGTAATCTGTATGCAATTTAGCTACAATGGCACAGTTAACTAGTTATGAGACATTCGAAATACCTAGATTAATATACGATATCTTCGTACATGGTTCAACACATGTATTGTATATTCTCTAATTACATTTTGATAACTTCCTAGTTTCCATACATGTACGTTCGGATACAAATACAACATTAGAGTGAATGGAATTTTAATGAGCATATTCTACTTCACTCCACAGAGTATCCGAACATTGAAACTTAAATTGTGATTTGAAAACATAGACTAGGATTAGAAAAAAATTCAAGTAGATATTATGTTCCTTCTGCAAGTCAATAAATGACTATTGTTAATTATTTTCAAATTATTATTTGACCTTCTACCAAAGATTGCGATCTAATAAAATACAAGTGGCTAGACATGTTTACCGAAACCACACACAACAAACAATAACATTAATAAGTCGGTAAGATAGAGAGTCATCAAATATTAACTTCGTTTATGACGCGAATACATAATATTACGTTTGGTCGGTAAAATATTCAAAAGCAATCACCGATGCCATCGATAAAAAACCTTTCGTGTAAAACGAGCGGGAACTTGGCATTTTTGGAATTTTTCGCTTCATTTCTGAACGCGTTCGCGTATTTTTTTTTACTTTTTTTGTCATGCTTTGACAGTCATTCAGCCAGTTGCAAAGTTTGGATGCTTTATTCGATTAATCGGTCAGTATTGCCAGATAAGGATTCCCTTAATATTTGGGGAACATTTTTTGTTCTTTTTGGTATTGTGTGCATTTTTTGACACTATAACCTGTGTTCGCTTATTCGGGTCATGGTCTGCGAAACAACGAGTTTGTTGTTTCGACTGTCGACTTTGGACGTTGATATTGCACTTTGTGGCAGTGGCACTTAGTCCCGATAGCAGTTCTCAAGACCTAAGTAAATGTTACCATGAGCCCACTTTTACCGTTGGCGGAATGTCTACACGAACATATTACTATTATAACCATAATAACAATAACTAAAGAAAACAAAATTGTAAATCACCTTTTTTCAAAATTACCGAAAATAAACTCCACTCACTAAAATTCACAACCATTTTAACGACACAATGTTATTTCAGACTCGCCAATTACTACCCTATAGGTCGCTCACAAAAAATATCGATTCATAATTCGATTACTCGACGCACGACGCTATTCGGTTATTTATCGTGTAACCAGTGTTTACAATGCAGCTCGGCACGTGTGTTGCTGCACGTGGTATTACAATAACACCCCGATCAAAGACCCTGTCTGTATAAACTACTGATTAAATTATAATTAGCCGCCCCACTAGTTGTGGTTTTATGGTTTTTAAAATTATGTCTACAACTCTACATCAAAGGTGACCAAAATGTTGTTGTTTCTATTTTCAAAAGTTTAAATTCTTTTTTTTTTGTCGTAATTATTTTAATGTTACCATGCCTGATATTCAATTATTTGTGTTAGAACAACGATATGATGTTGTTTTTGAACTTTTGAATTTGGAACAAGAAAATTATTGGTTGTTATAAAAGTTATGAGTACCTAAGTATTTTTAAGTTTCTGGCTACGTTTTAATAATATAGGATAAAAGTAATATAAATAATAGCAAGGCGTTTATATGGGTTTAATTACATAATTATAACTTTGTGTAAGTAACAATTATTCACACAAAAATCTCTTGTTATTTAAGTATAATGTATATCTCATGAGATACATACCATACCCTTGTAATAAAATTAAGTTCAAAGCTTAAAAATGACATTCGGCAGTTTCGCTTGCAGTTACCTGACTAACGAAAGAAATCTATTTTAAAGGAACAAAATTCACTGCCTACACCAGCTACTTGCCCTAGTCTCTTCAAAGAGCAAAGAATCTAAACCAATACGGGACTGCACAAATACGGGCGGGAATTATCGTCAGGGTAGAGTGGGCCGCGGCCGTACACCCCTGGATAGCGACCCTTTGTGCCACAGATAATGCGCATGTTATAAACATATAATTTACGCTCATAGGGACACTTTTTTCCAAAAAGTGCGCAAAAAGGGTGTCCGAGTAATAAAGGATATACTTTCTTGATGGTATCGACGTTGTGTGATCTTAAGAGTTGATGATAAGGGACGAATACGATACGATACAAAAAGGGTTGGGTTTTGTTGCCAGATAAAAATTATCTAGTTATAAAATAGAGAAAAAGAAACGAAATGGTTTTATGGAATGTCTGATCATAATTTGAGAGGCGATTTCGAAAAAGGAATGTTTCTTTTAAAAAGTGTGGCTGTTTTTGATGTTATTGAAGTTTGAAATTCGAATCATAGATTTGTTTATTTTGAATAACGAAGAAAATTGGCATGGAATAATCGGAATAGATTGTATGCCTTTCTGTATGTATATAATTACCAATATGTTGCATTTAGCATTATATATTATTCAGAATTGCTTATGTTAATGAGCAATAAACTCGTTACTGAAACGACTCAATTTGTATGTATAAGCAATACTAAGTGCGTATTAGTTAAAGCGGCATTAATCGCAATAAATAATGTAATGCGTAGATCATAAATAAGTTGGTAAGACTGGAACAAGATGGCGTCTAGACGTTGAAGGTCGCCATTTTTTGGGTATTGCTAGCTCTAATAATATTTCCAGTGTCATTTAAACTTTGGCAAGAAGTTTCTTGTCGTATTATTGCTGTTGATTTTTGTTTATGAACTTGTTATTAAATCGCATATTGATCTATATTTTTTATTCATGACATTGCTTAATCTTGTTAAAAGTAACCGTATATCTATTTCTGGCACGAATTCCATTATAAAAATCAGGTACACCTACGAATCAAAGTCACACCTCATTTGTCATAACGCTTCGCTAAGCTTCAAACATTTCTTGTTTCCTATAAAAAATAATATTCAGAAAATATCAAATTGTGAATGCTCCTATTTGAAATATAAAATTTTGATTCTGAATTTAGTACATTCTGAAAATATACGTAGACATGATATTTCCCAGAACAGAATGTTAGCAGAAATAGTTTTATAATCGTGGTCTCATTCAAAATAATTTGTAACATATTTTAAGAAGCAAATACGAAATCGCTACCAGGACTTTATGAAATGAAGCCAATTCTTTTCCAGCTAACCGCACCGCGTTCGTATTTTAAAAATGTTGTAAAGACTTGAGGAGCGAGGGGTCAAAGGTTACGGTCTACGGTTTTGGCGCGCTCTCCGCGAGGTACCAGGCGCTTAGAAGGGCCGAGGAGTTGTATTAAACTCGCCGTTTGAAGGGGAGGCTCTGACAGATGTGCGATCCCCTCCTGTCTACCGCGTCTTAGCTCCCGGCTCTCATTTGAAAGCCATTCGTTCGTTAGTTACGACCTCTAAGGGGACAACATGGGGGTGACTCGATATCGCTTTTATGGACAATTTGAGACGAATCGGTTCCTCACTTACATTTTCGAAGATTTTCGCAGTTTCGCCGAAGTTTGGGGCTATGAGTGTTATGGCAGATTTATTTACTTTTTGTTTAGATGTCTTTTTGGTGGTGACGGTTGTTCATAATTCGGTCAACTTTATTCAAAAAGCTATTTAAATAAAAAAGAAGATCAACATTATGGATTATAATTTCTTTTTGTGTTAATGCTTGCCTGATTTAATTCACATTTCTAAAACAAATGAAGTTACCAAGATAAAACTCAAGTCACCGAAAAGTAGACATATCTCTGACCTTAGGTGATCAATACCTGTTTGTAAAGTCTCCGTGACTTTTAGAATTAGGGGGTTGCCTATCTCTCGACTTAATTTCGGCCGGGGTGATAAACGTAATGAATGACTAACGATTTTTCAAAGTTATGTGACTCCGGGCTTAAAGTCAAGCTTGGGTTCGGTTTCACGTTTTAGGGTACTTTGTTATTTTGAAAATGAATATTTTGGTATTTTTTTTTATTTTAACATATTACAATTTTTTTTGCTTGTATTACTATTGAAATTATATAAGATTTGTTTACGAAGCACAATTTTAATGGTGATCAAACATCGCGTTATTGAGGTTGGTTCCCTTCATCTAGATCCAATTTACATACTTAGTTGATATTTATGTAACATCAAGTTACTGGTAACATGAATTAAATGTGTAAGTAGCACTTTCATACCAAACACACAATTTTAATTCAAAATAATTATGCACAGATCAGAAGATACAATTGAAACAAAAAAAAAACAAACACATCCTGTATAATTACCGTATTTACATTTCAATTTAAACCATACAGAACCTTTAACTGTAAGTTATCTGCTTGATATATGAACAACTGTGACGGGGTTAACAAAAATGTTAAGATAACACGATGGTATCGTTCAGCAATTTGTTCAGTTAATTTATGAGTAGATTGTAATTAAAGTTATCTTTTGGCGTGTACGTTGAATGAATACAAACATACCAGCATATGGAACTACACCAATATATGAAAATATGTGATTCGATTTCCAACTTTAACTCTAAAACGTAAGGTTGAAAATCTGTTATAGAAGTGATATAGGCTGGGATAGCATGATATGATGCCGTATGCACACTTTTTGATAAAATATGCATGGAATTACAGATATAAGTGATACTGTAAGTTATATGAGAGATTTTAATCTGAATAATAAAAGTAATTGTATTGTACTGTTTATAGTTGGCTTTGGTTGAGTGGCCGCAAGTGCAACTGACAAGTTTGAGACAGGGGGTTTGATTTGGGCAAAGCTAGCAGCGGGTTTGATTTGGTGTATCTATATTAGTCAATTATACATCAGTATAATGTATAGTTACGACCAGTAAGACTTTATATAAGAACAATAGCGTTGTCAACTGATACTGACGCAATTTCAACTCAACACTTTGAGCAACACAACTCCAAACCACTTAAAGAGTACATAGAAAAGTTATCAACAACACAATAAACAACAATTAAAGTACACACAAGACACATCGATCACTTGATACTTCCATCGAACAAGAACAAGAAAAACTATTGCTTTTAAAAGTAGCTATTTATTTGCAAACAGCTTTTAGCCGAGTTGTGAACGTACTCGTGTCCCACGTATTGTATGCTCACATCTCTCGGATTACCCGACTGAGTCAAGTCTATAAGGGTGGTACGGTACATGTTTGTTCTCAATGCTTTTGTATCTCCACCGCTCTCGCTACACTTTCCAACATGTTTATTGCAACAGAACATACTCTATGGTTAGTTTCAAACGTATTTATTTACCGCTAAGTGCCTGCCACTTCGTTGACTGATGGCTCGACCCAATTTTAGATGAAGTACCTACGCTACGCGACGTGTTACGAAATGCGTCCCGTCTTTCTTTATTAGCACTTTGAAACCCTCGTCTTATAATGTTATTCATTCATTTATTATTCACAAAACTTCGCAAACACTGTCCCAAAGCAAAGACCGTGCACTTAATTTTGCCACTTTTCATTTTAACAAACTCAAGTAAATTAAAAATTAAAGCCAACGTAACATTCAGTTGCATCCGTGAATGTTTCTAACTGAATTATGGATGAAACGCTAAGCTCATATTTATTATCACGCCAACATATATAGGAGGGGGGTCTCATGAATTTGTCGTTAAAAGCGTATTCCAGATGCGCCCTCTAAAAGCGGAAGAGGTAACATGCACCGAGGGTGGTGGGGGGAGGGACGCAGAGTGCCGAAACAAACATGCCACTGTGCCGAAGGCTTTCTCTGCTTGTTTGTTTGTTTTGCCTATTGTTGGCTGCCGATACAATGAATTATTCAATAGCACTAAGTGGGTATTGTACAACGAAGGTGGGGTAACATTAGTAATAGCACGAATTCAGTCCACTGGCTGAGTTCTCCAAAGAATTCCCCGAGCGAATTGAAACGAAATGGTAGCGATATTTTTTAATTCCGACGAGTTTGATCGTTTCGCCAAATGGAAATTCGCGAACTCGGGATGGCCATTACCGAAATAACAACAAAAGAGAATGTTTCCAAATCAGTTTACCTTGTTCATAATATCCTACCGGGGTTATTATAATACATAAATTCAAACAAAAGACAAGAGGAAACCGCGGCGCGAACTTAAAATCGTCGTCCGAAACTCGCGTTACAAAGTCAGGAAGGAAAAGTCCCCAAAAGTTTGTCCGAAAAACCGGGAAAAATCCCGAAAATTTAAGTCCAACATTCTGTTTCCGTCGGACCAGGGCACCCGCGTAAATATTATTCGGGACTTTCTTTTATTCTCTTTGTTTTAGACGCTTTATTATTTGCGGTCCGAGGTGAGGCCGCCGAGGTGAATCAGCGCATGCTCCACGTGCCAGAGGAGGGGGATTAAAAAATAAACCCCTACGATCTACATCACAAAAAAGCCAAATAGCAATTTTAGCGTAACCGAAAGAAGAAAACTTCATATAAAAATGATTCTAAACAAGATTTTAAAACTTTTGATATAAAGAAACAAAAGGGAACTCTTCTAATTTATGTATTTCTCTTTAGTCTTCAAAGCGGAACAGACCCTCTTCAAAAGTAATTGACAAATTTGTTCAAATACAAAAATAAAAGGCTGAATGTTTTTCGCGTGCCGTTCGAGGCGAAATCGTCTCGCGTAATTAGTTCGCTAGGATTCGAGGTGGAGAGCATGGGGTAGGAGGGGTCCGGTCTCGATACATTCCGCATCTGTCGTAAAGTCGGAATTTTATTCTTACGCATTCCGCATTGGCGGGACCTTTATGAAAACTGTCCCCTTCACACTTGATGCGAATAAAGCAAAGTAGAGCCCGTAATTCTTTGAGTGATATTTTGGGGATCATCGGACGGCAGATGGCGCGATATTGGACATCCTAGTTTTATGCGAAGGTTCTTGTAGAAAATGTGAACGTTCCTCGAAGGTCGTAAAACAAAAAGCCATCTGTCATGAACTATGCGCTCTTAGACGAGCTGCGCTAAAGAGATTATGAAGGTAGTCCAATTTGGAAGACGCTATTTTTCTTTATGACTTTTCAAAATAAAATGACTTACCGTTGGCATATGATTACATGTGTCGTTGCAGTTGTGTGGACTGGAGTTTGTACTCTGTAACAATGAAATAAATATTGTAAGTATTATCAGAAATATATATTAAATCATCTAGTAAATCTGTTTCAAATAAGATTTTTATGGAAGCCTGGCCATAAAATTCGATTTAGAGACTTTTTGTATCCTTGGATAAAGGAAGATATTAATCTAAAAACCATTTGTTCGAATAGTTCGTGTAAAAGTCTGATATAATGAAATTAAATAATTTTATGAAGTAAATTTTGTGTTAAAATGAATATTAGTTTATTATATTTATTAACTTAAATAGGAGTTCTTCGCGAATACACGTATTTACACGTTCTTTTACTTTTCCACATTCCAAACTTGGGAATGACTATAAATAGTACAGACGTTGCAAAATAAACACAACTAGTGTAACTGTACCTTAAAATGTTGAATGGACATGTATAAATATGCTCTACATAACTTGTTAGTTTTGTTACCTTACTCAAGTTAGTTAAAACACGAAAAAATCCTTTTAAACCCCCCAGAAACAGAAGAAAACCAAAACGCAGTATTATGTTACTTGCACCTTAAACAAATTACCGAAATAAACGATACTGAATTTATAAATTCAGATCGCGAAGTTTCCTTCTAAAAAAATAATCGAACAAAAATCGTAACAGACGTCTACCATCAACCCTTTCTCAATCAGGGTGGAATTTGTCAATGGAGTAAAAGTAGAGGAAAGAAAAAAAAAAGGCTGCTTTGTCAGGCCAATGGCCTAAAACTGTAACACCTGGGCTTTGTTGAGACGTTGTAACATGTGAAAGTAATTTATTAACTAACGTTTCGAAGCGGGGAAAACGTACAATATAGAAAATTCGAGGGAACAAAATAGAAAGGAGTATTCCTTTATTTGAAAGAGCAAATTTTTTTGTTCAACGAAAAATACACGGTGTATAAACAAAACGTGAGGCCTTTACCGTCGAAATAAGTGGGGTTGTGGAAGCAAAGGGATTTTTTGGGGAAAATTCCTATTCGTGATTATTTGTGTAATATTTTATGTGCGCGAACGTCAATAAAGTAAGAGCTAACGTAGGTTGGAGATTTAATTTAGACATTGATGTGGAGCAATGGGTTATTGAGAAATACGTTCATAGTTTACGAGAATCTAAGTTAAATGTGGAAAATATGTTCCAAAGAAAAGAAGACAATAAAACGTAGACATTGATGTAGGCACAATATTTGTCAGAAAAGTACCTCTAAATACCACAAAACCGAAACAAACAAAATATTTACCACGTGATCATCTACCTTGAATCACCGTCAAGCTCCCGCGTTCCACAAAACGTCACAATTAATCCCTTAAATGAAAATCTAATTTGTCTGAAAACCCATTCAAATAAAATTGTCCCTTTATTGTACATATAATCATGTCACCCTAACCCCGTATTAAAATCATTAAAAAATATATCCATTAACAGTACACAGGGTTATAAATAAATTACAGGGTATCCACGCATTCGGGAGTGTCCGAGGTGGCCATATTTCACGGGCGGGCCTGTCCCGCGAACGTGTCGACACCTTTTTGCACTTTTTTTCGTACTTTTTGGGCATCGTGTGGACACATGAGCGCGGGAACGTGTCTGTGGCTTTTATACTGTTTTTAATAGATAAATAGCGTTGTAGTTTGACAGACACGGGAATTTTAATAATAGCGCCATAGATACCGGTTTGCTTTGTCAGCCTGTATGGCTGACGGACATTTTTCTTTGTATTATTTTTAACAATTATTCTGTGCGGGTTTTGCGGACGATGAAACTGCTGTGACTTTTTTTCCGCTGACGGGGAAAAGTCAATTGTCGGGGAAAGAGGGTTTTATATTCGGAACGGCATAATTTGAATTTAATTTTTTTTTCATTTTTCGACATCAAGTAAAAAATAGTTAACAAAAATACTTACAATCTAAAAAAGAATTGGCAACCAAATACAGCCCTAATTATGTAGGTGACACGAAAAAAAAAACAATTACGCGAAGGTCCAAACAATAAAAAACCGAGACACTTGTACAATAGGACACATTATCCTTTTGACACTGTCATTTAAAACCGACAAATTCTTTTTGTAAACCAAAATGCCACCAAAACAAAAACAGTTCATATTTCACGTTTATTTTCAAACAAGAACGAATGACATTGGCGTTCATTCAGAGCTAACTGTATTTGAACAAAGAGTTCTAAATGAACAGCTAAACATTCCGTTCATTCGTTCATTAAAGGGAAGGTCGAGAAAAATGTCTGCCGTGTAATTAGTGCACTCAGTACGGTACAGTGTCTCTCGGAAGTGAGTTCTCTTGTTTGGTTCCGTAGATACAATCTTGGACAATCCAAAGACAGTATTTTAATCCTTGGTCATTACTTTATTCTAGTTCTACTTCACTTAGTTTCTTTATTCTATCGTCTTTTGTGAAGTTCTATTATTTATTTCTTCAATATTAATTACTCGTAACAATTTTTTTTTCACTTTTTTAATAAAAATTATACCAAAGTCCATGTTGTTTAACTATCACTGACCTACATTTGGTACAACGAGAGGTATCTGCCTGTATCTGTTGAAAAAATAAAACTAAACGTGTAGACAGTGTAGACACGTCCCAACACATCGCAGGTTTTATTGTGGAATAGATCGCAAAAATCTGACGGTCCGAATTGCATATACGCGTCAGAAATATCGCCGTGCAATACAATTTGTGTGATGACTACGAGATTGCAGCGATACGAGCGCTGCAACTCTGCAACATATTGGAATGTGTAAAATGATCTTAAAAGCTACATTTGCTGGGACGGTAAAGATTGCATTCGGAAAGTCATTTCTGAGAATACAAAATAGAAGAGTTGGGATAAAAGGAAATGAAGAGTACTGTGACTGAGATGATATGCCATTTACAGAAATGAAAGGTTATCAAGATTCTGTAGATGTTGAAGATAAAGTGTTAGAAATTTGCTCAGTTTGGGCGAAAGTCATATATTTTGTAGTGTTTTTACTGATTAACCAGGGATTGGCATTGAAGGTGACTTCCACAATGGGGAAGAGTATAATTAGGCTTCTTTTAGATCTAATTTCAGTATGCTTGCTTAGTTATACTTAACTGGAGAGCCTCAATCGATTGGCTTTCCGTTTAAGTAACAAACTCACTTACGCAAAGACCGATCAAACTACGCAACATAATTTTAACCTTCAAATCTCCAAGTTGTTTACAAAAACAAATATTCATGACACTAACGAATGAGATTTTCCTTCCATGGAACCCGAAAAACCGGCAAGTGTGAACTCGAAAGCGCTTTGTACAGATACCATTATGTCTGATTTATATTTTGGAGCTGTCAGTCCACAAACACGTATTCCTTCCGACACGACGATGAAAAATGATCCCCGTTGCCATGTGCTATTGTGGGATTTTGATACATAACGCTTGTAGGCAGAGGTTACATAATTCCTTTATTATTATTATTAGACCGCAATGTAGCTTGTTAGGAATAGTTAAAAGGCTAAAAATCTGCCGTTTGGAGTAACTAAGAATATAGTATCACCTTTATAGTTTGTGAAGGATCAGACAGCAAGCTGTGAGCTTGTTCGTAACCGGCTATTAAAAAGCAGATTTAAGAGCAAGATATTATTTATCCAAAGTAATATAATAATACTATAATTATAAGTTAAACACAGGTCATTAGCAGCTTTTGATTGTCCACATTACTGTACAGCGGCAAAGGTAATACTGTCTCACTCCTAAGGTTATGATATAAGTGAAATAGTCTAGAGATTTTTTAGCCGGTAAAGGAGCAGACGTATTACCTGATGGTAAGCAATCGGCACCGCCCATGGACACCTGAAACACCAGAGGCGTTCCCAGTGCGTTCGGGGATTGGGGAGACTGGGGAGGGGGGGGTAGTTAATTGGGTATACTGGGGGCTTAGACAAAGTAACAATTTAAAAACGATAACGAAGTTAGTTAAGACTAAAATTTATGGGATTGACATAGGCCGCGTTAAGTCACGTGGTCAATCGACATCGTTATCGCAATTTGGTAGACAATGTTATATTTCATAACGAAACTATAAAGTAACGAATCGTCATCGTGTTTATTCCATATAAATGCGTAGACAAGCAGACCTTTCCGTGTTCGCCAACGCCTCGATCGTGATCGCCAAAAAAGATAACGAAACGAATGCTAAAAGGTTGTAGTTATTGAAACAATATGGCCGAATTTCATTCGGCAGCAGATTTTTGACATTGATTGATCCTGTTAGTATTTATTTTGTGTTAGAGGCAATACACTAATACAGATCAAATAGATTAAAATATGCATTCTCTGCGTTTATTGTGGGCTGCACACAATGAGACCGCCTGGGAGAGGAGCCAAAAACGGTTAAGACAACGACGGTTCAATATAAGTACTTCATTGTTAAGATCGCGTCATTGTTTACATTACATACTCATGAATGAAACGTAGATTTACTTACGTTTCCATATACTCGAGCAGCGTTGCGAATTGTTCAGGACTTGCTCGCACTCTTGATTCCATGTTTTATCACTAAATATTAAAATAGATAAGAAATAGAGAGAGATCTATCATCGTTTGAACACCAGTCACTTATAAAAATGAGTCTATTTTGATTATCATTAAGTTTTGGAAACGATCTAAAAGTAATAACACTCTATTCACTTACGACTGTAAAATTATCGTTTATATTTGACTTAAAAACAATTATTCACAACACTCACTTTCTTATTAATAAAATTTTAAAACATCAATATCTCGCGAGTTTGATCCGATTTGAACTTTTTGACTGTCACTGACAGCTGGATTTTCTATACCATAACCAATATTTTTGTTTTTTGCCGAATAAAGAATTCGACACAACGATCACGACCATAGTGTTACATTGGCTAGGAAATGTTTATCGTTATCTCAGAGACGATGGCGAATTTACTTTTCGTTTCGCTATTAAGCGATGTTACTTTGTCTAAGGACCCTGTAACCTCACTCTCACGTCGAAACATAACGTAAGTGTTGTTTCACGTCGGTTTTATGTGGCCGTGGCCGTGGTATCACTCCGGTCGAGCATGGCTCTCATACACTTATTCGGATCATGTGAAAAATTCAACGAAATGATCCATTTTAAACGTAAGAATAGCAGTAGCTACTTAGTATAAATAATTTCACTTCCGCAGCCAATGTGATATTCAACTCAAAGTTTCCCCTTAAAAGATCTAGTCCTGAACTAGTTTGAATAAAATTAGTGTGAAATCAGCAGTTGATCTTCAGTTAATTAAAACTTGATTTAAGTTAAACAAACTTGCGAGATTTTAGTACGAATATCTCATGGTAAATCAGTGGGCAGACTTATTAAACTTGTTACGTTTTAATATCAGTAAAGTTAGAATATCAAATATTTAAAATAGGCGAAGCGTTTTCTAGAAATTAATGTTACCTAGAGGAGAAAATTTAACCACATTTATAAATATATTTTAGTTTAAACACATTTTTTCGAACTTTAATTAGGTACCTAATTTATTTATAATGTTGTAAATAAAGTATATACAAGGTTGTTATATTATCATGTTCTTAAGAGAGTAGGTTGACTAATGCTGTTTCTCACTCATTCTGCAAACATTTTTTGTTGTCACTAGTTATGTATTTTTTATGGGATAAACCGGTAAGCGAGCAGACAAATCACCTGATGGTAAACAATCGGCGTCTTCCATGAACACCTCAGAACGTCAGATACGTTAGAAATTACTTAATATGTTGGGGATTAGGAATTAGGATTGTTGAGGATTCAGGGATTGAGGAAATTGAAGACTGAGGGAGAGAGTGGTCTCTAGTAACCTCACGCACACGACAAAACACAATGCATGCATTGTTTCATATCAAAAGTTATGTAGCTAAAACATATTTAAATTCAAACTTTAATGTTAACTTTGACCAGTACGAAGCGGAGCTAATCGGAGCTAGACTACATAATCTATCATGAGATAATAACTCTAGTCGAGAGCTGAAGGTGCGGTGTCGGGAACTCACGACTAATTGCCACTGAACAATGGGGGGACACAAAGCGTTCGTAATGACCGTCGACATCTTAAGGAGAGCCGATTGACATATTTCTAGTAGCTCGCACAATTATTGTATCCTAACGATTCAAGTTATTGTAAAAGCTGTTTTAAGTTTTGTTGAATTAAGGATTAGTTTTGACTGCAATCAAGATTCGTTTTTTAATAAATATGAGGCAAATAAAGTTCACAATGTTAGTCATTTTAGCAAAGTCACACTTTTCTAAACTCTGTACTCAAAATCAATGCACCAATCAGCATTGCCGTGGCAGTTTGTCACCCAATGCGTATGCAATCCGGAGATCAGCACAGGTTCGATACCAAGCAATAAATATAGCAACTAATGGTAGTTGCACATACGTGTCCGGGCAAGATTGTGTCGAACCCAAATTCTATGTAGAGGTAGAATTTTTAGTTGAAAATTCGTTTCAAAAAACCGGAATGTAGGCCAAACCTTATCAGTTGACATATGTAGGCGGTGAATCGAATAAATGCGTTATCTATGCCAGTATGCAACTTTGTTCTATTTTTTTTGTATTTTGTCGATTTTTTTTAAGTATGTACCTAATTATTGAGTATAAGCCGCATGGGATTTGACAGTCTTCTGCAGAGACAGAGAATAAGAATACATTTTTCTTACAAATCGCTGTACCTACATTCATATCATAGAAATGAATGGAATGAAATATGACGCATATGTGACGTCAAACTGTTATAAGTCGAAACGTTACACATATGCACTATGACGTAACATATATAGAAGCGAATGAACATATCAATGAAAGTAAAATATTCCATACTTCATCCTATTCTGTCTCAGACACAATTTAGTTTCCACAGATAGAGAAATGGAACCTACATTTTAAACACTAAAATGACAGACGAGTCACGTTATTGTGGTCCATTGAGTGCAAAATTTAAGCAGCTACACAATCCCACGACGCACACAGAATAAAACAAACCAATCATAATATCATCAGTTCAAACACAAATCTCCGTGACAGACCACCTATTCCTGAAACACAAGTTTTTTCTTTGCACTGCTGGCTGCACAATAACCTATACAAAACCAATATAGAGGTAAATTGACCGTCGAATATGCGAAAATATTATATAAAGCCAGATCATGATAGACTGGTTTTGTTCAGCTAAAGGTGTAGCCGTGTGTTACGGCGCATGTCGGGAACAGTCGAGTACATTTGATTTACGGTTGTCTAAGTTTACTGCGAACGGGCTCACTCGTTTTGCTCCTAAAATAGCCATCCGCACTTTGAAAGCTGTTCCTATAGACTTGAGAGAATATGGGTAGCGATTAACCAGCAGGGCTGGTGGTACAAATCGTTGTACATGGATTTTAGATACAGTGTGTTTACAAAAAAAAGGAAGTCGGAAAAGTTTACTCAAAGGTGGTACAGATCATTCTATAACTTTTAAAGAAAATTCAATACTGATATTGATACATCTATGATTTTAGTTATGAAACACCTTACGATGTTTAAATAATTTCTACCATAAAATGTTAGATTGTGATCTTTCAGAGTCAAGAAAGGGTTCTCGTGGTTTTTGATCTTGCGAGTTCACTGGAGTGTATGCTGAACGCACTAATGTACCTAGCAATATTCTCTCTACACCTTCAAGGACTACTTTTACATCTATATTTAACATTATACAACAATACTCCAACAGCATTCAGTATTCCTTATCCTTTTCCAGAACATCTCCATACCTGTTGGAGTTTATCCAACAGTCGTCTAGCGATTCCTCCATTATGTTAGTTCTCTGGTAACCCGTCGAGCGCAAACGTAGCTTGAATATACAATAGTCTGCGTTTGACAACAGATTCAGCTTGTCTACCCAATGTGTGCCGTTTAAAATTTTGTGGAGAACGAATAGGTTAAGGTTTTATTTCGTCTTTTTGGAAATATGTAGATAATTCTTCACTAAACTGACAATTGACTGCGTCGTTCGACTACCGGGTCGGGCAAATTGTTATGGTTTTTTTTAATTCTCAATAGTAGCACGGAGTCTGGAATTGTGCCCGGTATATGGCAATAGGGCCACCTCCTATTTATTACATGGGACTCATCACATAAATAGTGAAAAGTGCGTGTTACATTGTACATGTAGGTACAGTGGCATTAATTGCCATAATATGCACCTTTGCCTCTTCGGGGATAAAAGGCGTGATGTTATGTTATTCTTCAATAAAGTTTGTAGGAGATATCCGTGGGGCATAATCATGTTGTTATTTATGTTCGTATGTTTAATGGTCAGCTTTTGGTAAGGAAATAAGAAAATGTATCTTGGGGATTTCGCAAGTTCATCTACCACGTTTGCTTCTGTTGCTGGCTGGCAAATTAAATGAAAAAAAAATTGATACAATGGTAATTACGATTGTTATATCTAACAAGAGGTAAAGTAAAATAAATCCTAAAGCTTTCTAAGTAGTCGCGGAGAACTTGACGGGTTACCGGGGCTCCGGCTCGAAGTGCAGGAGTAGGAACGGGATGGTTTTTAGTCAGTAAGACTCTGACACTCCCTTCCGCCTCACCCAGGCGGGAGAAGTCATTCGATGATTTTCCCCCCTTAAAAAAAAGCTTTCTAAGTTGTACATAAATGTAAGTTTTTCTGCACAGTCTTTACTTCCTTATGTTAGCCACATTGTAATGTTATTACAACTCAGTGTATCCCTCTGAAGTATGAACGCCATTGTAGACATAATTTCCCTACGAGTTTAACTGCTTTCTACGATTTTGTATACGTTTTATGACCTTTGTGAACGTACTATGCTGTTTAGCAACATTGTTGTTGTTTGTAGTGATCTGAAGTAGGATTGACGTATTGTAGTTGCACAGAGAAGTAATATTTTCTTCTAAGGTACAATTCATACTTTTGTACAAAAAGGATTTGCAAATCAAGTCTGTTATGAAAGATGAGAAAACTATTAACTACATAAAGATAAAGAGAAGTAAAAAGTAAAAAACGTTTTTTTAAGGATGGGCTTCGCATTGCTTACTCCTTTATTGTCCATGGGCTGCACTATTCGCTGAGTGTCCAAATAATCTGTTGGTTTTTTATGGTATACCTAAGCCGGTAAACGAGCAGACGTATCACTTGATGGTAAGCAATCGGCGTCGCCCATGGACACCAGTAACACCAGAGTGGTTTCAAGTGCTTTAGCGGCCTTTTGGGATTAGGAATTTGAGGATTGTTGAGGATTTCGGGATTGGGGAAGGAAATTAGGCTTCCGGTAACCTCACGCAGACGACGAATGGCTGTGTTATCACTCCAGTAGAGCCGGCACATTCATGCCGAAGCCTGGCCCTCCAACACCGTTGTGTGCTAACCAATACGATAAAAACAAAGCCAAGTCAACGATTATAATGCAATTAACTAACTAATAATACGACTGTATGACACAATAATCTCATTTCCCTTATACCGTAGCGGTCTTTATAACCATTTATGTCATACGCAATGCGGTTTTATTAAATCGTTAAATGCTTTCGTTAAAATTAAATTTTCATTGTGGCTCGAATATTTTTTATTTGTACCTACGCTAAAGGTCGGTACCGACCTGAAGAATGAAGAATTTTCAATTTTCAACGAGTGAGGAAGAAATAATAAACATCGCTTTGTTTTATGAAAATCGTAAAAAGTGGTGCGAGTATTTTTTGTTGTTTTTTTTTTAATAAAAAGTCTAGCTTCAATCGATTCGGTGAGCGATGGCCGGATATTGGAGAATCGTATCGGACCGTAAATTAAAAATTCCGGGTACGGAAGCAACAGTATTATCGCATCCTATTTACTTAGTTTTAGTCAAAACAGTTTTGTTCTCTATTCACATAGAGAACAAAACTGCATTGTTATTGTGACCATAAACTTGCTTGATTTTTGTTGACTCTGATTTGAATCACAGACATCACATAACTTGGGACATTGAGTGTATAGTATAGACGGTTATTAATCGTAATCAAACCACGCAATGACACACAAAATATTCAGCTTAAACCATTACCCCACCATTTACCTGTAAAAGACGCTGTAATTCATAAAAATAACGAACTAGAGCCAACTCATTATGAAAGCCACAAAGCATTATCGTAATTTGAATAAAAACCGTGGCGCGACGCCGGAACTCCACTTTAATATTGCGAGTGAGATGGCGCAAGGAAAATATTATTATATTAAAATTGTCAGGCCAGGTGAAAACTCGCCGGGGACTGCGCGATCTGATAGCAGACACTCGCATGTACACGACTTAAAGTCGCAAGAATATTCACTCTTTAAATATTCAACGCTCATGTACCATCCTCAAACAAAGCTATTATGTTAATGGTGAAACATTTGCATTTTTCATAAAAGTAATAACTCGAATTAGAACAAGATTAAATCATAAAACGAAGAGGAAATATGTTAAATAACTTTCATGAATGGTCACATAAAATCGGGATCAGATAGCTCGAGTATTTTTGTACTGAGTACTGAGAAAATTCTATCGTGAAATTTCGTTTCGCCGAATTTCGGATTCTAATACGCGAAGCACGATTTATAGTCCCGGCTTCCTAATCGCAAGTGCACGCCAGATATAAATCATAATAACCGAACATTTCCGAGCACGGTGTATCCAGTCTCGCGACTCATTTCGCTTTATTTCTCCAGTTTTTCCTTTCCTTTGCATAATATTTTTCCTTTCTCGTCTCCTTTTATTGATCTATTCAATCGCTAGAATGTTCTTAATGTGTTTTTTCGGTTCCCTCGCGCTTGAGCTTGTTTTATTGTAAGAAAATATACAGATTATTTTCATCGATGACAAGAACCTTTTAGTCAAATATTTCCCTATCTTGGTGCCGAGAGTTTGTTTGTGGAAATCTCGAAAAGCGTTCGACCGTTTTCAATGAGACTTTCATAGGGAACTTATAAATAGTGTTTTTGTTGCTATATCACTGAGCAAATATTTCTTTGACTATCGCTAGTTAAGTAGCTGACAGTTTGAGTTGTTTATGAATGCGAAAAATAACTGAATTCATGTCACGTACGACCTAAATTAATTGCAAATAAAAATGGTTACAATTTTACAAATAGAAGTGGAATGTTCGTTTTATCAATATACCTCTAATATTTTGTTTAAAATAAAATCTGGTACAGGTACTGTTCATGCTGGCTGTACTGCATGCTTTTATTTCCTTCCAGCGGTAAAACAGATAATTTATTTGTTCATTTTTCTGTTTGCATTTTTTCAATTCCAACTTTATTAGGGTGACATAACTCTGTCATTAAAACGTAAACCTTAGCATGTTGCATTTAAATATGATTTTAGATTGATTAGTGGATATAGAAACATACGTAAACATATCTACGTTGAAATTTAAACTTTGTCAACAGGAGATAGAGTTTGATTTCCAAGTATATGTGAGAGTTTTTGACTAAGATGAACAAAACTAGTTATAAATCTTAAACAATAAATTATACAAATGAGTCGGTAACAATAAAACTAATGAAGATATAATATATTCGTAGTTGAATACATTATGATTGTCATGCCCAAGTGGGGAAGAACTCTAAAATATGATTATCCAGGTGGGCGGACCAGTTCCTTGACACTTCGTAGTTTTAGTATAATGATAAAAATATCTTCTATGGTCTCTTCCAGTGTCCTTAGGATAAGTATTAAGCAGTTACCAGGTTCGATAGAATAACCGTATTGATTGACATTTATTAAATAAACGGCCTATTTTTATAAACATTTAATTTTAACTATACAATAAAATTTACATTTTTAAAGTATTTAGAATGAAAGAATTGATATTCAAAATTATTCTTCAGTTAAAATTTATCTGGCGTTGGAAAAATTGGCTATAAATAGGACTATTTTCTGAAACTAGAGTTCATTTTCGATTATATTAGGCTAGTAAACTAATATGTTCCCAAATAGAGCTCGAAGCACTCGCCACCGGGACAGTATACTTAAATTTCAAATAAGTATCTGTTAAAAAATTCAGACTGAAAAAGCAATCGCACTGAAAATAAGAGCCTTCTAGAAAACATTCAATAAAAGGTAACATATAACAAATCGCAAATATATTAGAACATGAAAGTATTATTAAAATGTTAAATTTAATATCAAATCTAAAATATTCTCTGCCATTATTGAACGACACTAAATCGATATATTATTTAGTGGAACTACTCTCATGAGACACCTCGGTTTTATGTCATTCATTCATTTAAGAACGAATGATCGCAATATCATTCATTCCGATGGCAAGGTAAGATCATTTGAGAATCATAACATTCCAAATTTTTATAGAAATCTTTATAGTACACTTCATTTACCTTTTTACGATGTTCCACTCCGTTTGCTAGTTAGCTAAAGTGTTTTCATTCAAGATAAAGATGCATTTTATAGCGTTTAATATATTAAATTTTATGCAAAACAGTTAATTCATATGTGTTCATTCTCTTGGAGCGTTCTTTCTCTCTCACTAAACTTTTACGACGTCTTTGTTTCGAAATTTCGTTAGCATTTTGTGCTCCTGAGTATGTTATCTCAATAGTTGAATCGAGTATCGAATCTTTGTCTTCATTCTCGTTGAGACTTTTCTATTAACAAGATAGAAAAAACAGCAAAGAAAATACTTGATAGAACCTCTATTTTGTATGGTAAATAAATCCAGGATATTTTATTTGGATCGTTAACAAACCAGACGTCTGAGTAAACAAGGTATCAATGAAATCCCTTCAGTATCGTCCCTAAGCACAACAACTCCAACTCAATACAACAGCATACAATAAATCACATTGGATTACAAACCACGACTCTTCAACCTTATCTCCCCTAGTAGTGTAAGCAGAGCTCCTTGGCTTAGCAAAATTTAATTAAGAACATAATATAGTGGGCCGCGAAAGTCAGGAAGGCATCTCAAAACACGGTTACTGATGATAAAGTCCGTGCTTTGCAACTAATCTCAAAAGCTGGGTTCTCGAAGCTATTGTGCAAGATGTGGAATAAGCCCCTTCTCTGCTAGCCCCCGGCTAAGTGGGGTATAATGGTTGGTTACCAAACTAATCCATAAATCCCGCCTTGACTTGGGATGCCGACGTTTGAGGGTACTATGACCACTTAGTCTCGCGTTAATACGCTTTTTATTTCTGATCTCAGCACTGTCTTATTTATTTTATATAATTGCCACTGCGATGGTTTGACGTGTTAAATGATTTAATTTTACGTGTTTGCGAGCTCATGTCAAGTAAATTAATTTTATATTACGTTTTTAATATAATTTCGTATAACGTCTCGTCGCGATAACTTTATACAATTAATAAAAATCTTTTTAAGTGTCATTCACAATTCCCTTTTCAGTTTTTTCTTCGTAAATATTCAAAAAGACCATGTGTGGCAGGATAGCATGCCAGAATTATTATTCAGAATTTAAATGACAGTAAATAAAATGATAAAATATTCAAAGATTCAAACAAAACCTGTCACCCGATCGAATCGAGACACCGGTATCGATAACTCATGTTGCACGTCACTATAAATCAACGCGACCTTCACTGATAGTGATGCCCACGTACTAACTAGTCGATAAATTCACAATTCTTGCACGGTTCGTTTGCGAAATCTTTGACTTAAAGCAACGTCTCCCTCACATTTTACATGATTTTACGTTTAGAAAGTTATTGAGATTCTCGTCAGACATTGTAGAGTTGAACGAACAATGTCAGTCATAAAATAACATAAGGTTTCATCTTTGTGAAGACTGGTATTTTATCTCAAATACTAAACGAAATATCCCAATCAGCAATCCTCTTCTTTTTTTATACTCTTACTATATATCGTATACTATATAGCACACAAATAAAGTAAAAAGTACCTCTAAATAAAAAGTCGATAACTTTATCGATACTCAATGTTTACCTAAGCACATCACTATTTTCGATACACACACATTGTTAGGTATTTTGCAATTTTTCAAACTGCCGAGATGTCATCGTGACACTGGATATAAAACTATCAAGTTCGAGTGTTGATAAAAGTTGCCGATTCTTCGTAGAATCTCCTTTTGATCAAATAGCGTACGATCTCTTTTTCGATTACTTTCATCATACGATTCTAGTTTTTTTTCTTATCTTTTGTAATTGGGACACATATTTTGTTTTTGCTAGCTAAAAAGACGACACAGAGATATGTAGCTTTGGTAAAATGGTAAGGAATGTTCTAGAGAATAAGTATTATTGGTATTCTTTGAATATATTCTATGACTTGTATTTGCTACATAACTTTTACGTTTTGACAGTAATGGCTTTAAATAATGAGGCTCGCGAGACATGCGGGCTTGTTTTATATAGATTATGTTGAGTCAATCGGTTTGTTCTTTTAGTATATTCATGCGCTTGAAAAATAGCTTTATGACTGCTTAACAAATATTATTCAGGAAGATTTCATACTCGATATGACTTTAAGTGTTTCCCCTTATTTAGGCAGTTGATCCGAATAGGCTTTTAGCCTAAAATCGATAGGATACTTCAGCAAAAACATCTCAAGTACCAACCGAAGTTCTTCTCATAATATTTGCAATAACATCAATTTTTATTTGGGTCATTTTATTCCATTTCGAAATAATCAACCCGCAGAATTTGGGCGATTTCTAAACTCATTTGGGTCCAAACGGCGTGCGACAGTCGTTGGGCCAACGAGTGTTCGACTGGAAACGGAAACGGTCCAAACTTTATTGGGCAAATTGAAAGAAATCATCATCATCGTTATATCCAGAAATAGTTGGACGTCAAGTGTAATGGACGTCGATTAAGTTTTTCCGATACATGCATTTATTTTTTGCAATTTTTACTGCATTTTTTACTTAAAAAAAAATAGTATTATACTAAAAAAAATATGCATTTTAAGTAAAATATCGATAATGAACCAACAGCACTACATTATAAATCCAGTCCAATAGAACAACATTTAGTTGTAGAAACTAAGACAAATCACTTCAAGTCCCCGTAGGCGACAGACAAGCTAACGATAACCACTGTAATATTCTGAACACAGACTTTATTTCTACATTGCAAAACGATAACAATGACAACGATACCTTGTTCCAATCTCATAAAGAACTTGAATCACTAACGATACTTGACGTAGTAAAGAATGCATAAGAAATGATACATAATGCGCCATATACGCCAATATTCTGAACCCAGTTTTCTACTAATTTGGCACTCACACAAAAGACAATCTTAACTAGTAAAATTCTTTTGAATCTCAAATCAAATGAAATCAAATAGTCTGTTACATAAAATCAAATATTTATAACGCTTGGCATAGTTCCACTCGCTTCCACGGCACATTCGTGGTATAGCCACATTTGCATCGAGGTAGATGGCCTGTGATTTCGTTCGGTGCCATCCGAAGGCTTGATTAGGAAAATAATCGGATTTATTCGGTCGGTCATATATCGGTCGAGTAGAGATCCGCTGATGAGAACTAAAGGGAATTGTAGTTGTATTTAGGGGCTTATGTAAGGTTCGAGGAATATTGGTGATTGTAATTATTATTTTGCTTGCTTAGTTACGCTCGCAGCTATCGTGATGAATCAATTTAGTATCAATTATTAATAATACCTGTACATTGAGCAGAATCAGTAAATCTTGTGTCCTTCTTAAAACATAAACTAAGAAAACAAAAACAATAACAAGTAACATTTTCTTGCTATCTCTGCAGCTAGTAAACTCACGTACGGAACCCAGTCTTTTCACAAACAAGGAACAAAAGCAAACATGTCATTTGCAGTAGTCATAATAGTTGAGCAGTATGCTAACCCTTCCACTGCCCCGATGAAAACATCTGATTATGTAAATGCACGTACGAACAACACTCGTACGAAACGTGTGCGCAAGAGTTGCCTCCGTAATTGGTCGTAGAGATGCGCTAGTGATGTATCAACTTGTCGATAAAATGGATGGATTTTGTCGATAGACGTATTGACGATAGATAGATCTCTACATTCCTTTGTTTGTTTCTTATTTATTATTATTAGATTCGTATTTGTTTTGATGAAATGTGTTTTGTGTGCCAGATAAATGATTGGGGGGAGATGATACTACAACTGCAAACTGTTAATATTTCGTTATTGACAGACAAACTTTTATGATGGGCCTGAAGCGCCTAAGATATTTGAATATAGGCTACCCTAGCCCAATATAGACGCCCGCAAGTGCGACTGCTGGGCAAGGGGTCTCGGGTTCGATTCCCGGGTCGGGCAAAGTACTACTGGGTTTTTAAAAAACATCCCAGTGGTAGCACGGATTCTGGTATTGTGTCCGGTATATGGATGGCTCACCCCCTATTACATGGGACTTATAACATAAATAGTGAAAAGTGGGTGCCGTAATGTGCACGTCTGCCTACCCCTTCGGGGATAAAAGGCGTGATGTTATGTTATGTATGTTAGTTTGATGAATAATTTGATCTTTATGTGTCAAAGGTTATTGGGCATATCTGACCCGAACTAAAGTTTTGTATAGTCCACCTTAACCCATTAATGGTCAAAATGAAACTGCAAGGATTTTTTTGGAAATATTTTTATTTTTCTATTAAAGGGAATACAAAAAGACATGTGAATGAGAAAAAATTATAAAAAATACGTTTTTTAGGAATTTATAAGGGTGTTCCCAAATTGGCACAGTGGCCACTTAAGAGTGATAATTTTTAAAACATGGCTTTTCAATGCACAGTGTTTTCTTGCATTTTTTGCAGCCCCAACGGCTTCTGTTATGACAAATAACACAACGTACGCGTTTGGGAAGCTTTTCAGGAACGTGGTCAGAGCCATCAAGTTGCAGACCGCCGATGTTAGATGATGAAGGATGAGAAGACTGTGTTAAAGACGATTGCTTTAGATAAAATCCGGCTATGCTTCGTCGAAACAGTAGTTGATCCATGGGTTCTTCCCTAGACTGTACATGTAATCGCCAAGCATTTGCTATAGCCATGTCAATCATGTAGGTATATAGCACCCACCACCACTTTTTGCCATGAATACCAATTCTATAAAGTGAAATGGACTGATCCATTTCATCTACTCCACCCATACCTTTATTATAATTTTGGAATAAATGTGGTATCTTCATATCTACTTTTTGCTTTTTTTCTGCAGACCATCTCTTCACAGTTCCCTCCAGTTCATAATGATCATAGTTTGTAGCCATGGTGCAAATGCTATTGTCCTTCCAGCGAACTAGTAACACTTCATTTGTTTTATCGAATCTGTAATCAAATTCTCCTCTTGCATTTTTCTTCATGACCTTAGCATTTGTCAATGGACATTTTTTGGTACGGTTATCACGGATGGTTCCTGTAGCACGATATCCTAATTGGCGCAGATCGCTTAGCAAATCGTAACTTGTGAAAAAGTTATCAAAGAAAACTTTGTGGTTTGCGGGGTCTGTTGTCAATTTATTCAGCAACATTTTAACAACTCTACTTCCCAAGGGCTCTGTGCTTGGAATAGTAGATTTACCACAGTAAATATCAAAGCTGTAACAATATCCACAGGAGCTGGCCGCAACCCAATTTTTATAACCAAATCGAACTGGTTTGCCTCTAATAAATTGTTTTGCCGAATGATGCCCGTAATATTTCACCATGGATTCATCTATGGATATATTTTCATGAAAAACATTCCACTGGTTGAATTTTTTTATAAGAATATCCGCAAGTTTTCTCACCTTGAATATTTTATCGGTAGTATTCGGAGCATCATTGTTATCGACAAGGTGTAGATTCCTCTTTATCTCTCTAAATCTATTACTAGTCATGGCGTTTGACACTGCATGAACTCCGATATCCTCATCCAAAGACCAATACATACGCTCTCTAGGAAGTTTATGGTAACCTGACAATATCAGTATTCCAAAGAAAACCTTTAGCTCTCTAGTACTGACAGAGAAACCGTGTCGATTATTTTGACTCGCGTACAAGTTACTGAAATTGACTATCATATCAAATACTTCATCATCGAAAAACTTTTCGAAGATTTGAACAGGTGTAAGATCTCTGACTGCTTCTTTCATGCGACGTTCATTCAGTAATCGGCTATCAGATTCTACATAAGTTTTCATATAATTAGGATTACACTTACGCCAGACGGGAGTATTTGAAGTTGATGAACTAGATCTAGTCGACTGGTGTCCGGCTGCTTGAGATACTGTTGATCGGATTCGAGCTCTTTTTGTAGCCAAGGGCTCATCATCGCTGCTATCGGAAAGAACACCCTCATCGCGAACAAACACTTCAATATTTCCGGGTACATCATTTGGCAAGATAGGTGCATTTTCTCTATCGAAACCTTCTTCCTCGTCAGTGACAACGCTGGGGTCTGGTGGAATTATGGCCAAATCATACTCCAAATCGTCACCACTATCTTCAGCAATAGAACATATGGCCTCTTCTAAGCCTTTGTAGTCGTTACTGGCGCTAAATATTCTTCTGCGACTCATCTTCGAAAACTGAAAAATCAAGGATAAACTTATCTCACTTGTGGCCACTGTACCCAAATTGGCACAGCAAAGTTTAGGATCTGACAAAAGCTTACATTATTATTATTTGTATCTAAAAACTGTTGTAAATCATAAGTTATTTATTAGTTTCAAATAATAGAATGAAATATAATGTTTACTGTATCTAATTATTAATATTATAAAAAAAATATGTACTTACCTCTTCAAGTAGCCTGATACGGAATTTCAACAAATAATTATAAATACACCACTACTTATATCAATAGCGTCGTAATGTATATTTATTCACTGCACTTTTAACTACTTAAAACAACACTTGCATTTCAACTGGTATCAACATTTTTCATTACTACCCTCAATGAGTAAGTGTTCCCAAATTGGCACAGCAACCATTAATGGGTTAACCTTTCTAACAAGGTACAGTATCAAACCAGGTAACATGATCTACACAAGTATTTTCCTAGACACACATCAGGTTTCCGTCTATCAAACACAGTTCTGCTTCTAGTGTTCTTAACAAATAACACAGGCACGCAAATGTCGACTTTCCCCAAGGTTTAGAAAGTATGACAGAGCTGTTTAATGAACCATTAAAACGTTATCTTGTTTCTGATCTCTTCCTGACTGACTGACCTATTGGTTGTGGGGGAACTCTCGTGTTTGTTGTGCACGGAAGGGATTTACTTGTGTCCTGCACTTGACTGTAAAAAACGAATGATAATGAAGTGTTCAGGTGTAAGGTTTTTGACTATTTTGATGTTACAGTTTTCCCTAATTTTTTGGATGCTGAAGTTGACTAAAATATTGTTTTGATATTTCTATTTGCTTTTACTTTACCTTTATACATGATATGATATTCTATTTTGATCTGTTAATACGAACAGTTAATAAAACAATGTCTTGTGTTCAACAAAAAAAAAATTAAACCTAAATCGCACACACACAAATATTTTTATAGTAGTCTTGATTTGTACAAAATAATTCTCCCGACGTAATAATAAGATTCCCGGATCGGGCAAAGTATTACTGGGGTTTTAAAAAATTCTCAGTAGTAGCACGGAGTCTGGAATTGTGCCCGGTATATGGCAATAGGCTCACCCCCTATTAAATGGGACTCATAACATAAATAGTGAAAAGTGGGTGTTACATCTGTGTGCACCTCTGCCTACCCCTTCGGGGATAAAAGGCGTGATGTTATGTTATGTTATGTTACGACGTAATAACAGAGACGAAACAATCTTAAATAATTTGCATTCAAGCGTAAAGAGAGTAAGTACGCCATATTTTATATAATTCCCGAGTTAAAACACAAACGTCCCGACTAAATCTTAGTGGAGTTTTACAATGAACAGTAAAGGAATCCGAGACAACGCCGCGGGGCGCGCTTAGTCTAACTATAAACAAGTTGTGTTCGAGACGGCATGTACCAATAAAGTGGGTAGTTGTTTCCTTGCTTTCGAGTCTCAAATGTTCAGGATCGAGTGAATGGATCTCTTAGGACAGGGTTCTGTATACATAGGTTTTTTTTAAGGGGGGAAAATCATCGAATGACTGCTCCCGCCTGGGGGAGGCGGTAGGGAGTGTCAGACTCTTACTGACTAAAATCCACCCCGTTCCTTCTCCTGTACGTCGAGCCGGAGCCTCGCTTACCCGTTAGGTTCTCCGCGACGTATACATAGGTTTGTGAGTTACTTCAAATTAATAATGGTAATCAGAAAGTGTTATTGGCAATTAGTCTTTGTGTAATATTAGATAATATATCGAGTTTATTGATGTTCATATTTTTTCTTTGATAAAGCTATCAAAAGATACAACCGTCATCTCCAACGTAATAACAAGAATCTCGATATCGATATCAAAATAGCATCAATCTAAAAATGAAAAGAACTCACTTAACCAATCATTCAAATTCAAATAAGCAGAAAATAAAAATTCTTCGAAGCAATTTCAACTCAACCATATTTATCTTTAAGGAGCATAACGTGATTCGGCAATACTCGTACCTACCTCTAGATTTTCGGATTCACCACCAATAAAAGCAACAGGGTTTTCGATCACTTACAATGGAACTCTAGAAACATGAAAAAATTGGCGCCACGCCAGTACTATGCCAGACTTTGCTGGATACAACACTAGATGTATTACATGCGAAACCTTTTATAGTTTTTGTCAAGCCATCCCAGTAATTTAATTCTATCGACAATGAAAACGTACAAGTCAGACAATAAGCTTTTATTCTAAAACAAATCTCTCCAGAAATTGCCAATATATCTCCGTAACTATCGACCGTCCTCGAACTCGATTAATACCGGTTATATCTAGTTTATCCGCGAACTTGAGCCTATAGAGCGAATTTATTTGAATGAAAATAGGCAGTGTAAGTGTCCCATTGATTTTATTGCGGTGCCCGTGTTTTGCCGCGGCAGTTACGGGTTAATGGTGCAATTGGATTTGGAACAGTTGAACGAAACCGCAACGAGCCGTGGCTCGGTGACTTTATATCGTTAACTATATCTATTACCACATTTTTCTGTACCCCTTTTAAACTTTGATATAAAGACTTTAAAATGTTGTAAAGTAGGACGCGAGCATTGTCGAGAACGTTGTCGATGCTATTAAGTTGGTATAAAAAGTACGTTTTAGACGACAAAAGCACGCTAGCGGAGGGTTAATCGCGCCATTGGAGCTGCAATAATCGCGTTCCGGGCCGAGCCGCGTTTTGCCGCGCGACGAAACGCCCGCCCGTTTCGTTTTACATGGCGTGCTTATTTTCGTGTAGTGCTGTCTGCTGCACTCGCAGTGTAAACGCTCGTACGGAAATCTCTGGCTTTGTTTTTGAAATTGGAACTAGTGTTTTTAAATGTTTAAATGCAACTTTTTAAGATGTTGCGGAATTTTCCTTTCGGGTCTAATTGGCCCGAGTTTAGCGCGATAAGGTTGGATTTTGTTCAACATTTTTGCTTTTTCTAAGTCGTTGTTTATTTTGGAATTCTTCGGATGTTTATTCCTTGAACCCTTGGCGTTTTCTCAGAGTCTTGTATTTACTTGTAACATCAGCTTTGTGACGTAAAATAAAGCTTGTGTTGGACTAGCGATGGAGTCGAAGGCACGTAATATTATTTCATGTATGTGTACGTGATTTTTACTCGTTTCCTCGATGTAGCAGACTAATATAGTTAATGTGTGTGTTTCTAACATGAATAGCGAACTAGAAAATAATGTTGGGTGCCTTCATCGTAAATATCAACGAATATTGACGTTAGCTGAGCGAGCGTCTTATGTACCTACAAAATAAGGATTAATGGAATTTTCAGCTAAAATGGATGCTGCGGCTGTGGTTAATGTTTCTCTTACAATGGTTAGGATTATAATAATATTTTTGCCTTGCTCATCGGATATTGAAGGTAGTGATTGATAGTACAAGAATCCCGGGAAATATAGGTGAACACTCTGAAATACTTCGATCAGATTTAAACTTATTGTTTTAACTATTAGGGTTCATAATCATTTGTTACTCATTGATATGAAAAGTTTGAAGTTACGGCGTCGCTTAAGCTCTTACTTACGCAGTCAAAGTAATTCACATTGTGATTAAGCAGCGCGTTATCGAGTGCTCAATCGATTTCCGGAAAGTAGGTCGCGGGTACACTTAGCTACAGAATTGTTACCGTGTTCGCGTATGTCTTTAATTTGGGTACATGTATGCGCGAAAGGGTTTCTAAGTGCCTTCTTGTACTTCGATAACCTTCATTGTTTTGATTTAAAAAGGCAAAAGTCTTTACTTTTATTATCTGTGGATATGGACGACGATAAAGTTTGATGATTGAAATTATAAGAATGAGAATGGAATACCAAAGCAAAAACAATAAAATGAAATTATATACGTCACATAAAAACCGTCACTTTTATTGGAATACCTTTAAAATTATTCTTGTTCAATGCAAATAACCTGACAATAAAACTTATTACCTCGCTTTCTATAAGAAAATATATTGATCTCGCCGGAGTTGTAGTAAAATATTACCACACAAACATAATCACACAAAGATCTTTCTACAAAGAAATTTTCCGAAATAAAAATGAATATCGAAAGTCGTAACCTAGAAAATAATAGTTTAAAAACCAGTTTTATATAAAGAAAGCAGGTTTTATAAGAAAATAATGCGGTTCATATGTTATATTCACTATTTCGTATAATTTGGATAGGTGTTGGGTTTATGCGACCTTAACTCCCACTCGAATATTTGAATGCATCGTGTGCGATTGTTTGCCGACGGTTGCATTGTTTTATGCAACCAATTGTTAGGACGAGTTTATATAACAGTTTAATAAGTAGTAATTTGTATTAGGTTTCTAGTTAGGTGTTGAAAGTAGACACTTAGAGTGCTACTGCCGATACGGAACCGCGGAGGACTTAACGGGTGGCCGGGGCTCCGGCTCGAAGTGCAGGAGAAGGAACGGGGTGGTTCTTAGTCAGTAAGACTCTAATACTCCTTCTCGCCTCACCCAGGCGGGAGAAGCATTCGATGATTTTACACCCTTAAAAAAAGTATCTGCTACTACTTAAGAATGTTATACTAATTATTATTTCTCGTTCAAGGAATGATACTAAATGGTACTGCGGGTAATGCAAATGACCTGACCTGAAGTAATTAAACCGCAACAATAATGACGTCAATTCGAACTAAACATGAACAATAGTGATGTGCACTGCCTATAATTCACAATATCGATAAATCATGATCACCTCTGACTTTAATTTGGTGTTGCTTTTTAGATTCAGATAGCTATTTTGTGGGCTAGACTAGCTATTAGGCTATTTTGTAGCCTGTTTATGAAATAATAATCACACCGCTCGCCATCGACAGGGAGTTCACGCTCACACATTGGAGCCCAAATGGAACGTACAGTTCGGTATCAGAGGAATTTTCTCCCACGGACCCTCCGATTGTGGAATGAACTCCCTGCTGTGGTTTTCCCAATGGACTACAACATGGGGTTCCTCAAGAAGGGAGTGAATAGGTTTCTTAATGGTCGGCAAGACGCATGTAATGCCTCGAGTGTTGCAGGCGTACATAGGCCAAGGTAACCGCTTATCATCAGGAGGGCCGTGTGCTTTTTTGTCACCGTCGTAGTATAAAAAAAATAACATAACAACATAACTTCACGCCTTTTATCCCCGAAGGGGTAGGCAGAGGTGCACACAGAAGTAACACCCACTTTTCACTATTTATGTTATGAGTCCCATGTAATAGGGGGTGAGCCTATTGCCATATACCGGGCACATTTCCAGACTCCGTGCTACTACTGAGATTTTTTTTTAAACCCAGTAATACTTTACCCGACCCGGGTATCGAACCCCGGACCCCTTGCCGGGCAGTTGCACTTGCGACCACGCCGGCCAACGAGGCAGTCAATAAAAAAATATATATATAATTTCATTTGTACATATTATTATATAGAGGTAATAGGCGTGTCGACAGGGTAAAAAAATCAAAAAAGTAATTAGTCCGTCATTAAGATCGCACGAAAATATCAGACACGTATTTTTTGTTTTATCAAATTAACAGAAGAATACGTACTTATTCCGCATTAAAGTTAGGGAGTGGGGGGTGTTGACGTCACACTTACGGAGAAATCGTACCTAATTGTGACGTCACGCGTTATTTTAACTCAAAATATCTACATGTTTTTTTGGATACGAGAAAAAAGAAAAAATACGTATCGAAGATTTTTAAAATATCTAAAAGACGGACAAAGAATTAAAAAATAGTCGCCATGCCTATTATATATACGCCATGTATCGTCCAGTGTGTACCTACCTTTACAGTGTTATGCAAGAATGAAGATCTATTTCGTTGCAGATTTAAACACTGGCTCCATTGTATAACATTAGCTTCAAATGAGATCGTTTGATTGTTTGCGTGGGACACAAGAGTGGGTTTATCAAAGGATTCCTGGTTCGATATTACGACATTTTGACGTGTAATTGGATAGAGAGAGAGATTGGTTTTAGAGATTAACTATCGAATATTGTTCATTAGGGGTACTATATACCTGATAGAGGTTTAGTGGTTAATCGGGTGTTAAAGATTTGGTTTATTGAGAATAATTGTGGATCGCTTTATTATTTAAAAAACGCATTTCAGACAGTTTCACATACACATGAAACCCGAAACCACAACTTGTGGATCACTCAAAGAGTTGCTCCGTGCGGGAATCTAACCCGCTACATGTTGCACGGCAGCCGGTTGTCCAGTCACTACGCCGACCGTGCATCTCTACATTAGTTATTAGAAAAATTAGTGGGATCAATAATACCAATATATTTTAAGAATGAATGAATGAGAACATGCATGAAACGACGACGACTGTTGATAAAGCGAAAGAGGTAGGTAATCGTAGCAATTGGCATTCCATAGTCTCTGCCTACCCCCATGGGAGACAGGCGTGAAGTTTATGGATGTATTTTAAGAAGAGGGTTTAGCACGTCTGCCATCTACTATAGGAGTTAAAGCCGTTAGTTCCTGTGTAGGTTTACTTGTTCTGTATTGCATTACTTTTGCAAATAAATACATAATATATGCAGATTAAAACAGTTTTCAATATATTCAGTATTCGAATGATAATTTACCAGTTTTCCCATCATTTTGATTAAAGCAACTGGTCCAGCTAGGCAATAATTTGTACCCTACATCTGCCTAAGTGCCAGCACAGTAAATTCTTATACACCACACAAGATTAATGGCGCCACACTATTTGTGTTATCACATTATTGAGTTTTAGTGATGTGGTAAACATGTATCGATAAGATTTTGGTTGTAATGTCGATACTTTGTCGGTTTTCTTTGAAATCTGAGGTCGATTTTCAAGTGCAACTTGTGTTAGGTTATTTTTATGTAAATTTGTAAATATTGTGAAAAGTTCAAAACATTACAAGGATTTTAGTTATTAAAATGTGAACGTCTTATTATAATGCCAGATTTCACATTCCTATTAAAACTTCAAAAGAAAATTTAACAATTTGAGTTTTTAATCAATGTAAACTAAATTTTCTTTGAAAGGACTTTAAAATCATTATTATGTTATAATTAAAGAAAAAAGTTCATTAAAACTTTCGTGTAAATAATGTAAATTTTAAATAGGCCATGAAATCTCAAAACTTTGCATAAGTAAAGTAGTTTGTAAAGTTGCCAGTAATGAAACTAAATTAATGCGTAAACGGTGAGTTGAAAACTAAATATTTATTGTTGGCAACACCTGAATAAATCTGAGATAAAATTCTATGTGAAGAATATTCTAATAACAACTATTGTGGGGCTCAATTATTTTGTTAATTAATATATCATTAATGGTACTTTAGTTTGTTCTTTATAGGGTAGCAGCTTGTTAGCAGAATATTTATTATGTATTGTAATTAAGTACTACGATATCTACGATCCATAATTACTAGGTTCAAAGTTAACAATGAGTAGCTTGTTAACATTATAATACGGACTAACTAGTATCTTTCAATAGAAGTGGTTTCTAACATAGTAACTGACGCACTTTTAAGTTGTACTTACATATCGTGCCATCCCTGTCATTTTACAGATGTAATAGAATTTGTAGTCATAGAATTTTTTTATGGAATAGGAAGCAAACGAGCAGACGGATCGCCTGATGGTTAGCGATCAGCGCCGCCCATGGACACCCGCAACACCAGAGGATTCACAGGTGCGTTGCCGGCCTTTTAATTAAAAAGGAATACACTCTTTTCTTGAAGGTTTGAAGGTCGTATCGGTTCGGAAATACCGCCGACGACAGATCATTCCACAGTTTTGCTGTGCGAGGCAAAGAAAGCAACGTGTGAAGCGCACAGTTGTGGCCTGGCGACCATCTATAGAATTATAACTTAAGTGCGACTTAAAATTGCATAGCGTTTCAGTATTAGGGGATGAGAGATTCACTTAAAAAAATCAATTCCAAAATATAAAAGAAATTCTAACATTACTTTGTCCGATTTTCGGCTAGCTCCTAAGGTTTGATGTGCTAAATCTTCTTGTTTTATACCCAAACACATCGTTTCAAGAAAACCCTGCAGTTATTAGTTATTACACTGTATTATACTCGAAGACTGCTCCCGAAATTACAAGCTAGCAGGGAACAGCTGAGCTGACGCATGCAATATGCATCGCACATCACTACTCTGCATAGTGCTGCCTAAATATTGATTCGATTAATCAACCTCTCGATATATTTGTCGATCGATTCGCTCGCTACTCGTGGGAACTCAATTTGAATCTCAATTATAGAAAACTATTAGTGTTGATGTTCGTTCGTGTGTCGAGTAATAAATTAAAAATGGCCGCCAATCTCACGGCTGTTTGAATGTTTAGTCAATATTAATGGGTTGCATTCGAGTTTAATTTGGCTAACTGATTGAGGGAGACTTTGTTTGCCTTTGTTAAATAATGTTAGTGATTTTTTACCTCTAAATCTATTTTAGAGATAATTGACCGTGTAAATTGATAGAGTTGTTTATTTTAAAGCTAGTTAGCGATAATGTGTACCTATGCCGTAGGATTCGTTTTGATTATTTTTTTCACAAAAATATTCTCTTAACATAACATAGTTGTTGAGTTTATTCGTAAGAGTACTTTATCTACTTCAAGATTATTGCTCATATTATTTCGTTTGGTAATCAATTATAAAATTAATTAGAATCTTCTTTAAATTGAAGATTGTTTGATTAAGTACCTCGCGTTCTTGTCAATATTACTCGATTTAAGTGAGATTGTATTTAATAATCACACTTATTAAACAAATATGGACCAATAAACATTTCCTTTTGTAGTCGCATGGTGTTGTTGGTTCAGAAAACAAGCGTGGCATATCATCAGGGATCAGGGTACCAGAGCCCAGCTGAACATTACTCAACTATGGTTATACAGGTATCACGGTTTACCATAAACAAAGATAGACACAATCCACATAACAGGGAACAAAGAGTGGCGACCACACACTGTTGAATTTCAAATTAAAATTTTCAGTTCATGAAATATTAACACTGGAATAAAGCTTGGTCTGCACTGTCGTGCGCAAATATTCAAATAGAATGCGCTTGCGTCGGTTCCCACCGCGTGAAAGGTCGCTAGTGTGCACTCTGTGTTATGCTAAGCAACGTTGAGATACTACGCTGTAGATGGAGTGTAAGGGCCGTTTAAGGGATGGGCGGTAGCGATGTTCCATTATCGCAATTTTTAGATCTAAAGTCAAATATTTTGTTTTCTTAATGTACGTTGGCATATCGTTATTTTAACAAAATAACATTGATGTAATGATTCATATGAATTTGTAAAACAAAATTTGATTCTTTAATTTTTGGTTATGATAAAAAAGTAACTAAAACAAATAAAATTATGTTTATGGCATAATTATTTTTAACTAATCAATTTGCATGTAACAGCTGGGGTTATAATCAAAGAAGAAGACCAAACAACTGACGGTAAGCAATCGACACTAGCCACGGACACCTCGTTAAGTAAATAATTAAGATTAGTCTACGTATTTTTCCGAAACTGACCCCGCCACCATTCCCAACTTGTACCACACCACCTCTCCACAAGAATGGACGCATCGTGGCGCATAAATAAATGCAACTTTACACAGGTGTGTAT
Organism: Spodoptera picta; assembly: GCA_038387885.1. Classification (NCBI taxonomy): domain Eukaryota; kingdom Metazoa; phylum Arthropoda; class Insecta; order Lepidoptera; family Noctuidae; genus Spodoptera; species Spodoptera picta. The sequence goes on along the minus strand of JAZHFQ010000168.1, from coordinate 725,096 downwards.
CGACTGCAGTTGCTATACTTACTGTAGTACACGTCACGTATGCGGCTCGCTCCCGGCAACTATTGTTTACCTTTGTGCTATCTTAGTTGGAGGCAACTGGATTCTTTATTGCACACGTTTGTAGATGACTTTGAAATTGTAAACTAAATATCGCGTTTTTGAATCCAGTTAATTAATACTATATAGGTACTTAAACCGATTCAAAATCGGTTCAGCCAATCGTGAGTTAATCGCGCACAATACATACCTACATTCATACAGGTCAAAGAGTGGACCTCATTTATTTAAAATCAGTAAATAAATAAAACTACGTATTCATAATAAAAATAATAGACATGAAAATATAACTGCCTCGTTTGCCGAGTGGTCGCAAGTGCGACTGCCGGGCAAGGGGTCTCGGGTTCGATTCAGTTGTGCCCGGTATATGGCAATAGGCTCACCCCCTATTACATGGGACGCATAACATAAATAGTGAAAAGTGGGTGTTACATTGTACAGTGGCATAATATGCACCTTTGCCTACCCCTTCGGGGATAAAAGACGTGATGTTATGAAAATATATCTAGAAAGAACAAGATCGCACTAGGTACCTATTAATTCTATGTATACTGGAAGAAAGAAAATAATTTCTACATTTCAGTTTGACCTTTACAAGCAATAAGTTTCAGGCGCTGTAATATTTATGTAGGGATAATAAAAATTCTACTTTATTTCTGCTCTTTCAGTGAATGTTTGGTGGTTATTTATGAAAGCAAATCATGTTCAATGTCCACTAGTGTTTTGTATTTATGAACGTGTCTATAGGAAAACTGTTAAATAACGGGTTAGTTTTAAATACGTAGCTGTTCATTTAAACCCTTCAAAACTATGTATGGTTTGTTATTAATTTGCTGAATTTACGTGAATCAGCGTGAAAAACACGAAACTTAAATTTTAAATGTTTTAAGGTAATATTAAACTAATTAACTTTTATTATTGTTTGAATCTTTTATGTTTTTAAAGCAATACAGATTAATAATTTTAATACATGCATGTAAAACTATATAACTAAAAATTTTCTTAACAAATAAAATAAAAGATAAAAGAAAACTAAAAGAACTATTTACAAAGACGTCAACAAATTCGTCCGCATCGATGTCAATAGGGAAACTATCCAGAAGGTTGGCATCTAACTAAATTAGACATTAATACATACCTCTGCTTACCCCTTGAAATACATTATATTAACATAACAAACTAATAAATTAGTAAACGATAACACGATTAAGTTAACAGTGTTACTTAACAGGCTTCGACACGGCAGCCATGTTTGTAGCAAAAACGTAATCGGTCATCTTGCATTCCGGACGGGTGCGCAAGCGCCGCTGCTCGCATACTGACCAGTTGCGATACAGATTAGTGCCGCCAGTAGGGGATCAATGATGAAGGGGAGATTTTGAGACAATGTAGTTTCATTGGTCATAGATAATTAAATTTACAACTTTTCTTGTCTATTACACTGATACATTGACTGCCTTGTTGGCCGAGTGGTCGCAAATGCGACTGCCGGGCAAGGAGTCTTGAGTTCGATTCGCGGGTCGGGCATTATGTTATTATGAGTCCCATGTAAGAGGGGGTTAGCCTATTGGCATACACCGGCCACATTACAGACTCCATGCTACTACTGAAAATTTTTGAAATACGCACTAAGACTTTGCCCGACCCGGGAATCGAACCCGAGACCTCTTGCTTGACAGTCGCACTTGCGAACATTCGGCCATCGAGGCAGTTATCATAATCAATTTTTGGCCAATACCCTGAGAATTACCACCATTATCGGCTAAATCTGATCATGTCACGTGACGATAAAATATTGGCAGCCATATTTATTTTGTACGTGTAGTATAAATAAACAGTCATATTAAAAAAATATTCCATAAATTAATGGCACGTCATACTGCCCCTACTCGCGCGTGCCCGTGTCCAATGCGCTGGGCTGCGCGCACGCACGTTGCAGCAGCTCTTATGCTAATATACTACACAATAAGTACTTAAAACAAGGTACATATTTTTTACTGTTTTTGTGTAGTTTATTATTTATTAGGGGTAATTTAGTTTGTTAAGTTTTTAAACTTGTTTGAGTCAAAACCTAAATATATTTTCGTTGGAAATCGTGTTACAAATCGCACCTTTAAAGTAAAAGCGGTATTAAACGAAAGTATTCATGAATTCCATCTAACTACTTTAGGGTTTTTAAAAAGTCAATACTAAAGTAACTAAAAATCGCGGGTTACTCACGTGAATATACTGCGAAAAGCTCTACTAGTAGGATGCGTGACATCCCGCGACCGCGCACGCTGCTCATGAGGAAGAACCCCTCTGTGGTTCGAAAGTAGTAGAGCTTTTTTAGTTTTTTACACGAGTAACTCGCGATTTTTAGTTAATTTAGTATGTCTCACGATAGTTATTTTAAAAACATAGTGAATATTCAATTTACGAATTTTTACTACTAGGTTTTACTATAAAGGTGTAATATGTTGTAATGGTATTCAAATTGGAATAATTTGGTGCAAAAATTAATCAGCTTCTCATAGACCATGTATAAAAATAAATAATAAGTGTAAGTAAAGAGTATGTTTTAGACCGACTTCAGAAAAAGATAGAGGTTCTCTGTTTGACCTTTAGGTATATGTATGTACATATGTTTGTGTACGAATATCTCGCGATTGGCTGAACCGATTTTGATGCGGTTTTCACTAAATGGTTTGTTTCGAACTTAGGAGAAGATTTTAGTATATTTTTTTACTAACCGGCTTTAAAATAGAGGGGGTTCAAGTCGTTTTTTTAAACGTAGTTTATATAGGAATAATTTTTTAATTACTAAGAAGTTTTCGAAAAACTGTTCTTTGCTTTATTATTACTATAAGAATTATGTAACAAATAGTTTGTTCTCTTTATACAATTATTCTTTACATTACCCATTATTAAGTCAGCATCTCTGTTAGTATATTCCGAGTCGACCTTTCACCTTGCATGTTGATTCCCCATCGAATTTGGTAACAGTCGCGTGTTCAATTTTATACGCTATGTACGACGCTTACACAAACAGATTGAAGGTTTTAACCTTTCGTAAGATGCTTTCTCAAACTGTAAACAAGGGTTTTGGCAAAATTGCTCTTTACATTTTGTTTTCTTCTATTTTCAGAGTAATAATGATATTATTTTAGTATGGTAGCTGTCAAAATGATGTCTGTATCTAAGAAATAGAGATTGTAGAGAAAAGTGTTTTCTAAAATGTTACTATTTATAATTGATATATTATCTTAAATATCACGTAAAACACGCAAAAAGAGAACAAATAAAATCTTCACGATAGACAGACAAACGAGGCAAAAAACTAAAGAACAATCAACCGTTTCGAATCAACCGCCTTTTCAAACTAAATTCGAATACGCATTCTTTTTTTAAAAAAAAAACAATATTCTTAATAAAAACGTATCATATTTCGATATTGAAAAAAGAACGACATCTTCGAAGAAAAAATAAAAACGCACATTCAAAAACACTGGCCGGCTAACCGAACAATTTATATTTTTATAACAGTAATTCATACGAATATATTTATGTTGGCAATACTTTTATACGAAAAAAACACTTTATTTATCCGAAAGGGTCACTTTTAACACACCTCGGAGTATAAATGGTGATTCTATTCAAAGTATAGAAGGAGAAGAATATATTTTGAATAACATTATGCCAAGTGTTTCAAGGAAAGGATTTTGTATCAATGAACGGACTGTCCGACAGTTTTTATTCAATGTTATAGTTTTCTGAAGTACATTTCGTTCAACGTTTGTTTTAAAATAATGTTCAGTGTGGCAACCCCGGTGTAGGGTTGCCAACATTTAAATAAATTGTTGGAAAGTACATTGCAAGATGCGACTTTATTCTAATATGCATAGGGTTTACAGAAGACTGTAAATATTTAGTTTTATCTTTTTGAAATGGTTCGCCAAAGTACGGGCAGCTGTGTATTGTTTTACCTGGGAATCTAGTGTTTTACTAACATTATGTAAACTTCATGTACACAAAACAACAAAATAAAAAATCTAATCTTTAAGACACAACTTCTATACAAACTAAACAAACGTTTATACAATATTCTGACAATTAACATTTCAACTACGTTGTATCAAAAGTTGTGCCACAATACTCAGGATAACAGGGTTGGCCGTCATGTTTACCAATTTCACTCCACAGGGGATTTCAAATTTCAGTTTTAATAACTACTATAACTCTATTAAACCCTGTTTGCCCGCTGGCCAGTAATGAAAAAGGCGTCAAGGGATGATCTTCGCTAGTTCATCCCAAAGGTCGAAATTCCGGTCCATTGAACAATAATAGGGGCAGCCCTAACACGTGTATGTGAACTTAGTATTTATGTATGTATGAGTGTATCGTATTTTCTCTAAATAAGTTCGGACTGTAGGTTTTCGGGCGGAAAATATGTGTCGTTGGATTGTTGATTTTTATACAATCATGATATCTTTCACAGACAGTTGTTGGTCCTTATTTTCAAAAGCGGTAGACAGAGGTATTACATTAGCAATGTAACACTTCCATGTTCTAAGGGAGTGTAAAGTTGACAGTATGACAGTAGTCACATGACAGTTTGTTTATCATAATTGTATGATAAATTAATTTTACAGGGTGTATGCGAAATTGATTACAGTTTAATGTAAAACACATTTGCAGTCGATAATATCACCAGCAAGAGATAAAAATAAGTGAAGAGAAAAACTTACCTCGCATATCTGTTGATCTGTTCTTCGTCTCATTTCAATCTGCTACAAAGATCTGGAAATCACGAGTAATAACTAGTTACATTCATGTTAAGAAGCGGTAAAAACTAAAAAGGACCCTTAAAATCAATTTTACTCGACAAGGGTTTCGTTTCTAGGGAAATAAATTCTATAATTAAGTAATATCGTGTATAGGTAACGATTTGACCCGATATTTTTTACTCTCTACTCGTAATTTTGTAATCGTTCTCATAATTTTATTGTTATTAGATCAACAGGACAACCATAAAAATACCCATCACTCATGAGATAATCTGCACAAAATCTGAACACCGAACGAAATAAAACTCGGAGTCAATCTCAAACCCTTTAGCCGAAGCGTCGATAATGTGATGTTGTTTATCTATTCATAGTATTTTCTTATAGCTTTATATATTCCTCCCCTATTACATAACCCCTACAAATGCCTACAATAGAGACGTACACCCAAACCACTCGAACCTCCATTATAGACTATCACACCCCTACTTTTTCAGCATCGACAAAATCCCATCGAAGCTAAGTGCGAAAAGTTCAATTTGCGTACATTTCAGCTTGCACAGCCCTATACCTATAGAAATACGACGTGATGAATAGGGCTGTCAAAGTTGCCAACTCATTCTTTTATATTGCACGCTTTATTTTTGGTTTCGCTAATGAGCTTTCGGTTAATGGCAACCCTTTGGTTAGGGATGAACAGTTACAAGTGAATAGTAAACGCAAGTCATGTAATTATGTGTCACGCTGTTGCTAGGTGGATCCGATTTTGTTTATCACTTTTTTGCGATGAGTCTAAGTTTAAATGAACACGGATATTTTTGTGAAAAAGATTTCATTACTCCAGCAATATATTTAAATATTTTTCCTAAGTAATGAGCTTGAGGTAAGTAGTTGTAGTTCGTCAGTTGTATTGGTAGAAAAAGACAGTGGAGGCAAGGTTGAATTGCTGGCAACATTGAATTTAGATTTAGAAAAATCCTTTAATTCATTGTCCAACTTAAAGATTGAACTCAAGATTTATTTAAGACTTCATCTATTGTGTGAATGCCATAAAAGCATTGGTCGAGTACAATCCATTGATTACTTAGTGGACCCTATTGTAGAAAAATATAGAAAGGAGTCAGAAGAATTAGATCATGTAGCAGATGTAACAAAAATGCTAAAAGTAAATTATTAAGTAAGTGCGATGGGCTAAATGGTGCTTAATGACCTGGGTAATTAAGTATATTTTTCTATATTTTGCTTATTCTGGGGTGTCATTCAGCCAGATTCAAAATTTTAGATGGTAAGCATTGTACCTAAAAGTATACTAGAATAGATAGTAATCCTTTTAAGACATGATTGAATACCTTCGAAAATGAATTTTTGTTAAAGTTTAGACAGTTGAATAGAAGTGTTGATTTCATATTAATGTTTTCTTAATATAATGTAGTTATTTTCTTCATATATCATGCAAGTGTTACGTTATGAGTCTAAAATAATTTCGTATATGACTTCAAAGGAGTTCTTACATCCAATATAGACTTGGCACAAAACAGCAATATGCATTACCATGAACACGTTAATATTATTTATTACTTCACATTGCAAATGAAATTCTCAAGCATAGTATTAAAGTTCATAGTCATCTGCAAAGAAATGAAATTCTCTAAAATTCTGACCTGAACCAAAAGTGCAAGTAATTTCAAAATCGCTCTCATTCTTCAAATAAACAGTTGCAACCGATATAAGGAATTCCCAGCTATTGTTTGAAGTCCAACTCAACCCCTGAGTGGAAATAGCGTGAACAGTAAGTAATACTTTTGAGAGGGTACTCGTAATTCAAGCGGAATTCTGTACAAAGAGCCACCAGCTTTGGGTTCGTCGCCTTCCGACAGGGATGGCAATACAACGTATAATTTTTTGAGAAAATATTTTCTGTAGAATTGACCCACTTGACCTTGGTAGAGAAAGGAACAAATTAAGAATGTTCGCAGCTGGACAAACACATGTAGGTCAAGTGAAAACATCGCTATGTTCAGCAATGATGCTGTGTTGTCTTCCAACAAATCTTGCAAACATAAATGGAAATGGAATTAAATAGACGATTAAATAAGATAAGAGTCATGTGAAATAAAACTATTTTGTTGAAATATTATAATATAATATGTGAAATAAAACTATTTTGTTAAATATTATAATATTTCAACAAAATAGTTTTATTTCTCTAGGTTTCTCGTGATGAAAACTTCGATACTAGTCGTTCTATAGAAACAAATATCTCTATTGAAAAACCAAATGACAAAACTGGGCCAAGCTATGAAGTTTTGCTTTGCAATTGCGATGTAAATCACTTTGAAAGGCAGGACAATCATTCACTCAAAACCCTTGGAATGGGCAGTCAGTGGTGACCAATAAAAATCAGCGCGCGGACAGCCTATCTTTTACACTACGGAATTTACATTTTAGGAAATTCCTATATCTCGGTGAACCGCAATGGCGTGATTTATGACCCCTGCCAATTCTACGCAGACTGAGGCGTACCCCAAGGTTTGCCAGCCCTGGAACCACCCCGGGAGATTAGTATTCTTCCCCCGTTCTTTCACGCATAATAAATTTAATCCGGGGATTGCATTCGTTAATCTCATTATTCTTGTACATATATAAGGAATAAGTCTTGTGTTCAGTTGCTTGTAGTCCCTTATTTGTAATTTTTGAGACAACAATACTACCTTATGATTTCCTCAGATACATGTTTTTGACACGAACGTCGAAGTATTTTTTGGCGATACCAAAAAAGACCGTAGACAGGTTACACGTGTCGTTCAGGTTGTTTATATCTTATCGGTTACATAGATGTATGCTTAGAATAGTGAACTCACTATTCTTTAAACTGTCAAACACCAAGCGTTCACCGGTGACCGCAACCTATTGTTCTATAATTGTGTCTACAAAACCGGTACTCGACGAGTTAAATAAGTTCTGGTTCAGCCACTTAGATCTTGCAATTTTTCCTGGGTGCGTTTACAAACATACAAGTTCACACACACACATGACACTCCGACCCGGAACATCAATTTGTGGATCACACAAAGAGTTGCTCCGTGCGGGAATCGAATCCGCGACACGTTGGGCGGCAGCCGGTTGCCCAACCACTGCACCAACCGTGTTGTCATATCTTCTCTCTTGTTGTTGTTGTCATATCGTCTTAAAATTGATTAAGTACCAATTTTGTTTGATTTAACAATCGTTTTAATTCTGCAGTAAAATGTACATTCTGATACGTATCACTATCCATATTTAACATAAAATAAATTAAAAAAAGAAATCCATATTTAACAAACAAAACCATTCTCAGTACAACACTTCATTTTTTAACAAATATCTGCTTCACCATTTTTAAAGGTCCAGCTTACTTCCAAGGCTATAAAAAAGTCACCAGCACTTCTTGAGGTCACAAGATACCGCAACTAAGTGAAGCGGACGTGCGTAACAAATTCACTTGAACAGCGGCACAAGATCAGCATGGGTAATTCAGTACAACCTTGGACCAAACCGTCTCAGCCGAAGACATGATTAACATTTTCTTAATGAATTTAATGAATATGGAAATTACTTTTTTGGAATTCAGATTACTTGTCATTAAAGAGTTCTTTATTATTGTTACAGATTATGATTCTGGTTTTGTAATTACTCCTGTCTGTTGAAGGATAGGCAGAGCTTTATAAATGCACCAATTTAAAAGGCTGTAATATCATTTAATATTTCATATATAGAAGATAGCAAAACGTATCTTTAACAAGACACAAAAGAAGCTTCTGAACAGTCGTTTTTTCTTTTAAACTTCATGTATGACAAAGTTTACAGACACATTCAATTCTAAGTAGATATTCTCTTGTATAAATGATAAATTACGCTACCCTAGTTAAGAGTTGTTCGACAAGCAACCATGACATGTATGTAAGTTTTAAGTACTTACGTACATCTAAGTCCAAAACAGTCTCGAGTTAGGTACAGAACATTAACCGTGTCGGTCCAACCGCACATTCTTGTGAATACAACGAAGTTTCATTTCTCACGCAACAAAGGGTCTGCCCTGCGGTCCTCGGAGGATAAAGCTAGAGTACGAGCGTAGCGGCAGCGGTGCGAGAGCGGAGCGGACTCAATTCTCGCTTCGTTCCACTTTAATTGCAAGGGGTAGTTAATGTATCGTTATGTAGTGAACTGTGATTGAACTGCGTTATTGCGTATCCTCTTTCAATTATGAGCAAATCAACTGTGTTTGAAATAGATTGCAATTTTTGAACCCTTTCTGAGATAATAATAAGAGCTGCTAAATTAATAAGAGCGTAATTTCCGGTCTAGAATACCATTACTAAGACTAAAGCAAAAACTGAAGTGAGACATTGTTTATTGAATAAAATATTCTAAGTTCAAAACTAAAGATAAACTTGTTTCATTGTTGACGAATAAGTGATCGCACTCATGAGTGGGCTATGGATGCTATTCGCTCATTATCCCTCGGTCATTTCGCGACCAGCCCTTGCCTTACCCTCTCAGTATTTAGTGGAAGTTTGTCGTGCTCCAAGAGTTTAGGCTACAAATGATGGCCAGTAATTAGTGAGTTGCGTGAGTTTGTACGCAACAAAATAGTCGGTAGCTCTCGTTTGAGGAAATATTCCAGAATTGTGGATAATGCGGTTTTAGAGTGCGGTTCGAAGGGTGGAGCGGTTTTTGGGTGACATGTCGTGCGTAATAAGTTTAAGTTGTAGTCATTTTTCCCGTTTCGTTTGTAGGTTAATGATCATTGTGCTTTTATGTTGTGTTTTAAGAATTTTAATTTTTTTGTATTTGGTAGCAATGTCAAATACTTATGGCATAGATAGATATAGATTCACGCACGGTTTCCTCAATATTATGAGAATAGAAACAGTCTCATCAATATTTGACTACAATAATGGCAGTAGTTAAAACGTTTCATTTTGTTTAAGCTTCGATTTCTAAAGACGCACAAGAGAAATAAAACACTGTTTTGCAATACATTTTATTTATAACGACTCTATCTATAACACTAAGCTATGAAAATCTCTCAGAAGATGACAGTCACTATAAAAATCAAAATATTACCTTATAAGAGAAGACGCACCATGAGAAAGCTATCGGCACAGTTTTCCACAGTGTCGAAACACCTTGCATCACTTTATATCTAATTTATCGACCAATCGGACATTTTGTATAATTGATTGAAATATTTTACGACTCCAAGTCGAAATATTGAAGGTTACAAAATTTAATACTGACATCTTTTATGGTTTTTTAATGAATTTGAGATTTAATGTTGATGATGAGTTATGGTGGAGCTTAGACTATTAATATTTATTTGTTAAGTAGGTGAACGTGAGTACTTATTGATAGCTACGTGAGAAGATGTGTACGATTTCATTTTATCTTCATAATTTTAGGAAGTAGTATATAAATTGTAAAATTAAGATGGATTCCAAGATGGCTGTTTTGTTGGCTGTTTTTGCATTTAAATGTGTTATATGTGTATTTCTGTGCATATAAACAGGTTATTCTATCTGTAGCTATGCTACTAATTATATCCGTTGGTGAAGGAACTATGTCGCGTATTTATATTTACTTTAGTAACAGTTTTTATTCGTAAATGCCAGCAATGTTTTGCACAACTTATAATTAAACTTACGCGTTTTTCAACGCTGTGCAACATGTAGAAAGGATTTTAGATATAATGAAATTGAACAACATCTCGTGTAACCGACTTTCAAAAGACGAGTTATTATTTCAACTTAAAGTTATAAAGTACAAAGTGATTTATGTTATAAGGAGATTTTACACAAAATGCTAGATAAAAACCTATTAATTTCTGTATCTACTAACGTACTAAAAAAGGTATCCCACTCGACATAATCATAGAAACTGCAACCAACCAACAACCAACTCAAATCACCACAAAACGATAAATAAAACAAGATACTGTCAAAGATTTTGAGAATTTCAATTACTAATTACAGTCTAATAATCAATAAATATTATAATATAGTAAAATATGAATGGGTGCGTCTTTAAAACTTAGTGTGCGTTAATCAAAAGATACAAGTTGCTTGGAGTGGGTTCCACAAATCATCTTGGTTTATCTCGATCTTTACTTACTGACAAGTTGACATTGTTGTGTGGTGCAAGATAGAGGAGGTGGCGTGAAGGATTTTACCTTGGTGTTATTCATGGTATATGTAGGGTTTCTACCTTAGCTTAGTTGTGTGTGTTCTCGGTAACTCTAAACAAAAGTCAAAGTTTAAATCATTTATTTCAATTAGACAAGTAACGTGCTTTTGAATGTCAACAAAAAAATTTAAAGTCAAGCGTTTTGCACATTCCAAGGTGTAGATTCCTATGAAGAAGAACGAGCAAGAAACTACATATGTTACTATTTTTCAATCAGGTTTACAAAAAATTAGATAATGTATGATTTGTTGTTCATTTGTCTTCGCGACGTATCAATGAAAAAAAATCATTCAATTAAATATCAAACAAATATCCCCATACATTTGTCGCGGAGAACCTAACGGGTTACCGGGGCTCCGGCTCGAAGTGCAGGATAAGGAACGGGGTGGTTTTTAGTCAGTAAGAGTCTGACACTCCCTCCTGCCTCACCCAGGCGGGAGCAGACATTCGATGATTTTACCCCATTAAAAAAAATCTCCATACATTTGTTTTGTGATTACAATGATATATATAGAATGATACAGTGATACAAATAAGTTCACTAATATAGCTTTTAAATCTTTCTAAAAAATGATATAACTTCGTGAACCAAAATGTTGCCTGTGAAAAATTCTTGTTAAGTACCCAATAATTATGAATAGGCATGTAGCTACTAAGTGCCAACTTAAGACTTATCTAATTACTGTAGTAAACCAAGTTTTAATTTCAGTCTAGACTACAAACTACTTAAATTACAAACCCGCTTAAAAACGTTTTACAAAACTCTCTTCAACAGCAGACGCAGAAAATTATTTTTATTTCTTTTTTACCGCCGCCATTTTTTCACAACTTGTTTTACGACCGGTTGTGTGCGCATACGCACCGTCTCGGGCCACCTGGCGGCAAACTATTGCTTTACCACTAAATTATGCCGCCATACCGGTTTTTATTTCTTTTTTCCTTTTTCCTACATTGCACAGTTTTAATATAACTCCATTCATGCGCACTGGCATGCTTCGACTCGTTCCACTGGATTTTATTTTAAGATTTAAGAAAATGATTTTCAATTTTGTTTGAGCTTGAGAAAGAGGTCGATTAATAATTATGTATTCATTTATTGTTCGCATTTTCATTTCTTATTACAATCAAAATTAATTTTGTTTAATTTAATTAGTGTTATAGTTTCATTATGTAAATTAGGTATACTATCAGAATATGAAAACTCGAAGAGTAATGGTTGTTTTTTTTAATTTTTACCTACTTTAGAGATATTTTACCATCACATTATCATCTACAAGACATCATTCCGCGTCCGAAACTAACTTAAACTCAACCCATTTAATTTACTGAAATCGCATTCAATTCCCAGTTGAATCTAGCAAACGAATCAGTACTGAGTACGTACATAGCCTATATACCTAACTGCCGCATTTGTATGGTCCGTCCATTTATACTGGGAGCGTCAATTCCCGACTACATCTGAACCTTGACTGACGTTTCCGTACAACTCGAGTGCACATGACAGCTGCCGCCATGTTGAACTCGTTGTAATTAAAATTATTTGCTATCAATGACTTAATGTTGGGAATAAATTAATTTTTAATCACACTTAATGGTTTTTAATGAATGGAACTGAATTTGTACGAAGAAGAGGTTTTACATAAGAAAGAAATGAAATGGGAGGATTGATGAATAGATAATTCGGGGAAAGGAATGGTTTCCGCGTTCGTTTATTTTACCTTGATGAAGTTAGTATAACGAGTATCCAAGTATAACTAGAGTATTAAGACTTAAGGTATAAGAGAAAATCAAACATCTTGAACAAAAAAGTATTACAATCATAAATCCTAATAATTTACAGCCAAACTTCACCACAGACTTCAACAAGAAATGGACGACCTTCCTGTCTCTACGCTAATAAGGAGCGTCTATTTATCGCCGTACCATTGACAGCCCCGGTCTATAATTAGCGTTAGTTCGCAGCGCACGCGCAGGTCGCCTAACGGGAACGCAGCACTGCAATTATGTTCTATGGCGTGGTAATGAGCAAGTGATAGGCTCATTATAACCCATGGAAATGCATGGTGTGCTATGATTATGGAAAGTACTGGTGATAACGGCCTGCAATAACTCTTGAATACTGTTTGATTAGTAGGTGTGATCTGATGGAAATCGGGGCCAGAGGGCAACTAAAGAATGAGAAAGCGTTGGCCAGAGAAATTATTTAGTCACGACCCTATTACAGTATCTTTCTCAAATTAATAATTATTAAATCTAAATTAAGCTTTGTTGAAGGTTACTAGAATATCTTAACCTTTAACGACGCTGAGAATTTCAACTATGGCGACAGCTCCACCTCCGACGCTCGAAGATTGAATGAGACTTTAATCACGGAGTAATAAAATTAATAAAACATTCAGCCACTTCGAAGCATCCTGACATTCTAAACATCTTCAATAAACATAACAACGCAAACTCCCAATTCTTTATTGACATTCTTAAAGCGACATCTCAAAATACCTCTCTATTTGTCGACGGTCGATGGAAAATAAGCCTTCACTAAAACAGTATAGAGCTAGAAATGGCAATGATTCTGTACCAGTATACAGGTATTTGAAAGATTTTTCGATTTTGTGTCTCAGACAAGCGAGAGATTGCATCTATTTCGAATTTTATCTAAAAACAAGCCCAGGAAACAAGTTGGCAGGAATAAAAGTTGGAATCGTGCAAAGGCAGCGAATATACTATTCTGTAAAGATCGACTTCGTTTTGCATGTTAAGTCGTTGCGCAAATCGAGACTGTCACGGGACTGATTTGCGAATTTGGAGATTTAATTCTGGGAGATATTTTATTTGTCTTGTTTTATATCGTCGAGTCTGAATTCTTTATCACAGCCCATGGTGGAATGGGAAGTGAATAAAATATGCGGAGTGTCTGTTTGTTTGTAAGCCAGATGCTCTGGTCGACATCCGATTCCTTAGAAAATGTTCTTGGTTTTTGGGAATACGTTTCGAACATACCTTTTCTTTTTCTTAGAATAAAGTCTACGACTGTTTAAGAAGAATAATACAGAAAAGTATCGAGATAAGTTCTGATGTATCTAGCATAGTAGTCGATTTCCTAAACTTAATAGTAAAGTAAATATTTTCTGTATCCCTCTTTGATATTATTTGAATCGGTATTAAATTCGACTAATAAAAACAGAGCCGAAGTCGCCGACTTAATCAGTTTGACCTTTGTCTTTACTGAACTAGAAACATATTAAATGGTTTTCTTTGTTCTTTTAACTTACAATTTCAGACTTTCAGGCACAAGTTCAGATTACAGGAGTTTTTTAAAAACCCAAAATGTTCAATTGCATTTTATTCAACTTAGGTGTCAAAACTGAAATTTCTCGATCAGTTTTATATGATAGAACAGTGTAAGCAAACTATGGTAATATCTAAAATGCTTGTTGGAAATCTTTTGACGACTATTCAAGATAATTTAAGCATCAAAATGCGTTTGATTTTAAAGATCAAAGGCCATGGTTGTTTGATTGGAATGTGCATAATACCTACATAAATATTATGTTAAGTAGATAGCTATAAAATACAGTATTATGATTAAATAAATAAACACGTTACACAATCGAGGTAAGTATTAGATTAAATGGAACGAGAGACTTAACAATGGATGAATTTAAAACAGATTTATATACACAACATTTTATTTAGCTTAAGGTAATTTAATGAAGCTTACATAATTATAGGAGATCACCAAATGATCTCACCCCCTATTACATGGGACTCATAACATAAAATAGTGAAAAGTGGGTGTTACATTGCACAGTGGCATTAGGCACCTCTGCCTCCTCCTTCGGAGATAAAAGGGGTGATGTTATCACCAAATGCTTTCAAAGCATGATTTCAAAATACAATTCAGTTTGATTAAAAAAATCATGCAACGTTAAACAGGATGCTACAATTTGAAACATCCGTAACGAAATAAATGTACAATTCCATCAGTAACCAATCACTAACCAGATCCAGAATTCTCAGACTTAAAACAGATTTTTCTTCAAAAAAAACGCTAAAGAAAAAAAAAGCACAGCGGGTGACATTAGTCGACGACGCCGCCGCGTCGCTCTACTAATCTATGTTGACGCGCATCAACCGGGTGACAAGGTATTTCGTCGGGATTTTTCTTCCCATTTCATTAAAGAAGGGTGCCGTTATTACCAACTCAAAATATTCTTTTCTCAAAATTTTGGGGTTTGTTATTTTTGTAGAGGGTGTCCCTGAGTATATTTTAATGTAAGCCCGTTGCTTAATGGTGATTTGAAAGATTAGATCGAATTAGGTACTGTTTATGTTTATTTTGATGGAAAATGTACGTTGTAAACGTGGAAGCTGATGTTAATGTAGTGTTGTGTTTATAATTCTTTTTCTCACCATTTAAACCTTCAATGGACGTCCAGGAACATTTCAAGACCAAAATTAGCCAAATCGGTTCAGTTGTTCCCGAGTTTTAGCGAGACTAACAAACGTAAGTTCATTTCTATTTATATATACGTGGATAGATTATGCTTAATAATATTAATTAAGACAACCGTAATGAGTTAAGTTTGAAACTGTTCTACATCTTATAAGAAGTTTTATACAACGCAGAAGCTACACGTGACCAAACTAACTTGCAAGATAAAATTATTACAACCGAAAATACACCATCTTTTTATTTTATACAAAATATCTATCAAAGAACAAAAATAGAAAACTTTAAAAATCTGGTCGAATATCTGTGTCACAATGCTAATTCAACGTAATAGTGTTATTTCATTACCTAGAAGATTTGATTCAATTTATCTTCCCTTAAAATAGTGCCTGGAGATTGAAAGCAAAATATTCTATCTTCGTTTAATATAATATCGTTAGCCTGTGAATGTTAACGACGTACCTAAAAAGCGGACATTTTATTACATTTTTTTCGCCCTTTTCCGAACAATTTTATTATAATTGAATAGGTACTTGGATTTAAATCATTTTCTAAAGGCGTTACAAATATTTTTAGGTGTTTCCTAGGTTTTTATTAAGTTTAAGTGCTGGAATGTTAGATCTTAAAGTGTCTTATAGAATTCTTGTCTACATAATACCAATAAATATGTTTTAATGTAGTCGATATTATCCTTGGATACCTCCTTAGACTTTGAACATACTTTTTGTTAGCTAGTTAACTTATTTCTCTGGTTAAAAAATAAGTATTGACACAATCAACAGGTTATTTTACAATACTGAGAAATACGCTGCTCATGAGGGAGAACCCCTCTGTGGTTCGAAACTAGTTGAGCTTTTCTACACTAACAATAGGTAATTTTAAGTAAAAGTCGCGGGTTATGGCGATGTCGCGCATGCTGCTCAGAGCAAGAACCCCTCTGTGGATCTAACTAGTAGAGCTTTTCTCAGTATTTTCACATGAGTAGTAGTAGTAATTTAGTATGTCTCACGATAGTTAGTATAAAACAAGTTATTTACTCAAGATCCTATAATCATCAAAAATTGCATACAAAAACATTCTCTGCCAATCTAATATGGCTGCCAAAAACCTCAGCCCAAACAAGGCCAGCCAGTTAGTACAGGCCGCTATTAATAATTATCGCTTAATGTTTCGCGTCAGCCGCGGTAAGCGGATTACATCGCTTGTCTAAGCGGGGGCGACAATAATTGAGACCTGCTTAGGTCTGATAGGACAGAGCCACTTGTGTCGGCTATTTGTAGCGAGGCTCATATTTTTGCAAGGTAGTGTAGAAGGTAGAGGGTGGTTTTATCTAAATTTTGGCATGGTACTCCTTAGATGAGTTTTAAGATGCCTATATTTTTATAAAATGCAAGTGTTTTTGCCAATCATGAAAATTACAAATACAATTTTATTATTATCTATTAGTTTACAAACACACTAAAATTTTGGTCAATATTCTCTAGAGACATAAAAAAAACGTTTAAGTCATAGCAACTGTACTGTGTAGAAATAAGTAACGATTTGTAAACAGAACAGCGACCGACATCGTTATAGTACATTTCGGATCTGTAGTAAATATTTAACGAAGTAAATACACCAAAACGTACCTATGTTCGGCAAAAGTCTTATTGTTATAGAAATACAAAATATTTCAAAAAACTAATACATTTCTATAAATTAACTCGTCGAGTACCGTTATTATAGACACAATTATAGAACAAAAGGTTGCGGTCACCGGTGACCGCTTGGTGTTTGTCAGTTTAATCAATTTCACATAATTAGAAGATCGGATTTCATATTCAGAAGCCCCACTTGCGACCACTTAACTAATAAAACAATCCAAATATAATATACATATTAAATATATAACATAACCTCATTTTAAAATATTAGCCTCTAATTTTACCTTTTATAATAAGCTAGACGCATGAATTACGTGAATTACGAAACGTACCATAATCGCGTTCACAAAGGGAATTATCCTGATGATAAGGATTAATAGGGACACCCTACACGCAGGTGTTGTGGGGAACAAATCCAGCATAAATTTATATGATTTGACACTTGCAAATACCGTGTGTAAAATAATTTTGGCCAAACGTAATTTGATAAAAATATTTTGGTAATTGTTTTACCTATTGCGAATTGTTTTTGTTATTTTGCCTGTAAAGCTGCTGGCCCCATTACGACGGATTATAAGATTAATGTTCATTAATATTGATTGCTGTTTATGTGTGTCAATGCTTAATGATGATTTGATATAATAATATAGTAATGTTAGGCTTTTAGCTTGTAGTTAGTGCTTCCTAATTGATTCCTATGTCTCGCATTATAATGTTGTGTAGTTTAGTTACAGTTACGTATTGAAAAAACATAATGATAGGAAGTAACATAAAAATTAGGTTGTTTACCTCTTTACATGTTACGCCTACCGATAATTTTCGCCTTCTAGTAGTTTATATATTTATAGTATAGTTTAGAGTATCAAAAAGTATAATTAATATATTAGCACTTCATGCACAAAGTGTACACAAGGCGGACTTAATGCCGCAGGCATTTTCTCCCAGTCTGCCTTTAGGTGATGCAGAGAAGAGTGAATGGTAGAAGCAAGAAGCAAGCAACGTTTTAATTGAGGAAATAGAAGATTATACTAACATATTTCACATATGAACATAAACAAATATAATAATAATATATATACCTACACACGAGTACAATACAATATACATGCATACATAGACTCATAGTATATAAATATGAACATATTTCCTAATGCTGTAAATAATTACCGAGTTGAAGTATATGTATCTTTCATGAGAAATATAAACAAGAAAAGCCGCGGGCGATATCTATTTATTGACATAACAAGTACGTTTTTTTTCATCCTTATATATATTTCATGTTGGTTTTTATAAACACTTTATATTAGAGGTAGAAGTTCGCACAACACGAAGTTGCCAGTACGCATTCCGAAGTCGAACTTCTTGCTGTGTACATTGTTCCGTACTTCGCAAACAAGCGCGAAGCGATAGAATCGATTACTCGAACAATATATCGAGTTGATAGACATTATACAGGGTGTTATTAAATTGTTGGGTGATTATTTAAACTGAGATTGTATTAAAGATAATACGTCACTGCTACTGTTTAGCGAAAAAAATGGAATTAATGGATTAGATGGAAAATCATTAAATGACTGACTAAAAACCACGCCGTTCCTTCTCCTGCGCTTCGAGCTGGAGCCCCGTTAACCCGTTAGGTTCTCCGCGACTCCGAATGGATTTATCGGTTAGGATAACCTTATTTCTTTAATCTTGCAATGTATCCAATATTTATGTATTGTATATTAAAAATTTTGTGAGACATATTAAATCGGCTTACTCGTAACTTTTTGAAGAGGAACTCGACTCAGTGCGACAGTCACTGCGTTACCTATTGTCGCATGTCGATTATTATCGCGTTTACTTAAGTTCAAATTATCACCAACTTTAATTCCATCCTGTATATCAGCTATAGCTAGGACAAGTTCCCAGTCTTTACGAGTACCATATAGTCGTATTATTATACAACGATCCCGTATACTTGGTTATATATCGTGTATATATACCTGATATATCATATATATATGTATATGTCGTTTATTATAAATGGCTTCAAGCGGTTCCAAGTTTACGTCAGGTTCAGAACTTCAGTTTACACGTGTTTGTCATTAATAGTTAAGATGTCCTGTGAAAAGATATATATCTGTATATTATGTTGTATTATAACTTGTATTAGGTAAGTAGTGTTTGTGTTGTGCTATTTTAGAGGTAGAAATTGTAATGTAGTGTAATTTAATAGGGTAATTACAGACGTATGTATCTATACTTTGTTATAATATTTTTAGATTGTGTGCTTCGAGCCGCGGTAGCTGCCGAGTCAACTCCTGAGGATTGAAACATATGTTGATTGTGGTTCGAGTGGTTTGTTGCGTGTAGTGTGTGTAATTTGTATGTATCTGCTGCATGAACGTTTATCTACGGGCGGGAGGGCGGTGTTGCATATTGCAAATTCATTCCTTCAGCGGAATAATAATTAAAATATATTCCAAGTTGTTTGTATCACAATGATACTGGAGGTTTAGTCGTTACAACAAGAATTTTCTGGTAGGTTACTATAATACTTATAATTAAAATTTTAACATGTTCTTCTTTCGTTAATCGAAATGTAGTATTAAATTACTTTTGCAATAGGATTTGCCAATGATCAGCAAAGCATAACATACGAATAGCACTCGCTTTTGTGCAGCACAAACGAGTGGAGTATTAGCTACTGAATTAATTGGACAGAACACTTCTGCTACCCAGAGATAACCTGCATCCAATTTGTTCTAAGCAATTAAAGAAAATAGCACCAGACGTCACGTT
This sequence comes from Spodoptera picta, assembly GCA_038387885.1. NCBI lineage: Eukaryota > Metazoa > Arthropoda > Insecta > Lepidoptera > Noctuidae > Spodoptera > Spodoptera picta. The sequence goes on along the minus strand of JAZHFQ010000168.1, from coordinate 705,174 downwards.
GAGCAAGGGAAAACGACGTCATTGCTATGACGTCATAGATGAGTCTAGTACTAAAATGTTTTGCCCTTGTAGGGCACCAAATAGCTAAAGAAAATAACACCAAACTGATACATTGAGAAAGCAAAAATGTCATAGCAGTGACGCCATTAGTACTAATACTTTTTTCTCTGAACGAATACAAGGAGAAAGATTTTATGAAACTACAAGATGCTTGATACTATCTTCATATAATATACGAAATATTTGTAAAGAACAATAGAGTAAAGACATATATATATTGATAGCCTGGCAGATTTTTAGATTCATGTCGAATACGGTATTGGGTGCCATCACCATCCAATTATGACGGGAATACTTTCACGAAAAAATCTTTTCTATATACGGCTATGATATTGAAAAAGCTATAATTTAAAAGATGGTAATACAATCTGATGGTAATAGTTTTGAACCAAATGCTGTTTCAGTTGAAGGTTTTTTCAATAACAATCTAAAACAAATGGAAAAGCAAGTATCAATACCAATAGTTAACGCTTAATGTTTTATTATTAATGATCCTTTTTGAAATAGTAAATGTAATTACTAGAGTATATTAAAAGAATCTATTACTGTGTAGTCTCTTGAAATTGAATTTAATATTCTTCTAATATTGTAGAAAACATCTTCAAACAAGAATTCGGAAAAGAAACGTTCAATAGTTTAAGGAACACCAAGCATTCACGTTTCCGTTACAAATCTCATTATTATAATAATATCAACAAAAGAAAATATTTCCAACAAAAGAAATATATTTTAATTCTTGGACAAGAACCAAATGCTGATACAAAAGAAATACTTCAACATCAAATATTTAGACGCTATCCGAGTCATGCTGAGAATAATTAAATGTTGGACTCAGCGAATTTAAAAGAGGAAACGATGGAAGGTAACAATAGAATTTGCGAGCAACTTGTGACCTATATCTTGGTAGGTTAACTGTCCATATTCCGCGAGACGTCAAGAAAGTATGGGATAACGGGCAATATTGATAAATTATGGGTATTAACAAGCTGCGTTGTTGGGCAGGACCTTTATGGTGGTCGTAACGCTCGCAGGATATCCGCGACTTGATCGAGTGTTCTCAGAATAACTTTTACTCGATTTAACATCGCTGCTTCAGGAATGTTGTGTTTGTAAACATGGTTGATTTTATGACAATCAAATTTATAGATTTGGTTTTATGGAACTTTTCTGAAGTTGAAGCTCAAGATAGGACGAAACAACAAAGATATTAAGCATTGAAAGACTTACGTATGACCTAAAAGATATCGCTGTTATTCTTCAACAAATAAAATATGACGACAATCATAATTTTATGAAAAAGATTCGTGCCTCGATAACTGGGCCGCATCCTGTAAACCCCGTGCATATGGTGACACGGCTCATAAAAGATATAACAACAATAGCAGCGCAGTTATTGTGATTTGTTCAGTTTCTTTGAGAACATCGCTTGTTTAATGCTCTCGTCTCTTCAATGGAGTAAGTTCATTCTGTGAGAGGATCAACTTGTTTATTACTATGACCTACATTTCTACAAGCCTTTAAATGTATGCCAAACACAACTGTGTCAGTAAGTATTGGTTATTTTTTCTTTTGTCTTGTATTTAGATCATTTGTATGCTATCATAGTGTTTCAATTGATGGAGATTGGAGACCTAATTCCCATGATAAATTTAGTCGTGAGGATATTGTCTCTATACTTACTGGTACAAAGACTATAATCTCTGTTTGCAATTAATTAAACGGTATATAACTTGCATCAAAGGTTTCAAAGTTTCTTTGTCTCTGTATAGCAAGCTTATGAATTATACAGATTACCGATGTGTTTTAAGTTGGTTTTAATATGGTAGGGTTACTTTAGTCGTATATATTATAGTTAGTAGGGTACTATATATATTATAGTAGGGTAGAGTCGCGGAGAACCAAACGGGTAACCGGGGCTCCGGTTCGACGTGCAGGAGAAGAAACGAGGTGGTTTTTAGTCAGTAAGAGTCTGACACCTCTCGCCTCACCCAGGCGGGAGCAGTCATTCGATGATTTTCCCCCCTTAAAAAAAGCGTTACTTTATTGGGCCAAAGTAGTGTAATATCTCTGTATACGTTATCTTCAATGACCCAATAGCTATAGTTAAAATATTAAAACTATTACAAGAAAACATTATGGCTATCACAGAACATATAAATAAACATGACAGCTCTAAAACATATCCTTGTATATCCTTACTTATGAATAATTTGCTGGAACAAAATTAACGATACCTCGCCCTTTATGGTTGTTTAGTGTATTAGCTTTATGTGTAATGAAATTGTAACGGCTGGTCTCGGCTTACTGTTGATCGTAACATTAAATCTAGCCTTGGGCTTGTTTTATGATCAGCTGAAATAGCACATTCTCTATTTTCTAATAGTTTTCTCTAAGAGGCCTTTTAGATAATAACCTTTGTGATATTAATTCTAGTTGTTTTGCTAGTTGTTCTTGGTTGTTATTGAATTTGTTGTGCTATTGAATTTGAAACTCAAATTATTGTTAGAAAGATTCTTCATTTAGCCAAAATTAATGGCAATGCTTATTTTTTGTTTATAAAACATTTCCTCGTCAATAAATATTGGTGTATATTCGATCCTCGAAACTTATTCTATGGCTTCGCAACCTTCAGGGTTATCAGGATCTCGCGTATCATTATTAATTGCTGTTAACTTTACGTCCTACTTAAGTTTACCTTGTTTACGTTCCAAAACAAGTAAACAAAACTCGGTACCTTATTAAAATTTCTTTTGAAGCTCTTAACTAATTGCTATGTAAACTAACACGAAGTTGTCGGGAAGTTAGCTCACACAAGCCACTCGAACCCGACAGCTGCCACGAATCAAATTAATATGAAATTCGCGAAACAATTTAAGTTTTAGTTAACACTTTAAATTTCCCAACGGAACATTATTTTCTCATAAATCAACCCTTCCGCTGCGCACGGCGGGTCTTTCAGGCCCTATCGGTGAGTCTACGAACGACCAATCCCAAGTGATTAATTGATTAATCAGACGGTTTCAGAGTAATTTTAATGATTTATTACTTCAGAGTTACATACAGTTCTTTAATTAATTGTAGTTTTCAAGTGATGTGGCAGGAAAGTTGAGGATTGTGCGGTTTTTAGATTAGTAAGTCTAACCCTAACTTCAAGGGTTTTATGGCGGATTAATTCCTTTTCATTTATTACTTAGAAAAATCTGGTTGGTACCTCTAGATACTTCAAATTTAATTTCCTACTATAGATTACACTTTATTTATTAGAAAAACACATTACATTTTTCAACCATCAAATTACGATGCAAAAGCAAATTTACTCAATTCCAAGACAAAATAACTTATTTAACTGACACTGTTTAGACACTCATTTGTTTGTTGCCTTTAATAATGACTCTGAGATAGGAAATCACAAGGAAAAACAGAAAATAAAATGGCATTTCGGACCGAAGACGTGACATCAAACGGCGATCGGGCGATGCCTAATGTCAATAGTACGTTTACAAAGACCCGTGGATTTCTCTGAATCAATTTCAAAACGTTTAATTGGCCCTCGGCGACATCGGGAAGGTAAGACCATTGAGTATGGGGTTTTTTAGGCCTTTTCAATGTCGGGCCCGGTCTTCGTGGCGGCGTGTTCACTTGGGGTGTTAAAAGTATTATATATTTTTGATTTTGTACTTCTGTTTGTTGATGACACGTTTTCTCACTTTGATAGTGCACAATAAAATTTAAACATCAGACTAAAAATGTTAATGCAGCCATGCTTATGTTTAGATGGCTCAGCGCTTGGATTTAGGTCAAGTTTTAAAAAGAGCTCGAGATTTAAAAGAAGAAAACATTAGTCCTATTTCAATTTAAATTAACGATCAAGTTCTATCGTTCCAGTTACTGTCTCGTTACAACGGGTCTCAACCAAATGAAGATTAAAAAGTAAAAAGACTTTAATAGATAAGAAAGAATGTATTTTAGGGAAAGTTTTACAGCGAAATATATTCAATTAAGTATTGTCAGTTAATTCACCAGAAACCGTCAATACCACAAACTTTCTTAACTGACGCACCCTTCAGGAAACGGATACAACAATATCAGGGTGGAAATTGATACAAATGATTTGACAATTCACATCAACATGCGCTCATATTGAAATCGTTTGTCTCACTCCCGCCTGTGATTAACAACAGTAACTACGTACAGTGTGATCATTGATATGCTAAAAAGGAGCATTTTTGTCGCCGCCCCCCAACCCACATGGCGCGTTGCATTTTGTCTCAATCATTGTGTCTGTCCGGCCGGTAAATCTGACTATTCGTTTAGAAGTTCGAGTGCGGCCGAGGGGACACGTTTAAAACGTCCGTAATCAAATTTGACTCGAGTCTTTAAGGGTTAAAGCCTTCGACTTTGAGCCGCCCTAATAAATTATATTGCCGACAAAACTGCTCCCGAGTGCGACACAGCTCGTTGGTTCATCTAATTGGTCCAAATTTGAGTCGACCCGGCTTTATAATTGGGTCGAATTCGGGTGCCTTATGCGTCTGGAAATTAGTTGAAATTCGAACATTGGCTGGATTAGGAGTGTGTACCGCCACCGCAGCACTAATGCGTCCCCAGTCAAACATACGTAATAAGTTTTCATTCGTAAAGTTAATGAAGATACGTACGTATACGAGAAAACAAATTCGGTGCCCAAGTTTCGTGGGTTTGACTTACAAGTTTGGTTTGAATACAGTAAATTCTTGCTTAATTAACGTGCCTGCCGCTCGCGCCGTCTCCGTGCCGTCGACGTGCCGTAACTTCGTCTTGTGTGCCTTTCCTTTGCGTATTATTTCCACGTAAACGCGTTTCCGTTCCCAATTATAGGTTCTTGTTGAACGCATAGTTCCGAATACACATTTGTTACGACATATTCCGACTATAATAAACAGACATTGTGAATGTGCCAATTTTCTGTTATTCTGCTGGTGGGTCCCGAAACAGGTCGTAAAGTGTAAGACTTTTTTGGCACGTGTCGTGTTATTTGGGGAGCTTAGGGCAGAAGTATCCGCAACATTAACTTAACGTTTTACGAGTTTCCGTTATACCGAATTAGAAGTGTTTACCATCGTTCAACAAGAGGGAAAACTTGCGAATTATCAACGGAATCACAGTTTGTTCAGAGAATTCCTTGAGAAAGCGAATTCCTGAAGATTCCCAATTAAAAGCTGAGACACTTGGGCCGTGGAAGTTGGTACAAAGTTCCAAATCTTGGCGGGGCGTTACTGGGAAAGAATTCCTCACTAATTAGTATAAGTTTATGCATTCGGAGGTGGCGCGAGTTCCCCTCCACTAGTTCGGGTGAAGTTTTAATTACTCGCATGCTGATTGGCCTGTGTTCCGTCAGTCACGTTCTTTTTGCTCGAGTTTTGTGTGATGAACTGATGAAGTTTGGTTTTTAGGGTTGATTTTCTAGTTTTGCTTTTCTTGTTCCGATTCGGATGTTACGCATTTTAGAGCAACGGGTGCTGAGGCGAGATGACCTAGCTTTTTGCTTGTCTTTGTGTAATTTTGTCTAAATCATGTAAAACACAACACAAATTGTTTCAATAACGTATTAGGCACATCTGTATTACTCATCATATTATTTAGTTTTATGAAACAATCAGAACAAATTTTCCGAATTCCTAACAACATTTCCAACTCAGATAGAGTAAACATTAAGGGCAATAGACTAATAAGACCTAATGAAACTCAATCTGACAATAACAATATTACACACAATATAGCAACATTTCATACTAACAGTAGTTGTAACTACTGACGTAACTCATAAATGCCGTAACTCCGAAACGCCGTATCTCCCTAACTCGTACATGCAATTACCGCACATATTATTATAGTTGTACATACGATTATATTAACATTAGCGTGTCCAGAAGTGGCTGGGAATAATATTTTTGGGAAGAGTGCTGTAATGAATTTATCGTGGTCCCTGTCTCGCTTATTACGTTACGAGATTGTTTTTAAAGATTTCTGGAAATGTGGACTTGTATTTTTGTATAAAAATGTATAGTTCTCGATATGCTGTTTTCCTTTAGGCTTGGTTTTTGTTAGAGACATAAGAGATGATATGTAGTATATCCATGTTGTTAATCATATCAGTGGGTTGTTATGCATGTTAAATAAAAATTAAATAAGTGTCTGACAAGGACCTCGAAACTTAATTCCAGTGCTCAACAACATTTGCGGTCATGACACGAATGAGCCAGCAAAAGTAAAACACATCCTGTGACCCAAAAAGGAAAATAGTAGGTTCCAGAGAACGGACAAAAAGGGACTAACAAAACTCAACATTGAAGAGTTTCATGTGATTAACAAGCATGATTAAAATCCTGTCTCGTATTCAGCGACGAGAATCGTGAACCTTAATTTAAAAGGAGATATCTTAGTGGTAGGGATTTACAATATTGTAGGTTAAATTACATATTGCGTATATACTAGAAAATCCCGAATTACTCTCGAGATAACTTCAACTAACAACCTCACAGGCTGTCGTACAATTACTTATCTCAGAAAGTCTTATTAAAACCAGTCTTATTTACTTTACATTTTCAACCTTCTATGTGGGATACTCATTTTATGCAAATCTCGATATCGCGCTAGCGAAGGTCCCTACTATCAGACGTCATTCCACTTCCACTGTCATTTGAACCCTTAGAAGACTATTTCGAGTTTAGCGATAAGGTTCGGTCGAGTAGCTTAGTATGGTATTTAACCCTATCTCCGACAAAAACGCTGAAGATATGCAAAGTTGGGGACGATTAAAAATAATTAGCGTTGTTCAGAGTCCTTCGACAGGGTACAGAGTTAGGTCCTCGGTTGACTTGGCTATGCTTGCAGTGATAGTGAGTGTATCGCTGCAGGAAAGAAAGGGGAGCTCGTTAATTATCCGGCTCTTTGTTATGAATAATGAATCGAGAATGAATTACAGGTAAGTATGACTAGACACGATTTATATGAGGAAAAGAAAAACTTTCTCTGTGTTATTGTAGGATGGTTACCTTATCTGTTAAATTAAATTAAGAGCCCTTGGCAAGTTTAAGTTTTGGTCGAACGATTTCACTCAAAATACAAAACAATATTGGAAATCCTCTCACAAAACTCAGCCTTTAACAGAAGCCAAAAGCTTATTTCTCCAATGCCAATCGGAGACAAGCGCTGTTCTAAAACCAAAAAGCGACGAGGCAAGTCGAAGTTGGATTGCGCTTTTTGTGACACTCCCAAGTCTCAGATTAAATATAAACTTTCCCCCCATGTTTGCTTCAGTTACGGCAATATCCGCGCGGGGCGCTGTCAAGTTGGCAGACGACAATTTGTCAGTTCCCCGTGCCACGTCGCCGTCGCGTCGTCGTGTCGTCGGCTGTAACGAACGTAGTTATGTCTGAGGCTTTGTCATATTAGTTCATGGTTGAGATGAGTACGCACGGAATGGGAGAAAATGCTACGTCAACTTGTATTACGAAGTTACTTAATAGTGCTGGGGTTCTTATGTTATAATTTGGATGAGGTAATGAAACTATAGAAGTAGTTACCTAATGGATTCGTAGTACGCTTTTATACGAGCGATTAAATGGATACGGCTTCATTATCCGGGTGTGTACGAAGTCGAGCACTCATAGGACTTGTCCAAGGTCACTCACTTTGGTTCTTAGAGGGTGTAGTTTACTAAAGCCAATAATCCTAGTTTATTATTATTGTGATAGATACGCGCACTATCCCTTGAAAACGAAGAACTGGCTTCAGTATTAGGATTCCCCTTTCTTAAGCGGCAGTGATAACACGACCTAAAAATACGCCAAGAATATAATTCAAAGGTCGTATAATGAAAATAATTTTGATTACTACTGGGAATATAAAATACAATATTGATTTCCTTCCAGTAAAATGTAATTTAAGGGCCCCGAATCCGCTCTTGGATTGTTAACTCAGGAGTAATCAACCATTATTGAAGTTAAGAATTTGTAACACGAGCTGTAATCATATTTCATTCATCATTCCCCGATGCAATCAAAAATTTTACTCTTTTCGAGAACTTCGTTTAAACCCTTTTCATTGAAGCTCTTTACTGAGGTCCTTCGTTGGATTGTCATTCTTTAGAAGTAATGAAAGTTTTACAACTTGGACGTGCGTATTACTTTAGAGTCCAGGTTCTTTTATATGACTTGGACCTAGTAGATTAAGTGCTGCAAAGTTTTTAGTGCCAAGTTAGTGAATTTTAGTGTATTTTCTTGACGTTGTTGTCACTGTCTATTAGAAGGGCGTTGAACTTAAATAAATTGCGTTTTGGGATCTATCAATATAATAATGATCTTGTTAGTTTATATTGGTAGCTTTATTGTTAATTCTTTGGTGTATAGGGGTGGTTTCATACTTGCTCATAATAAAAAAATAGGACAATAAAGACTGTCCAGCCAGGGCTTAAGAGATTCAGTATAGAAATACTAAATTGAAATCGAATCGGCCATGTATCTTCGCTAAAACTGTACCTATATCTAAATTTTCATCGGCCATTTTGATTAAAACCGCTATTGTCTGCGGCTATCAATGAATAAAGGAATATGATAAAGGAGAATGGATAGCCAGAGGGCGAATTAAAAAAAACAGCTACCAGAAAATCCACAAAAGAAATATTACCTATTTCTTTTAGCTGGCAACGCGGTAATCACATTTGCTTTGTTCATTTCGGCCCTTTCATTCGCTTAATCGCGTTATTTCGGACTTTTCTAGAACAATCTTTGTGAGCGTTTAATTTACGAGCGGTTGCGTTAGCGGGTGCTTTTGGAGATTTATATACAGCTATGCGTTCAGGATAATTAAAAATGTGGAGAATTTTTGTTCATTGTTATTTTAGTAATACCACCCTTTATTGTGTTTATGGTGCATTGTAGAAGAGATATTTTGGCTGTCGGCGCAGATGTGACATAATCCACATTTTTTCGTGTTTCATTTTGCGAATGATTTTGAATTAAGGCCGTGTTTTGCGAAGATGTGAATGTTTGCCTGCGTAGTCGTAATTTAGGTTACCGTAATGTAACTGATATGAATAATATTGTCTAGTAAAGTTTTTTCTAAATAGAAAACACAGTCGTACATATTATTTGTGAATACTTAATGTTTGTCACAAACGTTTCTATGAATATTGCATACTGCACTGATTTCTAAGGAAAACTGTTGGTTTACCTACTAACACGGATACATAGTCATTATTATAATTACTGGTAAAGTAGTACCTTACTGATGACTGTGGTGGCAATTTGATAGTATTTGCAATAATATAATTTTTATATATAAAAAAAATGTTGCCCTATACTAGGATTGTCTCCTGTGTCGTTGAGTGACTTTTACAACATAACATAACATAACATCACGCCTTTTATCCCCAAAGGGGTAGGTAGAGGTGCACATTATGCCACTGTACAATGTATAACCCACTTTTCACTATTTATGTTATGAGTCCCACGTGATAGGGGGTGAGCTTATTGCCATATACCGGACACAATTCCAGACTCCGTACTACTACTGAGAATTTTTTAAAAACCCAGTAATACTTTGCCCGACACGGGAATAGAACCCGAGACCCCTTGCCCGGCCAGTCGCACTTGCGACCACTCGGCCAACGAGGTAATCTGACTTTTACAAACATACAATTTCACATTCACATGACATACAAACTCCAAACAACAATTTGTGGATCACACAAAGTGTGGTTTGGTGCGGGAATTGAACCCGCGACACATTGCATGGCAGCCGGTTGCCCAGGCACCACATCAACCTTGCAGTCGATATAAAACTACAGGCGAATGTAAATGAAAGAGGTTCGTATTTTATTTTCAGTTATTTTCTTGACATATTTTATTCGACACCAAAAAGTGACGTAATATTTAAATATCGAAGATCATCACCTTAAAAAGTAGTTAAGGCACTTATTGTATCATCAAATCCAGGCACAATTTAGTTTAAAATAAGTTATAATAAAGTTTGACAAATGCGTTCCACTTGGATGTAAAACTTCTAATTTTGTTTCCCATCACTATTTCCACCTTGGACCACAAATGTTTGTGTGAGACATTGAAGAAGGAAGGATGTGGGAGAGGCAGCAAGATACTTGTCCCGGAAACTGAATATAGGTAATTTACCATTGGTTTCATATATGTACCTCTATTATTACGTTTGCCCAAAAAAACTCGGGGAATTAATCGGTATAGTCAAGAATTATTTAGTGAAGTTCATTTCGTTAAGTATAGATTTCGTTTCATGTCGATCGGTAAATACAAATGTGAATAATAAAATTGAAGGTTCCAAATAAAAAAATTCAACACTTACCTAAAGAATAAAATTTGGTCATCAAATCGGACGCATCTATTCCCAGAAATATTGAATCCTACTATTTTTGATATATATCATTTCAAAGAATAATAATTATCTACTTTTACTGCAGGAATAAAAAAAATATTAAAAAAATAATTTGGCTTGTTTCAACAGCCGGCAGAGACGCGAACTTCCAAAGTTAAATCGTTCAAAGATTTTCCCGCCCTTGTTAGGAAAAAAAATGGCGGGCGACGTATCTACTTAACTCGTCGAGTACCGGTTTTGTAGACACAATTATAGAACAATAGGTTGCGGTCACCGGCGACCGCTTGGTGTTTGACAGTTTAAATGAATGTATACGAAAACTTCATGAATATGTAACTGATTAAGAGGATATACAAGCTTTAATTTACATGCTGATCACAGAATAAAACATAAAGGATTTAATTAAGAACTCTTTGCGATACAGATAATACATATTTGTTCATTGTTATGTAGTCTGTGGCTTTTGCAGAGACGTTAATCAAAATAAATGGCCGATGTGTCATTCGAAGTTTCTTATAAAGTGTATTTGTAAGGTTAAGGTAAATTTGAGGTCACTGTGCCAACGGATTTAGTAAGTATTGAGGTTACATTTTTTTATATATATTACATGGGACTGACGTTTGACCACGTTTTCTTATACGTACAAACTTTAATGCCTCCACGATGACTGTAATATCTTTTGAAACTTCACATAGAGTACGCATAATGTAGATTTACGAATGAATTCATGCACAGTACAATGTTTTTAGGACAAATTTTCAAGTAGACTTTGCAATAAAACTGCGTAATCAACATCACAACTTTATCCTTAACTAGCTACTTCCGCGTGGTTTCACACGCTCTACTTAGTTTCTTTTGGTCGTAGCGTGATGTGTTATAGGCTATAGCCATCCGGGATAAATGCGCTATCCAACACAAAAAGAAATATTCAAATCAAACTTGTAGTTACGAAGATACAAACAAACAAAAAACAAACTCTTCCGTTTTATATAATAGTATAAGATAAGATTGTAATGCGGATAACGCAATTTCCAATGACAAATTAATACTACATTTTTACGTCCATACCTATACATGATTATACGGTATACTAGGTGCATAACTTCGTTCCTATGACGTCATCCTCTCAGCATTTGCTCCGAGTGCATTGCAACGTGACCCGATAGGCAATGCACCTTTGTTTGTGCCATTAAGCGAACTGCACACGTTCTTCTAAGAAATATAACGCATAAACTCTGAATTCTAATGTTGGGACTACGTTTCAAGTCAATTGCAGTTAGATTTACTGGAGTTTGGCCAGTGAATCATAGAGCCGGAATTTATCGATGTTTATTTTGAATTTGGATTTGGAATTATAGTTTGAATTTGGTTTGATACCATAATTACTTTCATTTTTGTGATATTTTTAAATGTTTGTTTTATAGGTACGCGCATGTAACAGCATCGTATCATAATATAACATTAAATTGGTGTACATAGAGATCAAAATAACAAAGCAAAAGGTTTATTCTGAAATATAGAATTTCAAGTGTACATGAAAGAGATTCTCTTTAAGCATTTTTATTAAACATTTTAAAGTAGGTAACTATAAAATTGTGTATCGGTTACCAACTAAAGACGTTAATATGTTAATCCAGTTGTTACTTTTATTAAATTCAAAAACCTAATACAATCCCAACGCAATAGATATTTTAATAGATGTCATAAAATAAACAACATCTGTATTGAAATTAAAACATTTAAACTAAATCACATTCTTTCTTTATAAAAATTCTTCAAACGTTCTACAAATAAACTTTTTATTACCACTTCGAAAAAGGAAGCCAGACAATCGAATTTAAAAAATCATTCGAACAAACGCTTCCATTTTCAAATTTAAATTGTCTAGAGCCGCCCACCTGGCAATGATGTCATTGGATTAGTGTTGTTCCCTAGTGATTGCTATCGAATGCAACATCGATTGGATCTTGGTATCCGTTATAGCTGGGTAATCGAATAGTTTGCGATCCGTTCGCGTGTTAAATGACCACAATTCATTTTGAGTTATGTGACTTTGTCTCGTTTAGTTTTGTTTATAGGCATTTGAGTTGCTTTATTATATGATAGGCCCTCATAATTTATATTATTAAACTTTTTCTTTTTACACATTGACGCTAACGAGAAGTGTGTTTTGTAGATGACTTATGAATCATTTACATTGCTAAATATAAATGGTATTTTTAGTACGGTAGTCTAAATTGAGTTTATACACAGTTCTATACTTCAATCTATAAATATCTATGAGAGACATACCTATAAATTTAATATGACATCACCGCAGACGCGACAATTTTTTGCCGTCAGACTCGATCGGAGTTTGTCATTAAATTGCAATGTGGCTGGCAAGATTTATCAACCCCATAGAAATATGAACTCTACTCTCGAACAGTGACAGTTCAAAATCTCTAAGCCAGTAAATATGCGAATCCGTATAAAGCTAGTTCGTGTGACAAATCGAATCAGAATTAGAGGCAGTCGATAAAATTGCCGATTGATAACCTCAAGAGTTTCCGTGTAACTTCAGATAATGCTGAAATTGAAAGTAGTTAGAGTAATAAAGGTAATTTTATTGAGTACCTTGGTACCTTTTTGTCAGAGACACTGACATTTATTTGATAGGAAAACTTTTTCTAGGTAAATAAACGAAATTGGATAAAGCTGTTATAAATAAAGAAAGAACATCTGAACCAACTTTAGGTTGACATTTACGAAAAATAAACAAGACTGTTATGTAACAGCTCTATGTATATGTAGAAAAAAAAACTAAAAATAAGTGCGATTTAATAAAGTCTTGTTTTGTCTACCCTGTGGGTTGTGGTCAGCGATTCTTTTGTTTCGTCGCAGTAAAAAAACGGTTGAGCTCGTAAAAATGTAAATTACTGTAAAATCGTGTGCGTGCAACACTATGCAGGCACTGCCCGGCTGCAGGCTGGTCGTGCGGCCATGTTTGGTCCACGATATTTTTCTCGGCGCGAAATTAACTTTCTTCTTTGCTTACTTTGTTGGTCGTGCGTTATTAAAAGTAGACCTTTTTGTTTCAATTGTGGCTTTATTATAAAGTAAGTTTAAATTAACTTTTTCGGAATATTCTTACTTTTTAATAAACGATTTGGTTCCAAATTAATTTATCTAAGAGTTTGATTTTCATCTTGAACTTTGCTTGTTTTAAGTTTTGAATGACTTTTTGGGTTTTCGTTATTAAGTATCATTATTGTCTTTTACACTTAGCAGTCTTCTCTACTTCTTTCAATGTCATAACCAATTTTAGGGCTAAAATTATTTTTTAGATACAATTAGTATTTATATTACAATTATAACGATTACATTAAATAATAATATCTCGAGTTCAACGACCCATAATGGCAGTGTTTCTAACAAAGGGCTACAAATGAGAAAGATTTCTAATTTCTATTGTAACGAGGTGACCGACCGAGCAGAGATTTTCAACTGGACTGAGCACGTTTCTATGCCTTGCTTATACTACGCTACTTTTACATCCTGCATAAATGCATTGACAAATCGAATGGTTTTGAATAATAGATATTTTATTATTGCAATCGATTGATTTATATCGATAAAAAGTCAATTAATCGCCATATGAGTTTTACACAAAAACTTAAAACTATTTGCCGCTAAACTTGGTAAACCAATTTGCCAGATATTGACATTTTATTTATCTCGGTATCTCTGGTCTCAAATATAGGCGGACACAGTCTAATTCCCAACGATCCTCAAAGTAGTAATCCCCAAAAGGCCGGTAACGCACTTGTATCGGCTCTGGTCTACTGGGTGTCCATGGACGACGCCGATTGTTTACCATCAGGTGATCCGTCTGCTCGTTTACCGACTTATGCCATAAAAAAACGTCCTTGCACAAAATGATAATTAGAATTAAAATAGGAGAAGAGTTAGCAACCGTGATACCTAATAATACTTTGTTTTCAAAAATCCAAAATTCGAGTCTAGTGAATAGCAATCTCCAATACACAACACAAAGAACTAGACGAAGTTTCCTAAATTAAAATTCAACGTATACTACAGGCTAAACACCGGAGCAACTAAATTATCGAGCGTTGCGTAATACAATAGCCTTTTCACACATCTAGTGTATTCTCGAGGGCATTTCGCGTCCCTATTCAACTGAAACAAAGCATGGCTCGACTTTTAGCAGGGTTAATTAAAATGTCAACAGCACTTATTAATCAAAACGACAGTGGCGTTCGGACGGTTTGGGTGCGTCGTTTTGTTGCTTACGTTGGCAGCATTGAATTTAGTGTTGGAATCTCTGCATTTTGATGTTTGTTAGGTTTGCAGTAACTGTAGTGTAGTTTTAGGTGTTCCATTTTCAATATTAAAGCGTAGACTGCGAATGGAAGCTGACGTAGTTATTTTTCTTTTTATAACATTTTAAAAGTATAGAGCGATATACTGAGAATGCTTGCGTTGTGTTTCGTCGTGTGAGTGAGGTTACCGGAGGCCCAATTAGCCCCCCCCCCCGCGCGCCCCAAACTCCTCAAGCCCTGAATCCCCAACAATCTTCAAACACTTAATTCTGGTCTTGGCCTCTGGTGTTCCAGGTGTCCATGGGCAACGCCGATTGCTTACCATCAGGTGATCCGTCTGCTCGTTTACCGGCTTATGCTATAAAAAAAGAAAAGCCCTATCTGAACTCTCTTGTTTCTTGGTACCAGGCAAAACTGTATTTCTTACTTTTTGTATATTAATCTAGTAACATCAAAGTACCGCAATCCACTGACTTCAGTCAAATTATTTTGTATGAAAGCAAAATCATTATAATATTGAGCAGGATCATTTACAGTTATCGACCAAATAAGCGTAATTTAACTTCATAAGAAGTTGTTCAATTTTCCTACATACTTCTTTAAGTATCTAAAAACGCACTGTCATCAACATCATCATCCTAAACCCTATTTATATTAGCCATAAGGTCCAAAAAGTTCCTGTTCCTAGAATATGGATGAAGTAGAGACCAACTGAAAATTCAATTAAGCCACTAGGACCTCTGTTCTGGCTATAAATTGGGTCGTATATTTGAACTGGGCCTTAAGCGACGTCCTAATTAATGTACTTATCGTTCAATTCCTTTTTATCATTCTCTTTTAGCAAAATATCGCGCTAATTTTCAGATATTTATTCTGTTGGAGCTGTTGGTTTAAAATTGTATTATTGTTGGCTTTACGAGTACCTAAAAGTATTTTTTTATTCATATTTAACTTAAAATATCAACAATTAACGCAATATACAAACTTTGGCAAGCTCTTCGTCGAATATCAGTGTCATATAACCTGTATCGAACCTGCAGCGACGTCTATAATAGCCAGTTTCTTTTCCAATACGCTAAAGGTTTAAATTTTGCTAATGTTTTCATCTAATTTGTAGTTCGTCGTAATTTCATTATTCAGTTTTAATTACTTTTGCCTTTGATTGATAGGAATTACCTGCCTGCGTCTAAAGCAATTTACAAGGGGAGAAAAACAATTATTTTCATTTCCTGTTTGATGCTGTACTCTCATTTCCGAAAACGGATGAAGAATTTTCAGTAAAAAATGTTTCTGTTAATGACGCTAAGAGGCAATATTTTTTTAATTACACTTTTCTTTCATTCTCTTGCCTTCACATTAAAGATTAAGTAGAACACCTGAGATGTTTAATATCACAAATAAATCCCGAGAAAAGTCAGGGGCACGATAAAGGGATTTCATATTAATATTTCCCTTACTGACCCAAAAACGATCATCTTTAATACATTTACACAACAGCTGTTATTAAATAAATTATCGCACCCACATCACGCGTATGGCCTGTAGGCTAGCTGTGACGTTGTGGCTACGTCATCAATCACGTGGGTCATGGAGGGGTGGAGGGGTATATAAGTAGGCGACAGCGCGGGGCGCGGGCATTCTTCATTAGTGAATCGCGGAGAGCTCACGTCGACGCTAACATATTAATCATAATAGGTCTTCTGCCTTATTACTCTTGGCTTTCCCTACGTGTCATTGGTTCAGTAATGAATGAAAGGAAATGTTATTAATCAAAGATTCTAATATAGCGTGTATGTTTTGTTTTCCTCAACGTAATTACAGAGGAAAAAGCATAACATCCTTCATCGGGAGATTTCATTCCTAAAACAATTCATTTTCATCTGTATCAATCGTTTCCCAATACCAAAACGTTTTATGGCTAAAACCAGATTTAGAAATTCCTAATTATTAATTTCGTTCCACTAAACTTGTCTATATTACAAAGACAGTAACTTACTCTAGTCCTATCTTTTTCAATCAACATCCCATCTAAAAATACCGTCACCTCTTCCTCTAACGTCACGAGCCCATTAAAACCTTTTAATTTATTATTTGAACTAGCTTCCTCTTGTGTCATCGATAGGGTATGATTTAAAGCATCCTTCCCTTTGTTGAAAAAGTTCATTCAATTAAGTCTGAGGCCGTTTGGAAACCAAAAGTATGATAAATCATCATTGGGTGGTGGAACCTCTTTGAAAGGGATTGTTTTGTCTCTGATTGGTGGGCGGGTCGCTCTGCGGTTATTGGTTTTTGAATGCTACCTGTAATGTTATTGTGGTTAGGACTTAGTGCTAATACCCTCAATTATTTTGGTCAGTGTTTAGAACTTTTAGTTTTGCACGAATAGATTTTGTGTTGTGATGCTAAAGTAAGTTTAGTCTATGTTCAGGTTTTCTAAAAGTGAAATATAGAATTCTGCTTGATATTATTAAAAAACTAAGAGTATTGAGATTTGTGTTGTTTTGTTGACATTAAAGCTAAATTTCCCATAAAAGTAAATAGACAAACAGAGTACAAAACCTTCGTTCATGTAATCCTGATTCTCACATTTTTCATTTTCTATGTCGGGTTAAACCACAATAGGGTAGAACTTCGTTCCAACCCCGAACCCCATACAAACCCATCTCAATCACTTGACCCATACAACGTATACAGCCCTACAGGGTGATGAACAGCTGACACACCATTTTTATCCAACCCTTGCCCAAAACTAAACTGAGCATAAAAACAGAACGCAATTTTCGATATCTGTTACCGTTTTTGTTTGGCGATACAAAAAAGTTTTCACTCAAAGGCAACAATGTATTAGGCATTTATCGATGTAACACTGCCCCTTCAGAAGTAACTAGGCGAGGGTGATCTGATACCAACAACGAAAGAAGTTGGAAGCGTGTGACTTGACTTCTTAATTCACCCCTACCATGAATATTTTGGTGATATTGAAGTTTTTTCGGTAAAAAGAATGGAATGTTTCACGTTAATATCATATTGTGTACGTAAAGGCACGTAGTGCAAGCAATATTTATAAGATGTAAAATGCATGAAGTCGTGACGAAATTAAGTTTTAAGTCTACATGTATACATTTTGGAAATTGATCAGTGGAGTCACTTTCGAAAATCAGTAGTGTTTTCTTTATTTTTTTTAAGGGGGGTAAATCATTGAATGACTTTTCCTGCCTGGGTGAGGCGGGAGGGAGTGTCAGACTATTACTGACTAAAAGTTGGGTAGGTACTGATGAATTTCCTCGAAAAACTCTTGGTTTTTTCCCTAGGAGGTTTACTTACTCGCTCATTATTCACGTTTTTCTTTCGAATTACCGTAGTAACGGCTGTGTAACAAAAATTGGCGGGTACCGTACGCGACAATGCAAGCGTAAAGTAGGGTGAGTGAAACGTACTATTTTACTAAAGTAATTCACTTGTTAGAACTTGGTAGAAGGAATTCGCAAAATAAAAAGTTCAAAGTGTGTTCAAGTAAAATGTTTGTTGGCCTTTCGGTTTTAGAGTCTGTTTTTATTGTCTTTTAGTTCTTTTGTAGCAAAGAAGGAGATGAAAGAATGAAGTTCTTATCTTGCTTTTCGGAAGTAAAGAATTAGGTAAGGAAGATTTATGTTGTCTCTCCAATCAGAATCTACATAGTTTTTTCCTGGGTTAGTGGTAGTAATACAATTGTGAATCATTTATCTGTGATTAAGACATAATTTACAATATTTCTAGTCCCTGAATAAGTCCTACAAAGTCCATTCTCACGTATTAAAAGTGTATCAACATTTCAAAAACGCCTATAGTCCTATACAAAACAAAAATGCTAAACAATTTCACTAAATGAATCGCTTTTTACAGCAACTCAATAAACGTGTATTTTACGGTTACCATTCAACAACTCACGCCTCAATGCTAATTCTGGCACAAATTACAACAAAAAAGCGCTGTCGTAATAATTTTGTACGTCCGTGTGACCTGCTTGTAAAACCCAAAGGATATATAAAATAAAATATAAAAGGAACGCTCGGCTGGGGAGGCTTGCGTGCCATACACCGGTGATCGCAACCAACGATAGTTGGCACGCGAGGCGCACGCGCACTACCAACCTTCCTGACACTATGACTGATCAGCCCACTGTCAGATTACTTTAATTTATGGACAAGATGGCCGCCATTGTTTCCTTTTTATCAACTATTTTACTAGCATGCTTTTTTATCGCTCCAAAATACAAAGTTTCCGTAAGTTTTTGTTATGGTTGCAAAGTACACTTTGCATTTAATTAGGGATATTTGTGTTTTCTGATGCTCACAAATTATTTTAATAACTGCGCCGTGTAGCTGGTATTACAAAGCAACTGAAGTGGGTTATCAGTAAGATCTTTGTAAAACCCGGCTATTAAAAAGTTAATTTACACTTGGCAGACGGTGAAATTACATGGCTATCTCACCATGCACGGCAGCTTTAGTTGCATATTTCGGAAACAATTATTAAGTGGAATCTCTGTCATCACACTTCCTCCAAAGACGCTATATTGCGTGATGTGGACAACACCCTTTATTAATTCAATTAACGCAACATAGTACTTACCGAAAATCATTAACGATTACAAATCTCTAGTGGTGCATTCGATTTTTAAATGGCACCTGTCGCTCGAGTGAACCAAGAATCGAGTATTCGTAATGATCGATTATTTTTTCGTAACAGCATATGCCATTTAATTTATGTAAACTTGGCGCGAAGAAACTCGCTATCAATGGACGGGATTGCGTAATAAATTCTCTTTAACACGTAACGAGACATCGAATGTGGAGGTTTTTGTACAATCGAGTTCTCGATTCCGAATGCCAAAATGTCAAGTTGACGTTTCATATAAAAAAGTTTCGCGTGTCGTTCGTTGCAGCTCCACATGAGCTTATTAAGATGTCGAGTTTTTGCAGGAATGAAATCACGAAGCGTGTTCTTACTTTTTACTTTATAGTACTTTTAATTGGTTAAATGAAGGAGTTTTTATTAAGTTAAAAGTCGAATATACATTTTGATTGGAATACGTACGTTAAGATATTTGTTTATTTATTTTGATTTTTATTAACTCGTCGAGTACCGGTTTTGTAGACACAATTATAGAACAATAGGTTGCGGTCACCGGTGACCGCTTGGTATTTGACAGTTTAAAAGCGACAACTTTATTCTAACAACCTTATTCGTAACTTCAAAACATCAGCTAACCACAAATGATTGGTATAATTGCTCACAATTTGCATTCAATGAATCAGAATATCTATAATCATGAATAATATATAAATAGTCATGAAGGTGACATTTTTAATATGTTTCCAAAGTTGTTTGCTATTTTTGCCTGCTTTATCCAACTCAGTTCTGTCGTAATTATTTTTCATAATTAAATAAGTGGGTCCTATGTGTGAGCTGTTATACTTGCTTCCAATAATAGGTATGGCAAAAGCGCCTAAACGCACGGAAATTTGTTCTAGATTCCACAAGGTCCGTATAATAAGCTACACCTGACGAAACAATTAAATTATTCAACATAGTGTTACGTTCATATTGCCAGAGATCACACTCCCAGAGTATGTGATGGGCCGACTGCTCGTATCGCAACTCCTCTGTCGAACATTGGCACCATGGTGAATCAATAAGTTTAAATGAGAACAATTTGCTTTTAAAGTTGTCGTGGCCAGTAAGAAATTGGGCAACACAGTGATCCACCTCCAACCATGTCCTCTCCAGCCGCTCATGCACGGATTGGAAGAACTGATACAGGTGGCGGCCCTTAATAGAAGATGCCCATCTACTCTGCCATTCAGTTATAAGCTCATCCCAAACGTCCGTTATTGGCTTAAACAATCTTGCAATTTTATTTCTATCACGTTCTGCCAGAAAGCTTGCTGACAAATTAGGTCTCGCACTGTAGTACATAGCAGCACGTCGCTGCACCTCAAGATCTACCGGAAGTACGCCCGCGAGCACAGGTAGGGCTTCAGTGCTAACCGTCCTATAAGCCTTACACAGGAAAATCAAGGCTAGACGCTGGCCTTGAAGAAGTTTTCGCCGTACCGCGCCTATAGATACATGCTATTCTAATCTAAAATTTGCAAGAGCTTCAGTTTATGGGTGAAAAAAGCAATAAAAACATGTCTCGAAATCTGTCAATATTTTGAAAACGATGAAACACAACGAAAATAAAAGTCTATCCAACCATGACAGTTCCGGAAGTGTTTTTTGATATTGGAAAATCGAATCTGTATACCAATTCCGAAGGGACAAGCAGAATGGCAATTTTAGTATTTCCTATTGTCTCTGCCGATACAGATCCCCCTCTTTAACAAGTTTGGGGGTGTTTTACCCTCTTTATGTGGTTTCCCCCTACCTTGGGGTAACAGTGTAATTGTAACTTGGAATATTTCCGGGTTCTGATTGGGTGGTTCAGCTGCTGTGTGATATGTACGGGTTCTGTGTCTAGAACAGTATTTTTTTGTTTTATGAAAAGCATTTATTTCAATTAAACCACAATTTGGTAATTTTGAAACGTCAAGAAATACAAAATAAATAATAGTCTGTCACTCAGTCCGTCAGTGAAGCTAGGTGAAGCTAGGTGAAGCTAGGTGCTCATTCCAAAATGTAGATTAGAATGGAGAAGAACGAGCAAGAAACTCCATTCGTTGGTTCATGGTTAATTCCTTTTTATTAGACAAAGACGAAAAATATTTTCATCTTTATTATAAACCACCCTTACTTATTAGACATAGATTTTAACTTCTTTAGAATACAGTGAAATTTTGTGTGGCGAAAAAATGTATTTTTATAGTAATAGAAAATTATAGAAACGCTGGCTTGTTAGTGTCCGCCTACTCGGTAATAAAATATTTCTAGAATATTCTGATTCATTGAATGCAAATTGTGAGCAATTATACCAATCATTTGTGGTTAGCTGATGTTTTATTACTCGACTGGCTATTTTTTGAAATGCTACCTAGTTGGTTTCACTACAATGTTATTAATTGAGAGTATACTCAGATGTGTAGGGTACAATATTGTTTATAACTTATGATTAGTTCCATGGAATAGTGGAAAGACAATAAAGTTTTGCAAAATAAAATTCTAGCCCTATACTTTTTAACTACAGCGGTAAGAGATATATAATAAAATTAATTGCCATACTTGAGAATCGAATCAGATTTACCTTGCCCAATAATCAAGTTGACAATCATTCTATCAATAAGAAAGTAAAAAAAACAATAAATATCCTACAAGGATTTGAACTTTCAAATCACATCAGACGCGCGTCAATCTTCGCATAAATATCTCTGAACCGCGAACGATCGCGAGTCGATAGCAATCGCGACGAACGTTCGACACTCTAATACCGGTAATCGAAGTCGACACGGGCCGGCTCCGTTCGATTTTCCGAATCGTTTGCGTCGAACGCAAGATAACGAGAAATGTCCCGACTATCGTTTTATGTGCACCGTACGAGATTTCGTAAAGATTACGAGTATGCACCCTATTAGAGTATTATGGGCGTTCTAGTTTTAAATAGGTAGCGATAGGGTCTATCGTGTGACCTACTTACTGACTCACTGATGCTTTTGAAGTTAATATTATGATGTAAGGCCCTACGCTTTACAAAGCCGTCAGACGATACTTCATTTTATTGCAGAATAAATGACTAATAAAATGTGCACACGTTACAAAACATGCGTTGACGATACAACGGTCGCCTCGTCAGCATTTCATCTGCCTGTTTCATCCTTCGCTATTATATGTCTGTCAAGCGTGGCATACTTCTAAGTATTTAGTAGTTTCATTTTCTACTGTATCCACAGGCAAAAACAACCCCATGCGTTAGTAACAGAACTTCAACCTTATTATCATTTCACAATAAAGCTTAAAGTTCCTTAAAGAATTTTAGCAATTTCAGTTCTCTTATAAACTATTCTACAAAACCTTGATAACATTATTAGTTCAATAGTATCAAGGTTTGCTTCCGAAGCAGTGTTAGTTTTATCAAGTCTGATAGATAAACTTAGTCTACAGTTTAGCACAATTCGATTCCAAGACGTCCTTGTAAGTATTGTTGCTGCTCTAACTCCAAGTGAAACTTAAACAGCGCGAATGTAAAATAGTTAGGTAGAAAATAATTTAAACTTACCAGGAATGTTGTCTTAATAGATGT
The DNA here is from genome assembly GCA_038387885.1 of Spodoptera picta. Taxonomy (NCBI): domain Eukaryota; kingdom Metazoa; phylum Arthropoda; class Insecta; order Lepidoptera; family Noctuidae; genus Spodoptera; species Spodoptera picta. The sequence goes on along the minus strand of JAZHFQ010000168.1, from coordinate 682,191 downwards.
ACTGTCATCCCAGCTAAATCTGTAACAATGAAAAAATGTTCATTAATATCTGGTTCTATTCAATATTTTGTATTTTCAACACTGATTTACAGAACTGCTCCATATCAGGAATAGTTGACATCAGCAAAGAGGCTGTTATTTGTAGTGACAAAGAAATGTAGAGAATTTTGAAGAAGCCATTCCCCAGCAGCGGGATAGTCTAGTTAAAATAATAACTAATTGGAAATTACAGTTCCCTTTACAATAACACAGATAAGTTCATAAAATGACTGTATGCAATATCACATTGCGGACTATTTTTTACCTCCGTAAGAATCTCACCTAAAACCAACTAAAGCAATATTGATTCATACCATTCGAATTATGATAGTATGAAATTAAATAACGTTGCAAATAAATTGATACCTAGGTTCTCCATTAGTATTCCCTAGCTATCGTCTGTAGCAACATAAATCTTCGTTAAGTTTAAATCGAGTGTGTCTGCTATAACGTTAGCCTTAAGTTGTATGACATCATCGCTTCCTAAGTAAACAAAGGCATACGTATGAAGTATACAGGTTCTAGTCTGTATAGAATGTGGTGCATTGCGAACAAATACAGAAGGACAGAAAAGTAAAGATAGAATTGAAGTATAAGTTATTAAACTATGTTGAACTAACTCTCTCAAAATCCAAAATACAAAGTGAAAGTCAACGTCAAAATCGTTTATTTCAATTAGACCAGGAAGGCACTTTTGAACGTCAAAACAAAAACTATCATATGTATAACAACGATCTTGATGAAAAATAGGTTTTGTTAAAAACTATAGTTAGTTTAATACAGAACTGTTAAACAAGAAATTGAGTCAACTATCATAGAACTATTAAGCTAAATTGGACCAACATATACACATCTTGGCTGCTGATTTACGGAGAGAAGTAAGTTTAAAATACACTCGCCTTAAGAGAAACAGTATAACGGACCTTGAATCACAATCACTGGATGGTAACTCTGCTGAAGACAACTTACCGAAAGAAACCTGACAAAATATTAAACTATTGTTTGAAAAAATAGATTGCTAAGTGGCAGGATATAAAAAAAGTTTAATACAAAAACATTGAATAAACATGATTTCTGCGAGAAGAATGATAATGGTGAAAGAGAAAGGAGTTAGTGATCAGATGGCATATGTGCCGAAAAAGAAGACTAACTACAAATGACCCAGGAAGAAGAAGAAAGCATCGTATCGAATAAATAGTAGTATAAAATTTATTGACCATCCATTTACTGAACCTTCTGCTATAACCTGGATAGTAGTCACAAGAATCCAGCGCTACCCACGCTAGGAAGACAAAAGGTTGCTATTAATCACCTCATTGTACTTGTTGTGTGTAAAAAGGTAAGTAGTACCATCTTGAAAGGTTTGATTGACAAAAACAAATGTTGATGTATTGCCGAAGTAGCGCTTATTGTACCGTTAAAGCATTTTGAGTTTTATCCTAAGTAGATAAAATATAAGTTTGATTGCGTTAGGTGTTTCATAATATCAAGTAGAACAATGAAATTAAGAATAACAAAATTACATTTGTGTCAAAGTAAAAAGCAATATTGATTGATTGAAATGATATTAGATGTTAAAATAATATATATTGCAGCGATATGAGAGCTATTTCTTAGAAAATAACTAAAATTGGAAACGTATATAATATTTCACAAACATTATGTTAGATTACGCCTATCCTTAGAAGTATTTGCTTCTTTGGGCGAATGATATGCAATTAGAGAATTTGAGTCTTACGATTTGATTCCCATCCATATATCCGCATCAACATCATCAGTTTGTTTTAGTCTATAGTTGGAGATTGGTCTCTCCAAGACGTTTTTCTTTTGCTCTTTGCATCTACCACTGCCATCCACTTAGGGGATATATTCAACTTCAGTTGATTCAGATGACATTTCAAGTCCACATCTTCATCGAGATCTGGATGATTATATTTATGATATCATTATTTTATTTCAACATGCACGATGAACTATAAACACATTAACTTTTTAATGCGATCATTAACTCTACAAACATGTGCCGTATCAAAGGACAATATAATAAAAATTGCAATTAGTTTGAAATTGACTGCACGGTTGGCGCGGTGGCTGGGCAACCGGCTGCCGTGCAACGTGTTGCGGGTTCGATTCCCGCACGGAACAACACTTTGTGTGATCCACAAATTGTTGTTTCGGGTCTGGGTGTCATATTGTGTATGTGAACTTGTATGTTTGTAAACGCACCCACGACACAGGAGAAAATCCTAGTGTGGGGCAACGTTAAAAAAAAAAAAAAAAAAAATATAAAGTGCGACATACAGTCGTGCAGATAATATAATTTACTATTGAAGTGACGTCATCGAGTTATTCGCACTGTCTCATCAAGTGTCGTAAGGCAAGGTTCTATATTGCACATACAACATTATTACGAAATAGTCTTTGTCTGAGTATTTTTCCACTGTACCTACATAGATTAGAAAATATGTTTTGTTTCTTGGTTTTAAAGTTTTATTTACTTTGAAACTACATGTTACCTAGTATTGTTAGGTATGCTATTGAACATTGACTCGGCGATTAGCTGTGGTTGTGTTGTTCGCATTTTGCTTAATCGTATGAACCATTCATATTATGAGTGCCTACATTATAATTGTACATTGTTGGTGATTTATTATCCTCATAAAAGAAAGATACCTATATACCTATAATGTCAACTGATTTGCAGATAATAATTAGAGGTATTTGGATGTACTGAATAGTACTGATTAATTTGAATAGAATGCTACAGCAGCAAAACCAGAGCTATTACTGAAGTTTATTCTATAACAAAATGTACTACGTAAGTATACAAAAATGACAGATTTTTCTATCAAAAACAGGAACACAAGACCACACGCGGTGTACTCGTTAATTACAAGCACCGTATGTCATTACTTGAGCCAACGCGAATGTTAATGCATTCTGATTCTGGTCGGCATTATGCGAGGGCGCGCTCCTACTTATATTATGCAATAAAGTGCCAGGTGAACAAGCGAGATTCTACTTTGTTGATGAAAGTGATAATGTTCAGGTTGGAAAGTGCTCTAATTAATATTATTATGGAGTTGGTTAGGAGGTATTACCTATTAGTGCACTTGTGCACTTTGAAGAGTATGTTGGCGGTTTAAAACTAATAGACCAATAGTCTGCCTATACCTCTATTAGTGACACATGAGATGTTATGGGCCTAGTTCAGTCAAGGTCGGTCAAACTAATTTAAGTACATAAAAATAGAACATGACAGTAATCATTGCTCTATCCACATTCATTTTATCTAAGCTTAACACACATTTTATGCTCACTCGTTGTAGGTTTAGTCTTAGGATCATCAACAATATGGAAATAAGGGTTAAAATGGAATAATTACATGAAAAATAAACCAAAATTAACACGAAAGATAAAACTTCCATTAATTTTGAATTAAATAGGCACTTTCACCAACTGCCCTCGCTTATAAAGGCCTATGGGGTCTCATAGACGACAACAACAGCCTTAATTATAGAGATATAGAAAAACATGCAATCTCGTGGAATACCAGGGGTGCATAACAAAACAGGATGACATGGCTTAGTTAATCAAGGCGTTGCTAATCCAACATCCTATTTGTCCGGCTGGCCGCGACATAACTCTCGAGTCCAGCCTGCCCCCCGGGATTGGGGATCCATCCGGGATCGCCAACTTTGTTGTGATACTCTGGTTTACGGGATTAACATGCAGAATTTATGCTAGAGGTCAGTGAACTGCTCCAACCAAGTTTTCAATTAATCTTATTGACGTGACTTCGTTTTGATGACACAAAAGCGGTGACGCAACAGGAAAATATTGTCCAATCTCGCGAAAGTACTAGGGGTGCATAACAAAACAGGCTGACATCAGGCTTAGTTAATCAGGGCGTTGCTAATCCAGCGCTCTATTTGTCCGGCTGCCCGCGACATTAGTCCCGCGTCCGATCCCGGGGCCGTCGGGATTTCGGGTATTTATTCGGGATCGCGTACAAACTTTGTACCGGACGCTTGATTGGCAATTTGGAATTAACATTTTAAGATTTTTAGCTGGTATTTTCCGCAGCCAGCTCTTATTTTGGCTTTGAAATAACGCAAAGAATTTTTTATTACCGATAAAGTTAGACTATGAGTAAGATTTCGGTTACAAACTTATTAATTCATATTAATAGCACATTCATACACCAACTTTACATCAACAAAGATCTCATAATCTTCATCTTAGTGTTTCTTTCACTAGTTGAAAAAGCAATCTTAATCTTAATACAAACAAGATACAAAATGCAACAAAGAACAGACAATAAAACAAAGTTGGGAGTCTCAAGGACACGCCAGCACGTGGTGACCATCACATATGCTCTGAAACATCAGTTCTGAATTATTAAGTCCCAGACGTTTATTGTAATATCAATCTTAAGTTGTGATTGAGAAGACATAGTTTGCTATGTATAGCGTCTCCGTCTGTACTGAAAACGAACGTATTGTTATTATAGTTCTAAAATGAATACTGCTTGGAGGTATTAGCAGTAATATCTATAGAATATAATGCAGAAGCAGTTGTTCATCTACATTATTATACTTATATACTACAGAAGGTCTGTTATTTATTTATTTATTTAAGACTTAGTACAATAGCAAATGTACAGGCGGACTTAATGCCTTGGGCATTGTCTCACAGTCGACCTTAAGGTGGTGCAGAGATGAAAGTGGCAGGTGACTAAGCAAATGTTGTAAATAAATAACTATATATAAATACTTAAGTACTTAGATACTTTTATATACAGTCATACATATATATGTACACATACATCCAATACTTATATCATATAATAGTACTATATACATACATACACACATACATACATACATACATACATACCCAGGTAAAAACTAAATAACATAATAAGAGACAACTTATGTTTGAATCGAATCTGCCAGTTTTTTTTGTAAATGCTCGCGAACCTTGGTTTTGAAAGATAAGCGACTGGTGGCCATCCTAATCTCCGTGGGTAGCGCATTCCATAGAATCACTGATTGTATGAAATATGAAGAATGAAGAAAATCAGAGCGATGACTAAGACATTGAAGATGACGATTGTTGGTTGTTACTATAGCAGATTTTTCAAATACATAGTTCTGTCTTTCGTTGGAGGTTTATGAATGAGAACACAACTTTCAGTCCCCAAGCGGTCACCGGTGACCGATCTCTGCTAACTCCATTATAGACCTTATTTCCGATGTTTATAGACTACTTTTGTAAATAAATTGAGTATTTTCGGTACGATATATCAACGTATTTTAGTCGGTAAGAGAATGACGCCCCCGATAGTCTAAAAACTCTTTGTATCACCTTGGTGTTTTCATAGATAAAGTAATAAAAATTGTTCAAGACATGTAAAACTGACACTCAATTTAGGGTATTTATTTTTTTTAAGGGGGAAAATCATCGAATTACTTCTCCCGCCTGGGTGAGGCGAGAGGGAGTGTCAGACTCTTACTGACTAAAAACCACCCCGTTCCTTCTGCACTTCGATCCGGAGCCCCGGTAACCCGTTAGGTTCTCCGGGACCAATTTAGGGTATAACAGGTGTTCAGTCAGTAACTGCTAGAGGAAACTTTATTTTACTTATTTAGTTTTATTCATTTAAAACAGTCTCAACGATTAAAAAAACCAATTACAGCTTCTGTCAACGGCTACTAGCTTCTGATTCGGTTTTACCAGTAACCTGTGTATTGTTCCAGATTATAATTTACCCCAAGTTTTATCCCGATCAAATATACAAACTTTTGCATCTACACTCACCGGCACGGAATCTTGGCCAAGTGCGTATTTCGCGATAACAAAAGCTTTAAGTGTTTCCTATGATTATTTATAATGAAGGTAGGTCTAAAAAATGTTTACCTTTAGTTCAAGAGGGTAATTTATCACGTTTGAGTGCAATATGACGTTATTTTTAAGTTTTAGTTGAACCCGGTCATCTGAGCGACTAAGTTGCTGTTTTAAATTTGTGTTTTGTGAAAGTTTATTGTTAGGTTATTCAATTATTGTCATCTCGTACTGTTTCTTCAATGACTAAAGGTGATTGATTCCAATAAAAATGCCATTAACACCATCACAGGTTGCACAAGCTGTAGCATTGATCGAACAAGGGCTGATACAGCGAGAAGTTGCTGTTATTCTGAATGTGCAACGTTCATCGATGCAGTATGCGCTGAAACGATACCAGGAGACAGGCCGCTACTCCCGGAGACCAGGCAGCCGAGGTATCAGATGCACATCAGCCAGGCATGATCGCTTTATTGTCCTAGAAATTTTGAAAAACCGCTACCTCACCGCTGTTTAGATACGCCGGCGACTCCAGTTCACAAGAGGTGTCAATGTTAGTGAACGTACAGTGAGAAGACGAATAGAGGAAGTGAATTTAAAAGCTCGTAGACCAGCACGTGGCCCAGAACTTCTCAGAAGTCACCGAGTAGCTCGACTACGATTCGCACGAGAACACGTCAACTGGACCCAAGAGCAGTGGGCTCGAGTACTGTTTACAGATGAGTGTCGAATCGCTTTACGAGCTCCAGATGGTCGGGAGCGAGTATGGAGACGAAGAAGAGAGCGGTTTTTACCCATTACCACCAGACAAACTGTTAGTTTTCATGGAGGCTCTATAATGGTTTGGGGAGGAATAAGTTCCGATGCACGTACGGAGTTAGTTATCGTCGATAACCGATTAACGGCAACACGATACATCGAGGAGATTCTTCAGGAACATGTGTTGCCATATTCGGGGTTTCTTGGGTTCAACGAATTCCTCCTAATGCACGATAACGCGCGCCCACACGTTGCACATCGCGTGGAGGAATACCTTACAGAGGTTCGTATTCAAAAATTGCAGTGGCCAGCTCGCAGTCCAGACTTAAATCCAATAGAGCATATCTGGGACATGCTTAAAAGAAAAATAAAGTCCTCCTCCAACCCGCCTGAAACTCTGAACCAGCTTCGAAATGCAGCACTGACCGCTTGGGAAAGCATACCACAAGTTGAGATCAGAAACATCATCCAAAGTATGCCAGAACGAATGCAAGCTGTTATCAGGGCTAGGGGAGGAAACACCCAATATTAAAATGCAAAAACAATGAAGACTTTATGTTTATTTTACATTTTGTGTTCATTTTAAATTGACAGTGTTAAAATCAATATTTCTGTGAAAATGCTTATTTTTTAAAAGATTGCTGCTGGTGCATCAATTTTTCAATAACTGAGTTACTAAACCATGAAAAAACTCTAATTTAGTGCATAAACCCATAATATAGTGAAAATTTAATATTTAAATAGAAATTATCGGCGATTTAGTTAGTGGCCAAGTTTCCGTGCCGGTGAGTGTATGGTAAGACTACCTACTTCCGCGCGGTTTCACAAGCTCTGCTCAGCTCATATTGGTCGTAGCGTGATATTTTATAGCTTATAGCCATCCTTGATAAATGCGCTATCCAACACAAAAAGAATTATTCAAATCAGACTTGTAGTTACGGAGTATAGCGCGTTCATACAAACAACAACAAGTAAGTAAGTAAGTATAAGATAAGTTCTTTTCTGTAAAGCCCTAATATGATGCAGTATTTTATTCTGCGAACCATACATCTATTCTACCTATAGCAAATTTATTACCAGAACAAAGTTTTAATTATACTAAAGCTGTGCAGAAGTTAGTTTAGTTATGGTTTAATACAACTAGGGGTGACGGTGACTCCGAATGGACTAACTTTATGTGTGAGACCTGGTTCATCTTTGTGTTATGTTAACTCTGGACCGAGTTCCACTGTTCATTCTGACTTGGAGACCGAAGACTTTGGTTTTGGCTGGTTTTAGGAGCAATAATGTGGTGTGTGCGTTGTTTTGGGGGAGTTTATTTATATAGATAAATAGAATAACGGCCATAGAATTTTGACACATTTTTTATGGAGCTTATGTCAAAAATCTATCTCAGTAAGCAAATCTTTAGATAGATAGGTTAAAAAAATGGCCATTAGAGGTCTCTACCTCTAATGGCCATTTTTTGCGGGTATTTTAATATTACAACCAGAGAAGAGTCTCTTTTTACAACATATATATGACTTTACTTATTAAAATAACATTTTTTACAATTTTTGTCTATCTGACATACTGTTTGTCCCAACTAATCTCTGAAAAGGCTGGATCGATTTTACAAGACTTTTATTGGCAAGTAGCTGTACTAAGGAGTAATATAGGCTACTTTTGTTTTTGACAAATACACAAAAAAGCTGTTACTTATTAAAAAATGTTACTTATTAATTCATATTATACGCGGACGAATTCGCGGACAACAGCTAGTTATTGTTATGAGTAAGTTTGCGTACTAGATTTGGTAAAGAAGACCAAATATTTGATTTTATATCTCTGTCGTACAATATTTTCGGTGCCCCGTCTCTCTATCAGTCTTAGATACTTTGTTTCATTGACTTTTCTGCCTCATTGGTCAAGTGAGCCATGCCCAATGATTAAGAAGTGAGACGTCTGATTACTAAGCACAATACTAAGCCGAACATTATTAACCCTAATTAGTCCAGAGTTCGAAATTCAATAGGCTCTCACCCCTCTTACATGGGACTCATAACATAAATAGTGAAAAGTGGGTGTTACATTGTACATTGGCATTAAGTGCCGTAATGTGCACCTCCGCCTACTCCTTCAGGGATAAAAGGCATGATGTTATGTTATGTTATTTCAACATTTTCATTGATATCATTTAGTTTTGAATTAAATAGAATAGGATTAGGTCCTATAATTACTTCTTCAGATAATGATGGAAGAGAAAATCTTTCGTTATTCTTAATACACTGTATTTTGAAATGTAGGTACGTCTAATATTATGAACTTTTCATTTCAACAATTTTCTTCCCATTTATCATTGTTATTTTCTTTGTTATCAACAAAACAGTTAATTGCTTCGTGCCATGAGCGATGAAGATCTGTATTCCAACGATCGTTTCACAAAGAATTGTACGGATGTACTTAATCTGTGATAGGGGCATTAATGGAGGGAATTAGGCACAGACTATACTGGTTTGTTTTGTCTGTCATTGGCGAAGATGATTGTACCTCTAATATCATTGGTTTGAGTGTGTCCAATCATCGTAGTTAAACTGTCAAATACCAAGCGGTCACCGGTGACCGCAACCTATTGTTCTATAATTGTGTCTACAAAACCGGTACTCGACGAGTTAAATTGGTTACGCTAGTTGAAAATTTACAGCAGCAGATTTTTTCGAATCGAAAAGTTTTATAGCTGTACTATTTAGTGAGATTTTTTTAAGGACAACCTGAAAATATCACTTTATTATCACTATTAGTAAAAAACAAAATGGTGTTTTTTAACCGACTTCATTATGAAAAACAGTTAAGTATTAATCTAGAATCTAGAGAATCTAGGGACTGCCTCGTTGATCACGTGTAGGCAGAGATGAACGTTATGCCACTGTACAATGTAACACCCATTTTTCTCTATTTATGTTATGAGTTCCACGTAATAGGAGGTGAGCCTATTGCCATATACCGGGCACACTTCCAGTCTCCGAGCTACTACTAAGATTTTTTTAAAACCCAGTAATACTTTGTTCGATCCGGCAATCGAACCCGAGACCCCTTGCCCGGCAGTCGCACTTGCGACCACTCGGCCATAATATTTGCACATTTATTAGGTATTGTACATATAGTTTATTAATAGTTTTGTAAAGAAGTTTTCTTTTACCATATCAAATAAATACATCAGATATTATCCATTTATTCCATTTATTGGTAACATATAAAAAATACAATCGACATATCAAACAATAACATCGATGTTCATCATAACTAAGTCGAGAGCTTTGGCTCGACATTTTTATTAAAGTCGAGCCATTTTTGACAGCACTCTAACTGCATCATTGTCACACAATTTGGAACTTATCCAAACTGAGCACGACTAGCTAGAGCGAATTTTTAGCTCCTATTCCATTTTATACCAGTGGTGAACTTTTTAGGGTTAAAAACTGAGTTTTATAAAGGATTATTGATATTATGTCTTACTGCCTGCCTCGTTGGCCGAGTGGTCGCAAGTGCGACTGCCGGGCAAGGGGTCTCGGGTTCGATTCCCGGGTCGGGCAAAGTATTACTGGGTTTTTAAAACATTCTCAGTAGTAGCACGGAGTCTGGAAATGTGCCCGGTATATGGCAATAGGCTCAACCCCTATTACATGGGACTCATAACAACTAGTGAAAAGTGGGTGTTACATTGTACTGTGGTAGAATGTGCACCTCTGCCTACCCCTTCGGGGATAAAAGGCGTGATGTTATGTTATGTATGTTGTCTTACTGTAGAAATACATATATATTATGATTATTTTGATAAAGTACTAATATTCGTGAGCTCAGAAAAAAGAAATCTTATTTGGATAGGTATTTCATAATGTAGTCTTCATACGCACGCTTTGAAAGCTCTGCGAATATACACTTAATTTCAAAATATGCCGGTTGCATTCACCAAGAAATTCACGGAAGAAAATGTGCACATCTATTATTCCACGAAAAACATCAAAGACAGATTGGCTTGCAACAAGAAATCAAACGTTTTAATAGCTCAAGATTGCACGAAGGACTGCAGTATAAATCTAAACCGTTCAATTCCCATCTATTACAAAACAAAAACAGTCGCCAGTCTACCATCGCTAAAAATTCCTCGCTTGCCTGAGAATTGAACTCAGGAAATCAGTTTGTACCGTGCGTACCGTTGCATCAATGCGCCTAACGGGACCCCACACACAAACATACAATTATATCACCGGAAAATCTACATTGCTTCAATTCCATAATGATTGTGTAACGATCTAACGACCAGGATCCTTTACCCTAAGCTACATTCAAAATCAAAGCCTTCAGAGATCCATCTAAGTTGGTCGGCATTTGATATACATTTCATACAATGTACGTATATTTTAAGTCATCATTCATACTCTTTGCGCCGTCACGATCGGCCTGGGGCTTAATCTAATTTAAAATTCATCCGGCCAACTTAAAAAGTCTACTTAATTTGACGGGGGAGACCGGAGGAGACACTTTTCAAATCTGTCGGGTAGCGTCTTGAGAGCGCGTGAGGGCGCATTGACCGCCCTATTTAGGGGGTTACCTCTTTGAATTTATTTATAATACGTTGCGTTACATGTTCAGTTTAATTCGACAGCGTTGAGATAAAAGTGGCAATGGGGAATGTCATTAACGATACTGTCGGAGTCGGGAAAGTCTGCCCTGTTTGCTCCAGTCGACCAATTAGTATGCAAGTACATTCTAATCATAAGTAAGAGTTGCGCGAATGAATCCATTAATTATGAAGCACTTAATGCCTTAGCGCTTGTTCATATTTACAATTTGCATTTATCACTTTCGCGCTTACTTAGAGCTATTTTAGACGGAGAGCAGTTCATACAATTAGTAGGAAAATAAAGCTCTAAGAAATAGCTAAATGTGCTATTTTATAAGCGCTAAGTAATTGGTATGATAATGTGCTGCTCACTAATATCTTTATACTTTAATTCTTCTAAAATAAATACAAAAATTAACAATTGTAGGTACATTGCACCCCAGGCAACTACTTTGGGTTAGAGACCTTTTTCATAAGACTAGATTAGTTCTTAGCAAACACTTCTATCAAAAAAGAACAAGCTAAAAAGAACTTCATAACCAAAACAACTTGGCATGCCAATTGCACAGTTGTCACTTCCCAGAACTCATCGCTGCCAAAGTGCAAATGTACAATTGATGCTAGTTCGCGCTTTATCGACGTTCCAAGTCGAAATATTCGTTTCGAAACTCTCGTTAGCCCAGTAATGAATGGTGTGGTAGACGAATACATCGTTTTTGCACCGAAGTACTACCTCCCGCATTAAATAGATTGATGTCGGTCTCCCTTCGCTCCGACCACTTAGTATAATTAAAACCTTTAAAGATTTTACACTGAATATTTGGTTTCAACTACGATTTTCGCTTTCCGAATGCTTTAAAGGGGTTTATCGGTCCAACTCGTGATTTTTGACCGAAAAATCGGCCGTATTTCGTTTGACTAAAATAAATTTGAGATTTTCGTAGGCTCGCTTAGCTTTGATTTTATTTGACGGGCTCAGATTCTGGGGTAAGTAATCAGCTAATGTAGTTATTTAAACCGGTATTATTAATGTTTTATACCCGAGGTCCTTAGTGGTAGATATTTAACTTTAAAGAAAATTTTAAGGTCTATTTTTGACTATTTCTAGCCTACCGAACTTCAGCTACATTTACCAACCAAAAACCTCTACGCATTTTACTGTAAGTAACTCTAAAACTTCAAAAACACAATAACAAAAAGACTTATCAAATCAGATCAAAACGTTTACCTGTACAAAACTATGGGAAAGTAACAAAACAGCCGTTAAAATCACACAACAATTACGACGTAAAGGCAATTTAAGTCGGAAATGTAAGAGTGACGATTCGACCACTTATCGCCATGTGATACCATCATCGCCCACACTGTCACTATGGGCATTATAATGGCATTAAATAACACTTTTGTTCGCGCCAAGTTGTTATAAGGCGTTTACACGCTTCGACTACTAAGCGCACGAATTGATAGTTAGATAAAAGCGACAATAGCCGAATTACTTCGACGTTTATTGGTGTTCTGTTCGCCAGTAAATTTAAATTCAAATTCGGAATTTTCGAACAATGTGAAGTTAGTTGCAGCTTTAGCTATATTTATAGGTTAGGCGACCGTTATTTATTGGTATGAAGATAGTTGCTGTTCAGGTATTCAGGTATTGGAATTGATAGATATCTACTATTCATTTCATAAGATTAATAATAATAGAGGGCTCTAGTTTTGATGGAGAGACCTAACAAACTTAGGAATTCGTTGTTATTGTTATCCTTCTGAAACTCCATTGTTTGGCTATAATTAATCTCAGTGATTTCATAAGAAACATTGCTTTCAAGATTTAGAACCTCATAAATTGTAAAATCAACACTAAAGTTCAAGATAAAACATTTAACAAAACACACATCTCCACAAAAAAGTATAAAGCCACTCTCACCCGCTATTTATAAGACCACAAATCTAATTTGAAGATACAAAAAATGGTCATTAGACGTCAAAAATAGCTGCGGTAACTTTCTAATTGACTGGTATACCATTTTTTGACATTTCATCATTGTGACATCGTCATCACGAAGCGTCATCGTCGTGTTCACAGCACATTAGGGAATTTTATTCCTTTTTTAACGGTCACAATTCAAAATTACCTTATTACGACATGTTACTGGCTCGTTGGTTCAGTGATCCGTACATAAACTGCCCAGCAAGGAGGTATTATATTAACTTTGATTATTTTATTCTTGATAGGATGGCGTTTGGCCTCCACCTCGCCTGGTTGTAGATTCCTGAGCTAGACAAAGTATTGTTGGGCTTTATACTTTTTTGAGGATTAACAGGGAATCACTAATTGTGAACTGACGTATAATAATATAACTTACATCATGATAATTCGGGGATAGCAAAGATAATTAACAAAGATATTTTAAACTATTTCCGAATCTGTGGTGAGACATTGGATATTTTTTTTTGAATTATCTGTATAATTTACATTACATTTTTAAATAGGTATGCATCCTAGGAAGACAAAGTTTAGAAAGAGGGAGATACCTAAATAGATTTATTAATTCCAGAATTCGTGGTAATAGTACGGAGTCTTAAATATACCAATAAACACATTCACTTACCTAGTGTAGGGTAGGTGAAATACCCAGTTTCACTAGGAAAGCAGCAGCAAAAGAAATGTAAAGACTGTAATATTTCTAGAAGTGAAGAATTTTGTCATTAGATACTGCTATTCTCACAGAAGACTATAAAAGTCTACCAATGATTAATAGGCCATCTATAACAGAATTAGGTCCTCTAAAACTAGATCCATTACAAATTCCGAACATACCCAATTTATGTTCTAAAGTACCTACTGAAACGCCATAAAACTTTTAGCCATCCAGATCCACTCAAGGCCAGTCAAATTTGGTCACCAATGAGATGTTAATTTCATTTGCATACTAGAAATTCCCTTTTAGTAAATCTAATAGCCTATTCTTATGCCACATTTCATCGAAATCTGTCCAGTAGTTTTATAGATACAAACATTAAAACTAACTAAGTGATGTAGCCAATTAATGTTCACGTTCCCTAATTGATTACCTCTTCACAACATAAAAGTACGAACAACTTTCTCAGTGGCTAAACATCGAGTTACACAAAACCAGTTTATAATGATCTTGCTTTGTATGGTTTTTGGAAACAATCAAGGACCAATTTATACAGGTTTTGTATAGGTTGATGTGTGGCTGTGTATAAGCTTTAATGCCAACGTTCATTGCTCCGAGCTAAGTGAATAAAAAATTACTGCTCATTTGTCGCGCATGTGATGATCTTTCAGTCGGTTAAACACGTCAACTTTTATATGTTTCTAACGTTTAATAGTAGAACCATTTATGGGTACGCCTGTTTATTTATAGGATAAGTTTTAACTGACTAGTGAGGTTTATGGAGTACTAAATGAGAGATTGATTAGTTTAAAGGTTTCAGTTGAGAGTCAGTTTATAGATGTGTTTGTTTGCGATGGACTTAGAGAAAGTGGTTAGGAAAATTGATAGTGAAAATAAGAACTGTTTAGATATTGATTTTAATAATAAGAAAAAAGAAGACAAAAATACAACCCAGCTTCTGCACAATCTAAATGAAACAAATAATTCAAAAACAGATTCGGCAAGCTCAATTTCTCACAATAAGTAATTCATTATTCTATTGTACCTACTTCGCAGCAAACTGAAAGTATATTACATACACACTAATAATTCTACAAAATACGTCTATTGTGGTCTTGCAGGAAATATCTATGAATTATTTACAAAGACTCGGTCGGGGAAAGAATACAACAACGTTGAGAAATTTTTCAACATTTTTCGCTACAGAAAAGCCTTCCCACAAAAGTGTACCCGTGTCTGGCGAAAATAAATTGGTGTTCGGTACTTTAAAGTTTCATATAGACCTAGGAACTATGGGCGGTTTTGTTGTAAATAAATTGCCTTGTGTTGTCATTCCAAGGTTTACATTTCGGAACTTAGGACCAACTCGTTTGAATTTGGTCCTAAGTCCTAAGTTTCATAATGGTATTAAAATTGAAATTATACCATCTATAGGCTTGTTTTGATTCTGAAATTCTAAATGTGTAAATATTAAGTAGATTCATACTTAATTTAACACATTTATTTCTTAAAGATCTAATAAAAAATACTTCAGATTTCAACAGGATTCACATTTTCCTTGTCAATCATTTTACATCTGCTTTACACCCCCAATTCCTATGCAATTAAACATTTAAATAATTTCCCTGCATCATGACAAAGATCAAAGCTTACCAGTGACAAAGCAAGTCTACAATTAAGTGGGCAGTCATTCAATAAAGCTGGGACTGTATGAACCATCATATTATCCTATTAAAACGAACGTGTGAGTTAATTTGTGCCTGAGAACGACTCGCATCCGTCTTACGAAGGAAATTGAAACAACTAGGAAACTGCAATTTAGTGTTCTTGGAATATATTTATTATATGCGTAATCCTCTTCGTTCTCCTTTGGATTAAGTGGTTATAAGCGCGTCTGCATCATGGGGTTTTTATGGTGCATCAACATTCAACATCATCCACAATGATATGATAAGAAAGTTTGCCATAATTTACTTTAACATTTGGCTGGCGGGTTACCCACAGCCACGCTACCAGGTTCACTGTGTAGGCACTCACTCGGCTTCTACTATATGCACAGAATATGTGGTATAGGTACCAATACATTTTATCATCTCAACTTTATTCTTGGGATAATAAAATGTATTTTACGCTGCCGTCAATATACAACTCGGTCTATAGTTATTTCCTCGAGTTCCCAGAAAAGCACGTAGTTTGTAATAGTATCCAATGTTAAGCAATACTGACAAACTTCGATTAAATTATTCACACAATGAGTTTTCCAGGTAAAACGTCCAATCAAACAAAAACATCGGATACCACAGCTCATAAAACATTGTTATTGCGAAATATTTGATCATTTTCTTAGTCTAATATTTCGGTAATTACAACAAGCTTCACAATTCTTAGACAATTAATTTTGATATTTTATTAAGACCATAATTAAGAGTTTCGTAATTCTGTAGGACAGCGCTAAACCGAGCAGAGTGGAAAGACATGGAGGAGGCCTTTGCCAAAGCTGGGCAAATAGACGAAGTTGTCGGTGTCAAAGACTCACCAGAGTCACAATTGTAAACTCATCATCATCATCATCAACAGCCTATAAATGCCCACTGCTGAGCAATGCCTCTTCTCACACGGAGAAGGTTAGAGCGTTAATCACCACGCTTGCTCAATGCGGGTTGGCGATTTCAAACTTATAATTAGAAATTATAAGTCCAGGTTTCCTCACGATGTTTTTCCTTCACCGTTTGTCAGTGGTGTCTAAATAATCTTAGAAAGTACATATAACTCGGAAAAAGTCACATTGGTACTTGCCGTTGGTAGGTTTCGAACCCGCACCCTCATGCATGACAAGCGAGCGTCTTAAACCTCCAGGCCACCACGACATTGTAAACTATGTTAATGTAAATATTTTGTCTGATTAAAGGCTTATATTATATTATTATTATAATTCTGTAGGAAAATAGCACAAGAATCTGGAATGGCGTTTTTATTTTAACTGAACCTACGCGTTTGATACAAAAGATATCTTGAAAAATATTCAAATCTAAAGCGTAACGAACCGTAATTAGAATTCAGTTCAGAAAAATAGCTCTCTTTGTAAATAATATGACAAAACTTGTGTAAATACAATCAAAGAAGGACCCGATTGGTGAATGTTTAATTTTTAACATTTCTTGTCTCGTTAAATGTCTGTAAATAGAATCTAAAGTTTATCGACAAAAAATACAGAGAGGAAAGTTGGCAGAATAACAGAATGAAATGATTTTTCGGCAAACAAAGGTATTCCTTTAAGAGAGTAGTAAAACATAGCAATAAAAAACCTAAAACTTTCCTCTATAAATACTTTGGAACATAAACTTTTCTTTTTATGTAGAAAGTAGTTCTAGGTTTACAACAAATATAACCCTTAGAGATCAATATACTTGAAAGTAACAAACCAAAAAAGCAGTGCATTGAAGTAAATATTCAACGTTTTCAAAACTAGGGTGGATTCAATTTGTTCAGCAACTGAAACGCTCTGTAAAGTTGCTAACTATAAATCAAACAATGAGATAAAGCGGTTTAGGTTAATGTTAGTCTAAGCTCGAAACTTTCGCTCTGGGATCCCGAAGATTACAAAGTTTTTCTAAAATTTTCAGCAGCTTTAGACTGAATTGAGTTTACTTTTAATACTGTAATTTTGACGAATTTAATTGAGCAACAAATTGAAGAATAGTTTCGAAATTGTACGAATTTTACTGAAAAATTTAGAACAAAGTCTTCTAAACTGAATGGTTTACAATGAAAATTGATTAGGATAATAGACATTGCGATACGAAATGAAAGAGAAATCAGACAATTGCCGAGCTGTCGACGTCAATACCGAGACATTTGTCCAAAAAACGAACAACCAACCTAATTCCTATATCTTCGGCAGCTAATCCATCCTCAACCTTTTAAAGTAATTGAACGTCTTTATGTTTGTCATCAACAAATTCTAACGTTTCTTTTTCCTCAATAAAAGGATCGTTTACAGTGATACCTTCGCTGTCATTCATCACTTGAACCTTATCCAATAAGACAAAGAGCTCATCACAATGGGATCGGAGGGCTTTCCTCGGAGCGACTGTTCACTCCCTAGGGTCCTTTGTAATCTGCATCGACGATTTGTGTTCCGCACAATAGGGGCATCATTTAGGTTCTCCTTTCTCCTTAGAAATGTATTTTGGTATAACGTCGAGCGCTAAATGTTTGGCGTTTGCATTTGAATTTTAATGTGTGGGGAGCAATGTTTCTCTGATGTAAAATATCTTCCTCATTTATATTTCCTTGTGTTCAAAGTAATCAACTTTGAAATCAGTATCGCGCATTCATGTACTGAAATGAACTTTATAGAATATCTGAGAAACCTTATACTACTTCTTTTTACTAAGACGTCTCTGGAAATTGTTCATAATTTGAAATCAAGAATAAATAAGTCGAATTGGGTTTAATTAAACATTTAGGCAGCATAACACAAAGCATAAACCAATCAATAATATCAATGCAAACGGAGATCAAATGGTTCTTGGCTGTCAGAATCAAATTGCCGTTTACGAGCGGTAATAGAGCAAATATGTGATTAAATTTCCATCTCTTTGCTTTAAGGAGATGGGAACCAGCATTGTCTGAAAATGTCAACGTCAACCTTTAATCTATGTCATCAATTCTACGTCCGAAGTCTCCCCGACTAAGCCCCCGTTACGTTTTAGATGCTTTAATGCACTTAAAATATTCTATAGTGTCATAAAAAGAGAATAAGTTACGAGGCTCAAGGGAATAGAGACGTGTTTTAGTGATGTAGCTGCCATTAGAGCTGTATTAAACTATGTTACGTTATGAATGTTTAATATAACAATCACCAAAATATCTTCAAACATGTTCTCTGGACGCAGACGCTAGAAGAATTTTTATTTCGTTACCAGTCGTATCTGACAGACCGAAACGCGATTCAATCAAAATACCTTTGCCAAAATTAATATAGAGGTAGAAATAAAGTTAACGTGATATTTAATTCAGCAATGAAAGAGATATAGCCTTACATAAATAATTAAAGAGAAACAGGTGTCAAATATTAAAGCTTGTTGCCTCTAATTCTTATTCACGGCTAAATTTAAGCGGGAACATCACGGTATACTTAAGAAGTTGGTCCTTGGTATCGCGTACCACTGCACATCACTATAGCCACACTCTCGGGATTAATAGCGTAACTTGTTTTATTATCTACCCTATACGTATGTACATAAGTTACATAATACGGTTTTCGTTCCTCTAAATCCTGCGAGTCGCATTTATTATTATAATGTTCAGCATTAATTTTGCTTTGAAACTTTGATTCTCTTGTTGGCTGTTTAAAATATTTTGGGCACAGGAAATGCGTTGTTTAGGCAGAGGAATAGACTAAATTATTATTGTTCCAGATTTTATATTGATTTATTGTTTTGTAAATATTTTGAGTATTTTTCTCGTTACGAAAGTGAGACTTGTAAATGTTTTCTGGTCCTTTGTGCGTAGGTAAATAGATTGAATGGAGTTGAACTAAACAAGATCAGGCTTAAATTAAAGTTCTTTTAAATAAATTAAATAATTTTGTAAATTTTGTAAGTGCACCTGCATTATGCGAAAGATTGATATGCAACTAAACATCTGATATCGATACAAACAGAATCGATCATAAAATTCAATCATAACATGACTGAACGATACAAATTCGTATCGATACTGACGGTCGCGTTATCGGCCGAATTGAATCGAGTTGATAATCGATTCGGGCATGTTTGATTACGAGTGTTTGCTCGTTTGTGTCCGCTGATTGCGAAACGTCAAATTGAATAATCGTGTCGCAATAATTGCCATCAACATTTTCAATGTTTACATCCATTTGTTAGTCGTGGCGATTTACATAATTTTCAGAATGGTTATATGTGGAATACATTGTTTGTGGAACTTGGTTGGCGTCGCTCACTATTGTTTTTGTGCGGGACGCATTCGGCTCCTGATGTTTGGTATGATGACATTTTGATTACGACTGTAAAGTTGGTAGTATAATTTTATTGTTAACGTAAGTGAATGTAACGCTTAGATTTCGCCGAAGAAAGAACATCGTCCCTTTAATGCTATTATTATGATGTAGATTTGCTAAATTCAAACTTCAGTCTATGAGTGAATTTTAATTGTGTGTATCTACATCCAGTAAGTACTTTGTACTTACAGTAAACACTTTCCGTAAGTAATTCGATCGTGTTCTTTTATAAACTTTGTGTTGGTAAACGCACTTTATACCTTAACTCGGATTGAGAAGCTGTCATTCTTCCATTTAAGTTCACCATTGAAAAACTATTACCCTCTCTCAATTTATCATTCTCTCAATCACAGCACATGTTCGAAACGTAAACATTTAATGAACAAAAAACAGAGCGTATAATAAAAGTAACAACAGGTGCGGTTTCTGCCTAATCAGTTATTCAGGGAACGTCACCATTCGGTATTCCGCGCGTGTGTTGTATGTATACGTCAAAATGTAGAGGTCTGTTTGACAAAATTAAGCGGCTCCGGCGTAACACAGTCAAGGGTACGCGATTTATTTTAGACAACATCGTTGTTTTTGGGGTAAAATTTTAATACGTAACGTGGAAGTAAATAAGTGGAATGTCGCATGGAATACGATATTGTTTTGAATTAAAGCGTGTTGTACTTTCTAAGGAAAGTTGATTCGTTTCTTGTGTGCTTTGTTGATTTTGTTTCGTGTTTTCGGTTATGTGGAGAATTTGCTGCCTATGTACTTGTAATTGTTCGTAATACAATTGTAGATACCACATCCCTTAAAACAGGCAAAAATGGAATAACAAAAATCGTATTCTCGATTTTATTTTAAGAAAGATATTCATTTTTTAAATCAACTACCGTAGATGATTCGGAATTCAATCGAATATTTTTCTTCTTCAATTCGGTAAGCTAGGTTTAAAATCGAATTTAACATCATCCAATTTGGATTCGCGGGGTGACCTCATCGCACGCAATCAGCTGTACAAACGCGAAAATATCTTTAGCAAACAAACAGCCGGGAATGCGTACCGAATTCGGTTGTATCCAGTCGATATCCAAGTACGAAACGAACTGCCCAATTAGGAATATACCAATAATGAGTTGTCAAAACAAGGGCTCCATTCTACCAACTTACTTTTACAACTCCAACCTGTCTTATCACTACCTCCTTAAAGTATAAAATCTTTTGTCTCTTTTGCAGTGAACTTTTGAAAATTTAATGCTAAAGTTGAATTGTGAAAGTTCGATTTACGTTGCGTAGGATTTGTTTAAAGTTTAAAAGCAAATCCAGAAATTAGTGTATGGATTTTTTTGGTTGGAAATTATACTCCATTTCCTTTCATTCCGGTTAAACGGGTTGCTGAGTTAACTCTGTAAGAGCTAATTTATGTTCTGTTTTTGCTTGGTATTTAAAATCTGATAACATTTTGTAATTACAGTTGGAGTAATTAATATGAGTGATATTTATTCTTAGTATATATTTTACTTTTTTAAAACACCAATAAAATATATTTAAAATTTTTATGAAACATGACCTACTTAAACTGACCTTTTTGTACTAAATACAAGTAAAGTCTGCCTCGTTGGCTGAGTGGTCGCAAGTGCGACTGCCGGGGCAAGGGGTCTCGGGTTCTATTCCCGGGTCGGGCAAAGTGTTACTGTTTTATTAGTATGGAGTTCGAATTTGTGCGCGGTATATCGCAATAGGCTCACTCCCTATTACATGGGACTCATAATATAAACAGTGAAACGTGGGTGTTACGTGCACTTCTGCCTACCCTTTCGGGGATAATAGGTTATGTTATGTTATAAATTGTATATTTTACTTTTTTTCAAACAGTATGGTACAGCGAATGCAATTTACCTGGACTTTTTACACTAAATATAATTATTAAACCAACATAAGTGCCTACATAAATTGAAACTGAATAAAACTGCCATTAAGATCATGTAAACAAGGTAGTTTTTAATTATACAGACCTAAAACAAATACTATAACAGCCCCTTAAAATAAAACCATTTTACCAATAAAAATAATACCGATCAGAGACACAGACTATTGAAGAAGGAGGTCACGACTTGACGCGTCGCCTTTAATAGCTTATTAATCTTTAGTATAATTTCCTTCGAGTGATCGATGATGGATGATGAATGATGACAGGAGGTTACATTGGGAGCGACAGTGATGTAAGTCTGTTACACGTCATTTTAATATCGATTCTGGTTTTAGATTAGGGATTTTTTTGCAATTTCTCTTTTGAGTTTGGCGTTTTTGTTAAAGGATCGTTTGTGATTGTGGTTTCGAGCTTCGGTCAAAGATTAATTGGTGGATTTATGGTAACGGAATTGTCTTTGGCGTATGTATATGCAAGCTGTTCTATAACCTGATTCCTTTTTTAATAGTTTTCAAAGTCAAAGTCAAAGTCAAAATCATTTATTTCAATTAGACCAGGATGGCACTTTTGAACGTCAAACAACAAAAATTTATAAGTGAAGCTAGTTGCTCATTCCAAGGCGTAGATTCCTATGGAGAAGAACGAGCAAGAAACTCCATAGGTTACTCTTTTTCAATCAGGTTTTAGTAATCTAATCATTAATTATAATCAATTTTTCAATCATCAGTTAATTTCTTACTGTAGAATAAAATTTACATTGACAGTTATTAGTATAAAAGAATTGTATATTCAAAGTTATTCCTTAGTTTTAATAAACTGACGTAGGAATAATCTGCACTAATCTAACTTACTAACTTTTGTAATAGTACGGATAAGTTTGTGTTTATCTATTTATGTTATGAGTCCCATGTAATAGGGGGTGACCCTATATTTACGCCTAAAGACCGTATTATAAAAAAAAACTGTTAACTAGATACTTAAAACTTAGGACCACACATCCAAAGCTTGCTCATGACCCACAAAACCAACGAGACAGCGTTACGGAATAACAACACGCCTTAATTAATAGTACACCATTTAATTAGTCGTTCATTTGCATTCAGTATTCTTGAAGTGTTCTACAAGATTGTCAGTGACTTCATTAAGTTACGTCACTGTAAGGCACGGTTCAGACAATCTGAGGAAATTAGACCAAGACGTATGCAGGTTTAACGATGTTCTTACTTTAAAATATCACCTGTCTTTAGGTCTTACGTTCGAAGCTAATGATGCTTGAATTTAATGTATTGCGTGACTTCTTTGTAGACTAACCTTTATTGGTTTTTCGACTTTGGTTAAAGTCATGGTTCAATCGGAAGAGGTTAAGTAGACATCTATTAACAGAGCTCTTATTTTTCATTAGTTCTGTTGGCTGTCCTTATGTAGGTAATATTGGCTTTGTGTAGATTTATTATTAGTGCATTATTAAAAATAAACATCACATTCTAATCGAAACCGAAGTTACAAAGGTATCTCGTGATTAAGAAATTGTCACCCACAAACCAATCGACAAGCTTTGCATAACCTCTTAAATTATTGGTTTACAACCTATCGTCCGAAAGGACCACAAATATTAGAACTCGGTCCTTCCATCCGCAAAACCCAGGGTAAAAGACTACGTATTTCTAGAAGATAATAGAAGGTTTCACTATTAAATTGGACTACGGGGAAGCTTAGGTATTAATCTACATTGTGCTCTGAGAAATTGGATCGGATTTTGAGACGATTAAGTTTAATTTGAATCGTATTAATTCACCCAGTTCGGGATGAAAAGTCAAATACGAGTAGTTATAGTTAAATTTAATGGTATAATGGTATAACGGTGATATGTATGGTTGGGTATAAGTCAATTACTTTCATAAGACCCGGCTAAGAAAAGGCCCACGTTTCCTTTCTGTGAACGGGGTGGGATCAAAGGATTATAACAGGTGGATGGGGAGCGTACCGGTACCTATAATAAAATAAATGGCTATGCAACAGGTAGGGATCTGGTCTTTCAATCTTCATACTGTGTAATTGTGTACTAGGTCTGCCTGCATTTTAGTTTAATCCGTGGGGCTATTCGAAGTTGTTTTTTATTTATTTATTTATTTTATTTATTTAAGTTTTATACAATTGCATATGGAGGACTTAATGCTAACAGCATTCTCTGCCAGTCATCCCATGTTTTTGTGAAGATACGTAATGTAACATGGTTGTTATTTTTACCAAGCATCTTCGTCGTTCAAACAGTCAAGTGTTCGTGTCTTTGTTGGTTTATGAGACAATTATATTGAATTAAGACTGGTTTCTAGAAGTAGGCTTGTAATATTAAATATACCATCTAGCCAGAAAGATAATACAAATATAATTAGCATTTCTAATGAAATAATCCACTGTTCTGAAATTTTCACAGATCTAATAATAAACCGACTATTAGAAACTACACAATAACTACGTTTACTTACATCTCGTATATTTAGTTAAACAGTTGGTTCAAAACTGCATAGATGTATGCAAACAATACTCGATAGACCTAACTGGTTTATAAGATACTTATTCATGCTGCGGCAGCTTATCCAATGTAAAGACGCTTGCACGTCAACGTATCCTAACTCCTCAAACACTATCACTGAATTTTCACCTTCATTACAAGGTTATAAGGTTTAAAATAGGTTGCAGAGGTATTAGAGTAGGTGAACTTACTGGTGTCTGTATAGTGAAATTCGAATTTGCTACAAGAAGCCGGCTTGTGGCTAAGAAGTCTGAGGCCTTAGTACGAGTTTCATTTACGTTTAAAGTATTCGAAACGAGTACGCGTTCGGCAATCTGATTGGCCGGCGCCAATGAAACAACCAATCAGAGCGCCGAACGCGTACTCGTTACGATTACTTTAAACGTAAAACAAACTTGTACTAAGGCCTCTGTACATCGTATGTACGGTGCTCTCAGCAAAGTTCTTATTAAAAGCCCTTGTTTTATCGTACAGTCAAGTATGGTCCAGCTTATCTTACTTAACTTCATAGTTGAAATGTATTGGGTTGTTATTTTACCTTGTAAGGGTACTAGAGATATTGTCGTGTGCTAGTGCGATCGCATTTTGTAATGTTTTCGAAGAAGTATCATGAGTCTTAACAAAGAAGTCCAGAAACCAGATCTTTTAATAGTTTCACTTGCAATCAAGTAATACGGTGAATTATCTACAATGTAAGAACAACGCATGTATTATGGTAACACCACGCATAAATGAATCTGAACATCACGCCTTATATAATCGGAGGTGCGCATTATGGCACTTAATGCCACTGTACAATGTAACACCCACTTTTACTTACTTATTATACTCCTTTTTAAAGGGCCGGCAACGCACCTGTGGCTCTTCTGGTGTTGCGGGTGTCCATGGGCGGCGCTGATCGCTTACCATCAGGTGATCCGTCTGCTCGTTTGCCTCCTATTCCATAAAAAAAAAAACTTATATTATGAGTCCCATGTAATGGGGGGTGAGCCTATATTTCATGCATTATTTTTATGAAAAAACCTACCGATCAAAGAATAAAAAACCATTAAACAGATTTCAAAAATAAAAATTCACAATACAAGCACGTCATATTCAGATTCAAGCACTGAATACTAAAATTCAAATTCAAACCGTAACATTTTAAAAGCAAACCCTAACAAAATAAATTTTATAAAATCTAAATATACAAAAAAATCAACAAGTACTTACATACCGCATACAGTATCGCAACGGGACGTACCTGCGAACGACAGACGATCATACATTAGTCTACATATGTATATACAAGCTTTGCTTAGGGCAAAATAAGTGGGTATGCTATTCAAACCGATTTCTTTATAAAAAAAAGTTCTAAAGCCCTCGGTTGCGCAAAGAGAGGCTTTCAGGCACTCCCGTACGAGGTCAAAATATTGTGTGGCGTGTGTGAAGAGTGAGGGCGAAAAAGTATGTGTACTTTTTGCGTGTGTATAGAGGTATCTCGGTGTATTGTTGGGTGTCTGATTTGGCTGCCATTAGATGTAGGGAGAATATTCGTTATTTTGAATGTTAACTATGTTATTTTTTTATTGGATTTTGTATAATATGTTAACCTACTTCAGAAAAAAAATTCTTAGTTTATCCTGTATGTTTCTTAGTTTGTATGTGCGCAATTATCTTGTGATTGGTCGAACAGATTTTGATGCGATTTTGATGCGGTTGAAATTTTTTGTTATACTTAGGAAAAGGTTTTAGTATATTAATTAATCAACTTCGAAAAAAGGGGGTTGAAGTCGGTTTTTTTAAACGTAGTTTATAAAATGATTATTTATGAAATTGTTATTTTTTAACATACTTTTAATAGATGTGTAATTATGTGATTACATTTACAGTGATTTGTGGACTTATGAAATCTTAAAATGTTCGTAAGGCTTATATTTTTACTAAGTATGAAAATGTACTTAGTAGGAATTGCATGGTTATAATTTCTTACCACATCACTATACTGATTTACAATACAATATTCATATAGCTTTTAATTCTTAATTTCAACTTTGAAATAACTTACAAATCTAGTAATCGAAGCTATTGGAATAAATTTTTTTATAAGACCAACTTTAGTGTAAATAAAAAAAAACGATTTGTCATATTATTATTCCTTTTATAACACAACTGACAACGTTGATATCGAAACGACAACATCGATACACATTTAACTTGACCTGAAAACGGGTTTAGCTCTCAAGATCCATCATCACGCCAACACCGCCTCTCGCCGCTACTTTCGAAGGAAACTTCTAACTAAAAATAGGCCCCCATTTACCTGAAGACTCTTACAGAGCTCCACTGAACTTTTGAAATAGAACTGTATTCTATTCAGTTTCAGCGAATAAACAGTGGTACTTTGTGGCAGATTTAGTACCGGCTATGTGGCTATGTTTTATTGGAGAGGCATTTGGCCTGGGACACGAGATAGGTAAATTGTTACTGGTGATTGCTGGTGAAATTGGATCGTTTTTGGACTTTGATATATAAAAATGTATGTACGTCATGATTTGTTGTGTTAGTTGTAGTTTTGTTTGATAGTAGTGTGTATGTGATTTACGGTGCTATACGTTTTAGATGACGTAATTCGAAAAATCACCAAAGTAGACAGATATTAGTTTGAAAGTTAGTTAATGAAAATCTTTCTAATATGTTTAAAAATCTTTGGTTGCTTTGTGCTGAATTTCCTTATTTAATTTTATATTTAAACAAAAAAACAACGAGTGACACTAAAAATCCAAGTAAAAAAATCTGTCAACAGTTTTTTGACGAAACCCAAAACCTGGTCCTTTTATACGCAAACATTTTTTGCCAATATCCGTAAACTCTGACTATTAAAGTTTCTAATTCAATTGTGTTTAATAAATATTATATTACAGAAATTGGTTTGCAAACCATCACAGATGCTTGCAAAACTGTGTGTGCACCTCAAGTAACGTGATATGGGACGGAATAGGGACACAATGGCGCCAATATCCAGCCACACTCCACTTTCATTGTTTCCATAGATTATAAGCGAATATTAGTGCAGATGGGATGCATTTTTCAATTTTTAATAATGTTATTTTTTTCCTAATAAAACTTTATTGATTAGCAGTTGAATAATGCTACATTGAATATGAAAATTACTCGAATTTTAAATAACTTTCTATTACTGCAACTGTATTTTGCTTTTGAGCAATGTGAAACAATTTCCCCTTTGTAGATTTAACATAAACTTACTCAGTCTTATTACAAACCGCTTCGCAACAACGTAATAATTTTGAATACCCTTGTTCTGGCTTGAAGACAAGCGGTATTATTATAACTAAGTCGACTCCAACTTATTGCAGGATAACAGGGCATAGTTTCAGTACTTCCTAGTTATTACACAGACATAGTTCAGAATGTCAGAAGGGACGAGTTGGGTACCGCATAACGCTTTTATGTGGTCCTGAGAACATAGAGTAGTTAAAACAAAAGAGACACGGCAGCATTTGTTTTTAAACAGATGTAAGTGACTAGATTTAAATAACGAATTCACGTATTTATTATTGTAGTAATTAGACAGAATTTCGGCTGGCATTGATTGTTAAATTGTTGTAAGTGACACCATTTAAATAATGAATACAAAAAAATATCACTGTGATAATTAGGTATAAAATAGATTGACACTGATTGTGCTTGTTCATATTGAACGGAAATATTACGAAACTATGTAGATTATGTAAAGAAATCGTGTTCTGTAAACAGACATAACATCGAGTCATTTTGTTCATGCAAAAAGATAAGATACTAGACTTATCTTTGACCTGCTCTTGTTATTTGTTCTTATTCCAAATTCGAGCTGAAAATACTGTTTTTAGTTTATGCTTACAATATGTTTTTGAAATAGAGTCTAGATAAATAATATGGCTTGTATTATCATATTGAAACAGGGTATTATCTAGTCTCTACGCCTACATATTGCCAATTATATTATGGTTTAAAAATGAGTCAGACCTTTCGATATCACTATACAAACAAATGTAGAATCCGAATTTTGCAATCGCAGAACTTAACAATACTTTTCCAAATTGTGAAACCAACTACCATGCTCTCGTATTTTTACTACAGATCACTATATTGACAGAAGACTCAGTCAATATCTTACATGTTTATTTATAAAAATACCAGAGGAAAATATAACCTCCCCTTGACGTTATACTGTTGCACATATACAATGGGTTCGACACCGCAGGCGCTTGGGGCGTCTCCATATTTCACATCATTGGCAAAGTGTAATATTACATTCTACGCCGCAGATTCATACGCTCCGCGGAGATTCGCGTAGACGTGAGACGCGGCGTCGGGTTGCGCCTCTAGTCAATAAAAGACTCGTGTGGTTCGTGTTGCGCATGAAAAAATGCGAATTTATTTTCATGTTGTTTGGTATATATGTATATTGTACTTTTTGTATCGTTTTCTGTGGCTTCAAAAATATGTTTTGCGGAATGTTTTTTTAGATAAAACACTTTTGAGTGAGTTTTTATCTGTTCACTGCAAAAAGGTACCGTTGACTTTGATGTTATTGAAATAAATAATGTCCAAAACAAGACTAGACACGAGTGTTATCACTCAAATCCTCATCCAAAACCTCAGAACAGAGTTTTCATAACATTTTATCTCAATATTAACCCTCACGAGCTAACTCTTTCAACTGTGTCCAGTGTAGTTGATAAACCTGCATCGTTAGCGAGCGAGGGGTTATACGTGACGAACATGCCGATGAGGCCGAATGATATCGAGTATAACACGAAAGTATTGCACAGATACTGGCACAGTGGAAATGGCGGCCGAGAGAGAAAATTAAATTTCAAACGATTTAAATAAAAGGGTTTTGAAATTGGAACTGTTTTGTGGAGCGGACTGAAGGACCAATGTTTTGGTGTTTCAAGTACGATGTATAATTATAGCGTATTTTATTTTTGACAACGCACTAATATAAAAATAATTTAAACGCATCGAAATTCCGGAAATAACCAACCCACAACATAACATCATGCGTTTTATCCCCGAAGCGGTAGGCAGAGGTGAACATTACGGCACTTATTGCCACTGTACAATGCCAACACCCACTTCTCACTATTTATGTTAGGAGTCCTGGTACGTATATGGTATGGTAGGACGCCAATTCCAGTCTTCGTGCTATTGTTGATATCCATTAATACTTTGACCGACGGCAAGAGCCACTTGCGACCATTCTGCCAATGAGGCAGTCAAAAACACTTTCGCAAAATTGTATAAATTAAACAGTAACAGTTAACTTCAAACGAATCAACAATCAAACAAAGCATAACAAGCTATCTGAAATAACAATAAAAACTCGTACAATTCGGTACCAAACGTTTTAACAAGCGATCTTATCCTTTGGAAAACTTTCACTACCATTTGGACCATTTCTAAAATGGCGGAGTCTATATATCTTTACGTTTTATCAAAAGGAAGGAAGATAATGGCGGTCGATTACTCTAGAGTTACTATTATGGTGAAACTGTATTGGTCTTGATATATGACGGGTGAAGCTTACAATTTTGCTAAATCGTTCTTGCTTTGTTTTGAAGTGCAACTTTGTATTTATGTTGGAGATTGTTGTGGGTGGGAAGGTGCAACGATTTTGATTTAGTTGTTCTATGTCACTACATATATTTTTTTTTTCTTTAAAGTTGCTCTAATGTGGTCCTTTTATACACGAGACTAGCAAAACAGGGATTCAGAGATATATCAGGGGTATTCAGGGATGGTAGAGATTGAGGGGATAGAGCCTCCGGTAACGTGGTCGTGGTATCTATCCCATCGAGCCGTCCTATTCGTGCTAAAGCATGGCTCTTCCAAACTTATTCTATATTTCAACTACTATATAACAACTATAAATCAAAACTGAATTTATATCGTCAATACAAGTATCTACGTGTTTCTGAAGCCATATCCAGAATCTTTAACTCTCGCCTCTATAAACAATAAGAGACTATTGTTCCTTGACGCGCAATCATCATAAACTTCATACATCCACCGTTTCGCTACCAACCTTATAGCTTTATTCCACCATGCCTTATGGGTTATGGAACAAACGAGTATACCTCTAGAATGTATTAAACCTCTATGTGTTGTTTTATTGACCATTTTTGAGATTGGAAGACCGTTTTTGATAGTTTTATGAGGGTTTTTTTGTTTATTTTTATTTGGTGTTTGGTTAAAATGATGTGGTTGGATAGTGGACATTTGCACCCATTTTCAGCTACGTTAAGGCCCGAATACTGCAAGGCTACTAAAGTTTAAATGGCGCTTAACTATAGTCCTGTCTCTACAATATTTGTTTCTAATCTGTATCTTAGTATAATGACAGATATGGAACGATATTTAAGAATAACTTAAAATTGTAAGTTCCATATAAATTATATAGGATTTTTATTATTATAAATTATAATAAATGTAGTCGTAATATCACGTGTTATTATTTTACGACGATGTTTCTTCTAGTAGGTGCAGTATTAATTTTTAATGCTAGGCTCACTTCACTTATTTTTTGAAATATACTTTTCTTGATCAATTTGAAATGAATAAAACCAATAAACGTGTCAAGTGACCAATGGGTCTCCATTTCGATAACGATCATTATCTAAGGTAGTAATTGCAATACACCATCTAGAGGTACATATGCCACACTGCACTGTTGGCGCGGTGACTGGACAACTGGCTGCAGCGCAACGTATCGTGGGTACGATTCTTGCACGAAACAACTCTTTGTATTGTCCACAGCTTGTTGTTGCGGGTCTTTTTTTTAAGGGTGGAAAATCATCGAATGACTTTTCCCGCGATGAGGCGGGAGGGAATGTCAGACTCTCACTGACTAAAAACCACCCCGTTCCTACTCCTGCACTTCTAGCCGGAGCCCCGGTAACCCGTTAAGTCTTCCGCGGCTCCGAATCGGCATCAGCCCTATTGGGCCCCATCGTGGTGGTGGTGGTCTGATGGCTCTTTGAGCCCATCTCATCATTTTATTGGAGATCAAGTGATGTGTATGTGACTGAGTATCATGACATGTGTAATTGTGAACTTGTATGTTTTTAAACTCATCCACGATACATGAGTACCATTATCATCCTTCTACCTAGTTACTACGACAACCTTCAGACAACAATCTGTTCATCTATGTAAAGCAAGTTAGTGAACCTATATCATGTAGGTAACACTTGTTAAGTACTTGAACCACTGAATACCACAAGTCACTGAGTTCAGCACAGTTCAAACGTCTTAGATTTCAGCTGAAGAGCCATCGCCTATCGATTTTCAGCGTCTGAAACATACTTGTAAGTACTTTCTTACGTACACATGCTTAACTTTGGAGGCGACGAATTAGTTCTTAAATATATTGGCTTTGTGTCAAAATGGAGGCCTACGAATGACAGTAATTTAGAATTTGTATCTTTGTGGGTGTATGGCAAGAAGACAAAATTAAAATAATATACCTCTATATTTAAACTGTCAAACACCAAGCGGTCACCGGTGACCGCAACCTATTGTTCTATAATTGTGTCTACAAAACCGGTACTCGACGAGTTAAAAGAGGTTGAAAACCCAAAAAGGAAAAGGTTTTTTAATTTAGAATTGCATAACCAATATTTATGATAAAGAAGATTAAAAAGTGCAACAAGATGAACTTACAAAAGAGAATTTTCTTTTAGAAAATCTTTTTTGTATTCCTGAAACGTTAATCGAAACCAACAAGTATCGATAATCCACGTGAAGCAATAAAAATGTAGAAAGGTATGGTAAAAGGAAAAATAGTTAGAACTACGCCATTTTTAAAATATAAAAGCATTTGAGAGCATAAGTAAAAAGTGCAATAATTTGTAATAACGACTTGGCATTGTCGCCGTACTAAACGCAGCCGGGGTTCTTGCAAATACATTCTTGTGTGAGCGCGGTTACTATGTCAGCGAGTTTTTGAAACTTTATTTTACTGTGAGAAGTGTAAAATGTTTGAAGAGTAGTCTCAGAGTTTATTGACGAAAGATAGTAGAGGTAGAGTAAACATACATACATATATACATAACTTCACGCCTGTCTCCCATGGGGGTAGGCAGAGACTAAGGAACGCCAATTACTACGATTCTTACATACCTCTTTCGCTTCATTAACAGTCATCAATCTTTTCATGCATGCTCGTCGGTTAAGGGTACTTTTAATTTGGCCCTTCTTTAATATATCGCCAATCTGGTCACTATATGTCCGTCTAGGGCGCCCTCTACCGACGGCCCCATTCATATCCGCTCTGTATACTTCTTTCGTTACTCTACTTTCATCCATCCTTTCTACATGTCCAAACCAGCGTAACATTCCCTTTTCAATCCTTGTCACTACGTCATCTTTCAATCCACACCTTTCTCTAAGTAGAGTAAACTACATAGAATA
Source organism: Spodoptera picta (assembly GCA_038387885.1). Taxonomy (NCBI): domain Eukaryota; kingdom Metazoa; phylum Arthropoda; class Insecta; order Lepidoptera; family Noctuidae; genus Spodoptera; species Spodoptera picta. The sequence goes on along the minus strand of JAZHFQ010000168.1, from coordinate 649,371 downwards.
TTATCACAGATGTGATAATACTTAAGTTCGTGATGTATCTATTTATTTCTAATGGTTTAAAGTTAATAACATTTAACCACAAACGTAGTATGTGTTATTGTTACTGTGTGTATGTGTTCAATTATTTTTGTTTTATTATGTCTTTTTTTATTATTATCCTATGTGATATTTGGGCTGACCTAATTGGTAATTGAAAATCTTCAAACAAACCCAAATTTACTTGCAACCCCCAACACTAATGACATCTACAGATCACAATGCCATCTCACAACCAAAATAATCCAAATCGCTGCCGTCCTTCACTGAGACCATACCTCAAACGTTGGCAAAGTAATATTTGCATATTCGGAATCTTAAGATGTTCCTTCCTAGTATGAATATTTCGTGATGTGTTACTTAAGTGCTCCGAGAACCCGACCCCGTCCGCAAAATTTCAATTCTCGTCTTCAACTTATTTCTTTCAACTATTTACAGTTACACTTTCAGGCTGAGGAACGCTTTGTCTATTTATTCTGTAACATATACCTTTTAGAACTGTGTATAAAATGAGATTTTTAATGAGTTTTTGAAATCCAGGGTAATATGTCTTGCTCGTGGATTTCTGCTATATTCTGGATGTGTTGTTGGAGACGGATATGTTTTTCTAGATACTTAGCTATCATGCCTCAATGAAAACTATTATTAACTCGTTGAGTACCGTCATTATAGACACAATTAAAGAACAATAGGTTGCGGTCACCGGTGTCCTCGCGGTGCTTGACAGTTTAATTACATTGACTAAAACCTCGAGAATCATTAAACGTGTTATGGTAGGTATATTTTTTTTCTCTAAATATTCTACTGTTGTCTGTTATTTATCTGGTTAGTCTTTTAATCTTTTTCTATCTGTTTTTTGGTCTTTCGGTCTTTGGCTATATTTTCACCATCTTACATTCTCCATTCTTCGATCCAACCTTCAATACTACAACTAGAAGACGGACTTTTATTAGAAGATAATAATAAACTTCATTTATTACATTAATCCCTAACACTGACGCTTCTTACATTTCTAAATCCAAATTATTGACATCAAAATCTGTTCCTTTTACACTAAATTACTTTTAGATATGAATTTTGAATTTTTTATTGTGATGTTTGGTAGCGGATTAAAAAATAAACGGCTATCAATGGCTCGTTGTATCCCTTTGTTGTCGGATTTGTATCGAATTTTTCAGATTGATATAGCAGGAATAAATGTAGGATCAACTTCAATGGAATTGGCCAAAGAGACGGTATTTTACTCTGTCGAATATTAGGACTTCTAGTTTGAATATTGAGTCGGACAATATTGAATATTTAGAAAGTGACTTTGAAGTTATGCTTTTGACAAATATCTCGCTCTTTAATATAAGAGAGCATCAAAAACCCAACTATGAAATCAAAGTGAAATCACCAGACAACCAACTCATACTACATTACTTACGAAACATCTAAAAAATGTCAGCATTAAGTAACCACTAACCAGTAAACAGACATTATTTAGCCAATACAGACAAACTTGTATCTGATTACAAGCTTCTATTTAATTTATCATTCATTGTCATATACGACATGTCACCGTCCTTATCTTGACAAATCTCCCATACAATTGTGTACAAAAGTCACTGTTAGTAGCCATGTCACAGCATTCAATGGTAATTCTTATTTATAGCCGAAAACCGGACACCAGCCATTGTGGCTATGGGCTATTAATTTGATAGGAAACGTACTAATTGGAGAAATTTAACTGCGTTAAGGCAATAAGTGTCATGGCCGCCGCGACACCTCTCTATTCTCCTAGGGTTGCCCGTTTTAATGTTTAATTTGACAGATATATTGAAATAGTTTTGTGTTTAATCTGTGTTGGAGGCGTAATGAGATTTTTTGATTTCTTTAATGTTTTGTTTAAAAGATAATTTTGGAGGTAGGAGGTAGGTATTATATTACTTAACTAACAATTTAACTGAGATTACAAGGTAGAAGGAGCTCAATTTATCTTTTACAACATTATTTTATAATATCTGTGTCATGAAAATTAAATGTATCTACTTGATAATCGAATCCAAAATTATGGTCAGGAAAACACTGCACTGGTATCAGCACACAAACTTGGAACGTACCTGAAACAGAAAAAAACTACAATTACAATCTTACTCTCCAAAGATTACGAATTTTCTTTATAGATTTTCATTAAAGGGCAACCTTGACAACCGATAGCTTACCCACACACACTTAAGTTATAAATTACAACTTATTATCTATAATAACGCACATTTTTATATGATACGTCGCGTTAAATAGCCACTTTTAATGTGTGGGTAACCTATCGGGTTTTGATTACCGATGATAGCCGAACATTCCCGACAGAAACCGAAGGGGGTAATGCGTTTTGGTGTTTATTTCATAGAAAAAATTATGATAATTTGATAATAATGATAGTTTGAGTAATACCGTAGGCGTCAGGAGGTTATTGAAATTTTGACACTTATTTTTTTGTAAGATATGATAATGATATGATATTCAAAACGAGTAATGCAATGTTTCGTTAAAGTTAATTATAGTGAGATCGTAAAGTTGAATTTTAACTTGAATACTTACCTACCTATATGTTTGTCTACATAATATTGAGCTTACATTTATTTAAAGTGAAAAACCAGTAACTTCAAAATGTACGGCTTACTCACTAAAATATTCGACGAGAAATACTCGATAAGTTTCAAACCACATCAGGGACCCATAACTACCACAAACTCGAGCGACTCGTACACAAAATCCAAAAATTGTCACCTATCGCATTAAAATCCCACTTCGGCCAGTTATTTTAAAACCAGACCCATCTTAGAAAACACATTCAAGATTCAAGATTCATTTATTCATTGTAAAACATAGGTACATTATAAGTTCTTATGTAATATGTTGAGAGCGCTATGTTTTGCCTCTAGGGCGTACAATACATGCAATATACTTAATTAAAACAAGGATTTGACACAGATTTATAAACAATAAACAGTAAACACATCACTACAATTACACAATCTTGACCATTTATCTCGTTAAGAATTTGCAATTTCATTGAACATTGACGACTCTTTAAATCAAATGAATAAAATAATGTAAACCACAAAATATCCATACAATGTTCGATAGTGCTGACATTCAAGATAAAGTGGCTGTACATTAGCTGAACGTAAGTCTACAGGAACTGCGAGGCGAACTAGAATAAAATAAGACTAACTCACTCCACACTCTTTGTTTAGAAACTCTTTAAATCGATAAACGTGTTGCAATGTTTTAGAGGAAAGTGTATTAGGTTTGGTAGGGTTGCCAGTGTTGTGATGTTTGTCTATGTTGAGAGGACTTAGAGACACAGATCATGTTTATTGTTAGATTTTTAGGTGATTATTTTTAATCACTAATAGACTGCCTCGTTGGCCGAGTGGTCGCAAGTGCGACTGCCGGGCAAGGGGTCTCGGGTTCGAATCCCGGGTCGGGCAAAGTATTACTGGGTTTTTAAAAAATTCTCAGTAGTAGCACGGAGTCTGGAAATGTGCCCGGTATATGGCAATAGGCTCACCCCCTATTACATGGGACTCGTAACATAAATAGTGAAAAGTGGGTGTTACATTGTACAGTGGCATTAAGTGCCGTAACGTGCACCTCTGCCTACCCCTTCGGGGATAAAAAGGCGTGATGTTATGTTATATATTTTTAATCACGTTATGACAGTAGATTCGGAACATTATCCAATGGAACCTCATAGGTAATTATCAGGGTTAATCTTAGGTATGTTTTTAATTGGGTACTTAACTATTCCTTTACCAGTTTTATTTAAATCGGTTTAGTAGTTTATGCATGAAAGTATAACCCACGTATAGACCCGAATTAAGTTTGAATTTTAACAATTAAAGGTTCTATGGTGAAATCTGGGTTAAAAGTCACTCTCATCACATTAGTCTTAACAAGTTCATTACAAAACAAAGAAAAACTAGTTATTAATATATATTTACCTACTCATTCCATGTTAACAAACATATGAAATGAAACCCTAACAGACAAACGAGAAAGTGAGTTTGTCTGTTTATTTTTTACACTTTCACGGCTAAACCAATTTTAATGAACTTTTGTACAGATGACAATACTGAGGCCTTAGTACGGGTTTGTTTTACGTTTAAAGTAATCGTAACGAGTGCGCGTTCGGCGCTGTGATTGGTTGGTTCATTGGCGCCGGCCAATCAGAGTGCCGAACGCATACTCGTTTCGAATACTTTAAACGTAAATCAAACTCGTACTAAGGCCTCTGTTGTTTATTTAAGTTGTCTAACTTTTATATTATAAAGATGTTTTACTTCGAGTTGTATCGCAAATTATTTCACACAATATCCTCATAATAATTACTTAGGCAAGTACTAATTAATGAGTTCCCACGTACCAGAAAAAAATACATTTATTCTCCTTTATCGTCTTTGGTGTAATGGTGCAAATGGAGACGAACGTAAATTGAAATATCTATCTTATTTCTTGGGTAATATAATGCAATATGAATTGTATTAATGAGGTTACAATAAAAATTACGAATCAGTTAAAATTACTTAGTACTACCTAGTACTCATTTACAATTATACTCAAGTTCTAGGTTAATCTTAACGTAATCTATCTAATATCTATAGCCTTTTAATCCCAGAGAGGCCAAGGATAGCTGCACAGTTACCATGTTGAGTCAACCTATAGTCATCACCATCATATAGGCAAAAATTTCAGATTCTATGTGCTATTAATAAAATGCGACATAACCAAATAACATCTCCAACTAATATCATAAGATCCCTTGCTTAGTAGTTACACTTTGAACTACTTTACCATGATTCACAATCACTACATAGCATAAAAGAAAGTTGCTATCCGCCGTCTGTCTGTCCCTATGTATGCTTAGATCTTTAAAACTACGCAACGGATTTTGATGCGGTTTTTTTAATAGAAAGAATGATTCTAAAGGAAGGTTTATATGTATAATACATGCGTATTGCACCCGTGCGAAGCCGGGGCGGTAGTATACTTTGAAGCGAGAATACCGTAGCCTTGTCATTCCAATTCATAAGTTCTAATTGCATTGTGATTCGTCCCTCGTTCCTTGATACTAAGAGTATAAAACTATTTTCTATTATTATAATAGTGTTCCTTGAAGCACTATTCTCAGTTTTATTAAAAGGGATTCTACCTCTAGAGTAAAATGGCGTCAGTTTGTCTGTTTTGATTTCAGTCTATTTTGTCTCCAAACTCTAGGTAGCTGTTATGCTAATAAATGACCTGAGGACACTGTGGAACACACTGTCGCGGAATGCCCTGCGTGGGCTGAGCACCGCCGTGTCCTCAGGGAAGTGATCGGCGATGGCGACCTCTCGCGTCCGGGCCTAGTGCAGGCCATGATGCGGAGCGAGGGGGATTGGGATGCCGTCTCCTCCTTTTGCGAAGCAGTCATGCTAGCTAAGGAGGAGGCGGGACGCGTGAGGCAGCGAAGCGCTGCCTCCTCGCAACCCAGCCATCGCGAAGGACACACCGGGCGTCGGGGATCGCGGGACGATCTCCGGCCACCGTAAGCGCGGGCCTGCGGACGGCGAGCATGGGTGGCTCCCCGTCCGACCAGAAACAGACCCGAGCGTACGGCGCGTCGCGTTCCGCGCGCGCCTCAAAGAGCCATCAGACCACCACAGATGGGGCCCAATAGGGCCGATGCCGATTCGGAGTCGCGGAGAACTTAACGGGTAACCGGGGCTCCGGCTCGACGTGCAGGAGAAGGAACGGTGTGGTTTTTAGTCAGTAAGAGTCTGACACTCCCTCCCGCCTCACCCAGGCGGGAGCAGTCATTCGATGATTTTCCCCCCTTAAAAAAAAAATGCTAATAAATGAAGAAGTGTTTTCGGTATAAAAATAGTCGTTATTTCAGTAAAAACTGTAATGGTTTCCTTGTATTTTTAGTTTTCAGAAAGATGTGCCTCGTTGGACGTGTGGTCGCAAGTGCAACTGGTTGGGAAGGTATTACCAGGTTTTAAAAATTCTCAACAGTAGCACAGAGTCTGGAATTGTCTTATAAATTCAAAAAAAAAACATACACACTCAAACAGTAAATCAATAGTCCTACGTTAAATAAAACTATGACTATATAGGATCAACACACGATAACAACCCCAACACCTAGTTATTGACACACAACTGTTTGATTACCTACAATAACGGCTAACAACTGCACTATCACTATCTGAACCTATAACTCTCTTTAACTACTGTATTCCTAGTACTTTTTGTTGGTTCCTCTTGCACTTCCATTCTAGTATGCTTTTTATTTTTTACCTAAAGGCGATTATCACATTTACCCTAAGGCCAGGCAAATTCGGATAGGTGATGAGCCTGTTGCCATTCACAGGAAACCGGTACGGTGAACACCGGAATGACTTTGAGGTTTTTAGGGCGGACAATCATCCAATGACTTCTCCCGCCTTGCGTTAGGCGAGAGGGAGTATCAGAGGGGGTGGTCTGATGGCTCTTCGACGCTCGGACGGCTGGGGCGTAAGGAGGTGCATTCTCTCACGCGCCATGACTTGTAGCTATACCTTATGACGCGTTAAACTCGAGGACTATGCCGTCTTTTGCCCCAATTAATGGATTTACAGGGCATTAAGTCTTATAAAAACAGTCAAAAGCCAAAAAATAGGAACAAAACCTTGCCCAGCCTTATAATGAGGAACTCCTACTTACTCGAAAATTGTGCTTGTAAACGACGATCAGTCTGTGTGTACAACACTAGTTCATAAAATAAAGTAAACTTTCGCAACTCACAACACTGACGTCGATTGTGTGGACAACACTATCAAACAGTTATCGGCCGTTATCGGCTGCTATCGGCATCTATCGGTCGTCGACGTCTCCGATTTGTGCCAGATAGATAGAAACAGTATTATGTATGCAGTATACTTCGATGAAGCGATATGAGTACATAATATATGTTACTACACACTTCCTTATAAGTGCTCGCTTATATTTGTATATTTTATCTTTATTGATGCGAGCGTTTGTGTGTACTGGCTTTGAAAGTTTTCGTTTAGGTGAACTTCAGTTCGAAGAATCGATATTGTATACATTCATTGCATACTTTACACAGACTGAGCTGTAAAGATTGCGAAGTTAGATCATCATAACATCACGCTTTTTATCTCCAAAAGGATAGACAAAGGTGCATATTATGGCACGATGCCACTGTACCTACAATATAACACCCACTTGTCACTATTTATGTTATGAGCCCCATGTAATAGAGTCTATTGCCATATACCGGGCACAATTCCAGACTCCGTGCTACTACTGAGAATTTTTTGCCCGTCAATCGCACTTTCGACCACTCGGTCAACGAGGCAGTGCGAAGTTAGATTTAAAATATAATTTAATAAAACTCCTATAAAATATTACACATCGGTTTTTAATATTCCTTCCAATATAGTAAATGAATTAAACTAATCTTTGGTGTAACTAGGTTTATACCTATATCACACGTTAAACAATTTTCTAACATTGGTAATGCAAAATGAGATCAGAAAACAACACAAAAGTTCACATTTCCGCGTCAAAAACCGTAGATTTTTAAAACTAACTAAATTTAAATAAAACCTGCTATAAATTGTACTCAAAGGCAAATGCATTCTCTATAAAATGCCGATAATACAGCTTTACAGGCAGCTTTGTGTTACATTCTATGCTCTGCTCTATGCTTGTAACGCTCAGAAAGTACCAAGTATAAATCTTTTCAAAATGTCCCCTGTTTATTTTATTCTTCATAGACGTGTTTGACAAAATTTGTTGCATCAAACATGGATGCTGGAACTTTCTAGAAAGACTTTTGTAACATTATTAGACTTATTAAATATGTACAGTGAATCGCGTTGGCTTCTGGAGTAGTTTCGAAGCCGGCTGTTTTGAAGTTCATTAATATTTTAGTTTGAAAGTGATTACACCAATGAGACCGTTCATTTTGTGGCTTATGTAATGAGTATAACGTTTTACACAAGAGTGACCTTCGGATATGAGATTAATTTTAAAATGTCGGAGAAAATTTATTATTTTAGATCAAAATTCTATGTAGTTCAACATATATCTGGATATCATGACTAGACTATAGATATTTAATTAATCATATCTATTAAGCACGACAAACATGCCAAAAACACCTTAACAATCTACTAGGTAATTGTAAATTAATGGTCCGCTTTCCCAAAATGTTTAGAATAAATTATTTTTCTTTCAACAAAAACTTGAAAACGACCTTAACCTAATAAGCATAAAGTTTCAAATTGCTTCTATTTTTATCACCGAACCGAAGCACGATGGCATTGCTGTCCAATTTAGTCGAACACGGCTTATGTCACATGCACATCGCAACACGTTATTGGTACACGTAAAATTTACGACCCCCGCCAATAACTGGTTAGATCCAGTTAAAACTGGTTATATCCGCACTTAACTGGATTATTGTTAAAGGTTTATTGGATATTTTCTCTTTATTCTGCTCTAAAATTCTTGAAACGCGTTTTATTGAAAGGGTAATTTACATTTAAATTCTGGCTTTAGGTAAGTACGTACGTACTTAGATTAATAGTTTTATTATTATTACACAAAGGTTGTCCATCAAAAATGGCATTCAATTATTTCTATTTAACAAAATGGGCGTGCCACATTTATCAAATTAAAAATCTATAGCACAAAATCACAGAGTCTTGAATGGAATTGCTATTACATTTTTCATTTTCCACACGACTTAACCCTTCACATGCGACAGTGCACCACAATAAAACCAATCATAAATCAAAATATTCTTAATTCACATTCACATCACTATCCCGGTACCCAATATCGATCATAAGTTCAGCCGGCAGATGGCCGAACTAAAGGCGGGCCGAGATGAACAGGATTCGCCGAATACCGAGCTAAATATTCGGCCAATACCTAGTAGTTTGGATAATTATTCCATAAATCACTAAACAGCGATGGGAATCGCCCAGCTCTTCCGGTGGCTTGTATTGTTCTTTTGTAGTTCGCTTTAAAGTTTATGAATGGGTGTCTGAGAGTACTTTGTGTTTAGGAATTGTATGCTACTAGGTGCAAATAAAGCCGAAAATTGTGTTCGTATATTTGGCGGCTACTGCTGAGTATTCGGCTTTGAGATAATTTTCGGCTGTTGCCACTATTGACATTTTTCCGTTTATTTTTTAATTCAACTGTTCTTTCCTACTGATGATGGTGAATAAAAAAAAACTATCAAAAAATCGGTGCAGCTGTTTTTGACTATCAAATTGCAATGTAAACTAACAGCTTTCACGTGTACACTGATGATAATTATGTCTCAGTAATGAATGACAATATGTACAGTGACAAACGAGATTACGAACTAATATAGGGCGTGGAATGTGTGTCACTTGCAATCTGTTGTAACAATAAATAATTATATTGCTTCAATAATTTCTATAGTCAAAGGAAATTGAGGTCATCAAGTTCAATGTGATATGTAAATTTCTACACATAATTATCTATTATTAGCTACTCCTAAGCGGTGGCATAAGACTCGGTTCTTATTGATCATAGCATGATTTTTTTAGTCTATCATCATCATCATCATCATATCAGCCAAAAGACTTCCACTGCTGAACATAGGCCGCCCCCATGACTTCAAGATCCGCCGGTTGGAAGCGACCTGCATCCAGCGACGCCTTACGACCTTGATCAGGTCGTCTGTCCACCTTGCGGATGGACGTCCTACGCTACGCTTGCCGGTACGTTTTAGTCTATAACCTTTCTTAATTTTAATCTTCAAATTAGAACCAGCAATTCCGTAGATCAACACGATCAAAAAACTAACAAAAAAAAAGTTCCAGTCTAATAATATTTGATAATATAAATTCATTAATTTCTATTGAAGGAAATTCGGGTCATCAAGTTCAAGTCTGTAGTACGGACGCATACAGTACATTTCTATGCACAAACGAGCTAAACATAACCAATTTATCAAGATCTCGTTTCGTATGATTTTCCAGCACATTCAACGATCAGTTTATACTGGTTTCGTATTGCTTTATGTAGTTTGTACATATTTATCATGTAAGGGTTATCAGTATGTTTCCTGTTCCTCATAACTTCGGCAATTCCCTGAAGGTCTGGTAAAATGTTGCTCGTGTTTTGCTCGAGTAAGTACGAAGTTTTAGGTAGAGTAGTTTTCTTTTCGCGATTTGGCAGTTGATTGAGATGGAAAGGTAATATTATTTAGGTTGAAAATTGGATAATTTGTTTGTAGATTCGTAGTATGGTTACTTAGAGAGACAGCAAGGAGAAGAAAGCGTTGGATAGTAAAAAAATGATTTTTAATAAAACAAGTGAAGTATTTTGTTGTTTTCTTTTTACGCGACTGTGGAAAGGGTATTGTTTTTTTTTCTTTATGGAATAGGAGGTAGACGAGTAGACGGATCACCTGATGGTAAGCGATCAGCGGCGCCCATGGACACCCGCAAAACCAGAGTCACAGGTGCTTTGCCTTTCAAAAAGGAATACGCTCTTTTTATTATTACTTAATATGTTACATACATTTTCGTAACAATAATTGCAAAGGCTTACATTATCGAATAATTTTAAGGCTTTGATTTAATTTAAAACTGATAAAGGCGAATCCTACGTTATCATATATCACTAATGGCATTTAAGTGTTAAGCAGCACAAGGCACGCCATATACGGTAGGATACGCTGGAAAAAAATGTACTGTAACCTTTTGTACCGTATTTTAGCAAATTTAGGTAAACATTTTTGATATTATTTGGTTTGAAGGAATTCGTCTAATAAGATTGAATTGAAAATATAGATTGTACGCATTCTTATAAGAAAGTTAAAAATATTTGCAAGTCTTCCAATACTGATTGGTTTGATGGTATGGAAACCTTAGCAGAGTTCGAGTTGCACTTTGCCGGCTTTTCTCTCCACTGACCCATTAAATCTGGGTCGTTGACCTAACATTAGTTCATACACATGGTTTTTAATATGCTCATTTTCGTGTAACTAACTTCCAATGTGTGTATAATAATATATATGTATGAAACTATGAATATATGTGTGTAGAGTGGAATTGTGCAACTGATTTTTTTGTATTATTTATTATAAATTTTTTGTATACGCGTTTAGTTTGCATAACCATAAATAATTAGCTGCATAAAAGTATTTTATTATTTTTTTTTTAAGCTTCATACACAAAATGTAGACAAGGTGGACTTAATACCTTTTCATTTCCACCAGGCATCTTCTCCCAGTCTGACCTTTGGGTGATGCAGAGAAGAGTTAATGTATGTATGTAATATGTAAATAATGTAACGACTACGAATGTAAATAATAAATTTATTATTAGCAGCTCGAAATATCAAGACAAATTACACGATAATTATAAAATGTATCAAGATTTATGTTTGTGTATTATGTGTCAATCAATATGACCAATATTCACAACCAAACGAATTTACTACAGAAATTAAAAATACATTTGCTTATAAACACACGAATAGTTTACCTAACACGAATTTAAAACTGTTTTTTAACAAACACATTGGCTATTAATGTTCTGACTGTACTTAACACTACAGAGTAAGTGTTTGGTTTTTAAAAATAGCTGTAGGGGCAAAACTTGTGAGAGATTGCATGACATTGCCGAAGAAAACATTTCTCCCGCAAAACGTTGCAAGTTACAGATGATAAACAGTTTCTCGTACTTCTTACTTTTATTCTTTTACTGCAAGAATTTCCCGCTTCAATTGTTGCTTTTTAGAAATACTGAAGATAAGAAATAGATATAATTTCTCGCAATTTTTTTTTGTATATTTATATTTGCATTTATTTTATGGCATAAGCCGGTAAACAAGCAGACGGATCACCCGATGGTAAGCAATCGGCATCGCCCATCACACCTGGAACACCAGAAGCGTTACAAGTGCGTTACCGGCCTTTTGGGGAACTAGGACTTTGAGGATCGTTGGGGATTCAGGATTTGGGGAGATTGGGAAAGGGGAGGGTAATTGGGCCTCCGGCAACCTCAAACGACGAAATATAATGCAAGCGTTGCTTCACGTCGGTTTTCTGTGAGGCCGTGGTATCACTCCGGTCGAGCCGGCCCATTCGTGTCCAAGCATGGCTCTCCCACACTTAAATCCTTTCACTCTTAAACTTAACTCCATTTTATCTAAGCATTTTAATTTTGTACGAGAAAATAAAACAAATACGCGTCTTTATTATCTAACTGTCGGACTAATTAGATTTTTAATTTTCATACCCTGGCAACTACCCTATTTTAGTAAGCATTAGTAGGTTAATAAATGAACAATATGTGCCAACTCTGAACTACGATTCATCATATTATGTTCCAATATGTATACCGTGTATACACCTTTATATCTAAACAAAATTTCCGCTTCGAAGATTTTACACACGTGTGTTATTAACACCCCATATTTTGCGAAAGAGTGTTATTACAGGTAGTAAATAAAGGGAGAAAATTCGACAGAATAACAGCTAATATGTAGAAAATAACAATTTCGACGATAAAAATTGGAATTCTTTATATATCAGGTTATGAAAAACGGTAACGGTTGGAGTAGAATAAATTAAATTTATTCTCCTGAAGAAAACGGGTTCGTGATCGGAATATTTTGCGAATATCTAATAATATGATGGAAGTACCTCTTACAAAGTTGTGAGCAAATGTCTTTGATTTCACATTTCAAGTTTTATTTGTTAGTTTAATATTACAGGAGATATTTCATACATTTTTTTAATAAAAAGTTGTCTGGTGACACTTTAACTGATTTGTCTCTATGTGACTCGTAAAGGATTTGATGAATTTATTTTTTACTTTCACACTTTCTGTCACTTTAAATGTAATAATAACTTCAAATTAAACATAATTATAATAAATTAATGTTTAGATTTAAAGCATTAGCTAATTTAATGTCCCGTACAAAGTGTTTCATTTTTATGAAACCAATAAATCCCATTTCCCTGAATAATAAACAAAACACTTGACCACATTAAACCAATAATCTGATATTTATGTTTCACAGGATTTTGTCCGGAAAATTTCCGCGAAAACATCGATCACCCGGCAAAATTTCTCTGAAACGGTCCAACCCTTCCACCGCTCGCGTTCGGTCGAAACGATACCCATTTTTCACCGATACCCGGTTTGATCGACCCGAGGTATCGTAATTGGTCTTTGTACGGTGAAATTGTTGTTAAAACGTGGTCACTCGAACCGACGCTTTGTGCTTTGCTTGACACAGGTTAATAGTTCAGTTACAGTGCTTAAAAAAACCGAACGAATATTGCTCCCACGCTAGCAATTCTGACAGTTTGTCGTGCGATGAAAAATTCCTACAAAATTTTAGATACTGCTCGCTCTATTGAATGCTGACGGTTCGTACATTCTGACACTAGTATTTTGATGTTTTCATTGAATTCTGCTTAGAAATCGATAGAATATTCATTTTAACATCGAAGCCACATATTACAGTCAGCGTTATAAATAAAATATCATATTCCTAAATTATTGTCAATTGACCATTACCAAGCGAGCATGTTAATTAAAATTAATAAATAATCAAACGTGAAATTACGTTCAATACCATCCGATAATATCAACAAATGACTGACATTTACCTTCAGTGAGGGAAATATTAGGAAAATCGATATGAATTATTCGAAACAAAAATCACAATCGATTAGAGCGCAACAGCTAATAAAGTTTTAACATAATTCGATAATAATTTGAAATTTCCAGTATCGATATCATGTAGTAATTGGTATCGTGTTTGAACCCGACGCGACGTTATATTATTGAAAGGTTTATTGTTTTCTGTTTAGGCTGCAGTGTTCGGGTTGATCGGATCGGGAGAGTGTTGTCAGCTGTTGTAGTTTCATGTGTTCATATAATTGTTTTTTTATAACTGCCCCAGTCCCGAAGTTGACTAATAATTAATGTTGATTTACTTTTAATAGGATCCGTGTTGTTTAGTTTCCAAATGACAAGTTACGTAAATATTTAGTCTAATTTTAAATGAAAAATATTTATTTTTGCTATATATGTTGCCATGTGATAGTGTGTAATGACTATTGTAATTTTAGATTTGCGACAAAAACCTACAATAAATACGGACATGCAAATCAGTAAATGCAAATTAATGATTTATTTAGTTTTCCCTTCAACATTAATTTGCTACTACACGCAATATAGATTGCAGAGTAGTTTTGTTATAAAATACATTATCATGCCGTACTTTTATGGCTCATTGAAAATTATAGAGAAGTAAAATTATGACCATCGTTCCGAATTTTAAAGCCCGCACAGCTCTCTCAATTAAAAAAGATATCGAAAAAAAATTGTGTTTTAAAAAATCGTCACCGTACATTGGTGATTTTAGCGACCACAATGACATCAGCCCTAGCGAAACGCAACTAGGGTTGTCACCCTTTGCAAAAAGATGTATAATAACAATTCACACAACGAGATAAATAAAAATACGAGCTTGTTAAACCGTAAAAAGTAATAATGGGGAGACTAAAGTCAACAACGGTTGCATTTGTGTCACGAAAATTATTCACGCGCGTTAGAAGTCGCCATTTTGTGACACCCGTTGTTAGGACCGTCCAGGGGGAACGATATCAGTGTAAAATATAATAGAAAGTCCTAATGGATGAAAGACATTATTTAAATATTAAAAGAGGTGATTTTAGGTAGTGCTCCTTGACGCACCAAGGGTGGTAGAAAGGATTTTTGTTGCATTTGCATTTATTTAATTTAGTTGCTGCGTACTTTGTTTTGGTTTACTTTTTGTGAATTATATTGACAAAATTGCTATCACGCAATGATTTTTTTTATGGCATAAGCCGGTAAACGAGCAGACGAATCACCTGATGGTAAGCAATCGGCGTCGCCCATGGACACCTGGAAAACCAGAGGCGTTATAAGTGCGTTACCGGCCTTTTGGGGATTAGTTTGAGGATCGTTGGGGATTCAGGAATTGGGGAGATTGGGGAAGGGGAGGGTAATTGGGCCTCCGGTAACCTCACTCACACGACGAAACACATCGCAAGCGTTACTTCACGTCGGTTTTCTGTGAGGCCGTGGTATCACTCCAGTAGAGCCGGCCCATTCGTGCCGAAGCATGACTCTTATGATGCGAGAAATAACTCACTTATCTGAAGATGCTTTTCTAAACTATTGATTTATAACCTTAAAGCAAAAAAACTTAGAAAGTCTATCTGCTTTAGTTTGTATACAGTCTTCTACATTTTATATCGCCGTTCGTTAATTCAAAGCGCTTGCCTGGAAGTCTCGATTTTCGTTCGATTATTTTCCCTTAGCCTTTTTTAGACGAAATTAAAATCCGTTTTGGCAACCCTCCACACTAGAGCGGTACTTTTTACGGTTTATTTAGAAAAACATGCTCTCCCAATTAACGAGACCTTTGTTTTATGGCTGTAACGAAAAAATATCTAATACAGCCCCAAGCAATTAATGTACATTCAAAGTAGCTCTGTTAATTTATTTTAATCGTTTCACAATTTGAAAAGACTGTGATTATGAAATTAATTTGTCGCTTTGTATAACAGCAATAAGTTACATTGAATACAAAATACGAATTCCAACTAGAATTCGATTTAAAATCGAAACGCAATCAAATAACAAGTCAGCAAAATTGAGATTATTCTATAAGCTTTGACATTTGCGGCAGATGTACGTTAAAATTGGATCACAGCATTGTGTCAGGGCAGCTGACGCGTCTGTGTCAAAATCTGCGTCGAATATTGCAATGGGTCGCGGAGACCGGGCGCTCGCATAGGAGGGTTAATAATTACGTACGAATTACTATTAATCTGCATAACGATCTTGATAGTAAGGCAATAACGTGAATTGTGATTGAATTTTAATTTATAGCCATTAATTAAATTTATTCAACCATTTTGAGAGTACTTTGTCTCCTCTATTTGAATGAATGGGTTCGTTGTACCAAATGGTCAGCTGCAGCACGTTCTAACCAACTTTGATATTAACCGACGTGTTTGTTCAAAGTTAAACAGTCGAAGGGAACCAATAAAGGGAGGTTGCCCAACCAAAACACCTTATCACCTAACACGTTCATTGGTCAAGTAACTTGACCGTTAACCTCGCTGTATACGCTCCACATTCAATTAAATATTCAATCGTGACACGGCGCTCCCCTACTGCGGCCGGCAATGTACCTCGTACAACGCGATTAACACAGATTCGTACGTTTGTACTCCGAATTATCACTTCCTCCGTTGACTCATAGATTAAGCACGGCAGAGGTGCTAAATTTAGCATTGAATCATGCCCAATTAAGTAGAATTATTGTTCTAAAACCGTATTAATTGAAGTAAGATCAACCTTGAATTAAATTTTCACCAGTTACGTTCAGTGTCAAGATTTGTTAACATACTATCTAATAATAGTTACTTGTATCTACAGGTGTCTCGTGTAAAGAAACTCTTTATAACGTTCTCTATCATAATCTATTTGAAGTACATTAAGTACGGAATGCTGTCTTCTCCCGTCATGATACGAAAAAACACGGACGCTGACCGAACTAAATTAAAAAGTAATGAATACTATCATCCTAATCACACACTTACATCATTCCTTTTTATTCTATGACCTTAGAGAATGCATCATCAAATCGTACCCTGTCATTACGCCGGAACTGACCAAGAATCATGAGTAATTACGAAGTAACAGGCATCTTATTGAACCTTCCATGGGCGTGACTATACTGCGTTTGAGTGACAGCTCTTTGTTCACTCTTTTTGAATTTCGAATGGAATGTTTTGTTTTCTTAACGGATTTCAACGTTTTTTAAATTGACCGTTTGTTCGCCGCCATAATAATAATAATAATATCTGGCAACACCATGCAAAAGTCAACGTAAAATTTTTTTTCTCTGCTTTTTAAAATATAATTTACATATCTTATTTACATAAAACGTCGACCAAATCAATAAGAAATCAAATACAAAACCTTTTTATATAATATTTTTTACAAAATAATCACCATAGATCCAATATAAACGAAAAAATATCTCAATGCAAAAATGACAATGACAGCCCCAACAATGAAAATAATTTTAATGAAGCAGACTAAGAAATTATGTTGACAAGAGCCAGAAATAGACAAGGCGCACCCCCACCACCTCCGGATTCGTCGCTCAGCCCCGCTTCGCCGTCGCCGGAACCCCGCTCCGCAGGATCGCCGGTGACTGCAGTTGCGTCGAGCTCGAGTGACGACTATTTCTCCCCACCTACGTCGCCACCACCTGTACGTCGGCCGGGGAGAGGCCGGCCACCGACTGGCTTGGGAACCAGGGGCCATCAGGCCCTGGGACGGGTCCCCGCTACCGGTGGTTGTGTGCGGCGCATGAAATGGACTCAAACCATAAATGAGAACGTCATGCGCGCATACTATGGTGCTACAGAGGGAGGAACTAACCTCACGGCGTACCGTGAAAGGATGCTGCCTATGTTTCAGGTGCTTGAGCCATCTGTCAACGTCTCGGCCCAACGACTCTCGGATCAAGTGCGGGTCATCCAACGCAATTGCAGATTGGATGAGGCTACGCTTGATCGGCTACGCCTTGAAGCACTGCGCAACCGTGTCGTCCCCGCACCACCACAATTGGTGGCACAGACACCTGTAGTGTCACAACGTGTGACACCAACCACCTCTATCGTTGGAGTGGAGGACGACAGGGTTGAACAAGTGAGTACTCAGTGCAATGAACGACTGAGGAGTGCTTTGGAGGATGCGGTTCGTGAGTACAGACTTGCTCCTAGCAATTTAAGACCAAAATTACCACATTTGCCCATGTGTAAAAAAAATAGGGCGCTGGTGAGCGCCTTGGATTCGCTACTTAAAAAATATTTTGAGAGTAGCGAAAACCTCTATGATACACACTCAATCTTGTACTGTGGGGCGGTAGCTGCTTGTCGAGTGGCTAATGTCAGATTCCCAAATCTTGACGCAGCAGTCCGACCAAAACCAGTAGTACCTGCCTGGCAGTATAGGATAGAGCGTCGTATCAGTGAGGCCAGGGTACTCATCGGCAAACTATCCTGCTTTAGGGAGGGCAATACTCGCCCTAGAGTGATGCGCTTTGTAAGACGTGCATTTGTGGGGACTGAAATCCGTCCTCATGAATACCTGTCGCGTGTTACAGAGCGCATCGACTTCCTGAAGCAGAAAGTTTACGCATGGGCAAACCGTATTAGACGATACAAAAAAAGAGTGGAGCGCTATACTCAGAATCGTATGTTCCAAAGAGATCAGAGGTGGGTATACAGAGATTGGGAACGATCCAACCAAGAAGTGGCTGACGGGAGGCGACCAGATGATGATGCCACTAACACATTTTGGCGCAACATCTGGTCGGTGCCGGTTAGCCACACAGAAGGTGACTGGATGTTTGATGTTAAGCGAAGGTGTGAGACTATATCAGAGATGGAGGAGGTAGTAATCACCTCCTCTGATGTAGCCAGTGCAGCCTGTTCGGTCCCGAATTGGAAATCACCGGGGCCGGACGGACTGCACAATTTCTGGATTAAATGGCTCAAGAGTTCACACGTTCGCTTAGCATTACACTTCCAGGCAGCTTTGGAAACTGGATCGTTACCACAATTTCTAACAACAGGAGTTACCCACCTGCTCCATAAATCAGGTAGTTCCACTGAGCCCAAAAATTATAGACCGATCACATGTTTACCAACGGTCTATAAACTTCTTACATCCATTTTGAGGACAAAAATAACAAAACATATTGAAAAAAATTCCATCATGTCTGTATCTCAAAATGGATGTAGGGAGGGGTCTCGTGGAACTAAGGAGCTACTCCTCATTGATATGGTTGTTAGCCAACAGGTTCGTCGGTCTCGAAAAGATTTGTCTACATGCTGGATAGACTACAAAAAAGCATATGATTCTGTGCCACATACATGGCTCTTGAAGGTGCTGGAGTTGTATAAAATAGATGCAAGTTTACGCGCCTTCTTGGAGTCATGTATGCGGCAGTGGAGAACTGTGCTTTGCTATCCGGGATGTAGACAAATCCAAGGGAACGAAGAACCTGTAAGGATAGTGCGAGGAATATTCCAGGGTGACAGCCTGAGCCCACTATGGTTCTGCTTGGCCTTGAATCCTCTAAGTACTCTACTGGAGGATTCAGGGCTAGGCTATCCTTTGCGGAGAAGGGGTCTAGTTATATCCCACTTACTTTACATGGATGACCTCAAGTTGTTTGCTCCAAACAAGAAACAATTGATGGAACTACTGAATATAACTGAAAAATTTAGTAGTTCCATCAGAATGGAGTTTGGAGTGGACAAGTGTGCGGTCATGCATGTAAAGCGAGGAGGGATTGTGGAATCTGAGGGACTAGAACTCTCAGATTTCACAAAGCTGAGATCACTCTCCGCAAACGATACATACAAGTACCTGGGTATGTCAGAAGGATTAGGCATTAATGGACCGGACATGAAGCAATCGTTACAGGAGCGCTTCTTTGGCCGCCTGAATAGGGTACTGAAAAGTTCCTTATCAGGCGGAAACAAGGTGCGAGCCTTTAACGGTTGGGTCATGCCAGTCCTAATGTATTCTTTTGGTATACTCAAGTGGACTCAGACTGAACTTGACACCCTGGATAGGCGAGTCCGGACCCTGCTGACTGCAAATCGCATGCATCACCCTCGTTCGTCGGTCATGAGGTTGTACATCCCGCGGAAGTGTGGTGGTCGAGGCTTATTAAATGCTAAGACCCTTCACAACCGTGAGGTGTGCAGCCTCAGGGAATATTTCCTGAAAGTCAACGAGGGTATGCATCGAGAAGTAGCAGCGGTGGACAATGGATTCACTCCGCTATCCTTGGCAAAAGAGAACTGGCGCAAACCTGTGGTACTGAGCGTCAATGATCGCAAGGAGGTATGGCATAGCAAGGAGCTCCACGGACGCTTCTTCCGGACCCTTCATGGGCCCAGTGTAGATTTTCTAGCGTCCGTGTCTTGGCTACGATTCAGTAATATCTTTGGAGAAACTGAAGGATTTGTCTGTGCAATTATGGACGAAGTTATCCTTACGAATAACTACCGGAAATATATAATTAAGGATGGGACGGTTGACATATGTCGGGCATGTCATAGTCCTGGTGAATCCATTAGACATATTATTTCTGGTTGTGGTCGTTTGGCTAACAGTGAATATTTGCATAGGCATAATCAAGTAGCCAAGATTATCCATCAGCAACTTGCTTTACACTATCGACTTGTTGAGTCTGAGGTACCGTACTACAAGTATGTGCCCGACCCAGTTCTGGAAAATGACCATATCACATTGTACTGGGACCGGTCTATCATTACTGACAGGACTATTGTAGCCAATAAACCTGACATAGTGGTGATAGACCGACAAGTACGCCGCACGATGATAATTGATGTCACCATTCCCCATGACGAGAACCTCGTGAAAGCTGAGAAAGATAAACAAATAAAATATCTAGACTTAGCTCACGAGGTTGTCGACATGTGGAGTGTGGATTCGGCTATCATTGTGCCGATAGTCGTGTCGGCCAATGGGTTAATCCCTAAAAGCCTCGACATCCATCTTAGGAGGCTGGCGTTAGGTGGATGGATCAAGGGCCTGATACAGAAGGCAGTTCTCCTAGAAACGGCACGTATCGTGAGGAGGTTTCTATCTCTGGAGCCCTAACCACCGGTAGCTTGGACCATGTTCCCGCTACTGGTCGGCGCCTATTTTTTATATTTTTAAATATTATTTTTTTTATTTTGTAAGTAGTATTTAAAAATGTAATTTATAGAGAATTTTAAATAAATATATGGATAATAATAATAACCTTTATTGTACACCTTAAATAAATGGAATATACATTAACGTTATAATAATAAAAAATAGTAGGGTACAAAGGCGGCCTTATCACTAATAGCGATCTCTACCAGGCAACCTTTGGGTGAATGGAGCACTATTCAATGGAAGTGGAGGTTGTTCTTGGTGTACTCAGGTACTTATACATTATTTTTACAAGTAAAATATATATTCTCTAAATAAATAGTATATTTAAAATAAAATATAATACTTACATAAGACCTTATACATACAAACATACCCATATAAATATCTATACATACAACATATATACATATATATATACATATATTAATACATAAATAAAAATATAGTACAGATGATGAATAGGTGACAGTAAAAGAAGAAACAAAAAGAAATAGTAATGGACTACAACGTGGAGAGATAATGGTTTTTCACAAGTGCTTTGAACCTAACAAGTGATTCTGCTTGTCTGACAGAAAGTGGCAGAGCATTCCACAGTCGAACAGCTCGTACTGTAAACGATCTGTCGAATGATCTGCTCGCATGCTGGGGCATCTCAAGCTTCATATCCTCCGACGACCGTACTGGTCTAGAATGTGTGTCATGGTAGAACTGGAAACGTTCTTTGAGATAGTGGGGGGTAGTAGGATTAAACAGTATACTGTAGAGTAAGGATAAGATATGAGTATCCCGGCGAAGGCGGATCGGCAGCCACTTGAGTTTAGCGCGATATTCGGAAATATGATCATATTTGCGTAAACCAAATATAAACCGTATACTAAAATTTTGGAGTCGCTCAAGTTTATCTAGCTGCACTTCGGTAAGATCTGGATAGCTGACGTCAGCATAATCGAGGATGGGAAGAAGAAGTGATTGAGTAAGCGCAATTTTAGTAGCAGTCGGAAGAAAGTTCCGAAGTCTACACAAAGACTTCGCAGACGCAAACATTTTCCGACTTACTTGTTTCAGTTGAGGTTCCCAAGTGAAGTCTCGGTCCATGACAATACCCAAGTCTTTTACTGTGTCACTGTATGGGATTGTGGTACCATTAAAAATAATTGAAGGGATCTGCGACCACCTAATTCTACAGCGTAAGCGGGGGCTACCGACAACAATGACCTGTGTTTTCGCGGGGTTAACTTTCAAACCATAGGTCGCACTCCATTCCGAGATTCGTGCCAAGTCCGTATTCACCATCTTTACTGCCTCGGAGAATTCATTAGGAGGTGCTTGTGAGTAAATTTGCAGATCGTCGGCATACAAGTGGTAGGAAGACAGAAGTTCATTAGAAATAGAATTTATAAAAATTGCGAAGAGTAGAGGAGAAAGAACGCCCCCTGCGGTACGCCAGCAGCCGTATCAGACCAGGAAGAGTATGAACCCTCTATGGCGACACGCTGCCGGCGGCCACACAGGTAACTACGAAAGAAATCAATCACAGTTGCAGATATGTTAAGAGAGTCCAATATTCCAAGCAGTATATCAAAATCAACGGTGTTGAAAGCATTGCTGAAGTCTAGCAAGGTGAGCAGAGTTAGATTGCCGTTTTCAACACCGGATCGTATGTCATCAGTGATATGGACTAGAGCCGTAGTGGTACTATGTCCCGGACGAAACCCGGATTGGTAAGGATTAAGGAGACTGTGTTTGGTAAGGAAAGCGCTTAGCTGGTTATAAATAAGACGTTCCAGAACTTTAGAAAGGAAGGGTAAAATAGAAATAGGGCGATAGTCGGAAAAGGATTCTGGATTAGGTTTTTTAGGAAGTGGTGTAACCTGCGCTTCCTTCCATGCAGAAGGGAAGACGCTGCTGGACAGAGAATAGTTAAGGATGTGGCAGATGACAGGAAGGATCTCATCCAAGACAGGGAGTATCATTTTGCGACTGATGCAGTCAGTCCCTACCGCATTGGAACTGATGGAAATTACACTCTTCCTAACACTACAAGCCACAGCTTGTAGTGTTAGGAAGAGTGTTCCATTTTTCTTCAATCAATTCACAAATTGATTGAAGAAAAATGGTGGATAGTCGGGAGCAGGAAGGGAAGAAAGATGTTTTAAGGTTTTGGATTTGATAAACCCATTAATGTAAGGGGAAGAAGAAAAATGCTTATTTAGGGATTCAAAATCTAAGTTCCCAGAAACGTCATTCTGACGCTGTTTGCCAACTCCCATAGTTTTTAGAAATGTCCAGACCTTGGCCGGATCGCCGTTTTCTACTGACTTATGAATATGGCGGCGTTGTGCATCCCTACACATCTTGTTGCTACGATTCCGGGCTGCAATGTACTCTTCGCGATTCCCCGGATTAGGTTGGCGTTTAAATTTGGCCTTTGCCGCTGCCTTCTTATGAATCACGACCTTCAGGTCATCCGTTAACCACGGTGCAGGTACATGCTTCATTTTAACTGGTCGTATTGGAGCATGAATGTCATACAACTCAATGAGCTTGTTATTAAAGACATTAATTTTCTCATCAATTGTGTCAGCGGCAAGGAGCTTAGACCAGTCAATGTTGCCGGCATCCTCACGAAGCCTATCATGGTCCATACCACTAAAATTGCGCTGAAAGAGAGTTTTGGGTTTAGATTTAGGAGGACAGATTTTGTACGAAAGAAAGATTAAGTCATGATAGGAAAAATTGTCAGCAGAACATTGTCCGTGCTTGACAACGTGTTGATCGGACGAGACAAGGATAAGATCAAGAAGAGAAGGTGAACAGTTAGGAAAGTGGTGAGTGGCACCCAAGGGAAGAATAGACAAGTTGAGTGATTGAGCAATGGATTGAAGTGAAGAGGAGCGGGAATCTTGTTTCAGAAGACAGGTGTTAAAGTCACCCATTATTATGCTGTGACTGTAAGAGGGAGTTAAGTTCAAAAGTAGATTTTCAAAAGAGGAAAAATAGTCAACACGTAGTGAAGGACAGTAATAGACACCGAGCAATACTCTGGAATGTCGCAGTGTTAGTTCCAAGAAGAGATGCTCGCCAGCGTTCCGCGGCGGAGGCTGTGGTGACATATCAATTATTTTATAGGAAATATTTGCTCGAAGATATATGGCAACCCCGCCACCGCCGCAGCCCGTGCGATCATTTCTGCCATATTATTCGACGATTACAATTTTGTAAGTGATTTCATATTGAATAAAATTTAATGTAAGTATGCTGCTGGCATACTCAGAATATACATAAAAATGGTTATTACGCCATTCGTTTATCTAAATTGAAACAATTTCAATGATAAGAACCCTAATTCAGCATCCAAAATGAGACGATTTCATAACAACGAAATCGAAATTAAATTCTAACTAATAGAACGAGAAAAAGTAAAAGAATTCGACAAAGATAAAGGGAGGGCCGTATCAAAAATTAACACTATTACAAGAACAGAAGCTTTTGAAAGCTTTCAACGCTACGTAATAATTAATTGTTGAAATGAATAAACATTATTCGAGTACTGAGTGTAAACTTAATTAAAAGTTATCAGACGGTGTAACATAATCAACTTTTATCTTTTCCCAAAGTCCCGCTACTAAATAATTATTTCATAATACAATCGGGAACATTGAATACAGATGATTTAGATTTTCGAGATACATTCGATGTGAATGGCTTTTGATTTAGTATGGAGAAAGGCTATTAGATTGTTTGGAAGGTGGAGTCGATGTTTTTTATGATATATTTGATACTGAGAAAAGGATTGAAGTGAATGGTTTGATACTTGGAAATATCGGTATCAATCTTATTAGAATTGAAGTTAGATGACACATTTTTCTTATAAGTAATTGACAAATTGATTAAGTGCTTACCTAATGTTTGGTTTTGCAAATATACATAAAGTAATAAGATGAACAGTTTACTAAATGTGGTAAGTTTCATATTTTCTATCAGTTTCATGACATTTATTATTAATTGATTTTGATGCGATGTTCAGAAAACTGTTTTTCACACTTAGATAAGGTTTTAATATATTAATTAATTAAAGTTTATAAAGAATGATTTTGAATGACTACTTATTTGTTCATTCCCAAATGAAATATTTCAATTGATTGTGGATTATCGTTCGTCCGAAAGAATAACCAATTTAATTTGCGAATCAGCTCCATAATCTTGGCTAAGGTTTACGGAATCCTCAATTTCATTAAACCTGAAATAATTAAAGCTCCTAAAATCGATGTTAAAATTCTCTACAGTGATTAATCTTCATCAGGGTGGGGTTTTATTAAAAGTGACTTTCAACTTTGCGATTAAAAGATAGTTGAATACTTTAAAATTAATTATCATACAGAGGTTTAAGCGAAATTTCCGTGGTAAGCTGCGGATGAGAAAAAGAGGATCGATCGTCAGGTTACTTAAGTACTTGATTGGAGGATGTTTTGATTCGGAACAGATATTTGGCTTCAGTCCAAAGTCCGTCAGCAGGGCAGAATTTTTTGTTGAGATCCCTTTTTTATTTGTTGGGTACAATGGGTATGGGTATGAAGCATGGTTAATTTAACTACCTGGTTTTATTAAATTCGTTTATTTTATAACGTATGTTGGAATCTCTAATGGCCTCTATTAAAACTATTGTCAAAACTGTGGCTTCTACAAACAGAAGCTTAATTGAAGAACTTGTAACTTTATAATGGAGATTTTGCAATAAATATTATAATATGTGATAATAGGGATGGTCGTTAAATGACTGGCAAATCCCAATGTATTATGTTTTCAAAAACATACGCAGTAGTTATGATAATATTTATCAGTTGACCACACTGATAAACTTAAACATAACCACATTTTCCTTCTTTCTGACCAAATCTTAACCTAAAAAAACTATTTCGAAACACAAGCTATAAAATCTCGCTGGAAATAGCACCTGGGAACCACAGGCTCCCACCGGAAAACACCTTATTACTTATGAGCCAACTCCGGCCAACGAATCGGTGATAAAACCAGTTATAATTAAAATTTAACTGCACCAGTAATAAAACTATAGAAATAATTATGTTAATTATTCTTTGGGAGCTATCGTGTACATTCATCAAGCTGTCAGCCAGTCTCTGGGTATTTTGGTTGACAGTTAAAATGTCGGTGTCATCGGATAAATCTTTCGATTCAAGTAATTGTTTTAAGTGACGTCACTTTAGTTTTTGTTTTTGTGTGCTTGGGTTTTTTATTGATGTTTTGTTTGTAGTCTAAAGAGTCTGTGAATTGGTTTTAATTAGTTGTCAGAGTAATAGGTATTTTGGTATTTGGTAACCGATTTCATCTCTGTGTCAATTGAGTATTTAATTTTCGTCTAATTTTTACAGTTCCCAGCGTGGCGGGTTATCTGTAGCATGACTACATAATGAATAATATTTTGGTGTGTTAGCCATAGGATACCGTAAACAGCTTCTCATGAAGGGAGTCAAAAGTCTGTTTGTCATAAAAGAGATAGGTATTTTTATATTTTTTTGCTGCAAATCAGCGCCGCGACACGAGTTATCGCTCTCGGGTCAAGGCATTTTAGCTGAGAACTTGGCCTTTTTGCGCCGTATACCCATTTTAATATTAGTTATTTTTTTAACTGTTCTTCTTGTTTTAATTTTTATAAAGGTTTACAATTCAATTAATATGTATACTATTAAAGTAACAAGAGACCTTAAAAGGATTTATTACCTTTGGGAAAGAAATCTATCAACTGCCTTAAAAATGTAGGAGATAATACTGACAGTACTAATGCGTTTTTCTCTTTTGTAGATTACTAAGCTAATTATACGAATGGAATATTAATTAAGAGCTGTTTTATTAAACGTAATTAGGAAGCTAATTATTATTCGATAGTTATCGCACTTATTAATTATTCTGACGGATATTCGTGGATAACATTTTGATGTGTGGTTATTTTGTCTTTAGAACCGTTGCTTGTTATATCGGCACCATGTTTGTTTTGTTTTTATTTTGTTCGCGCCACAGAGATATAATATGTACCTTTGGTCTTACTTTGTATCCTTTGCATGAAATAGAGACTAATTACGAATTTTCTTCAGTTTAGGTTTAATTCTTGTGTAATAATTTAAACTTAACTGTTAGTAAATGTAGATTTCGAACTGTTACTGACATTATTATGACTAAAAGATAAACAATTTGTACGATTCACAACTCAAAATATGAGTCTGTATTTAACACTCGTATTGGCAAACACTCGAGCAACGAAAAAGAAATTTAGTACTACCTCATTTCATAAACAAAAAATAAAAACCTTTCAAATCCTGTTTTTCATTTGACAGTACCTATTTTATTCCGGTCTTAATATTCAAACGTCTATTTAGTATTATTTCGAGCGTAAATATAATAAAACTTCAAAAACATTCAGTACGAGAGCCCGTTTAATCCTTTTACTGTCAACATTACTTGAATATCGAGAAATAGGCGAGTAAATACGGCTTTTGAGCCTCCCAGAGTCGTATCTTTTTCCAATACTCGATTGAAATTATAAGCTTCAGACGAGGGAGATTCGACACTCCGCCAATAGATATTTTTATCCGTCATTGTCAAGATATGAGGTTTGGAAGCCAAATGTATTACGTAAGATATCTTTATTTGAAGTGATATTCATTTTTCTATTATTGTACTACTTAATATGAATAGGTTTGGTCGAGTATTTGTTATTAGGAATGTTCGGAAGTTGAACTGTATAGTGTACTTAGTTTAGGAGAGTCCTAATTGAAGAATAATGATTTTGGACGTCGCCAATAGCAAATAAAATTTCTGATAGCATCGTAATTATTAGTTAACACGTTAAACACCACGGAGTACTTACTGGTAACCGGCGCGTAACGTTAGCTGTTAGTTAAGGTACTTTCAGTTGGTATTTTCAGAGACCTAGGCTAAACTTAATAAAAATCCATATATCATACAGGTCGGTAGAGGGCGCCCTAGACGGACATATAGTGACCAGATTGGCGATATATTAAAGAAGGGCCAAATTAAAAGTACCCTTAACCGACGAGCGTGCATGAAAAGATTGATGACTGTTGATGAAGCGAAAGAGGTATGTAGGAATCGTAGTAATTGGCGTTCCCTAGTCTCTGCCTACCCCCATGGGAGACAGGCGTAAAATTATGTATGTATGTATCATACAGGTTATTACGCAAAATGAAAAGCAAGGATGCTCTTACAGAAAACACATATTTAATTATTAATCCCATTGTAATTAATATTGTAACAGAATGACCAACTCCAATTCCAGTCCCTTGTCGCGGAGAATCTAACGGGTTACCGGGGCTCCGGCTCGACGTGCAGGAGAAGGAACGGGGTGGTTTTTAGTCAGTAAGAGTCTGACACTCCCTCCTGCCTCACCTAGGTGGGAGCAGTGATTCGATGATATTCGGCCCTTAAAAAAAATCCAGACTCTTGTCTAAATCTTCAGTCATAAAACTTCATTTTTATTGAGGTCATATTGCGCTCTACAAAAAATAACCATCTAATCTTAGCAACACATAAAATTCAAGAAATAACAGACAAAAGGAGTACATGTCTTTTATGAATGTGAAATAAAATTACCTACTTTTCTAGTGAACGAACCTTTAGAACTTATTGTAATGAATTTTAATGTCATACGGTCCTTATGCAAATCTTGTCATCATTCCTTTCCCAGTCTTTTAATTCTTAGATTATTACTCAATGAATAATACAATTTATTTGTTTTTGTTTTAGCTTCGTTAGTGATATCGGGGTCTTTTCTAGATTTTGTTTTATTTGTAAGACACGACAGGTAACGTACGTAGTGGTGGTGATGACCTTGATAAAATAGCATTTGATTCATAACACGAATTATATTATTATACACCAGATCTATAAGTCACAAAACCTTCTACCTTCTTCTTGCTTCTTTACCAAGCAAGTTTATTCATCTCTGAACTTCGCAAACGCTATCAAAACCTAACCTAATTTTCTTCTAAACTAAATCCTATCATAGAAAAACCTGCCGATCACCTAACTATATTTTTTCTTATAGCAGACTATAACCAAATCACATTTAGATAGTTGGAAAATTTCTTGCGCATTTTGGGCAAGGTCACACCTCGGTTCCCGCCATTCTTTCCGCCATTTTCTTTTATATTCCAGGTCACGTGCACCATATTGATAAGTTGTCGCAACGTGTTTCCCGATATTTGCATGGCTTGGCTTCGATTAGTGCCTATTCCACCTCCTTGTTCGTTCATATATGAAGTTAGAAGAGTTCTTTTGCTTTTTTGTGAGACTTCGTGTATTGGAAGTGTAGGCGTGTATTTTGTTCTATATTTTATTTAGATTAACTTTGTCTTTTAGATTAGTATTTTATACATCTGTTTCTATTCTTTCAAAAGCTCGGTACAGGTAATTCTCAATAGTAAATTTTAGAACCAAGGTGCAGTTTGTCAGTAACACTTGTATGCATTTCAACACCAAACATCACGATTACTCAATACAGGTGAGTACTTAAAAACCGATATTGACATCAATCACTTCTTTGAATTAACGTCTTTATGTGACATTGGGACTTATTTGATCTCTCTTTCTGATGCCTTAGTTATGAAAAGGATAGAGATACCTGGCAGGTGCGAAGACATGATTGAGGTGTGACATTGTATTCGTCTCTTTGTGTTATTGATTGGATGTAGAAGTAAGGATGTTGGGTTTTTAGAAAGTTGTTCTAAACGATGTTTGAAGATAATGGACTTCCATTTACACTTGTACAAGTTAAGTTAACTTTGAAGTTGTGCAAATACATTTGTACAGTTCTCTATCCTTTTAAATTTTTAAGCAATTTTGCTAAAACTCGAGCTCTTAACTTGTAACTAACTATATTGTAACTTTATTTATTTATTTATCATTTCATGTACCTACACAGACAATATAACAAAGGACAACACATTACAAGCATAAGGTACGTAGGTGTTGAGGTAATACAACTTTCGTGAGACATACTAAATAAATTATTATGTTTTCGGCTTACTCACGTAATAATCTGACGAGGAACTCTACCAGTTTCAAGCCATGCTAGGCTAGGGGCTCATATTCATGACCAGCATTTCGCGACCCGCGACGCGGCGACTGTCGCTACTGGGTACTCGAGGTTGCGGGCTCAGCGCGCCCCCTGAGCCTCTAGCATGTCTTTAAACTAGCCGAGTTCCTTGTCAAATTATTACGTGAGTAAGCCGAAAACATAATAATTTATATTGTAAAATTGATAGAGAATTGTTATGTTTCTGAGATTTTGTTAGTTAGTTGCAATTTTCGTACGCTATTCTTTCTATTAGCACATTGTAAACCGTTCACCTAGTGTCACCTATCTGTCATTGTATCTTGTTGAAAATGTACTTATGTATGTATTAGTATATGTATATATGTATGAATGTATGTATGTATGTATGTATGTATGTATGTGTGTATGTATGTATATAATTCTATATTAGAAGTAAATAAATTTGTTGTTTTAATGTCTGCACTTTTACATTATATAAATAAGCCCCTCAGTACGCCAAGGTATAACTACCTCATTTAATATCCTACTATAGTATTCTATCCACCCAAAGGTTGCCTGGTAGATATCGCTTTTAGCGATAAGGCCGCCTTTGTACCCTATTTTCTTTATTTGTTCCTGGATATACTGTCTCAAATTGGTGTACAATAAAGATTATTATTATTATTATGTATGTCTTTACCATTCACGGGACCACAGGGTCCCGGTCATTTGGGAGGCGTACGAGGGGCCGAAGCCAACTGCGCAGAGGCCCTTTAGACAACTTTAATCTAAATGTAATGGAGACACAAACCGGCGACTATCCCTGTATGCACTATGGAAATGCACCCAAGGACAGTCCCCGGTTAGTGTAGGACTATTGTGAATAATGGAAAAAAAAAAGGTAGGGCTATGGATGGGTTACTTTGGATTGGTAAATTTGGAACTATGGATGACTATGGCACCTGCCGAAACAATGTAATTTTTACACGTAAAAATGGCAGGCGGAGACTCGCCAACTCACCGACCGGGCCCCGGGAATGGTTGCTAGATATAGCAACATAGGGGCAACGAGAATGTGAGTGGCTGAAGGGTTAAGAAACTACCACCGCTTTCTACTCAGATCATCTGCTTCAGCCGAAGCCTCCTGCATCCCTGGCCCACTCGCGACTTACGGATAGTTTCTTACCCTCCGAGCAGGATCACTGCTCTCGCGACTCCACTCTGGACGGCCAATGAAGGCAAGCCAGAGGTGGGAGACCTGTTCCTTGTCATCGTTCACTCCAGCCAGCCAATTAAGGCAAGCCGGAGAAGAAGGAACGGTGACTTCTCCCTGGAGCACTCGGGATGATGGTAGCCCGCGGGATCGCTAATGCCCGTCACCTCGCCTCAAGGTGCCCTGCGGGCTTATTATTATTATTATTATTGTAAAGTGTCATTTTTGTCACTTGGAATATAAAGTTAATGAAAACTTTCGGTCATATTTCACAGTGACAAAAATGTTAAAACTCGCCCATATTAAAGTCAGCTCTAATGTGACAAGTGGTTAATTAAAACACATGAGTTTCCTAGACTAATGTAGAATTTAGCCTAGCTATTCTTGTTACGGCGCCAGCATATAAAAGCATTCCAAACTCTTCATTCTCTCGAACAGATTTTTTACTTAATTGGGTTGTAGTAAAGTTGAAAATAGATTGAAGAGTTAGGGATACGTTGATGTGCTTTTGTACGTATTTAATAATCAAAATGGATTCGCAATTTTCTCTCACATAAAACAATTGGCTGACAATTCCTTACGTATCATTTGTGAAGTGAAACATCAGTCTTACTTAGATGAGACTTTGGATGTTCTAAAGCCTCGTCCTTGAAGGCGACAGTTGAAGCTTCCAATCCTACATATAGGCTTCGAACGGTTTGAGCAGGGCCGGATTTTAGACATGGTCGTTTTAAGAGTTTCTAGAAAACGATGTTCAAGAAACAAAGTGAGCATTTTGAAGACCATACTAAGGGAAACATTCGATTTAAAGCAAGCTTATGCAAGAAGTTATGTAGTACATTTTAAAATTTCTTTGAATCCTACCCTGCATTTTAGAGATAGAGTTTTAAGGCACACTCAAAAAAACGTATCAGTGCCATCAATGGTACATATTTGAGTGATGCGTAAATCGTATGCGTGTCGCTAAAGAAATACAGAGGGGATTTAAACAGCTTTTGTTGTGATAATGATACGACTTTTTTGCAAGACACGCTTCATCTCTTGAGGATTGGGCTGTAAAAACTTTGATACGACACCAAGTAAAAACTGGAACTGAGTGTTCTATTAAACTCATCCATAACCGTCCGCCCAAGTCCGTAACCGTCAAACCTATTAAAAAAAATACTTGACAAATAAAAAATTGAACATTTTATGAACCCCAAATGGACTACATAAAGTTCTTTACGATTAAATTCAGAACGATATTCGTACAAACTACCAACATTAAAAACTAACCTAACCCAACCGACTCATAAAAGTTATAATAAAAAATGAAATGTTTATTTTAAATTTAGAACTGACACCGCCATGACAGCTGTCTGGCGGCCATTACTGTTGAAAAAGCGCGCGGAACAGCAAATGAAGCGTTGAGAATAACAATTTAACAATGTTTTACAATCTAATATTATGTTTTTATAAAAATTATGTTACGTGAGTTTAGTTACGGACTGTTAATTTGTTTGTTAGGCTACCGTCGTGTATCGGTAACTAATAAAT
The DNA here is from genome assembly GCA_038387885.1 of Spodoptera picta. NCBI lineage: Eukaryota > Metazoa > Arthropoda > Insecta > Lepidoptera > Noctuidae > Spodoptera > Spodoptera picta. The sequence continues at coordinate 616,661 of JAZHFQ010000168.1, read as the reverse complement.
TGAGCATGAAATAGATTAGGGTGTGTTCGGAGGTAATTGATGACGTAAGCAGCGGGCTGTTCGTTCCGAACGACATTTTGTGATTGGGAAGTGTTCGTAAAAGCGAGATAAAAGTCCTGTAAAAAGGCTTTATCGACTTGAAATATTTTAGTGTATTATAAATATTTTTTATCTTCACGTTGTACATTTCCATCCGTTATATCAGAAATATATTATAAAAAACTACATTCAAAATTACTTACAGAGAGCGTCTACATAAAGACCCTACATCAAGTTCTCTTTCGAAGCAAACAAGCAATTGCTTTTTTCTTTTAAGACCCCTTAATGCAAGTTAAACATACTAAGAGCATCGACGGTTTTTTAAATGGCCGCTCGTATACTTCACCCCGCCTGTTACCGTCAGCTGTATTTGTAAACACCTTTAAACTCACTGCCGCCAATGTTTACCCTAACATAGCACGTGTTAATACAAAAAATCTATAAAAAACCTCGAAGTAAGATAAAGCAGAAAAAAAAACTAAAAACTCATGATTTCGTCTCGGTCGATTTAAAGTCTGTGGTAGGAATTTGAATTTTTTTTTTCGAACACCTGTCAGTGAACAGTTAAGTTCGATAAATAATTGAGTAAGTATTATTTATTTTTTTGTAATAACATATTCACAATAAAAAAACTGTGTGGTAGCCAGTCTGTTATTCGATTACCCAAAACCATTTTTTTTCTTTCCTGCATTTAATTTATACTTAACTAACTAGTAGTTTTATTTCTCCTAATGCTAACATGAGCTTTTTGTTTAGTTTTTTACACAAACTCATGTGTTTGTTGATCTAATCAAACAGTATTTTTTGTAGCTGAATTATTTGTTTTCAAGGTGACAGTATTTAACACAACGCTTATAAGACGATTTCTTTTTCATTTTGTCATAATAATAGTAAGTAGATTCATAACGCATATTTCCTATACTAGTCACATATTATTTGCATTGTTCGTGCTTTCCATTCGCAGTGCAAACATGTAATCGACACCAGTGCGCATTAATATCACTTAGGGCACTGCTTACCAAACACAGTATTGGGTTTCAATATTGCAATCAAGGCACATTCAGTATAGTTAGTTGGAGACTAATTTTATAATAACTAGGTAATAATATAGCCCACACGCTGCTCATGAAGAAGAGTCTCGTTGGGACTTGAATTTTTTTTTATTTATTTGTTTCGGAAACCACAACGTTACACTACTAGGTTGAAGCAAATACCCATTTACGTTTTATAATTGAATTTGTTATGAAAATTTTCATTCAGTTTTAAGTCACAGTGATTTTAGATACTTATTGTATCAAATTGCTTAACATAATTCGGTGCGCTTCAAATATTGCATCGAAGATTAAGTTTAGACAACATGAGTTTCTTAAGTGATTGCTACTGATAAGCAATGTCTCTACAAACAGAGGTAAACCACTTGAGTCTTGAGAATATTCTTTGTATTCAGCTGTTTCCTCTTGAAACTGCATAGCCCGATAAAGAAAGTAGTCAAAACCCCTTTTTTGTAGGTCATAAATTAGAATAGATAAATTGTTTTCTGTGACTGTAAAATAAATCTCATTTTGAATTAAAATGCTACTCTAGGAGATATCAACTTACCTTGCCATTATCAACCAAATGTGTAGTTACATTAAAATCAATATTTTGAAAAATAATCTAAGTAACGAGTTGCACGGAGTCTGGAATTGTGCCCGGTATATGGCATTATGCTCACCCCCTAATACATGGGACTTATAACATAGATAGTGAAAAGTGGGTGTTAAATTGTACTGTGGCATTAAGTGCAGTAATACACCTCTGCTTACCCTTTCGGGGATAAAAAGCGTGATGCTATAATTATGTAATACCAATACCGACGATTTTAATCCTAAACTGATCGGATAGATCTGTCAGAAACGTTAAGTATCTTTTTTATATGGAATAGGAGGCAAACGAGCAGACGGATCACCTGGTGGAAGCGACCAGCGCCGCCCATGAACACCGACAACACCAGAGGACTCCTCTGAGAGGAGTTACAATACATTGCCGGCCTTTCTGCATCTATACTACTACGTACTTTTTTATTACTATACTTCCAAAATAATTGAAACATCCCTATAATAGAGGTAGATAGCAGTTAAATAAACTGTCAAAAGATAAATATTAAATTAAATGAAAATCCCGCAAAAGATTAAGTGCGTCAGTTTTTGGAGCTTTAATAATATTCAAGAATAATAAATGAAATCGTCTATCTATTAAATAAGACATGAAAAAACGTGAATAAAAATGTATATTTAATAGAATGTTTGGGCATAATTAATTCATAATGAATAAACAAATTTCTTCCAAGGCTTCGTCAGTATTTGCATAAGAGTTGACCAAGCTTGGCCTTGTCTTGCCAAGTATTTAATGTTTACTGAGTTTCTTATTCGTGAAACTTGTTCTTAAGTTTTTAAGCTCCTACTTTGACGATCGACAAGATTTTCATTGTGGCTTTTATGGTTATAATTTTTAATGTTAATTAAATAAGTAAATGTATTCTATTTGTATGATAAGTTACCTTGAAAGTGGATCCCTTTTTGACGATATTACAGTTTTATTACAATCGTGAATCGATGCTGTTTAATGGTTAGAAGTGATAAAGGTAAAAAAAAATAATACAAAAAAGTCCTCAGAAATGCTTCGCTTTATTTAATAAGACATAAAAATGTTATATTATATGTGTTTGAAGGGACTTAACTGAACTATGTTCTAAAGCCCAAACCTAAAATCAAACAACAAAGTGCTTTACTCCAATTTAAATTCTAATACATTAAACACAGATACCATTTTCCATTAACAGTTTACATGAATATTCGAAAACCTACCCTAGTTAAACACTAGGTACATATCAAATAGTGCCTTTATTAATTACAATTATTTATCTATGATCAGTCGAAACTAGAATCGAATGTCAATGGCGTGGGTTTTCATTTTAAAAAACATGTTCATTTGTATCGTTCATTTTTCAATACTTTAATGAATATGTAGATTACTTGTGACCATCTTTTATGGGGGACATTTATCAAGGGCTTGTAACCTCTAATTGATATAATATAAAGGTCAACTTTTTCATGGTAGCCCTTTTTAAATATGCAATTGTCTTATGCACCTTTACAGTTATGTTAGCAATTATCTCATCTGAGAGGGTTGAATAGGTTCAATGGGACTGAAAATAAATGTTTTTTTTTTGATAATATAATAGGGGGAAAAATGAGTTAGGTAGGTGGTTCACTTGACAATACGTGATCAACTAGGCTGTTCTGTAAAATGTCAGTTCGGGCTCTCGGAGTGAGCTCGATTGCATTCTTGCCCGTCATTGGTCGAGGTTATTCTCCCAACCAATGAGATGGTGGACTGCGAACAAGCTCACTTCGAGAGTGCCATCTTATAGAATAGCCTGTACTATCTAGTATGACCAACTGCAGTAGCAGAGGCGTCACAGGTAAGGAGCCAATATCTAAAATGGAATTATTTTTTTGGTTTAAGATTCTATTACCTATGTATATACCTACAACCGAACCTACACAATATAAAGATATGTATAACTTAGTAGACCTTAATTTATGTAGACAGTAACTATACAAGGCTTGTAGAGTTTTGATTTAGTAATATTCTGTTGTAGAACCCTTAGGATTTCCCTAAGGAACCTACACGATGTTAGGAAGTTACGTCTCAGCTCCTTACCTACAGTTTAAAGGCAACATTTATTAATAATAGATAAATTAATATTTTCTATCGTTTTGTTTTTCTAATAATATGTTAATGCATCGAGATTAACCCCGTTTATTTGACTTTTGATTACTTAAGATCAAAAAGTCAAGTAAAATGAAATAAATAAATAAAATAAAAGCCCTTCAGATTCAACAAAGCTGCTTACTTTACTAGGTCTATTTCTACTATTACTGATTATCTGGGAATCTGTTAGCCGGTCGGCAAAGACCTCGTCCAACATTTTCTATTCATGTCATCTTGAGCAAATCTGTGCGATGTATCCCCTGCCACTTGCCTGAGGTCATCATCCCATCTTTTAAGTGGTTTCTTCTCTGGGGTACCATCCATGATACCACAAGAAAAATAGAAACCTGCTAAAAAATATAGCTTTGGTAAATCTCAGAACCTTTTTAATCATTAGAAACCAAAAAATCAACACCTTTTTTTAATAGATACGGCGCTCCGTAATTTAGAATATTACACGTTAGGGCTTAGGAGTTTGAAATACAAATTCAACCACACGTGAAGCCTTTCTAGGCCGACATTAGGACCCAGATAGGCATAACCTTGGTTTCATACATGAAAGTTTAAAGGTAAAATGTAGCTTTGAATTTGATATCTAGAACATATCTTATATACCTACATTTGTAAAAGGATTAGCGTTTATTTGCGGTCTTATGATACTATAATAACTGAGCTAGCAAAGTTTATGTGGGAGTGCAAAAATAATGAATTAGTTTTAGTATTTAAAACAAGTGTGTCTAGATTTTTGGGATTATAATTGCTATTGACGGGTAGCTTTACTGTTTCTTGCCCCCTTAAAGTCATTTAATAGTAATTTTACCAAGCATTTTAATTTTTGGAACAAAATCGTTAGTTAGTTAATCGAACTTCAATTACGTACTTGCCAACTAGTCAAATTCAATACTTTTTTCGAACTGTAAACACGTCAATATTCTATGAATTTTTACGTCGCGTGAGGTTATATATTTTTACGTCGCGTTTTTTTAGCATCACAATTGCTGGAAATATACTAAAATTAAGTTGGTCATAAAATTAATTAATGAAACAGTGATTACTTTTTAAATATTTAATTGTATTGAATAGTCGAAATAATTTATTTTTGACTTAGAAAAGTACCCAATTCATCAAATGGGTTGACTTACAGTGCGTTCAAATTTCATTAGGAATTTTCTATGCTCCAAAATTGAAGATTGTGTTTATTTCAGACAATTTTATTTTAACATCGATTACCACTATCAATACTTCGTTGGATTTAACGATTATATTAGTCCAAAGCCAGTGTCTTGCTATAATGTCTATGGAACTAAGAGAGGCACACAGAGGTAACAGTATGTATAGTCGAACCTGGATAAAGGAATGCCTTGACTAACTGTAATTACACTCCAATCTGGAGCATAGCTTTGCATTTTACCATGCTGACCTCTTTGGAGTATGCGGAAACTGCAATAACGGTTTTGGTCTTTGCAAACTAATAGCTTTCCTGATTTTATGGTCATATAAGTAGGTACTTACTTTCTTCTGAACAAGACCTAGTTTTAAAAGATTGAGGAGTGTTATTGGGTGTCTTGAAATCAGCGTTTTTTATAGAGGCCTTGTATTTGAATATATGTAGGTAAGTATTTATTAGCAATAATTAAGTCTGTGGTATAACTTAAGCGTCTTCAAGGCCCGAGTGAATAGGTTGCTTATGGGTCGACGTGCTCCATCGTAGACCGCATCATCGCTTAACCACCAGGTTAGATAGTGATCAAACAACGGCCCATCGAAAATAAAAAATCGTCGCCTGCTAAACGAGGATGATTTTGTATTGTTTGTTGAAGTTGATAGCGCGCATTGGTCCAGCAATTAAATCGACCATTAAAAAAGGAATATTGTATCATTACAAAATTCAAATAACTATTTTCAAGATTGATGTTTTGCTTGTCTGCTTGTAACTTTAAAACTACTTAACCGATTTGGATAGTTCTTTTATCATTGGAAAGTTAGTTGATCAACGAATAATAAATTGTGCATTAATTTATTCTGTACGATTTAAACTACTACTATAAAGTTAGTTTGTTGGGTAAACTGCTAGTTTAAATATACACAAGTTGAGATACAATTCACTAACTTTGATCACAAACGTTGGCAGTGTCACAGTGACCTTTGCTTTGACCTGACTTGAGGATTTCGGCATATCACGCTCAGCAGGTGATCTTTAGGCGTGGTTTGTTTTGTCAATATGCACGAAACACATTAATTTACAGAGCACAAAACTATATTTGTCATTCTCTGAACAAGAAATTAATCCTTTTGTTAAAGTGAGAGTAGTATTGTTAAACAATGGATACAAAATTTCATACCTCGTAATTATTATAACTGAAGTCTTCTCAAAATCGAGTAGATCTACAATGGTGGGAGTTGAAGTCATAACTTCATAGTGGCAGTCAAAATAAATGTCACATAAAATACAGACGCTAATCAGTATCTCTGTAATGAAGCTAACAATCATCTAATTTCGCGAAACTTTAGTTTTAACACGAAAGTTCAGAGAACATAAAATGTAATAAAAACTGAGATTCTCACGAATCTTGTTAAGTCGACGTCTGTTAGAGATGTCAACTTTATACTTGAAACTAACATGAACATTTTAGTAGTTTTGATACGAGACAAATTAGTACGAAGTTCACTCGAAGACTTAAGCCATTGTCTTAATGGATAAGTCAGCCATTTTGTATTTTATTTTTTATCTCTTGCTATTATTAGTTTTAATTTGTAGGTTGTTCAGTTTACAGATGTTTATAATAATAAGACGAGTAGTAAAATCTTTATGTCCTTTGTTACTCTAAACAATAAAGGAGGTGTACTAACAGTAGCGTTTTCTTTTCATCTATTGCGTTAATAATAATCCCACAATAATACAAACAATCATGGTATTATGCGAAAAACACAACATTATCTTTTTTACCGTCGCTTTGTTATGCATTTTAGACCTTAGTTATTGTAAATCTGCAGACAAAAGACCACACCTATTGGCTACCGCAATAATTACCTATATTGACAGACTTCTTACCTGCATCATTACTAGCTACAAAATCCCGATAATGAAGCTACAAAATACAACTCATACAAATAAAAATAATACAACAAGCGCCTACTTGTGGATAAATACATATGAAATAATAACAGTAATGAAGAAGTTGTGTAAACAGTGCAGAGTACACGGCCCGCATATTTTATGAGATGTAACATCAACCTTGAGTATCACACGAGTGTGCCACGTCAATTGTGTTTACGACAAATCGGTGTTATGAAATTTTTAAATACAATCTCACTTATGTTTCTTTATTTAGTACCAGACTTGTTCTAGACATTATGTTGGATATGGAAGCATTATTGAGAATTTCGATGTTGCTTATCCTCAAAATTTGTGGTCTAATCCGGTGAGTGTAAGTTTGCTAGTCACTCTTATAGGTAAGAAAATGATGAAGTGGACAATACAGTGCAGCAAGGGCTTTATCTCTTTTTACTTTCTTTTTGTCATTGTGTTCACACACATGCAATACACACCACAGCCAATATGTGGCTACTGCTGATCAAAGACCTCTTCTAACACGAAGAACTGATATCTATATTGCCTTGCATCTAATAAACACAGAATTTGAGCTGTATTTAGGCTTGACTCAAAATATTGATAAGTCTTGACTTTGGGAGACTACTATTATTTATCAGTCCAACTCGAGGCTATTTGCTATAAATTTTGTTTAATTAGTTATGAATAAAATTATATTATCAATGTCATTTAACTAATTATTGTTTTATTTATTTGTAAGACAATGATCATGGTTAATCATGAAGGTTATATTGTTAGGCTTATATAAATTAATGGCTATCGTAAAGAGAACTTAAGGGATTAAGAATTGTTATGTCTATTAAAATATTTATGTCAAACAGAAATGTTAATACAAATACCTTATTTGAATATGCATTGTATTTATTAATAGTCAGACTCAATCAACATAATAATGAATGGTTTGAAAAAAAAATATAGATAAAGTATTATTTAACTTAGCGAAAATTCATACATAACATCACAGTTTTTATTCCCTAGGGGATATGCAGAGGCACATTACGGCACTTAATGCCATTGTAGAGGTACAATATAACATCCACTTTTCGCTATTTGTGTTATGAGTATCATGTAATAGGGAGTGAGCCTATTGCCATATGCCATATAGCCTAATGTTACAATTCCAGACTCCATGCTACTACTAAGAATTTATAAAAAAAACGATAATACTTTGCCCGACCCGGGAATCGAACCCGAGACCACTTGCAACCACTCGGCCAACTAGGCAATCACAATTTCTAAATGAAAACGCCGGGGAGTCGAACTTCAAATCAGATAAGGTATAACATAATAACCACAAGACTAACAAGGCACATGAATAAAATCCAATCTAAAATTAACGTTAATCGACCCACTTTTACATTGAATCCATTCACAATGTTTAGCGAATACTGATTCAGTTCTCAGTTCTTAGTCAGGCTTTTGATAACGATGATTCATCTACTGCAAAACAAGACCGGTTTTAGCTATTAATGGCGTACGCAAACAAATCCTAATAGCTAGTTACTCAGAGGATTAACTGTATAAAAGAATATAATAATCATAAAAATATCTATCGTATTTGTTAATTTCCTTTTCGGGATTCTTATTGCCTTGGTCCAATTTTTTTTCTAGAAATTATAAGAAAGTCTCTATCTTTCTCGTCCTAGTGGTGTATGATGTTTGTTTGAGACTACGTATGTAGTAAGATATTAATTATTTCATTAGGTAGATTTTGGTGAAAATTAAATCTTGTTATCTCATTGGATTTATATATTTTCAGATTGTCCATTGATTGATCTTTTAGTTAACAGTATTTTAATGTGTTTAGAATATCTTCTTAGGGATCTGTTAGGGTTGGCGAGGAACTGGTCTAGGTTTTTTGTAATGATACACGGGAATATCTTTAAAAAGAAATATATTGACATAAGAGAATAAAATTGCACAATACTGAGTGATAATAAAAAAAATGTGACACAATGGCAAAGACAAAATCCTTTCAAATCGTTAACAGTACCTTCTATTACATCATAAGTCTATAAAATATCTATCTATAAAACCCCATGTACGTATTACAATACAATCCCCTTTACAATAAATAATTTCGTTTTGTAGAATATTTTAAAAGTTCTGAAATAGAAACTGTTTTTTTGTGCTATAACCAAAATTTTACTGTTTTCAGTCACTTCTTCTTCTTTAGATTCATGGGTTATGAAAACAACTCAATCACTTTTTGTAAAGCACGAGTTTAAAACTAGTCGGATCTGTTATTTCTACACCCCTTCCTCAGATCTTAGAAATATGAGTTAGCTAGATGAATAAAAATAGAATTCGCTGTGAGAACAGAAACATCTGTGGACATTTTAGTTTCTGTATCCTTTTTCTTATCTACAATACTTTTGAGAAGGGAGTAGAAATCGTTTTTTTTTTTAGAAACTATTATTTAGGTAATTTAGAGGAACTAATAATTTTGTACTATAGTAATGTTTATTTTTCAATCGTCATGTTATAAAAATATAGATAATCTTCACTACATAGTATAAAACAAAGTCGCTAACCGCCGTCTGTCTGTCCCTATGTATGCTTAGATCTTTAAAATTACGCAACGGATTATGATGTGATTTTTTCAATAGATTGAGTGATTCTTAAGGAAGGTTTCTAAGTTTAATACTTGCGTATTTCACACGTGCGAAGCCGGAGCGGGTCACTAGTTTGAAATAAAAGAACCCCCAAAAATATTGACAGGATCGTTTTGTTGCAACTCGATTTTCAATTTCTTTTTTTTTGTTTCAACATTTCAAACGCTTCGCAAATATCCATGTTTGCTAGCAAGCTGCTAACTGCATGCCGTCGGAATGTGGGCGTATGACCACTGCGTAACACAACACAGACGTCTTAAGTAAACTGTCGGATTGCAAATGACATTACAAATTGCATCAAACCTACCATTAGTTTGTTTGTCCTCCAACTTGTTGAAATTGAATAGATTCTGCAAATGCACAAACGAGGTAATTGTGTAAATTGTATTTAGGTCACCGAAGACTAGAATCTAGGCGTGCTTGTGTCTAGCTATGTAGCTTTTGTTTGCGCTATTCATTTAGTCATGTTAATTTTATTGTTCAACTAATGCACTGCTTAACTTTAGAAAAGTCTACTTTGTTAGATTATTCTGTTTTTTTCCTTTCTTCGACTGCATTTTTTTAATAATCCTTCATTGATTGTCTGAAATCAAATTCCGACAGGAGCGTTCTGCTCTTTGAGTAAAATATTTTTATTGTTTATCAAAATACAAAGCGATGGCCGTCAAAACTTATAGTTCAGTTAAAAACTGCTCAGGTCTGATATTTTTCATATTATTCTTTCTAGAGGTAGAGATTAAATTATCCATAACCATTCTATGATGTTTCAAAAGTTTTAAATCCATCACTGTTCTAAAGTGAGAAAGGGATGTGGTTACTTCTGGATAGCTGCATCTCAGTCTTGAGATATGGTGGTAGATTCCAGGTAGTTCCATCAAGTTACAATAGAGTGAATTATGGCTTTCGGCGGGTGTTTATCAGAATAGTCTTACTTTAGATGAAGAGAATTTATTACTTCAACATTAAATCTATCATTTACTTCTATCGGTAAGCCAAGATTTATAATTCAAATTGCCATTCAAATCTCAATTATCATGTAGAAATGAAAAGAGCTAAAGCCAGTTGAATAAATTCGCAGAACTGACGTTAATCAGAATGAGCTTTGAAAATATCAAACCATTTTTATCAAGAATTTCGAGTTTTAATTCAGAACCCTTTCTAATCCCCTCTGGGAAAAATTATTCGGATTACAAAAATGGGTTTATGCCAGGATTGTAAAAAAACATGATTTTTTAATTTAATTTCTCTCAGTGTCGTTTATTTGTTCGAAATTTATTGTCGTTGATACGTATTACGTTTTGTTGTTTGCTGCGAATATGAAAATGTAGGGTTTTAAATGAAAAGTTAATCATACTGAAATTGTTCTTATTGAATCACATGATATATAATGTTGAATAAATTCTGTTAGTTAGAGATAGGGAGTAGGGAGAGTTGAGAGATAGGGAATTTAATTTTCCAGAATCAAACAACAAGAAAGACGTTAATTAGTGACACTAAAGCATGATTAACGTCGCGGAGAACCTAACGGGTAACCGGGGCTCCGGCTCGACGTGCAGGAGAAGGAACGGGGTGGTTTTTAGTCAGTAAGAGTCTGACACTCCCTCCCGCCTCACCCAGGCGGGAGCAGTCATACGATGATTTTCCCCCCTTAAAAAAAAAACGCATGATTAACGGCAAAATGCGAAAGTTAGTTGATAAAGACGATAGAATTTCCATTATAGTCACACTTCGTAAGCTGTGGCATTGAACTTAATTTACTATAAATATTGAAGCTAAAACAAAGAATAGAAATCAAATATTCCTCTTACACACCACGATACATACTCTATAAAGCCGGATCTCAAAGGAGGCCTAAGATTACGATTGCGCAAGCAAGTGTGACATGCTTACATTTATCGCGTTTCAGTTAATGAATACGCCGCCGGTCACATTGACACTGAGTTCTTAGAAACAGTACGATAAACAAACAAACGGACCAACGGTGTACTATTACTTGTGTTTACACAATATTTTCTACTAAACGATTCCACACAGATAAACTCTTTTAGAAAAACATTCGTGAATGTTTACTTTATCAAATACGTTCCACACATCAATTCGTTGACGAAGGAAATATTATTCTACGGTTGACTAAACGTTTCATAAATACTGATGGAGATTGAGTGTTCAAATAAACAGAAAATGATACTGTATCTAATCTCGTACGAGAGGAAAATAAAACTGATGAAATAAAAGACCTTGTACTTAACATTGATAAAAGTAATCACATTGCTATTGCTAACGATAGCTCTTGAAAAAAGAAGAAACAGAAATAAATTCCGCCAACGTTTATCTTTGTCCAAAATCTTATTTTCTTCGTAAAGTGAAATGGCCAACAATTTAAATTACTTCAGATAAAAGAGAATGTAATTAATACGGGGTATACAAAGGAGAACTCGTAAAAATGAATTCTTGACTATGCAATAAATGGTCTAAATAGAAACATCTTAGATTCAGGGACGTAATAAACATTGCTTAAAATTCAACCAATAGTTGGATTTTCGGCAAGATAATTGGATAACTGGAAATCAGTATCTTGTTTATTGTTATTCATTCTGTGTTTTCAAATCTTATTGACCGTTTCGATGAGACACGGACGATGCAATTGACCTTCATTGGCGAAATGGAGCGCAATATCAATTCTTTCCGAGATCTTTCCTTTGTTGTCCCTCGGCATCGCTTCATTCAGTTTATCTAAAACAATTTTGGCATTTCCTTATTTCTCTGAAATCAGTTGTTCTATATCTATCATCGTGAATCGTGAATTTATTTGTTCTGCTAGTTTGTATTGTGGTCTCTACCGGTCTAATAATATTACTCTATTCGGTTCCACTGATTCGATATGATACATGGACGTAAATGTATGTACATTAGATATTAGCATGAATTCGTGTTTGTTACCTACCTCACCTTGACTTTATTAGTCACTTAGCAAACTCCTACACTATAATCTTATCTGAACACTGCGACCAATAAAAAAGTTACTTGAATTATTATACGAACCTCAAATAAAAATCCGGTTGTGAAGTGGGTAGATTACGAGTTTCCAATTTTAAAAGCACATTACATCCATGTAGTTCACTTTGAGGCAACGTTACACAGGACGGTACGCTCGTTGAGCACACATAACATCACATTTTGCACTTGCCAACTAAAAACAATAAACGTTGTAAAACCGACGTGTATCCAGTTAGCTAAAGCCGTATTTCCCTTTACGAGAGAACGTTACGTGAACACAGACCAGTCACAGTTTATTTTATTTTTTGTTGGTTATTACGACGATTACGTGTAGAGACGAATTCGTAGAACGCGATACGTCCGCTCGCGACGCAGGCGGCCGACCGACTGAGGGAACGGTACGGGAGTCGAGACGAGTGATGAACGAATGGTCGTCTAGCTTGAGCGAACGCATAGGGCGCATCCGAGTTGGACTGGCGTGATCCTGGCAAACCCTCTCGAAACCCGAAATAAGTGTTATTAATCACACTGCTCCTGATTTTCGTTTTATTTTGCATGGAAATCGGTCTTGCTTCGTAGTTAAGTATACACTACAGAGCAGCTGTAGTAAAATGGAGAAGTTTATGTTTTTAAACTGGTTTGGCAACTTGGGTGTCTCTTTACCTGTCGTCGGCGAGCTCATTGACTATTCGAGGAATTTATTGTTATGATATAATGGCGGGAGACCTCAAAGCGGTGCGGCGTTTATTTCAAAACTGCAATTGATGGAAGTTTAGAGCTATCCTAATAATTTTGAACCCAATCGTTGTCGTGATAAAGTTGCTTATGTTAAATTATAATTGGACGGCAAAATTTTATATTATCCAGGTCTAGATTTATTTTAGTCGAGGTTCTATAATTAGGATTAAAATCAGCTCATTTTCTGATAAGAGATTTCGTTTGAACATTGCAATTTTACACTGGATGTAGAGAAACCATTTTTGCCCGAAGCTATATTTTACGGTCGGCCTGGTTTTACGATCAGGGGCTACGTAAGATTATATTATGGGGTAAGCAGTTTGCTGTTGAGATAGTTGGTAGGTCATGGAATGTTGGCAAAATTGAAGGTTTGGTGATTCCTTCGGTTCGCAACGAGAATTATGGCAGTTTGCAGAGACGGTAAATATGTTGGGCGGGTCATGTTAACTTTTTAGCTTTGCCTACTTATATTTTTATTATGTTGTAGATAGTCTAATTCAGAATAACTTTACGGATAGTAATAATGATAATAGGTAATAATCATTGCAAACTAATTGTAGAAATGCGTTTAGAAAATATATCTTTAATTTTGTCAAAGGTTTAAAAATAGAGAATCCTACGACCAGTTTGGTCCTAGGACTCTCTCTGAAACCTAAAATATATAATTTTTTAAATATGTATTTTTCTCTGCCTCGTTGGCCGAGTGGTTGCAAGTGCGACTGCTAGGCAAGGGGTCTCGGGTTCGATTCCCGGGTCGGCCAAATATGACTGGGTTTAAAAAAAATCTCAGTAGTAGCACGGAGTCTGGATTGCGCCCGGTATATGGCAATAGGCTCACCCCTATTACATGGGACTAGTAACATAAATAGTGAAAAGTTGGGTGTTACATTGTATAGTGGCATAATGTGCACATCTGCCTACTCCTTTGGGGATAAAAGGCGTGATGTTGTGTTGTGTACTTTTCATAACTAGCACAGATTTTTGGACCATACTCGGTGGTAAACAATAAACTTGTCTATACCCTAGTAGAGATTTATCCTAACCAATAACACGACCAACAAAAAGTGTATCAATAAGTACACCTCTACCGATCCTCTTAAAGAAAGAAACCGATTAACGTTTATCACCGTTCAAGAACAACTTTTCTTGAGTAAACTTGACCGGGCTCGTCATAATTTATTTTTTCCGAATCATTTATCAATATTTGTAAGTACATCGTTTTGATGTATGGACATGTTGTATCATGATAATAATATGTATGAAAGTGAAAAATGATTGCTGATTATTCCTACGTCACCTTTTTTTCTTGGATGAATTTTATGAAGCCTTTTGCTGAAATATGTGTGTAAGAAGCGCGTTATTTTTGGCTCTTTTATAGTCGTTGAATGATAAACAAATAATTTATTTATTCATTTAAGCTTCATGCACAAAGTGTACATAAGGTGGTCTTAATGCCCCAGGCATTTTCTCCCAGTCTGACCTTTGGGTGATGCAGAGAAGAGTTAATGGTGTGAGCAAGAAGCAATCAACGAATTAATTGAGAAATTAAAATAGATACATTTACATATTTCAGTGATAACCATAAAGAAACATAATTATAATATATATACCTACCTATTTTTATTAACTCTAGAATAGTCTCTACAAGTTTATTAGATGTAAAGGCAATTTTTAAGTTCGATTCTCAGGTCGAATGAAAATAAATGTTAGTTTGTAAGTAGATAAAGTTTCAAATAATTTTTGCACTCAATGTTTCGAACTAAACTCAGGCAAGAAATTATAAGAGACATAAAATATTGTAGAAGATAATAACGTACTTTTAGATGAAAGGTTGGATGGCCCCATCACACAAAACAAAACTATCCAGCTAATTAACCTATTTAATGACGACAAAATTTTCAATAGACAAAATTAGTTTGCTCTACAATAAACATTAAACCCCAAGCAATAAAGTTTCATTCACATTTTATGATTAATTTATTACATCCATCCTCTATTGTCCAAAACTTTTTTGTTCACCGGATACGTCCATATCAAGATGGCGACTGGCGCACTCAACCAATTTTATTATGCACGCTTCAATAAAAGGTACTACAGTGGCAATTTGTCACCGAGCGTGAAATGGCTTACAGATTCATCTACGTTGGACCACAGTGGATATACGAATGGCAGAATCCAGATTTGGATGAAGATTGTTTTAAAATTCTCATGATGGGAACTTAGTGTGGACTTACAACATGATTGGTTTCTCAGTACAGTATTTTAAAATTGCTCAGTTTTGACATAAGTAATAGAAAAAATAACATAATAGACAAAAAGAAGACATTTTTGCTATATAACTAAAAAATGTATGAGTTTGTAGACATACGATCTTTCCTTAAACCTCATAATTGCTCCTTGTCTGAATGAGAAGCTTAAAAGTCTGTAAACATTTTAGTTGATGACAGCATCCTAATGAGAGTAAGTAACAACTAGAGAAAACCTTATCAATGAATTATGAGAAATAGAAGCAAATATATAACATGCAATAGGAGAAGAAAAGGTGATGACGGCACCTACTTCAACACAAAAGTACATAATGAATCTTCGTTGTATATTCAGAGTTCAAGAATGTCATAATCAAGTTCTAATGAATCAAAGCTAATAAAAATGATACGTCACCTTTGTATATACGTAAGAAGAAAACGACAATTGTTTTTAAAACAATAAACAATTAAATTGCTATTTTAACAAAAGAACAAATAGAAAATGATCAAATTCATTCTAATGAAGTTAAAACTTAAGTAAATAAAGAATCACAATCAGAATTTAGTTTAAACTTAAAGTCAAACAATTAACTATCAACAAAATTCACTTTAGCTATTGAATCACTAGGCCAGAGTACAATTTGAACTCATAAATGTCTTGTGCAAATTTGCTTAGGTTAGTTACATTTAGATTAGGTTAGGTCAGGGTGAACTCAGGTACCATATTGTTTGTCATCAACGACCGTGAAATTATCATCATATTTTTAGGTACAGAGGCACTCAACTGTAAAACCGTGATAATTTGAATGAATGGTTCCTATGGGATACTGGGATACTATTTATAGAACCTACTTAGAAGTTCTTGTCGTTGCAAATGATGTAGTTTTATTACACAAGAATTAAAGTATCTATATAATTTTGTGAAACGGAAACCAATGCGTCGAAGCAATAATGGTATTGGTAAAATTAAACACGGAACTTTAGAAAAAAAGAAAAACAATGCATTTATCTGGCCAATTGACACACGAAAACAAGGATCATTAAAATATAAATAAAAAATACAGTGACCTAAATAATAACAAAACATAAATAATAGATTTAAAGTAGTACAACACGCTGAGTATGAGCACCCACCCAAAACGCACAGACTTCCAAGTTGGCATACCAAAGTAAGTATAATTTCATTGTATTCGAGTAATAAAGTGAAATTAGATAACAATTTGTCAATATTTATTTCGTTAAATTTAATTTGGGATGTCAAAATAAAAGTTTTTAATCTTAACCTAAACGTGTTTTTATTTTTTACTTTACTCAAAAGCAGTTTTAGAGAAGAGCCTAATGTATGCAAAACGGATCAACGTATTGCATTTGCGTGCTATACAAATAGGACATTCACACTGGGTTGTATACATACATACATACGGTTATTGCTTTATCGAATAATGGTAAATAGAGGCTGTAGAATATATCTGCCTTATCGATTATACATTATCTTACTGAGCACTATACACAAAACTAACTTGTACCGGACTCATACGTCTAATCTTACAATGGATTAGCTATCATACCAATTAGCTACCACAATTTCGAAATTAATGAAGGGGCAAGGGGTCTCGGGTTCGATTCCCGGGTCGGGCAAAGTATTACTGGGTTTTTAAAAATTCTCAGTAGTAGCACGGAGTCTGGAATTGTGCCCAGTATATGGCAATAGGCTCACCCTCTATAACATGGGACTCATAACATAAATAGTGACATGTGGGTGTTACATTGTACAGTGGCATTAAGTGCCGTAATGTGCATCTCTGCCTACCCCTTCGGGGATTAAAGGCGTGATGTTATGTTATGTTATATTTTTGCAGGAGTGGAAAATGGAACACTGTACTCCATAAATGCACATGCCACTACTAAACCATGGCTCATAAATTTAAAATCATAACAACCATGCTACTATAATTTGTATGAATCAGACGCCTCGTGTAGACTATTATATTTTCCTGACTGGCAACAATGGTATGGTAGTTGCGAGGTTCGGAATTCATCAGTGTAGTTCCGGCATCTTCCGATCGCGATTGTGTCCACAGCACCGTGAGTGATTTATTGGCGGCCATTGTTGTACACGTCATATTATATTAACAAACATAACAAATTTGCTTTTCGATATATCAGAAGCCGCTGGATTTTCTGATGTATACTCGTATTTATTTGTTGTTGTGTTTTTGTCCAAAGGGATTGCTTGGTCAGTAATCGCTTCACACTGTAAATCCCTGTATTGAGGATTGGCCGGACAAATCAAATAGGAATTGGCTTACGTCGGTATTATTTGCGACTATGTACACTATTTTTGGTGCCTAGATTTATAAAAAGCCTGCAGAGAGGAAAGTTTGCACGGAATTTATGTTTTTCTGGACGTTTATACATTAATATGTAACCAAAACATACAAAAAATTTTAAGATTGTTCAAGTTAACACGAAGTAATCACATTCACAATAAATGAACCAACTACAAAACCCACAGAGCAAATTCAAAATTACTCTCAACAAAAAATAGATTAAAGATTCTCGAAGTGAAAATCTTGGTAAAAAAACAGTTATTATGAAATTATCGCCGCTGCCGCTTTAGTCGAAATTTGTTTTTGAACATCCATCTTAAAACAATTACGTTGAAAAGGAGCTGCGAATTTTCGGAGAGGCCGAGCAATTATTTACTAATGCACTTTTTCCTTGCATTTCTGGTTCTGGGTGACTCACAATCTGATTCACTTAAAGCGCATGATATTGCACTGAGAACATCAACAGGGATTGGTTCATGATTGGATCAGGTTTTTGCAACTATCTGTAGGTAATCTGAAACTGCCAGAGCGCAAGCTTTAATGGCCATAGAACTAGTAATTTTGATATGAATATTCAATGAAGTTGAGATGTAGATGCTGGCATATTTTGAGTTCTCAACTATGAATAAGACGTCGACAATTCATGAATTGCAATCCAAGCGAAGCCAGAGACCGGCTCATCTGCGGATGCAATTATAAACTTCTTGTTTTCTTGAATTGATAACAACATAACAGAATATAGTGGATATTTCTGTCGGACGCCCTATAGGCCCTATAGACGCCCTAAATACTTGATTACTTGACTTGTTTGTTTGCCCATCATATTTCTAAGTTTCTTTTATAACCCTTAGACCAGTAAGGCTATCATAAAATACACACATACATCACAGTACACATGGAAATGGAATTAATAAAAACGAGTGTAACCACACAGCTCATCCTACGAAACGAGCTCTCAAAATAAAACCGTCGCTGCCAGAAATTCAAACAGAAATTTGTTGTAAAAGAACAAATCGCTTCAAGTTGTGTGTTTGGCATAATAATTTCATCGAACGATAACCTGGGGATTCGTAGTGCCGGGAAAAATGAATATTTTTATGGTGAAGGAGAATTAACTTGTTATAGATATAGGGACATCTGATTCGGATTGTTATGAAATATTTTTCATGTTACGTATAAAAGTTAACATAAAGGTCTATGCTGATACAACGTTTGGTTTTATCGTCGTCTTCTGGTTGATGACGTTGTTAGTTTGAATGTTTCGCCATTTACTGTTATGGTTTTGATGTCGGGATATAACGAAGCTTTTATAATTGGTTCTTTTAAGGCTGATCTTTATCATTATTTTTTTCTTTTTGCAAAAGTATGTTGTTGTTATGTGCATGTATGATAAGGGTTGACAATTCCTTAGGGATAGAATGGATGGATTGCATCAAAGATTTATTATAATTAAAAAAATTAATGTTCTTAATTATAAAAAACCAAATTATGAATTGTATATATATTGATTGTTATCTCAATGGTTTATTGGTTTTAAAAATATATTTAACAACAGTTTCCATGAGTCAGCAAAAAAGTATTTACTTTCGAATCTTATATTTTCAAAATGTATGATTTATTGCGTATCATTATCTTATAGCTACTTAACAACTTCTCAAAATTAGATATTTATATTATAGTCTTTCTTAATTCGTCTTAATCCTTGTCCACATCTTATATCATCACTTTTATATAAAGCTGAAGACTTTGTAAGTTTGAACGCGGCAATCTCAGGAATTTCTAGTCCGATTTGAAAAAAAAAATTTGTGTAGTATAGTCCATTTATCGAGGACTAGGATAGGCTGTAAAATATCACGCTACGATCAATAGGCGCCGAGCAGAGTGAGTGGAACAGCGCGCAAGTTGCTAGTTTAAAATAAAAATAGCTGTACGACTATCTTTTAGTGAACATTTAGACGATATCGATGTTAGCTACAAGGATAGCAGTATATAAATTTGCAAATTGCTCGTATATCGTGCGGGCTTGATGTGACCCATTTTTCTGAAGTGACCCATACATTTTGTGCAAGATGTTATTATGTAACTGTAGTACAATGTTGTCTTTAGTTGAAAGCTTCTTGTGTGCCTTGATCTTTGCAGTGGTGGTCTGAATCGTGTGTGTTTGGTTTTTTAAATCTTTATGCGTTTTAGTGTTTACTTCATTGGCAATTTATGATTAGTGTGAAAAATATGTTTTAGGTTCGATTATTTGGCATAAATAATGCGTTTGCAGACACCATCGGTGTCGTGCGTCCGCTGATGTGTACAGGGGGTGATTTGTGCATCTGTGGATCTGTGGTAGTTATTTATCGTCCACAGACCTGTCGTGAATGAATTTAGAATGATCGACCTACAGATGTATGGAAATTTATCAACGGACGCCTCTTCCAGAGTCCGCAAAGGCATCCGCCAACGAATAGATCAAACATAAAAATTTTGATTGTGATATATTCGACAAAGTCTGTAAATTAACCTTCTGTGTAAACATAGCCTCTTCAGTAATTCAACGGACGGGACACTACAGTTCAAAAAAAAATACCTAATTGTACTCATCCTAAATTTATCTTTGATTATTTCAATGTAAGTTGTTTTTTATATTTTTTTAGTATTTATAATGTACAATAATTGTATAATAATTAGACTACTGTTACATCTTTTGGAAGTTTTTGTGTTTAATAAACGTTTTTTTTTTTTTTTAATTACTATGATGAATTACAGTACTTAAGTTAAAGTAGATATAGGTACCAATTTTAAATACAATTTAATTTATTCCATAAGGGAGTAAACAGACGTGATCACGATACATATTATAATTATGTTTCCAGTGACATAACATCACGCCTTTAATCCCCGAAGGGGTAGGCAGAGGTGCACATAGAAGTAACACCCACTTTTCACTATTTATGTTATGAGTCCCATGTAATAGGGGGTGAGCCTATTGCCATATACCGGGTACATTTCCAGACTCCGTGCTACTACTGAGATTTTTTTTTAAAAACCCAGTAATACTTTCCAGTGACCTAGTTAAAAATTGGGTGATCTAAATATTTGGATGAAATATGATACCATAGCTGCTTTTCCCTGAAGAGCTTTATGGTATAGGTAATAAAAGTTAATCAACAGTACGCCTTCTTTGGCAAGTAATGTTATTAGTGCCCTGTAATAATAACAAGCGAGCCTATTGTTGGCCATTAAAAGTCATGGGAGTCAAAGTCAAAGTCAAAGCATTTATTTCAATTAAACCATAGTTTGGTACTTTTGAAACGTCAACAAATACAAAATAAATAATAGTTTGTCAGTCAGTCCGTCAGTGAAGCTAGGTGAAGCTAGGTGCTCATTCCAAAACGTAGATTCGAATGGAGAAGAACGAGCAAGAAACTCCATTCGTTACTCTTTTAAAAAAGTATGTTCTACCATTGTAGTATATGTATCACCACCACAGTATTGAAATATGTATCAGAGACATTTCTCTGATACATATTTCAATACTGTACGCATATGTAAGAACAATGCAAAGACACGCTTGACGCATTATACTAATAACTAACTAAAATAAAAATAAAAATAATAAAGATCTTAAGTCTAACATGGTGCTCACATGCATACTGACAATCCATAGAAATAGTGCTTCTATACAAGAAAAAGGAAACTCTTTGTTTCAATAAAGAAAGAAAAGCTCGATGCCATAAGGAAACTAGATTGTCTACATTAGAATTAAAGTATTAAATTATGTATTATATTACCTACTATTGGAATTTAACTACTGACTACATTTGAGTATTGTCCAGTGGAGCCGAACCAACATGAGAGGAGATCCATACCCTAACTAAGTAAGTAAGTACTAGCGACCCGCCCCGGCTTCGCACGGATGCAATGCTTATGTAATTTACGACATCACATTAGAAACCTCTAAATTTATCAGTGTTTCCATACTATATTATGCATGTATTATACATATAAACCTTTCTTAAGAATCACTTTATCTATTAAAATAAACCGCATCAAAATCCGTTGCGCAGACAGACGGCAGATAGCGACTTTGTTTTATACTATGTAGTGATTGAGATCAAAACAATTTATTTGTGATTTTAGTCAACTCGACAATTGCAACTCAATATTAAATATTTCATATGCAATGGTCATACTTTCAATCACTAAACTGATAAAGTATTCTATAGACAGATCCATTAGGACTTCCCATTTGTTAATAGCGAAATTTTAGCTACCTTTTAAATAGCAATAAAAACGACTAAAATATAAAACGCGGCTCAATGGTTCCGTTCCGTTTGATCGATTTTAATATAGATGTTTTTGATAAACTTTTTAAACGTTAATGAATTTTATTTTTTAACAGCCAAAGGGCATTTTTCCTTGTAACATCATCCGTGATTCTTTCTGGAACATTGTTTTAGTAAATTTTGGGTAAAGTAGGTCAAACTGGTAGAAAGAATAGAATAAATGAATCGTGTGGATTGTAAAGGCAAAAAGTATTTATTTTGTCAATTGGGATGGTCATATTAAAGAGATCGAAGGTCAATGGAGTATGAAGAGATTGATGAATGTAAAAGATGCTAAAATATGCAAAGTATACCAGAAATATAGTATAGGGAGTATATTGCCGATCCCAATAGATAACTAACAAATAATATAAGTCGATATAAGCACTAAGAATAATTCTTTTAGAAACTACGTTTAAAAAAATGAACTCTAACCCCCTTTTTTTTATGAAATCGGTTCATTAATATACCACCTAAATGGCAATAGGCTCACCTCCTATTACATGGGACTCATAACATAAATAGTCAAAGTGGGTGTTATATTGTACAGTGGCATAATGTACACCTATGCCTACCCCTTCGGGAATAAAAGGCGTGATGTTATGTGTATGTGTGTACCTAAATCTAAATCTTCTCCTTAGTGTAATAAACACTTTTCTGCAAAACCGCATCAAAATCGGTTCAGCCAATGGGGTAGACGACTAATTTTTATTTTAATGTCCGTCTGGTAGATTATTTAAAAATATTAGACACGTAGTTTTTATTTTCTCACGGAAACGAATAGTTTTGAAGATATATTGATTTGAAATGTCGCGTGACGTCACTTCTCAGTACATTTTATACTAAGAAATGACGTTTTACCCCCCACTCCTAAACTTTAACTCGTTTTATCTAAGTATTGTTTTATTATACGACAAAATAAAAAAATACGTGTCTAATATTTTTTTATTACCTAACTTACGGACTAATTATATTTTTAATTTTTATACCCTGTCAACATCCCCATTGCGAGATCGCGCACAAACATATATAAATGCAGGACAAACCGAGAACTTCCTCTTTTGAAGTCGGTTAAAATAATGAAAATAATCCTAAACCATCATCATCATCTTCATCAACAGCCAATAAATGCCCACTGCTCAGCAAAGCCTCTTCTCACATGGAAGGTTTGAGCATTAATCACCACGCTTGCTTAATGTGGGGTGGCGGTTACAAACTTATAATTAGAAATTATAAGCCTCCTCACAATGTTTTCCTTCACCGTTTGTCAGTGGTGTCTGAATCTATCTAATCTTAGAAAGTACCATATAACTCGGAAAAAGTCACATTGGTACTTACCGTTGGTAAGTTTCAAACCCGCACCCTTATGCATTAGAATCGGGCGTCTTAAACCTCCGGGCCACCACGACCATCATAATATGAGGCAAAGAATATTGACTACGAAAAAACTTTAAAAATTACATCAAAAGCTGATTAAACAGTACAACAAAACAAGAACGAACAACATACAGTAAAGTAAAGTAAAGCATTCATCACAATTTCACAAACAAAGAACAATTTGCCTACATATCCTCAGCCCGCATCGTATAACATTTAATGGGATATTACGGAAACGCTTAGATCAAAACCGATAGCGAGGAAAGCGTCATACTAACATTTATGTCGTACGATTTCAATAAACGAGTCTCCCCAAAGCATAAACAATGCATGTCGAATTGTTGGGCCCTGTATTCAGATAAAGATCAATAATAATGCTACATCGGAAAGATGCTCTTGTATCACACAGATCATCAAGCGAAACTAACCTTTACAATTTAAAATTTAAAACCGTTATTAGTGTACACTTTTTTACGGTGCTGTTTGACTTGCTTGTATTAAATACGTTGATTCATAAGGCTGGTGACGTATCTAGGACAGTGGTTCTGATAATCATTAACCATACGGCTGTTACCCGTTCAACTTTATCGGTTAAACAACTTGATTGATTTCATACGAATTAAAGGGAGTTAATATTTTAATGCTGCTCTTTACACGACAAGTGGGTTGATCTTGTGGCATGAATTACTTACGAAATATCTTATTGCTAATTATAAGCTTGCGAAGTTAATGTGTTGTAATGAGCACGTTTGAGTATTATTAACTGTATTACTTCGTTTGAGTGTTCCTTAAGGTTGAAATTGGGTTGTTGGGTTGAGTACCTATGACTTTAATTCGAAGTGAAATGTATATAAATTCTTAGATTTTGTTGAAAATATCTAAATAACTTTTAGAGAATGGTGTTCGAATCTAGGATTGAACACAAGCGTGTTCAATCCTAGATTCGAACAGAAATACTATAATGAGCAGACAGTATTCGGTTGGAGTTTGGCATTCAGTCTAGTTGGACATGGTGTTCAATGGGTTCTTTCCCTATTACAAACAGATGAGTCACATGACTGACCAAAAATGGGTACACTATAAATATAATCAGTAACTTCATCTAGTCTTTTGATTGATTCTTTGTCAAATAACAGATCAGTTTAGTAGTTTAGTTCAGACTTCAATTTAGTGTTACAAACTCTTTGTCAATTTCGAAAAATCTAGAATTCACTTTAGTTCTTCCAAACGTTATCATGAAACCAGTCAATTTTCAGGAGTCACTAAATTTCTAGCACGTAACAATTTTATTTGAAACGACATTCCGATGCGTCTCGACCGGTTTTCAGCGATCGTTTTTTTACATACTCGAATCGATTGATAAGGAACAGTCTTTCGCTGTTACTGTAAAAGTATTTTAATCAAAGCTAACAATTTCTGTTCACTCGTGTAATGTACTTTCTCTTTCTTCCGAAGCTAGTTCGACTTCTTTTACTTTTACTCGGAGTTCAAAAGAATTTTGTATTGTTTTTACTTTTTCGATTACTTCGCAAACTGTTTGGTTGCAACAAACAAATGTTTTTTGTAACGGTTTTTGCTTGTGATCGATTTGCTATGCTAATCATTTAGTTGTTTTAACATAGGTAGGTACTCAGTGAAAGAGAAATTTTGGAATGTGGGTGATTAAGAATTCGGAGAATTTTGAGGTTTACTGTTTGTATACCTTTAGTCAGTGCGGTTTAGGATTTTTTAAGGGACCAAATTTAAAAGTTGTATGAAAGGGAAGGGAGTCTTGGAAATGTATGAAGCAGGATAATGGAACAAAAAATATTGTCCCAACCAGTACTTAGTCACTTGGGACAAGGGCAAGCAGAAGGAGACTTCCAAGTTTGTTCTGTTGAGCAAGCTGCAGTCATTTTACGGCCGACATTAATAACTGAACTCAATTTAAAGTTTGTGGATTATGATACATTTTTAAATGAGTAAAGAATAAAAATTTGTGGATCACACAAAGAGTTGCTCCGTACAGGAATCGAACACGCTACACGTTGCGTGGCAGCCGGTTGCCCAGCCACTACGCCAACTGAGCAGTTGTATGGTGTTTGTGTCAAAAACACTGATTGATAGTCGTAATAAAAGAGTTGTGTCACAGAAACAAATACTTAAAAAAAGAATTAAAAATAATTAATAATAAACACAAAACACATTGTTCTTCCTCAACAGATAAATGGCAGTATTTTAGACTGGAGTATTATCAGAGAGGGCAGTACAGTTCACGTGGTAGTGAATGCTTTGCCTCCAGGCGCTAAAGGCGTGACGATCTGCAATAAATCTAAGGAACTGTTACTGTTTGGAAGGCTGCATTGTACTTCCGACTTTCGCTTTGAAATTGTTTATAGTATCTGCTTGATCTAGTTGAAGCAAATGGTGGTTGGGGAACGAACATGGGAAGGTTATTTTTGTGTTTATGTAACAGGCTGTTTCGACTTTAGAAGGCACTCAGTCTGCTATTAGTAACATTGTTATTTTGTATCATTGATGCCCAACTCTCGTCATCATCATCATCAGTCTATAAGTGTCCACTGCTGAGCAAAACCTCTTCTCACACGGAGAAAGTTTGAGCATTAATCACCACGCTCAATGCGGGTTGGCGATTTCAAACTTATATAGATATTATAAGCGCAGGGTTTCCTTACGATGTTTTTCTTCACCGTTTGTCAGGGGTGTTTAAATATTCTTAGAAAGTATATATGAATTGCAAAAAGCCACATTGGTACTTGCATTTTCAGGCATGAGAAGCGGGTGTCATAAACCTCAGCGCCACCACATCACACCCGACTCTGCTGCATGAGAACAGGGATATTCAATGCGGAAAGGTGAGATAGAGTTGAATATTGTACTCTCGTCTCTCTTCTTTCCTATAAGGGTACGTAAAGATAATTTGATTTTGGTCCTCAATCATCAATGCTTGCTTGTAAAAAAATATTTAAACTGAAAATTAATTTACAAACTTTGGTGTTAATCTTTTGCTCCCACCAAACATAGTATAATTTACTACAATGTATCTATAATTGGCTGCCACGTTAAAGTGATTGATGCGAATACTATTCTGGTCAACTTGCTTTGTTCCGGCGTTAAAACTTCTCTATAAATCAATGCATATTCCAATTACTAGTCAATGGCTTTATTTAGAATGATCTATGCATGAATAACTGTCTGGTAAACCAAACAACTTAACCTTTTGTCAGATATTGACGCTCATACATCAATGGCTATCATAATTTAAAATGTATCAAGAGCCACGAAAAAAAACCCACTAAACAAATGCGAAAATTTTAATATTAGTTTATCTGTTCCACCAAATTTCTGAGGTACAAGGTGAAGAAGGTCGACTAATTTACCTCCCATTAATTCCATGTTTTGCAGCTACTGCTCTGGTATACAGTATTTCCCCGTCCTAATATAGACCTCTGTGCAAAAAATACGAAATAAATATACCTATGTATTATCAAAATATAAATTTGCGTCAAAAAAAAAATTGTTCAAAAGAACTTCAAGACAATTACCCAGCCAGACGATATTAATCTCGTTTCCATTGAATATTTTTATTGCTATTCCAATGTCTACGATGAAATAATCATTCACGTGCACCGGATGTCGGAATCAAAGGGAACAAACCATTCAACGACCCTTTTGAGTCAAAATCGCGGTTTAATGCCAAAACAAGACTTATTGTCGATCTACCAACTTATGATTACAACTGAAATTTGAACAACAATCTTTATTATCTTAGTGATAAGGTTGATTTTAGGATGATATTAATGTTCTATGGAGTTTACATCTTTCTCATTGACGCCATGGTTCGGACGGAACTCGTAAAATCGAAACAGAACGCTGATATAAAAAGAACGGCAGATGAATATCGAGATGAGAAAACCGCTATTATGCATGAGATACACCGGCAGTTAGGTCCGTGAACCAGAACGATGAACATACGAACTGTTGATTGTTACATAATGCTTTACGTATATTTCCTATAAAACTATCGTTAAGTATATTATCTTTGTAGTTTTCCCCAGTAATATTAAAAACGAATTGCTATACACTGTTAACATTACTGAGAAATTTTGAACGGAAACAATATTAAAGAATATTTAAAAAAGGGGTTTTATATCCACATATAAAACCCCTTTTTTGATAGACACAATTGTGACTTATTTAAGAATGCATGCTACTAGTAGGAGTATATTAAATTATTGTTGTGCTGGTGTTTAAAGTATTAAGCTATCGATTCTAGATTGCGATAGAAAATAATCGGAATCGTATTTATATCGATGAGAATTCAATGTAAGTCTCCAATGACTCATTTCTTGGAAAGTCGGTATCAGAATAAAATAAACATCATTTTTATCGGTATGATGTCATAATAACTGTTTAGGACTATTAGCACCTAGTTTCATAAGTAGTTAGTATGAAATGTTTACTCAGAAAAAAGATTTTCACTTATATTGCGACAAGAAAATATATATAAAAACTATAACAAGTTTATGTTTTCTCAGAATTTCTTGGTTCTTTATACAATATCCTCGTAAACGAATTTGAATATTAGTATAAATTACGCTAACAAAAGGCTCAATTACTAACTTTATAGTGTTATTGCTTAGAATTTTTGTTTAAAAATGGTCTAAACGCTTAAACAGATAAATAATGAATCTGGTGTACAGAATGATGTGGACGAGAAAGGATGACGACTGACAGGGTGCAAAACGAAGACATTGATCTTCTTCTTTCAGCCGGGCTATGCTATTCTAAGTTGCTCGAAGTAAGCGCAATGTGTCTTCTTTTTTAACATTCCTCAATTTAACATCATTGAATCAAATCCATTCTTTTTCTCTTCATAATGTTAATCCATATTTTATTTGGTTGTCCTCGTTTTTTAATTCTCATTTAAATACATTTAGGTAAATTAGCCAAGTCAGTTGAAGATAGGAACTCATGGCGGGCAGATATAGAGGTAAATTCTTAGTACTAAAGACCTTAGTCACTATGTAGGTCGCGGAGAACCTAACGGGTAACCGGGGCTCCGGCTCGACGTGCAGGAGAAGGAACGGGGTGGTTTTTAGTCAGTAAGAGTCTGACACTCCCTCCCGCCTCACCCAGGTGGGAGCAGTCATTCGATGATTTAAGCTCCTTAAAAAAATCGCTATACAGGTATGACCATCAGAAATCACGGTAATGATGCAATGAAGAAGTAGAAAAGCAATCAGTCAAATAGTAGCAATTTAACAGCTTGATTTACGAAAGCTCTGCGCATAGCAAAGGTGCACATAATAAATTAATTTTAAACTCAAAGTACTCAATAATTTCTATGGCACAATGCCAGTATCAGCTACAATTGTTAGTGTATGTAACGAGAATACGTATTTATAATCTCCATGACTAATGTCCGTAAAATATTATACCAGTACACTGCAGCTTTCATCTTTGTTTTGTAATTTAAATCTGTCTCTGTATGTAAATAGAGTTCTAAATTGTTTATCATGGTGTCTGTAATGCTGGAATCTGTTGTTATATATAAATAAAATTAGAAGAATAGAAATGTCAATGGATCATCGTGGAGTGATCAAATATGATACTGATGGTCAGGCTAAAGCCTGCTCTGCTTAGAGAAGCTGAGAACAGACAATTTGTGATCCACAGTTAGTACTGAGCTTCTCTCTAATCTAAAATAAATTTGTTGCCTAAATTTTATTTTTAATGTCCGTCTGGTAGATTGATTTAAAACATTAGACATGTATTTTTTCTTTTCTCACAAAATTAAATACTTTCGACTATTTATAATAATCTGAAATATCGTGTGACATAGTGACGTCATACGTATAGTGATACGCTACATTTTGTAGCACTTTGTGACGTAACGACCTCCCACTCCTAAACTTAACTCTATTTTATCTAAGTATTGTAGAGGTAATTTTTATACGAGAAAATAAAATAATACGTGTCGAATATTGTTTCATTATATAACTAACGGACTAATTCGATTTTTAATTTTCATTCCCTGGCAACTACCCTTTCTGACTGCTTAAAAGTCTGTTTTGTAGGTATCTCCTTTTAATCTCTTCTTTATAAAATATGTAAATCAACCGTCAACACCGACCAACATCTTCGAAAATATTTTCCACTACTTCAGTTTCTTTATTCCACCTTCAATAGATACGACACCTGTTTACATCACCTCAGTTTTACGATGAAGTCTAACAAGTCAGAACAAGTCGGTAAAATGTCTATTTAACATACCAGTTCAAATAGCCCGCACTTCACTTCAAAGTATTTATAGGATGGGGTAAATCAATTGCCAAGTAAATGTAAGTACTGTCATTATTGTCCTTATTTGGTGCGATACTATTTCCAGCAGCAAATTGATAGCTTATGGAGTAGGTAATAAAGTTTTCAATTATCTGCCTGTGTTCGTTAAGCTGGTGTTGTCTGTAGAGTGTAGACTAAGGAATCCTCGGCTTTGATTTCTAAGTTCTTCAAAGTATTATTTGTAATAGGGTAGATGACTATTTTTTTTATTTTAATGTCCGTCTGGTAGACTATTTAAAATTATTAGATACTTTATTTTTTTACGGAAACGAATAGTTTCGGTGATATATTGATTCGAAATGTCGCGTGACGTCACTTCTATGTACATTTTATACGTAGAAATGACGTTTTAGCCCACACTCCTAAACTTTGATTCGTTATATCTAAGTATCATTTTATTATACAACAAAATAAGAAAATACGTGTCTAATATTTTTTCATTACCTAACTGACGGACTAATTACATTTTTAATTTTCATACCCTGTCTTCAGATATTTAGGTAGTTCAGATACTGTTAATCAAATTAGCCTACAGCAATAAGTAACATCTTTATAATATTCTGTAACTTCCAAAAATGAGTCATAAATGGTGGCAAATGTGACTGCCAGGCAAGGGGTCTCGGGCTCGACCAGAGTCCGGCGAAGTATTACTGGGTTTATAAAAATTATCAGTAGTTGCACAGAGTCTGGAAATGTGCCCGGTCTATGGCAATAGGCTCACTCTTTATTACATGGGACTCATAACAGTGAAAAGTGGGTGTTACAAAGTGCAATGGCATTAAGTGCCGTAATGTGCACCTGTGTCTACCCCTTAGGGGGTAATAGGCGTGATGTTATGTTACGAGATAATCACTGTAAATTGAGTGCTATGTTTAATATCTAGACATTTACTACTTAACCTTTTAGTAAATAAAACGCGTATATAACCGTAAAATGTAGTACAATTAACCAACAAGTAAGATGGTTGCGCTGCCCAACAGTATGTCACCACAAAAGAGCAGCAAAACACCGGTTTTATTCTCAAAAAAAGAGAATCGCACAATTTCATTCTGCTCTCAGTTCCCCAGTGAAAATTTATTTCAATAGTACATTTCGCTCATTCGGAGTTTAAGAAAGGATTCGACTAAGTTCCACAGCATCTTTAGCGTGCTATTAATTTGTCTGTCTTTGTACAGGACTTTGGGGGAAGGGGGGCTTCAAGGACGTGCCTGAGAGATGCCTGCAAGACAATTACCATTCAGAAGGATTTCCTAAAGTTTTATAGATTTCATTTCATTCGATCTGACTGAACGTTGTTAGCTTCTTTTACATTTTAAAGCGCTCTCGAATTCTTTTGCGTGCGATACGAAACGGATTTATTGAGGAATTTCGATTTGTTTTATTTCACCTTTTGCTATTATTATGGTTCTTGTTTTTTGATTAGGCTGTAGTACATATATTTATTTAAATAATGCCATCGGTATAAACATATAATAAAATTTAATAAAAAAATAATCTCAAACTGGTTGTCGGTCAATGTGAAAACGTTATTTACATTTACGTGAAATTGAGCGGAAGCTATAAAAAAATAAGATTTACTACGTATTGCAGCTGCTTTCTTTGAGAAACAACGATTTGAATTTAATGTAATTAATTTTTAATTTTTAGAGTGATATTTTCTACATATTTGTGTATATATATATATAATAGGCTCACCCCCTATTAAATAGGCTCACCCCCTATTACATGGGACTCATAACAACTAGTGAAAAGTGGGTGTTACATTGTACTATGGTAGAATGTGCACCTCTGCCTACCCCTTCGGGGATAAAAGGCGTGATGTTATGTATGTTGTGTATAATATAGAAATATTTAGTCGAAAAAGAACACTTCCTATTACACACTGTTAACGCATCTGAAGAAAAGTTCGTGTTTATGTCGCAGCCAACTAGCTTAATTAGCCATTTAATTCATTTAAATCTGCGGGAGAGCCATGGCGCTTCGGCACGAATGGGCCGGCTCGACCGGAGTGATACCACGGCCTCACAGAAAACCGACGTGAAGCAACGCTTGCGTTGTGTTTCGTCATGTAAGTGAGGTTACCGCAGGCCCAATTACCCTCCCTTTCCCCAACCTCCCCAATCCCTGAATCCTCAACGATCCTTCCTTATCTCCTAATCCCCAAAAAGCTGGTAACGCACTTTTAACGCCTTTGGTGTTTCAGGTGTCCATGGGCGACGCCGATTGCTTACCATCAGGTGATCCGTCTGCTCGTTTACCGGCTTGTGCCATAAAAAAAAATAGCCTGAAGGACTAGCCAATTGATTAAATGGCTGAATTTCTCGTTCAGCCCGTTTGTGGAAGGGTGAAAGGATTAACTAAAAATCGCGGGTTACTCAGGTGAATATACTGAGAAAAAATCTACTAGTTTCGGACCACAGAGGGGTTTTTCCTCATGAGCTGCGTGCGCCGTCGTGGCGATGTCACGCAGCCTACAAGTCAGTAACTAGTAGAGTTTTTCTCAGTATATTCACGTGAGAAACCGCGATTTTTAATTAATTTAGTAGATATGTCTCACGATAGTTATTATAAAAACAGGGTGAAAGGATTTTCATTACAACCATGTTCCTACCAGAATGATATCGATATTTAGTTTTAACAAACCAACTTCTAAATTTAACAAAACTTTTAACCATAACTGGTTATAGTCCCATCTATGTCTATGCCCCGGGAATAAAAGTCGTGACATAACATTATGTTAATAACTTCTATTTTGCAGTGCAATGAACAAACTTACAGAACAATGTTGTATTGTTGGTAACACTGGCTATCGGTATACTGCGGAAACTGGCGAAGTAGTTTCTTTATGATTTATGTGCGCTTTCTTTGAAGCTATTTATTTTCTGAGCTGCTATAGAAGTTGGATGTAAGTACTCAATTAAGTTTTTTAGTTATTCTAGGATTCGTTTGTGTATTGGCCTTGGTATGCACTAAAACTCCTATATATGTTTATAGAATGAATAATAGCAACATTTTAAGAGATTAACTGACTTTGATTGACTGCCTCGTTGGCCGAGTGGTCGCAAGTGCGATTACCGGGCAAGGGGTCTCGGCTTCGATTCCCGAGCCGGGCAAAGTATTACTGGGTTTTAAAAAATCTCAGTAGTTGCACGAAGTCTGGAATTGTGCCCGGTATATAGTAATAGGCTGACCCCTTATTACATGGGACTCATAACATAAATAGTGAAAAGTGGGTGTAATATTTTACAGTGGCATAATGTGCACCTCTGCCTAACCCTTCGGGGATAAAAGGCGTGATGTTATGATATGTTTCAGAGATTAAGTGATTGCAAGCTCTGCAAAGGATTTCAGGTAGGAGTCCACATTATTCGATTTTTTAATTTATTGTCAGTACAAAGGAGAATGGACTTGTTCCTGGCGGCAAGGGAAAAATATTGTAGGCACTCTAAACTAAGTCTTACAGGAGTTCGTTCGTTCAGGCATAAAACTACCTATATAATTTAAATACACCAAAGACGTCCACATTAGACATAGACAGCATTTGGAACTACTGACCAGTTTGAACAAGACTTCCCAAATATATATAAGATTATTCACGAGTTAGTCCGCAAACAGAGATGCAATCACTGTTCCTTGAATGGATCCATCAACAAAACGGTTTCTAGAACCTTCTTAGGTGTGGAAGTAAACGTAATTTGAACAGAATATGAAGAACTTAAGTAAAATTTTTGATTACCAAGAATCTGGGACTGTGTCGTTTCTGTACAAAAAATATTTTTGTTTAGGTCTAGTTTCTTAAGAATGAGAGAAGACTGCAGGTTGGTGCGGTGGCTGAGCAATCGGCTGTCGCGCAACGTATTCGGCTTCGGTTCTCGTACGGAGAAACTCTTTGTGTGATCCACAAATTGTTGTTTCGGGTCTGGGTGTCATGTCTATGTGAACTCGTTTATCATATACATCACAAAAAAATCCTAGTGCGTGGCAAGGTTTTTTAAAAAAAAGAAAGACTCTATTATAGAACTACGAATGATTTTTTCTATGTTTCAATACAAACAAGTCAAAACAGATTGAAATGCAGGTTTTCTTTGGATGCCCTCTACCCCAATGGTAAATAAGATATTGAGTAAATATCTAGGTATTTTCGTACTTAGATACTATGACATCATATAGAAGTGTAAGTACATCAATATGAACCCGCCAATCGATTTTTTTTATGGCATAAGCTAATAAACGTGCTGACGGATCACTTGATGGTAAGCAATCGGCGTCTTCTATGGACACCTAGAACACTAAAGGCGTTACAAGTGCGTTACCGGTCTTTTGGGGATTAGGAATTTGAGGATCATTGGGGATTCAGGGATTGGGAAGGGGAGGAGGGTAATTGGGCCTCGCTCAAATGACGAAACACAACGCATGCGTTGCTTCACGTTGTTTTCTGTGAGGCCGTGGTAACACTCCGGTTGAGCCGGCCCATTCGTGTCGACCCACGACTCTCCCACACTTAAATTGAGTTTGTTGCTCAATGCTTATTACTTTTATTTTTATAGGATGGCCATGTTCAATCTGAACTAGTCAAAACGTCCAGACTAGACCTCAGTATAAATGTAATAGTTTCATTACTAACACCTAGCTATAATACTAAATATTTCACGTGGTTGCGCCTGTATGGCAAATAGTCCCGTCTACGTCTTTACAACGGACAGTTGTAGACCAAACAAATATTAGTTGTATGCACGAGTAGCCCGGAACTCGAGCGTTTAACGCCTTTACCAATTATGACGTCAATATATAGTAAACATTGCGTGTAGTTTGGAACTGTTTTGTGCAAAATGCTTTGTTATATCATCAGGAGTAAGGTTAAATTTGGGTTGTTATTGAAGAGGAATTATTTTCATACCTATTACAAAAATTGTGTCGCGGAGAACCTAACGGGTAACCGGGGCTCCGGCTCGACGTGCAGGCGAAGAAACGGGGTGATTTTTAGTCAGTAAGAGTCTGACACTCCCTCTCGCCTCACCCAGACGGGAGCAGCCAATCGATGATTATCCCCTCTTAAAAAAAATACAAAAATTGTCTTACTTTTTCCACAGCTTTTTACAATCCTGATATTAGAATCTATTATTACCTACCTCTTACAATTTTGTTTTTGAAACTGTAAACATAAATTCTCATAGAGTTGCCACAGAAATTCTCTAAATACTCTAAATACGGAGCAATTATTTAACCTCTTGTATAACTTCATACCGAACTATTTCTTGCAAAAGCTTTTCTGAAGAAATAACAAAACGATACAACCAAATCATAATACATTTACATAAAGATTATATTATTATGTATGTACTGACTGTAACTGAGATAATAATTATGTATGAGTAATGAGCCTGTGTTAGTACATATGTAGGTATGTATTTACTATGCAAATACACGGCTTTTGGTTATTCATGCGATGTGGTATCTTAACATACATAATGTACTATGTTGTGGAATCGTTAAGAATATATCAGTCACTAATTGGCTGTACATACATACATATATTTCTGTCATGTGCATTTCCTAAGCAACATTTTTGTTATAGCTATGTATAGCACTTCTATCAGTCACCAGATTATAATCAGTTATTTTTAACCGACTTCATGTATGAATAAAATGGTTTTGATGAGCTTCATGCCCATACGTCTATTAAAGGGGGAAAATTATTGAATGACTTCTCCCGTCTGGGTGAGGTAAGAGAGTCTGACACTCTGGAGGAGTCTGCTCTGAATAAAATCCACCTTGCTCCTACTTCTGCTCTACGAGCAGTAGCCCCGGCAACTCATTAACTCGCTCCTCCGCGTTGGCATCAGCCCTATTGTATCCCATCTGTGGTGGGGCTGATTCTGATGGCTCTTAGCGGCGCGCGCGGAACGCAACGCACCGGACGCTCGGGTCTGGTTCTGATGGAATCGGAAACCCTTGCTCGCCATCCGCAGGCTCGTGCTCAAGCCGATACTATACTCTCAATTATGAGTAGATACTTTACTTGTTTACAGCCCCCTAACTACATTGGCATTGTCGAATAAAGCTTACGTCGAGTAAACTAAACCATATCTAAACCCTTAACTCACACCGAAGATATCATGCCAAATTGTCCCATATACACAACAAAACAATATATAGTAAATGAAGTTTGGCGCATATTCCCAAAGCAGCTCTTGTAAGCCAGAAGCAAGCCATTGCAAGCCACGCGATTGAAACACTCACTGTTCTCAAAACTCCCTTGGAACACGAAGGCAGTTGGACTTGTGTTATCCTGAATAAGGTAGTGTAATGTTCATGTCCAGTGAGTGTAGGGTACCTTAAAGTTTTTTTTGTGGTTTGAATACGTTAATCTGTAAAGTTAAATATATGATATTTCCTTGTAGACGATGCAAAATAAAAAATACACAAAGATCTCTGAAAAAGATATTATTATGATTATGACTGAAAGGTTTGTAATAGCCTCATATCAGGTTCAAACTAATATCATTGTTGGATTCAATAAATCCATTAATATAATATTTTCTGTTGCTTTTTAAGACGACTTCTACCGATACACATTATTGGAGAACAACTTGATTGATTAGACGTTTCATTCAAAGATAGATGAGGTAAGTTTTTTTTTATGGCATAAGCCGGTAAACGAGCTGACGGATCACCTGATGGAAAGCAATCGGCGTCGCCCATGGACACCTGGAACACCAGAGGCGTTACAAGTGCGTTACCGGCCAAATGGGAATTAGGAGTTTGAAGATCGTTGGGATGCAGGGATTTGCATAGTTGTGTAATAACTTAAACCGATGGTTTCGAAAATATTAGATATAGTCTATATTTAAGTAATATCTTCAAGACCATCACAGTATAAAGGCCATAGTCAAGAGGTTGGTAGGTCGTATGCAGGTTGTGACATTAATGGAGTTGGTACTTGAATGCTCTCATTATCGGTATGTAGGACGCCATCTTGTGTGATGACGTCATGGGTAGGTACCCTACAATTTGTTCTGAATACACAATACATATGAGTAAGTGGTGCTTCGTTTTCTTTTGTAGGTGCTGTGAAAGTTGTTTTTATAGTATAGGGCGAACCAGCTGAACGTACGGATCACCTGGTGGTGTTAAGCGATTAGTGCTGCCAAAAGACACTTGCATCAATAACCGACTACAGTTACAATTGCGGTGAAATCCCCTATAAAAGGGCTGCGAACTGAAAATCGACATTGAACATCATAAGAGATCAAATGCCGAAGATTAAACAGCTAAAACTGTCACAAGCAAAAGCTAGAAGAATAATAATAATTATTATTATTATTCCAGATAGATAATTATTATTATTCTAGATTCAAAATCTTTGTGACCATGAAACTAACTATCAATGGTAGAGAAAAAATCTTTCAAAGAACCAAACCGCATAACAAAACTGCAGTTTAAAAAAATATTTTAAAATTATCGTTTAAAAAAGTAACTATTGTAGTACCTGCCATTCATAAACAGTATTGATAAGTGATAACCATTTCTATGGGTGTAAATGAGCGGTTTAACACTTTTTAGTGATAGTGCTTATTATTTGGAGATAAGGTTCATTTTGTTATGTAAGTTATACAATCGTAAGATAATGTAGGTTAGGTATATAGCAGGAAGTTCAGGTACTAAAAATTGTATTAACTTCAAAAAATCGTTGCACTACACTATAGGTACTAGGTATTTTTTCCTATACCACGGTTTTCAGGCACCAAATAGGTACTTACACATTTTAACATTATGACGAACGAACAGACGGATCACCTGATGGTAAGCAATCGGCGTCATGGACACCCGGAACACCAAAGGCGTTACAACTACGTTATCTGGCGGGGATTCGAAAATAGAGAATTGTTGGAGATTTAGGGAGGAGTCTACCTAATAGTACAATACACTGAAATTGTCAACCGACACCGACAAACATATCCTAAATAATAAAAAACCCGGGAAGTCCCGAACAAAGCGTTAAACTCTAAAGTACTAAACGCTTTACCGACTGCACAAAAAAAGAGGTTAAAGGAACACTGGGACACAATGTTCTTACCTGTCCATTGTTAGAACAATTACGTCTTAGCTCCTTTTGTCACAGACACACAGCAGAACATGCTATCCTATATTGTCATAATACATTTTAAACTTTAAATCTATACGGTAAGGTTAACAATCTATTAAACTATTTCGACAGGGAGCTTTTCGATTACAGAAAAATCTTGTTTTTGTAATTAACTTTTAATGTTATCGTAACGTGGTAAAGTTGTAAATTCTATGACAGAATTTCGACACTATGGCAGCGAGTGAAGCTATCCGTTATCGTCAAGTTTTATTGGACTTTCAGGCTTAATGCTAAAAGATAAGGTTGAAAATTATTTAAAGGGTAGCTTGATGAGCCTGCTATACAAAAGCACACGTGGAGTCTTTTATTTGATAAACGTTGTCAATGATAAGGAAGTGTATCCATGGGAAGTTTGGATATTGGTGCCGTTCATGTTTAATTAGTCGCACTTATCTGTTAGCACGTATTCCGGTGTTGGGAGTTTGATACCGCCCCGACGCCGCGGATATTGGGAATATGTTCCAGAGGAGTGGTTACTACGTACAAAGAACATTGATGGAGCCTTATTAAAAAAAATAATTAGGTAGGAGTGCCTGCTTGATTTGCTCTTTTATTATATACCGAAAATCAATTCAAATCATTAAAGTGACTTCTAAATGTAAGATATTCGCAGTGAAAACACTGTTAGGAGTTTTTTTTTATTTTATATTATAGAGTTCAGTCATCAATACCAATTTACTAATCATCTAATATAACAAAAAGGAACTAGTTAGGTACCTATAAGACAAAAAACACCAATTAATTGACTGCACAGTTGGCGCGGTGGCTGGGCATTGGGTAACCGGATGCCGCGCAAGATGTAGCGGCTTTGATTCCCAAACGGAGCAACTCTTTGTGTGATACACAAAATTAAATTATTATTTCAGGCCTGGGTTCATGTATATGTGAACTTGTATGTTTGTAAACGCACCCACGACACAGAAGATAAATCTAGAGTGGGGCAACGTTTAAAATAAAAAAACATATCGGTGAGAACTAAGCAATTACAAATTCACACTCAAACATCTCATCACTAACTAAACGCGTGTAAAATCTCCCCAAACACAGAGATTAGATCACTACTGATACCATTGTGGCGAATTCAAAACGTATTATAAAATCTAAAAAAAAAAAGGACTAGACAAGTTGTCAAAAGACAAAACTGTAAAAAAATGGCTACCTGAGTTCACCAAAATCACTATATGTAGATAGATACCTAGTCTTCATTGATTAACCGAAGGATAATTTTTTACCGACTTCCCAAAAAGTAGGAGGTTCTTAATTTTTTTCTATGTATTTTAGGTTTTGTGATAACGGGACTCTACTAATAGGGTACCACATCTGTTCGTCTGTTTGTAGTTCTCAATTTCAAATACAGTTTCTTCTGTCTAGCGCCATTTATAGAAAGAGAAGATTTATCACCTTTATTTGCTATAAAAGAGATGGTACTGTTATTCCATCTTTCTATGAAGTTGTTCTTGGAATTAGATGCAATGGCAGTGTTGAAATATTTTCAGAAATTGAAAACATCATGGTGTCTCTTTAAGAAGTAATAAAATAGTATATCAGGTTCCTATGGAAGACTCAATATACCTCTATTCACGTAAGTAACCCGCGATTTATAGTTAATAATATTTTTCTTGATAGTTACTAAGTGATTGCCTGCCTGCCTCATTGACCGAGTGGTCGCAAGTGCGACTGCCGGGCAAGGGGTCTCGGGTTAGATTCCCGGGTCGGGCAAAGTATTACTGGGTTTGTAAAAACCTCAGTAGTAGCACGAAGTCTGGAAATGTGCCCGGTATATGGCAATAGGCTCACCCCCTATTACATGGGACTCATAACATAAATAGTGAAAAGTGGGTGTTACATTGTACAGTGGCATTAAGTGCCGTACTGTGCACCTCTGCCCACCCCTTCGGGGATAAAAGGCGTGATGTTATGTTATGTTATATGTTACTAAGTGAATGAGAGATGTGACATACTTGGAAGTTATACTTATGACCTGGGCACTGACGAGTCTGTCAAGGCTGTCCTCTAATAAATATTACCTCTAGAAAAAAGGATTAAGTTCTATATAAAAGAAAATCGAAGTGACTTGTTTCAGTTGATTTGATTGGCTTAAGATTAGAAAAGCTTCAGAGAAAGACTTGACGATTTCTTAATGAATTTCATTTGGATGAAGTTGATTGACTCTGTAAAATCATTAACATTTTATTAATAGAACTATAATAAATTGAACGATTAACCTTTATATTGAGGACGCCTTTTATTCCTCGAAGAAGGCAAATGCGAAGAGACACAATGACCGAAATAATAGCACATAAAAGCTTTTTAACTTATTTCAAGAATCGAACACATTTGAGGCTTCATTTCACGGCCTGGCGTTGTTTTTAGTCCGTAAGGATCTGACTCTCTCTCTCTCTCTCTCGCCTCTCTCATGGCGGGGGAAATCATTGGATGTTTACGCACAAATAAGCCTCTTTATACTAACTTAAGTGTGGGAGAGCCATACTTCGGCACGAATGGGCCGGCTCGACCGGAGACCGGACTACAGCCTTCACATAAAACCGACGTGAAACAACGCTTGCGTTGTGTTTCGTCGTGTGAGTGAGGTTAACGGAGGTTCTAGTCTCCCGAATCCCCGAATCCTCCGCAATCCAAATCCGCAAATTCCCAATTCCCAAAAGGCCGCTAACGCACTTGTAACGCCTTGGTGTTTCGAGTGTCCATGGGCGCCGCCGAATGCTTACCATCAGGTGATCCGTCTGCTCGTTTACCGGCTTATGCTATAAAAAAAGTATCAAATCCTAGACCTTTAAAAGCACCTTTGGAGCAGTCAACAGTGAGAAACATCGAAGTATTCTTCTAGAAGAAACTTACTGAAGAACTAAAGAATTTAATTCAGAATAATATGTTGTTAAGCACCTGAGTAAATCTCGACAATTCCTCCACAATTCAGAATTACATGCGGAGAGTTTACACTTGGCCACCAGTCGCCCATTCCTACCCGAGGTTGGATTGAAAAGGAAAAATCGCGTGAATTCCCTTCATACATTTTGTATGAATCATTGAGCATCTTTCTCGTTTCAAACGGTCGGAGTAGGAACAGATTGTGGAGGGTGAACCATTTACATTTTATGTAACTTTAGTTAACGGTTGGGTATGTTAAGCATTACAAGTTTAGTAAAAATCTTAGCTGATAAGAAAGAGTTACTGGCTAAAAAGCTTGATCGCTAGATTAGCAAAAAAGAAG
Organism: Spodoptera picta; assembly: GCA_038387885.1. Classification (NCBI taxonomy): domain Eukaryota; kingdom Metazoa; phylum Arthropoda; class Insecta; order Lepidoptera; family Noctuidae; genus Spodoptera; species Spodoptera picta. Next base: position 575,412 of record JAZHFQ010000168.1, on the reverse strand, counting down.
ATAACTTTCGATATACTAACGATATCGGAAACCGTTCAAATAATTTTCTTGAAATTCTGTTATTAGGGGCTTTCGAGGGCGATAAATCGAAATGGTTATGTTTAATTTTAAGAATATGTTGTCTACTAAAAACACCATCGTCTGTCCTTTTAAAGTGTTAAGAAAGCAAAAGCAATACCCTTGGGCAACCTCTAGTACTCTACTCTACTACTACTCTTTTTCTACATGCGGTACTCCGTATGTAGAAAAAATATGTATTGTTTATTTATCTCAATGAACCTCTTTAAGGAGCAACAGATATGTGATAACGATAACAATAAAACTAGAAAGAACTAATTTTAAACTACTTTTCTAATGAAGTCAAACTCATCTAAAAGTGACGCAAACATCAATAGAATTCTATTCTACTAAGCGATGAATCAAATGTCTCTACTACATAATAAGTACATAAATACATATCATAATACAATACATGTGAATTGTATCAAAACTCTGAACATAACAGTGGGAAACATACACCAATACACTCTAGACTCACGCCAAGATATAGAGAAACCATTGTTCTAATAAATCTCTTTCAAAAACTTTGAAACGGTTCAGTTGAGATTATTTGAAGTAATTGGTGTGTATATACTTGTTTGTTGAATTATGTAATGATTTTGAGGTTCTGTTTGTGGATTTTGATTTAATTTTAAAAGGAGTTGTTGAGATAATATTGTAATTCCAACTTTAAATTGATATTATAAAGATTATTGTTGTTTGTTACGCTTATTATTGGATAATAGATTAGTTTAGATTTATTACTATATAGATATTAATTTAACCTACATAATAAATAATCAAAAATTAAGGATGCCAATAATTTTTAACTATTTTAAACGTACTCATTGGGAGAGGCACGTGTTTGGCCGGCTTATTTATATCCAACTATATATACCTATATAATTATGATATCCAACGGCTAATAGCACGAGGAAGTGCATAAATGAAATTTAGGGAATTTTTTTTGAAGTAAATAGAACTTACTCAATTTTCGAATCTGAAGAAATAGCTCTCTGCTAACTTTAAATAACATTTACAAGTAACAGAAAATGATTAGATAACAGTTTATTAGAACTTCTATGGTCTTAGGTATTCTACCTAAGAGCATAGAAGTATCTAACCCGCGATTTTTAAGTTAATGTTAGATTCTTCTAACATTAACTTAAAAATCGCGGGTTACGCACGTGAATATACTGAGAAAACTCTAGTTTCGAACCGAACTACTAGTGTGCCGAACCCGGAATCGAACCCACTACCCGCGCCGCTGGTGAACGTAAGCGCGCGCAAGATCATGCGCAATCAACATCATCTAACGCGCCGCCACTGGAGTTGGAAGCAAACGCTCGTGGTGTCCGGTAGAGGGCACGGTAGGCTCGATGCGCAAGTAGCAACATCACCACAACCGCGCACGCTGCTCATGAGGAAGAACCCTCTGTGGTTCGAAACTAGTAGAGCTTTTCTCAGTATATTTACGTGAATAACCCGCGATTTTTAGTTAATTCAGTATATTTCACGATAGTTATTATCAAAACAGAATCTAACATTGTATTCAAACCCTTTAATCTTTTACAGAGAAAAAGGTTAATCTTGTACAAGTAATGTTTACGCTGGCCATGGAAAAGTGCACTTTTTAAGTACCTATTTCTCAGCCCGTCTTTAAGTTGCAGGCTTACAGAGTTGAGTTATGGCAAGTCCTATAAACAACATTTTAGCTTTAATGTAGAAACAGGAATTTCTTTATATTGTAAGTGGTCTGGAAGGGTGTAAAGCGGGTGATGTGGGCCCCACATTAAACTAAATAGGCTTTGCACTTCTCCTTTAATAAAATTGCTATTTAGCAAATTCTGGAAAGGTTCGTAATATTGATTGTTTGTTGTGTGTACAGAGCAATTCTTTGTATTATTATGTGATTCACAAATTCTTTGTTCCTGGGGGCTTACTCTTGAATTTCGTTCTCTTGAGTCTCAACAGTAGCGCCCATTGCATCCGTATTGCGTGGATATTTGATGAACTAAATGGCATTGAGTTTGGCTTTATATTCCGTACTCTGAATGCTATTTTAACAGCTAAGATCTCCTATCTTGTATGGTTTTAAAATTGAAAAATTAGTGAAATCTTATTGGATTGAAATTGCATTGATATTGAGATTGGTTTTAGGAGTAAGCGCCCAGGTCAGAGTGTGAGGAACGTATGAAATTATGTGTCTGTAAGCGAAACCATGACATAACGAGTTTTAAAAGGACAACGTTTTAAAAAGAAAATTAGAAAAGAAATTTGAAACCAGTCAATCAAGGATCTGCCATGCTTCGGCACGAATGGGCCGGCTCGACCGGAGTGATACCACGACCTCACAGAAAACCGACGTGAAGCAACGCTTACGTTGTGTTTCGTCGTTTGAGTGAGGTTATCGGAAGCCCAATTACAATCCCCATCGATCCTCAAACTCCTAAGCCGCAAAAGGCCGGTAACGCACTTTCCAGGTGTCCATGGGCGACGCCGAGTGCTTACCATCAGGTGATCTGTCTGCTCGTTTACCGGCTTATGCCATAAAAAAAGGATAATTAGGAAAATACAAGTACATTTATAAACTTAAACACGTGTTCGAATAACATGGCGTTAAAACAAAAATAGCTTTTAATGCATTATAGACTAACTACACAATAATTTTCTATAACAGTCTTTATCATAATGGGATGCGACACATAACATCTATGCCGACGTCACCGTGGGTGGTGTGTGCATTCATTTAGTAGAAAGACAAGAGGCATCATTTATTTATTAGTAGGATGAGTAAGAAATAAAGACATTGTAATGTAAAAATTATAATTATAAGACTGTTGAAATCAAGAAGTGGTTGTTTTTAAAAATAAGGAAGATCCTGTCGGTATTACGGGTATTTATTTGTATTGTGGGGTAGAACCTTGATGCTGGGTGTCTTTGAGCTGGTCAGACTATGTGGTTGGATATCGTCCTCTTGCCTTTTCGTGCTCCCATCGACATTTGAGCAGAGAGCTTAGTACTGGTTTGTGTAACCATTAAAGTAATCGAAACTAAACGTTCAACATTCTGATTGGCCAGCTCCAATGAACCAACCAATCAGAGAGCCGAACGCAGTGTCGTTTCGATTTATTTTAAACCTAAAACAAACTTTTTTTAAGACCTCAGATCTCACACAAGCCAAAACCTAGACATAAACCTGTTTGCAATGTAAATTTTTCCCTATATCCTAAAATGAAAGGTTATAATATTCTACGGGTAGGATTATCATCAATTTAGGGGTCGAATATTTGCATAGGGCAGGCGTGCGGGGCCTCGGGTCCCGGGTTCCGCCGCCGGCGACAATGCGATGTGACGCTACCCACTACGGGTATTGTGTGTGTCCATTGATATGCGATATTTTTGCAAAATGTTGGTTTTTGTAACACTTTTTCAAGAGTTTTGATTTACAATGTCAAACAGTTTGATTGGATGGTTTGGACATATTATAGATTTTATCAAACTAATATTATAAATGTGAAAGTTTGTGAGTTTAAGTCTTTGTGTGTATGTTTATTACTCATTTACTTCAAAACGGCTTAAGGGATTGAGATGAAATTTGAAACAGGGATAGATTATTGTTTGAAATATTATATATAGGCTTTTTACCCCACTTTAGTCTTAATTCGCACAGCATTTGAATTTTTAACACAGAATTTCTTCTGTATTTGTAATTAGAGGTAGAGCATGTTTAACAATTCGGTTAGTGTCTTAATAGAATTACTATTTTCATACTTGTCTGATGACGTAGCCCCTGTATTCACAAATTTGAATATCTTGAACAATGGAAACAGTTTTCCATCTTTCGTTTAAGTCCGCGGCAATCGTGTAGCACCAATAACGCCCTGCATCGTCTCTTGAAGTCGCGCATTCGTTCATCACGACACCCTATCTCGAAAACTGCTAGACACAAAACTGCAAGATTTATGCAACATCGAAACTAATTCCTGTGGTCGCCTCGAGGAATACTTGATAGTCGTGAGTCGAGATTTCTCGTTTTAAAATTAGATTGATAGTGATGTTATTCAACTGTTCATATTATCCGTGTCTTGTGAAATATGTTGCGGTTCGTTTATAACTCGGATGAAGGAAGGGATTGGATAACATGGCTTCAAGTTATTTAGAAAGAAAGAAAAAATATTAATTTGACAATTGACACACACGATTATAAAAAATAAAAATACAGATATATAAACAAAATACTAATAATAAACTTAAAAGAATAGACATCAGAACAAAAAACAGTTTAGTAACAAAATAATAAAACAATTTAAAATCAAACTTAAAACATGATTTAATTTTGTTTACCAAAAGTAACATCATTACACAAAAGAATCCCATTAAAGAGAATAAATACTTTACAATCAATGCCAACGTAGAACCGAATCATAAAATCTCGAATATTAAATAAAAAGGTTCAAACAAATCGAATAATCCAGTTCAATTAATCTTACTAATCGAGTTCCGAGTAAGCGATTCTGAACATTTGCAATTTGTGCATAAAACGTCGGTAGAATCACATCTTCATTAGCAATACAATCGGGTCGGGGGCGAATCGAATGGGAATTTCCCATTTCCCAAGAAGTTGAATTCGCCAAAGATTTATAAATTGCAGAGAGAGTTTGGAAGCAACATGGGAAGTTTCTATTATTGAATCGTAGTAGTATTAATTGCGGTGAAATTGTAATTAAACTTTATGCGGTATCGACCGGTGCAGTCTGCAAGTCTTTGTCGGGATACCAACTGTATCGTCTGTAGCTATGTAGTGAGATATGGCGGACCGCTTCATCTGTGTGGTTTTATAATTAAAATATCGTTTTGTTATTGTTACCGTTAAAATGGGAAGTAAGTGTCAAAATTAATTTAATGAGTCGAAAAATATTTCTATCTGTATTTTCAAACTCAAACTCAAAGTCTTTATTTGCATGTTAAGGTAGTACATACAGGTCATTACAGGTCTTATGAAATAACAGGCACAGCTTACCGGCCTTTTTCAGGCGTTGCAAATTTTAGGGGGGTCACTAGCTAAATATAAATTACATTTTCGTTAACATTTTTTTTTAATATTTATTGATTTGTTCGGAATGTAGGTAAGTACTTAAAGTATATAATACCTCTATATTAGTGGGTTAGTGTAAAATGTAAATATGTATGTATTTCGTAAATTATGAAGTAAGGTCGCTGTTTTATTTGTTAATAAGAACTAGTGGTCCTCGCGACTTCTTCCACGTGGAATCGTAACTTTGGATAGTTTTTTACAACTCTTTTTTTAAGGGGGGAAAATCATCGAATTGCTTCTCCCGTCTGGGTAAGAAGGGAGTGTCAGACTCTTACTGACTAAAAAGCAGGACTACTCCTGCACTTCGAGCCGGAGCCCCGGTAACCCGTTAAGTTCTCCCCGGCTCCGTATCGGCATCAGCCCTACCGCGTGAGCGATAGCGTGGTAGCCTATATGTTCACTCAACCTGTTATAATATTCACGCAAAATTAAAAGTAAATCCATGTATTTGAGTTTATCCCGCACATACATACAGACAAACAGACAAGAATTTAAAAAAATAATATTTTTTTGACCCTGCTTTTAAAAAAAATAGTTTTGTTGTCGATTGTAGATCACGCCCCAAGTATTCTATTAAAAAAATATTGAATGTACAGTTTTCATTTTCCTATGATTTAAATATACCTATGTACCGAATAAATCTCAAAATGAACTGCTTATTTTTCAAACACACACGGTAAAAGAAATAGAAATAATGAAATCCAAAATCGCTTGTTTAAAAACCAAAATTTGTAAGTAGAACGATTACCAGACAGACTAACTAATACATAAAATTACTAATCGATTAACAATTCCCATTCGATTAGGAACTTAATAAAAAAAATCTATTAAATTCAAATTGAATTTAGACGTGTCTATTTCTGTGCGATCTGTGCCTGAATAAATGAATATTTTACACCCTCGTCTGGTGGATTAGGTGGTGATAATGAGATGTGGAGCTCCCAGAGTTTGCTTTTCATTTCCTAGAGCACCTGCATGATCGTCTGGCTTGAGTTGCGATTCAATTTATAATATACCTACTTATGTATATTGTACTACTTCACTTTTTTGTAATTGCAATCTGTGAAGAGGAGTGTGTGCCGAAACTGTATTTGTTTTGTAGGTCTTGTAAATAGTTTTAAGGTTTAATTTTGTTTGGACAAAGTAGGTGTTGGGATAGGTCTGTGTTGTGTAAGTTTGGAGACGTAATAATGTTATTATGTCTTAACAATGTTTATAAATAGTTTTAATAACTCACTTGATTTATTTGGCCTACGGATAAGTCCTAAGTGCAGTTTTTTTTATAAGATAACATCATGCATTTTATCCCCGAAGGGGTAGGCAGAGGAGTAATACACAAAATTAACATCCACATTTCACTAATTATGTTCAATGAGTCCCATGTAGGTAATAGGTGGTAAGCCTATTGCCATATACCGGGTAAAATCCAGACTTAGTGCTACTACTGAGATTTTTTTTAAAACCATTGATACTTTGCCCGACCCGGGAATCGAACCCGAAACCCATTGCCCGGTAATCGCACTTGCGACCACTCGGCCAACGAGGCAGTCAGGCAGTTTTTTATACTTATTTTTTATTTTTATAACTTTTTTCACGCTAGTTTTTTTAACCGACTTCAAAAAAAGAAGAATGTCATTTTGACTTGTATGTAAGTACATATTATGTATTTTAATGTAAAACTCAATACTTCAATACTGAAAAGTTTATTCTTAACGGATTCTTGTAAGAAGAACAAAGCGTGTTGCTCGTCAAAATTCCCTCCAGAATCGCGCGTTACAACTCTTTGCGCGGGAAACTTTACGTATCTGTCATATTTGACAAATAACATCTTAAACATGACTGCACGGTTGGCGTGCTGGCTGGGCAACTGGCTGCCGCGCAACGTGTTGCCGGTTCGATTCCCGCACTGAACAACTCTTTGTGTGATCCACAGATTGTTGTTCCGGGTCTGGGTGTCATGTGTATGTGATATTATATGTTTGTAAATCGTATCGTGGGTGCGCCACGACACAGGAGAAAATCATAGTGTGGGGCAACGTTTTTAAAAAAAACATGACAGCTAGTGTTGTCGCTAATACAGATTAAAGTAGTGACGTTAATTTATTGATTTTATTCTTCTAACAGTATATATCTCTGTGCGCCATTATCTCGGAATTGGCTGGATCGATTTTGTTGCAATTTTCAGAAAAGTGTTTGCTACACATAAGATAATATTTTTGTATATTCATAAACCGATTTAAAAGGTTGAAGTCGGTTTTTTTAAAGTAGTTTATGAAAGTAATTATTATATTTTTTTAATTGACAGTGTCGTACCTACTTTTGTTAGCGCTTTCAATTAGTAAAAAGTATTCCTACATAATGTCATACAGTAAAACGGGGTGAATAGAATTCGAGGGGTGAATAAATGTTGGGAAAACATTCTAACATTTATTCACCCCATTCACCCCTCAAATTCTGTTCACCCCGTTTTAAGGTAATGAAAGATTTCATAAAAAAAAATAATAAGTCTTAAAAATTAAGTAAAATCGCGGGTTACTCACGTGAATATACTGAGAAAAGCTCTACTAAAAGTATAGAGTGAGCTGCGCGACGTCGCCGCGACCGCGCACGCTGCTCATGAGGAAGAACTCCTCTGTGGTTCGAAACTAGTAGAGCTTTTCTCAGTATATTCACGTGAGTAACCCGTAAACTGAGTAAACTGTCGTGAGGCGCGACAAAATGTCATACAGTAAAACGGGGTGAATAGCATTTGAGGGGTGAATGGGGTGAATAAATGTTAGAATATTTTTCCAACATTTATTCACCCCTCGAATTCTATTCTCCCCGTTTTACTTTATGACATTATGTCGCGCCTCACGACAGTTTTTATAAAAACAAGTCATAAAAAAGAAAAATATCTAAACTGAAACTGAAATAACAAAAAACATATCCAAAAGTTAAAGCTACGTACTCCAACTTAAAACTACGTGCCCAGGTAAGTCGTAAACCAATAATTCACAATTCCTTGAAACTTGAAGACTATTTTTAAACTCGAAATAAGTTCATATAAAATCTTTTGAGGAAATAAATTCGCTTGTCATAACCCAAGTCGGCCAAGTTTTGTCTGATATACCGTGAGTACTACGTGTGGAAATTAGGCAATGAACCTGGTATTTCTCGTAGCTGTTTTATTAAAAAGAGTATTATCTGATTTGTTGTTGATTTTTCGGGGTGTGTTGTTTTGCAGAAATAAAATGAAAATATAGCCTAAAGTGATGGCCAGAAATTTGAACCGACTTCAAAAACCGAAACTCATAACACCAGAAAGAAAGAAAAAGAAAGAAAAAATCATTTATTTGGCAATTACACGCACAGAAAACAAAGTATATAAAAAAATAAAAATACATATTATAAGTAAACAAAATACTAATAATAAACTTACAAGAATAGATATCAGAACAGAAAACATCACAATATAACAAAATAATAATGCGATAATAACAGAATTTTGAATATACAAAAAAAACGAATAAACAAAATAATAATATTAATTTGCGCGTGCTCATGCCAAAAGGGCCTCCACCTCAGCATATAGTTGGACGTTTCTGCCCAACGCTGGTTTTCAGGTGGCACCCTGCAGAGACTCACGGACGGCGGTGCCGCCCCTCAATGAGGACAGAAAATAAACATGAAATTATATAACTAATATATATGTGTGTGTGTGTGTGTGTGTGAAAAATTGTGAATAGAATAATATATATGTATAACCGATAGTACATGTACCTCTATATACATACAAACAAATAGTAAAAATGCAATTATAAGAGGCAGTCATTTTTTACGTTTACTATTTTTTTATAAATTAATTGAGGGACACCAGAATTTTGGCGAAAGGTGTTGTTTTCCGGCGATTCCGCGGCCGAATACCTGACACCGCGCAGCACACGACGCCGACACAGCACAATTAGTTGTGATAATTAAATTAGTGTTTAAATTTATTACTTACATTATGTATTTATAGTATTTTAAGTTAAAACTGTAGTAGATATTATAATATTATTGTATTTTAATATGGGCCTTCGTTCCCTGAATAAATAAATAAAAAAAACAGGAGGTTGTAAGTTTGACCTGTAAGTATGTTTGTGCGTAATTATCTGGCGATGGACTAAACCAATTTTGATGTAGTTGTCATAAAAGTGTTTGATACATTTAGGAAGGTTTTAGTACCCATGTTAATTAATCGAATTCAAAATAAAAGGGGTTGAAGTCGGTTTTTTAACTTAGTTTATAAAATATCGACTGCCTCGTTCGCCGAGTGGTCGCAAGTGCGACTGCCGGGCTCAGGTTCGATTCCCGGGTCGGGCAAAGTATTACTGGATTTTAAAAAAAATCAGTAGTAGCACGGTGTCTGGAATTGTGCCAGGTACTTATATTTCAATAAGCTCACCCCCTATTACATGGGACTCGTAACATAAATAGTGAAAAGTGGGTGTTACATTGTACAGTGGCATAATGTGCATCTCTGGTACCCCTTCGGGAATAAAAGGCGTGATGTTATGTTATGTTATGTTATGTTATATAAAATATGTTAAAATGCCGATGTGTGGTGAACTGTAGAATATTGAATAGAACACTTCTTCTTACTATCACTACTTGTTCGTTTGTTTGAACCGACGAAGTTCAGCAGCGCTCTCTGATAAACCCAATCATTTTAAAGTACAGTATTCATCCCATCTGGTAAGTGTAGAAAGTATAGGGAATCTATGTCCTCACCGGACGGTCGCGGGCTCTCTTATTTTGTAAGGAGAAGAAAAATGGAAGACTACCTTAATGCTGGCCGAGTGGTCGCAAGCGCGGCTACCCGACAAGGAGTCTCGGGTTCGATTCCTGGGTCAGGCAAACTGTTATTTTTTTAAATTTTATTTTAAAAGACTTCATGCACACTCTAATGTACAAGGTGGGCTTAATGCCTAGGGCATTCACCTCCAGCCAGACCTTTGGGTGATGCAGAGACAAAAACAATGGTCGATGCAAGAAGCAAGCGTATATAAGACTCTAAAGAGAACGTATCTAAGACTGGGTTTTAAACAAAATTCTCAGTTATAGCAGCATAGAAACTAGTCGAGTTCCTCGTCAAATAATTACGCGGATAAGCCGAAAAACGTAATAATTAACTGCTAAGAATTTAATGGACACTTCTGAATTATCAATAGCGCACCAATGAACTTGATCTTTAGCTCTTTGCATCAAACCAATGCCAGCCACTCACAACTCCACTTATCCAAGCAACATCACTAAACAAACATATAGTTGCTACAAAACAAACAAACAGAATTGATAAACGATATTAATTGAAATCTCATACAAGTGTGGTCTCTGGTAAAATGGCGTCGAATTATATCAGCGTCGGGAATTTATTATAGGGAAAATGATTAAAATATTTTAAAACCGCAACTGGCGATTTTATATTTCATTAATTTCATTTTTGGCGTATGGATGCGTACTAAATTATTTACCTGTTTTGATACTACAGCTCATTATTGGAAGGTTCATATTAATATTATCATTGACTTGTCAACGGTTTCGCAGTCTCTCATCGTCAAGCTAGAGAATCATTGACCTTTAATTCTACTTGGTAAGTATATATTAAGAGGCGCGCTAGATAAAGGCTGGTGGAAGATTGTCCACTCCAGATCAGGATGACCACGGTCTTTAAGCAAGAAGGATTAACCCAACAGAGAGCAGTGGTCAGAGGTTTCGGGTCTCCTCACACTAGTTTCTGACGGATTTTTCTTGAATAAATAAAAAAGATTTGCCTAATCTAAATCTAAATCTAATCTAAATTCAAGTGTGGGAGAGCCATGCTTCGGCACGAATGGGCTGGCTCGACCGGAGTAATACCACTGCCAGAAAACCGACGTGAAGCAACGCTTGCGTTGTGTTTCGTCGTGTGAGTGAGGTTACCGGAGAACCAATTACCCTCCCCTTCCCCAATTTCCCTAATTGCCTGAATCACCAACGATCCTCAAACTCCTAATCCCCAAAAGGCCAGTAACGCACTTGTAACGCCTCTGGTGTTTCAGGTGCCCATGGGCGACGCCGCGCCGATTGCTTACCATCAGGTGATCCGTCTGCTCGTTTACCAGCTTATGCCATAAAAAAAAGTCTAGGAATTAAACCCGAAACCTCTACCCCAGCACCCCAACTAGCAACCTTCAAGCCGACCAAACACAACTAAACGTCCAACTCCACAGGCGTTAATATAATTTTAATAGAAAAACTAGCTAATTCGTTTTGGCAGCAGCCAACAAGTTTGAACGACTGCATCGCTCGTGATCCAAAGCTGGCTTAGAGACGTTTTAACTTCCAACGATAAGAACCACTAACAGGCAATTTAAGTTTTTCAAGGAACAAGGAACTAGTGGCTCATTTGGTGGTCTCTTTTGGTCAGTAATTGGAAATGAATTGGGTTATTCAATGAGAGTTTATCATAAAAGTATTGACTTCATACATTAATATATATGCATATTTTATAAATGACCTGGTCCCGGTTGTTTAAGACGCCCACTTCTTATGCATGAGGGTTTCAAAACCTACCAACGGCAAATATCAATGTGACTTTTTCCGAGTTATATGTACTTTCTAAGATTATTTAGACACCACTGACAAACGGTGAAGGAAGACATCGTGAGGAAACCTGGGCTTATAATTTCTAATAATAGGTTTAAAATCGCCAACCCACACTGAGCAAACTTTTTCCGTGTGAGAAAAGGCTTTTCTCAGCAGTGGGCATAGGCTGTTGATGATGATATATATATATGTATATTTTAACGTGAAACCTCAAGAACTTTAACTACACTATTTGTACAGTGTCACAAACTATACCTAAGTATTAAAATCTTGGTAATGTACTTTAAACCCTAAAATTTCCCACCGGCATTCCAAGCGAAGTGGGTCAGACGTTCCTACTTATGAATCCTCTCCATGTATCAACGAGAAGGTTTAACTTGTCAAAGTTAAATTCATGCAGATACCGCCCAACTTACGCACGTCATCACTAATTCAAACACCCCAGAGATTTCAACCTTAACTACTCAGACGTAAGTGTCACTGATCAGTTTGTAACCCGCACCATTTATGTTGGTTTCTTGCATGGCCGAATCCCATGAGCTTTTGAGGTGTCAATTGCTCGACACAGTTGCAGTGTTGTTGTTTAATCAGTCGTTGTAATTTGGACCTTATTTGTTCGGTATATGGATGATTAGTGGTTTTACGGTCAGGTTGACAAATATAATCTTCGTCTCATAGATTTGGGGGATTCGGTAACAAAATATGATGGTGATGATTTGTTTATTTTCTCAGCCTTGTTAGGAAATGAATGGAAAATACTTCGTTTCGATGGCTTTCGACAGAAGTACCATTGACAACAAAAGCTGGAATAGATACTCTTGTTTAAAGATTTCTCATAATTTACCGACAACCACAACCAGGTGATTTATTGTGGCGTAGTATGTTAGTACTTGTAATCATGTATGTAACCAATATATAACTCGTGTATTACCAGAAATAAAGGCAGTTCTGCATTGTACTTTGTGATGTTTCAATCAATCTGACACCCGTCCTTATATGGCGACCCTGCCACTAAACAGGGCTTGCATCATGTACGCGATCACTCTAGAATTCGCTCCGCGCGGCGGTTGTTTAGTAAAAAACTTTATTACAAGTGACTTTTCATCATGTGCAACTCAAAAGTAAATAATGAAGAGATATTTATCGATCAAGTTAGCGCTGCCAAAAATTCTGCGACGGTGCAGGAATTCAAATTTCATTTGTCGGCGATCAGTATTGCAGCAATAATCATTTGCACAATTTTGTTGCTCGGCACTCTCTACCTCATGTTTAAAATTTATAAGAGATGTCATGAGTCCTGGATGCGACAGCAGATTACGAGACATATCTTGAGGCGATCGTCGGAGCGATCCAGAAGGTACCACGGCGCTGCTTGTAGCATGTCTGCAAGCGAGGAATGTCGGGTCCATACTTCCAACAAGGGGTCCTAACAACACGCGGAAGTACGATAAATTCGACGATTCGACGAGCTTTGTGAATAATATGTCCTAATAAGTGTGTGCAAAGTGCATTCCAGTAAGTGTGTGAAAGTGCGCCAATTCTAATTTGAACAGTGCGCGTCGACCTTCGCCAATTAGATATGTGAACTATATAATATATATAAGTAAAGTATGAGGAGTTACTACAACTATACAATGACCTTGGTAAGATAAGAATATATTTAATAAAAATAGGACCACTTAGACGAAAAGGTGAGATTGTTTTGAAAAAATTAAAAGATCATTTACTGTTTATTTTTAATTAAAGCTTAGAACGGTTAAAATTCTTAATAACTGGATTAGAAGTCGAGGAATTTGATAAATTAAACAAAGATTTTCTTAGTTTGTATGACAATATTTTAGATTTATGCAGTAATTCCTCATCGGCTAAAGAGTCGACATTAGAGTTAAAAATGGCAAAATTTGATTTAAAAATCGCGTTAGGTTTATTACCAGTTTTAAACTTATTTTACTACGATATTTTTATAAATAACATCAGTTTATTTTTATACTTTTATGGAACATTATATCCTAGTGGTATTCTGCCTGTTCTGTTATGTCTAGCCTTGTGGTATTCTAGCAATACTCTGTAGTTTATAGGTCATGTGATGAAAATCACAGTCTAATACACACTTTTGTCACGGAGAACCTAAGGGGTAACTGAGGCTCCGGCTCGAAGCGCAGAAGAAGGAACGGGGTGGTTTTTAGTCAGTAAGAGTCTGACACTCCCTCCCGCCTCAGCCATGCGGAAGCAGTCATTCGATGATCTTCCCCCTAAAAAAAAATAAAGACACACTTTTAGATAGGTACTTATCGACTACTTTTATTCATTAGCTAGTCTGCCTTACTATCTTGTAAAATAAGTACTCTCATAAAGAACTCGTAGCTCTAGATTACTTTATAATATACCTCTAGATAGTGCCAAAGGCTTTTAGATGTTCATATACAGGACAGGAGTAGAGCCTGATAAAATTACTGTCACGTTTTGAGATATGTCCCTTAATCGTAGTTCAGAGCTTGGTTATATAAATGAATTTGTTCATTTTACCCTTTACTGTCGACAGGCCTTCGAGCTTCTAACGCGTATTTTAGGTTATAATTGTAGCCACTTAATATAATTTACACACATACACATAACATCACGCCTTTTATCCCCGAAAGGGTAGGCAGAGGTGCACATAGAAGTAACACACCCACTTTTCACTATTTATGTTATGAGTCCCATGTAATAGGGGGTAAGCCTATTGCCATATAATATTAGGTTTTTTAATATTAGGTACAATTGTCTGAATGTATGCATTTAACAGTAATATTGAAAAGTATATGAGTACTTTTACACATTCTCTAAAACAGTATGTTACAAGGCGCTCTATTGAGCATGCCTAAAAATGTTTAAAAATCGAACGCCTGTCGATTCGCGAACATGTTTGAAATGAGCATGCTTATTTTGAGCAACATTCCAACACGCTGGAGCATGCTTTTGTGCTTGAAATTAGCATGTGTAACCAGAATTTTAACTAAAGAGTTACTTTTCGTTAATTTTAAATTCGAGTTAGTATTCTAAGTCGTATTTAGTCTACTAAGTCTTAATTCTTGTTGTAGTGTCTACATCTTTATGGAGATACTACAACAAGAAACGTTCAATAAGGAAAAGTTATTGATTTCTATGACGTGTTCTTTTATTCATAATTATTGAGGCAAAAACACTATAATATGTCCCATTTTCCTTCTAAAACCGTAGAATAATTTGAAAATTCGAAAGACTGAAAGAAAAACAAAGACACTACACCATTTAAACAAAAGTGCCTGTCACAAACAAAAAAAAAACAAAAACAACCAACATTGGCCCAATTACACCGTCCCGTGTAACATAAAAGCCAAAACTCGATTTTTATGCAACTTTAAGCGATATTTTTTGCTAGCTGAATTGAATTGATATTACATTTGTATGGAAAAACTCGAATATTGCAGGTTCACGGTAAAAAACGACGTTCAACCGGAAAAACTGGAACATTTTGCAATGAAATTGTTTATGGAACAAATGCTGTTTGATGCGGGAATAATGGAAATTGGGCGGTTTGTGTTCTTTCTAGGTGAAATACGGGGCTTTAGAGCGGTAATAAAATATAGGTTTTTTCTCTCGTTGTGTGAGGTAATCCAGATGGTGTACTAGGTACTTAAAACTTTTTTGTTTGACGATTTGATTGTTTTTTTTAAGATTAAAAGTTTAGTAGGTATTTAATAATATTAGGTAGTATATAACATAAACATAACATCACGCCTATTATCCCCGAAAAAGTGTAAGCCGAGGTGCACATTACGGTACTTAATGCCACTATACAATGTAACACTCATTTTTCACTATTTATGTTATGAGTTCACTATTACATGGGTGAGTCTTTTGCCATAATTATACCGAGCCTAATTCCAGACTACAAAAAGTAGGTAGTATTTCTAAAAATGTTATTTGTGAGTCGCCTTAGTGTTGGTCGTGATTAAAATAAATATTCAGTTCCTGTTTATATTAAAGCTGTTTTTGTTATAATAATTAAAAATATTAAATACAGGGTGTAAATGGAGCCATCAGACCACCATAGATCGGGCCCAGTAGGGCTGATGCCCGATATGGGGCCGCAGAAGGCCTAAGGGGTGCCGGGACTCCGGCTCGAAGAGCAGGAGTAGGAACGGGGTAGTTTTTAGTCAGTAAGAGTCTGACACTCCCTCTCGCCAACCCAAGGCGGGAGAAGTCATTGGATGATTTTCCCCCCTTAAAAATAGAGTGTAAATGGAACGTTAAGGAAGTTACAAGTTATAAAATTAAAAAGAGCTGCCTAAAATTCACAAATGATTCAGGGTGTTTTTGTAAAATACTGTACTGTTATTCGTTCTACCTATGTCATATATATTTTCATACGTCATCTTTCATACGCGTTGAAAATCTTATTGATGAGTTTCGACACAAAAGTTGTATGCAAATTGTTATTGTGTACGCAAAACCATTTGAGAAGAGTACTAAAATCAAAATTTGCGTTCTTCACCTTTTCAGTCGACCTTAATGTGGAACGGATGATTATGCTGACCGTACCTGGAAAAGAAATAAAATATTTTTGGCGAGACGAACTGCACAAAAATGTCATTCAAATATGTTCTTTACCCGACTTTAGAAAAGAGATTTTTATGTTCTTTGGGTTTTATGACAACTTAGTATTGTAATGTGAGTAACAACATAACATAAAAAACATAACATCACGCCTTTTATCCCCGAAGGGGTAGGCAGAGGTGCACATTATGGAACTCTATAATGTAACACCCACTATTCACTATTTATGTTATGAGTCCCATGTAATAGAGTGTGAGCCTATTGCGATATACCGGGCACAATTCCAGACTCCGTGCTACTACTGAGAATTCTAAAAATCCATTAATACTTTGCCCGACCCGGGAATCGAACCCGAGACCCCTTGCCCGGAAATCACTTTGCCACTCGGCCATCGAGGCAATCATAAAATAATTAATGACATATTTATATCTAGACTCACTAACGGACAGACTGACAGACTATTATTTCTTTTATATTTGGTGACGTTTTAAAAGTACCAAATTATGGTTTCATTTAAATAAATACTTTGACTTTGATTTTGACCACCAGGTTTCTTATGCAGAGGAGACTCAAAGTCTAGCAGTAACCAGCTAATATTATTAGCACCATTAAAATGAAAGGCAAAAACGCACCTCTGATGTTGCAGTGGAATTGGCTATGATTATCATTTACCATCATCAACTAGCCTATCCTGAGCTAACTCACCAAAACTACCATTTTGCAACCCAAACAAAACAAAGTCATGAAGCATACTTGAAACAATTTCAACTTTGACCTAATAAAATAGCAACGTAAACAAAAAAAAAACTAAATAAAAACATAGAGTTTCGCGTCCGTACGACCACCCGGTTTAATTCATCGGTTATTGCTCGTATTTTCCGATATTATTTCCGAATATTTTCGGGTTTTTTCGTTCTATATCCTACTTCGGACGCTCGTAAAAACCGGGATGAGCCGAGTCCATCGATGCTGGGGCCCGATATGAGAGATTCTCGCTACGGTTTTATGTTTGGCCCAAGATATAAGAAAAACGATGTGAAAGAATGACATTAGAACTGGATTAAACCTTTTAATATTTGATAAAGAAATAGTAAAGTTTTTACTTAAGCAACCAAACAATTCCATTAGCCCTTCATATTGTGCCCACTGTAGTTTTTCTGTAACCTATGGCAAACTATATGTGATAACCATAACCATTTCCCATAACCCTATGGTTTGCCATAACCTCCACGCTCTCGCTTCGATTGAATGAAGGACCGCAGTTTAAAAGGTTCAGGTTTATCAGAAAGCGTTACTGTCCAATAGTAAATATTTGCACGGAAAAGCAGGGGAGGTGACAAAAATGTACTCGGGGACACGGCTAATGAAGCTTCGATTTTCAAATCGCTATATCTTGTACATCGCGCCACCGCCCAATTCGCAGAGCTGAGTAATATTTCAAAATTTTTAAAGTTCACTCTGATGGGTGCACGTGAGACGTTGATTGAAAGTTATATATTTCGGAATTTAATCTGCATCATGTTTACGTTGCCAATAAATTGCATGTTACACGTTGCACGTTGCAAGGCACGCCATGTTCTGATATTGGCGTTAGAGAATATGTATCTTGATGTATAGGAGCGCGCAATATAGAAGGCTTCGCGTTTTCTTCACGACCGAGTATGTACTGTACCTACAGCCAATTTTGTATTTTACGAAACGGTCATTTGGTTTATAATGGTTTGGCTGTAATTATTTTCATAGTTTCAGTACATAAGTACTGATGCTGACACAAACTATGATTTTAACTCTCTGAAAATAATTTCAGAGAGTTAAAATCATAGTTTGTGTGCGTTTGTGCAGGCTGTAGAGTTACACTGAACCTGTATCAAGGCATTAATCTTATAGTGTTGGATGTAATCTTTTTGAACCTTATTGCGAAAAACATACATACGTCTCATGCCTGTCTCCCATGGGGGTAAGAAGAGACTATGGAACGCCAATTGTTACGATTCTTACATACCTTTTTCGCAAAAATAATTGTTATTATAGTGCACGACCTCTGAAAAAAACTCGTGTTTGCTTGCCCGGTCAACGAAGTAGATTATACAAAAACTACAGTTACATTATTACATAACATAATAAGGCTGTATTAGTATTACGAAAACGATTTATATTAACCTAGCATTAATATAGTTTTGTAATAAAAAAATTGTCTAGACGACTTGTGCAAAACTCGATAGGTACTTAGTTACAGTATAATATTTTCTTTCGTTTTATGTTAAGTACATAGAAATACTTAAGAGTAGATGTTTTTCTAAAATAACTTGAAATAAAAAAGGAATGTTTTTGAAAAAAAAACGTAATTTATCTACTTATATAAAAACTCGTTATGTATGTGACCTCGCATCTGTGACTCGCCTGTGTCCATGGGGGGCGCTGATCGCTTACTATCAGGTGATCCGTCTGCTCGTCTGCCTTCTATTCCATAAAAAAATTGAGTTGTACTTCTTTTACTTAAACTACCGTGATGCTCAGACAGTTTAAAAACATATGCTTTGGACCTTCAGTGTCCTTCCTTCATGGTCCGAAAGTGGACCATGGTTTCAGTTTTTATCATTCCCGTATTTTAAGCAAGGATCTCGTAGTGCTTTCCTACACTCCCCGAGGAATATTGATGTTAAAATTCAACCCGGCCACAGTAAACACGGGCTTGCAGACGCCGAGCAAGAGTAGCTCACCGTCCAATCAGATCCAGACCCAAGCGTACGTCGCGTCGGTTCTAAGAGCCATCAGACCACCATAGATGGGGCCCAATAGGGCTGATCCCGATGCCGAGTCGTGGAGGACTTAACGACTTGCCAGGGTTTTAGCTCAAAGAGCAGGCGTAGGAATGGAGTGTTTTTTTTTATTGGAACGACAAACAAGTTTACAATACACCTTAATATTTATATTTTTAATCAGTAACAGTCTGACACTCGACACTCGATACTGAGATATTATTGGATGATGAGTTTAGGTTAAACGTTGTCTATCTATCAGACAGTCACTCAAATACGGTTTTATATAGATAGATCCTACTCGGCAAAGTATCTACCCATTTTTTTATATCATACGCCATAATATTTTACAACAGCCACCAGGCACACAGAAGTCATTTGTTGCGAACTGTCTACCATCAGATGGCCACGTACGGATTTGATAGGGACTGTCTCTAGAGGAAACTCAGGATGTGGTTGACTCCTTCATAGTTTGAACTAAGTTGTGTAAAGACGGGGAATTTGATACAATGAAATTGTAATATAAGATTTTGTTAATAGTCGTTTGGAGCACTAGTGTAGCATAACATCACGCCTTTTATCCCTGGAGAGGTAAGCAGAGGTGCACATCATTATCTACGGCACTTAATGCCACCATACAATGCAATATCCACTTTTCACTATTTATGTTATGAGTCCCATATAAAAGGGGGTGAGCCTATTTCCATGTACCGTGCATAAACTTATACTAGAGATCAAAAGGTACCAAGCTATGTTGACTGGGTAAACTAGAGATCAAAAGGTACCAAGCTATGTTGACTGGGTAAACTAGAGATCAAAAGGTACCAAGCTATGTTGACTGGGTAAACTAGAGATCAAAAGGTACCAAGCTATGTTGACGGGGTAAAAGTTATATTTCCCTTTCCTAAAACTAAGTATTTGTGTACTTGTAACTAACAAGTGAGACTAAACATAGATTTTAATTCACAGATTTTAAAACAATAAATATGATTAGCTTTCACAAGGAAGTGATACGGCAAACATCAATATCTATTGGAACAAAATTAGTCAGTAGTCAAACCATTTGTAAACTATCGTTAGATCTAGTTGTGTCTAAAATAATATGTTAATTTTGCTCTAAAGGAAGTGGAACAATGCTATTGACAAACGTTTTGACAAGATGACATCATCTGTGGTCATAGGAATGTTTTAAAAACAAACTAAGTGTCAGTTGACCTTGTGAAGGTTCTGTTTAAATATGCAGGATGTTCGAAAATTGTCAAGATAACCTTGTTTAGGGCATTTTGTGCGTCTTTTTATACAGGGGGTTTGTGGCTAAGTTATACGCAAAAACAGTACAGCGCTCTGCGTGGTCAATACCTACAATCAATACGCTCGCTGTTCGCCACTGTTCGACACCGATCTCGAACAGTGGCGAAAACAAATGGAACAGGCAAACACATACAAACACCCAACCACATGTATCTTTTTTTATGTTTTTTTTAAACGTTGCCCCACATTAGGATTTTCTCCTGTATCGTGGGTGCGTTTACAAACATACAAGTTCACATACACATGACACCCAGACCCGAAACAACAATTTGTGGATGACACAAAGTGTTGTTCCGTACGGGAATCGAACCCGCGACACGTTGCACGGCAGCCGGTTGCCCAGCCACCGCACCAATCGTGCAGTCAGGCAGGTGTTTGCTGTTTGTTGTTTGCCAAGTGTATGGACGGGGCTTAACATTTTTTATCCATTACAAAAAGAGTGTACAACGCCGCTAAAAAAGTGTTCACTTCAAAAAATATTTTTTTGTCTGCGTTTTCGGTAGCGTTCCGATCACGTCTTTTATCCCCGGAGGGGTAAGCAGAGGTGCACATTACGGCATACATACACAACTTCACGCCTGTCTCCCATGGGGGTAGGCAGAGACTAAGGAACGCCAATTACTACAATTCTTACATACCTCTTTCGATTCATTAACAGTCATCAATCTTTTCATGCATGCTCGTCGGTTAAGGGTACTTTTAATTTGGCCCTTCTTTAATATATCGCCAATCTGGTCACTATATGTCCGTCTAGGGCGCCCTCTACCGACGGCCCCATTCATATCAGCTCTGTATACTTCTTTCGTTACTCTACTTTCATCCATCCTTTCTACATTTCCAAACCAGCGTAACATTCCCTTTTCAATCCTTGTCACTACATCATCTTTCAATCCACACCTGTCTCTAATAACACTATTTTTCACTCGATCACTCAATTTTAGTCCACACATACTTCTCAGGGCTCTCATTTCCACCGCATTAATCCTGCTTTCATGCTTCTTCTGCACCACCCATGATTCACTACCATACCTCTACATAAGCGTTGGTGTCAATACACACTGCATTACAGCAAGTCGAGTGTGAGTGTAACACCCACTTTTTACTATTTATGTTATGAGTCCCATGTAATAAGGGGGTGAGCCTATTGCCATGTATATGTATATGTATCTATTAAGTATTTTCCTCATTAACCCGTAAGACAATACTGGCGTTAGATTAGTTAAATGTTTTATACGTGGCTGGACATTGGCACCCATCATTAAGCATTAGACTGTTATGGGGTCAGATCGACCCAACGTTCATTATGCATCGTCACATTTTATGGCCAGTTTGGTAAATGGGAGTAATGGGAATTCAGCTATAGGGAGTTGACTTGGTTGTAAGCTAGGTGAATGATTCTTGACTAATATTGACTTCACTGGTCTGGGTCGAAAGTATGTCATACACTAGATCATATTGTCCCAAGATCAGGTTGATTGGACGATTGGAACAGAAGCTAGGTGACCGACTGTAGCACTATATGTTACGAAATCGATTTTCGTAAAGAGCATTTCTTTATGTGTAGCAATAATAACAACTCTTTTTACTATACATAAAGAGATATACATAAAGAAATACACATATGAAATTATATTTTTCTGAATGCAACTATAATATAAGAGAAATTCTAGAATGAAGCAGCATTGTTAAAAAAGACACAGATCAAGCTTAACATAATTAACACCGTTTCTTTTAAAAAACCAAAAAATAAATAAATAAACATAACATCATAACACACGCCTTGTATCCCCGGGTATACTGTATAATGTAACACCCACTCTTCACTATTTATGTTATGAGTCCCTTGTAATAGGGAATGAGCCTATTGCCATATACCGGGCACAATCCCAACTCCGTGCTACTACTGAGAATTTTTAAAAACCCACTAAAACTTTGCCTGACCCGGGAATCGAACCCGAGACCCCTTGCCCGGCAGTCGCACTTGCGACCACTTGGCCAACGAGGCAGTCAAAAAAAAGGTAACACTTATAAATACACTATTAAGCTTAGGTACATACATACACCAAAGCAATACGTAGTCGTCTATCTCAGACATGAATCCAGTCAATGATTTATAGGTAATTTCCTTATAATCCGCGTGAACTCATGCGCAAATACCCAACCTTCGTCACCGCTCGGTTGAATGCCTAATTGGTTAATTTAACTTAGTTTTGTAAGTGTCGTTAATTATATAAGCTATACGCGAGTGGAGAGAGTAGTGATACTGTCTAAATAGAAGTTATTCTAAAAATATTATTAGTAGCACATAGTTAGGGCTGGTTCAGGTCTACTTCATATCACTGTTTAAAACATTTTGTACGTTTGTTCACTGTAAACTTTAGAATTTTTCATATAGTGTAATTAACATAACATCACATCTGTTATCCCGCAGAGGTGAACACATTGCGACACTTAATGCCACTGTACAATGTAACACCCACTTTTCACTATTTATGCAATATACCGGGCACAATTCCAAACTCCGTGCTATAACTGAGATTTGTTTTTAGAATCCGGTAATACTTTGTCTGACCCGGGAATCGAACCCGAGACCATTAGCCCGGCACTTGCGACCACTCACCCAATGAGGCAGTCAGTATAGTGTGATTTTCCAAAAGCTGGCATGGTGGTGGTATTCTGTAACCCCTACTATTTCCATGAGTGACGTAACTGTCGACTAAGGACTAAACAATACAGATTTGATCTAGAATAAATCTAAACTATTAAAATTGAAATCCCCAACCCACTTACAAAGCGTGGAAACATAGCGAAACTCATAATTCCGAAAATGGATTGAAAAAGTTAAACAACTGAAAGACTTCGTTTTCGTTTTCGTTTTTGAAAACGTTGCCCCGCACTGGATTTTCTCCTGTGTCGTGGGTGCGTTTACAAACATACAAGTTCACATACATTTGACACCAAGACCCGGAACAACAATCAGTGGATCACACAAAGAGTTGTTCCGTGCGAGAATCGAAACCGCGACAGTCAGTTGCCTAACCACCCCGCCAACCGGAATTGTACTCCGTTCATTCAGATAAAAACATACCATCTTGAAGTTCAGGCCAGACACCACTCGTTGAGTACCATCATTATAGACACAATTAAAGAACAATAGGTTGCGGTCACCACCGGTTTCCTCGCGGTGTTTGACAGTTTAATACAGCCAGAATAAAACACCATAAAATGCGCATTTTCACCAACAATACCAGGATTCACATGATAATCAAAGTGTAGGCAATATTAAGGCACGCCCACACTCTCGCGACGATCCTTAGATAACGCGATATTTATTTAATAGCCGCATTTTGCTTTAATAAGCCGATAAACCAAGCTCAGGGCGACGAAAAATGACGTCATTAAACTCCAAAATTTTCATCGTGGCATGTAATCTAGCGATGATGTGTCAGCAGTCTTATAGAAAGAGATTTTTTGGGATCATAGAATGTTTAGTTAAGAGTAATCTGATAAAAATTTATACAGAGAATAATTTGATTAAATGTTTGGGGTGTATGATTTTGCATTTCGACTTTAACGTAGGCAGGAACGTAGGCAACTTTCGTGAGGTATACTAAGTTAATTATTATATTTTTCGACTTATTCACGTAATTATTTGACGCTGCTTCGCGAGTCGCGGAATGCTGCTCATGAATGTGATCCTCTAGAATGGCTTGAAACTAGTCGAGTTCCTTGTCAAATAATGACCTGAGTAGGTAAGCCGAATTACATAATAATTAATGTAGGCAGGTTGCATTATAGTTTTAACTTATTTTTTTTTAGCCATCAAGATACCTAAGCTGTTATAGCATTTGTTTTTTTTAATTCCAATGCCTTAGTAAAGAAATTATAAACAAATAAGTGCATAGTTACTGGGTTTTAAAATAATCTCACTAGTAGCACGGAGTCTGGAAATGTGCCCGGTATATGGCAATAGGCTCACCCCCTATTACATGGGACTCATAACATAAATAGTGAAAAGTGGGTGTTTTTTTTTCATATATTTGATGGGGCGACGTTTGACCACTATCTCGCCTGGTGGTAAGCGATGATGCGGTCTACGATGTAGCACGTCGTCCCATAAGCAACCTATTCACTCGGGCCTTGAAGACTCCCAGGTTATACCCTTCAGGAAATACAGACTCTGGCAAAGAATTCCACTCTTTAGCAGTACGCACAAGGAAGCTTGAAGCGAAGCGCTTCGTGCGTGTGGGCGGAACATCTACCATGAATCGGTGACGCTTCGCCGATTGTCTTGTGGTACGATGATGGAAAGGACTAGGGGAAATCAAGTTGTGCAATTCCCCCGCACACTCACCGAAATGTATCCGGTAGAAAACCGAAAGGCTTGCAACCTTACGCCTGTGCTCGAGGCTTTGAAGCAGAGCCTTCACAAGCGCATGATCGTCGACGAGCATCTTGGCACGCCTCTCAATGTGCTCTAACGCGTCCAGCTGATATTTTGTCGAGCCGTCCCAAAGATGAGAGCAGTACTCCATACAGGACCGAACCTGTGCTTGGTACAGGCTCAGCAATTGTTTCGGCGTGAAGTACCGTCTCACCCTCCATAGGATACCCAACTTCCTACCAGCCAGTTGCGCTTTTGACTCTATATAGGAGCCAAAGTTGAGTGTGGGCGTCAGAGTTACACCAAGAAGCTCAAGATGATCGGTTATCGCTACGGACACATTCCAGAAAGTAGGAGTCAGCGGAAATTGACTCTGTTTGGCGGAGAATAGACACGCCTGGGTTTTGCTAGCATTGAACCTGACCAAGTTGGCGTCACCCCAGTCGGAGACCGCCTTCAAGGTCGAGTTCAAACGTTCGACCATGGATTCTCTTAAAGACTGGATTTGTGTTCCGCTAGTCCGCGCACCGGGTGTTGATTCTGTGTGCACCTCTGCCTACACCTTTGGGAATAAAATTCGAGATGTTATGTAAGTGCATAGTGCGTGTTGCTTTCCTCAATGACCAAACTTAAAACTTCATGACCGTCTGTTGCATATAATAAGCGATCAGGATTACCCCGTGGGGTAGACAGAGGCATGCATACAAGGCAACACCCTTTTCGTCAGTTATGCTCCAAATAAGTATGTCCTATAATTCATAAACACCTAAAAATTCACTTAAATATTGGATCCCATACTAAAACTGCCTCTTAGATCATTGTTTTTTCAATACAGTTACTTAAGGGGCTCAGGTGCGTTTCAACACCCTTCACTTTTCCCCTAACGAGTCGAGTAAAGCCTCTATTAGCAGTAACAATATTCCAACACGTTTTTGCTTGTGGCAACCCTACCTCATTGGGAAGGATTACGTCGCCTTGCCATAAGGGACTTTATAAAATAGACTTGTTTATTTTGAAGACTGTAATGTCTGATATTTCCAATGATAAGGCTGCTATACTTCTAGATAAGATAAGCGAAATTAGCGTCATTTCAAAAAAGTATACCTCTATAGTACTTATTGTTCATTGTGGTCGTGGTGGCCCGCAGGCTTAACACGTCAGCTTCTCTTCCATGAGAATGCGGCTTCGAAACCTACCAACGGCAAGTACCAATATGACTTTTTCGAGTATTATCTACTTTCTAAGAGTATTTGGACACCACTGAGATGTTAGAGGTATAGTGCAGAATTGGTCAGATTTAATCACATTTATAAAGATTCTGGCTCCCGTTTTGATTTACGTCACTATCAGTAAAATTTTCATGAGTTTCATCGCTTACATTTTTTTCCTTTAGGTTCCTTGTAAACCATTGCTCATCATGCTTTAAGTAGGGTTGTCAACGAACGTTGCCAATTGATTTTAGGAGTAGCCCTGGCATCAAAAATATAACGACTGTATTGTTTTATTATATTCGTTCTGAATTTTATGTAGGTTCAGTGCACGTCAAGTCCCATATCACTTTAATTCGTCGAGTACCGTCATTATAGACACAATTATAGAACAATAGGTTGCGGTCACCGGTGACCACTTGGTGTTTGACAGTTCAATTCCAGATTACTGCGCACCAAATTGTATACCCAATTACTCGTGTACACATTGAAAAAACGCTCTACAAGTTTCAAGTTAAAGTGGGACTCTTCTTCATATCAGCGTGCGTGGACGCAATGACGTCGCGCAATCTACTTACGATTGTTATTATACAAATAAAATAACCAGTTTATTATCAAAAATACCTAATTTTGATAATAAACTGGTCAAGCTATCATGTAGATAACAATTATTACTTTGAGACTCCTTGTACATGTTCCACGTATTTTACGAACTTTTTTAAGCATTGCGTACAAGAAGCAGCCCTACACCGTTATTCTTTGTACGCAGCACTAAGATATCGTTGGAAGTAATCTTCCAGAAAGGCTTTACGTCTGAGTGACACACTTCTCAGTTGTGGCCATAACATGAGACATCGCCTCTTACATTATTGATCTTATTTATAGACCTTTCCACCGTCATGTTTTATAAGGATTGGGTATTGTAGAGAAACAGGGTCTATGTCCTTGAATTACTATGAAGCTGATAATAATATGTTTTGGGTTTTTTTGTTGTTTTTCGTCGTGTGAGGTTACCGGAGGCCCAATTACCTTTCCCTTCCCCAATCCCCCCAATCCCTTAATCCCCAACGATCCTCAAACTCCTAATCCCCAAAAAGCCAGTGACGCACTTGTAACGCGTCTAGTGTTCCAGGTGTCCATGGGCGACGCCGATTGCTTACCATCAGGTGATCCGTCTGTTCGTTTACCGGCTTATGTATGCGATAAAACAAAAATAATGAAATTATTATCACCACCTGTTTCTGTGCTCTGCTGGATTTTGGTACCCTAAATACTATATGTTATACGTTACCTACTAACCTCAATTTCAATTTCTTTGTATAGAACCACCACATTTTACTTATGAGTAAGCCGCTCATTTAAAGGCCTGAGAAACAGGTATTTTGCCCGAAGTGACTCAGAAAAGCCGACATATCAAAGATTTACCATCGTCACTATTCATTATTTTTTATGGGTATTATTACACATTATAAAAATAAATTGTTTATACAGACTGCCTCGTTGGGCGAGTAGTCGCAAGTGCGACTGCCGGCCGGGCAAGGGGTCTCGCGTTCGGTTCCCGGGTCGGGCAAAGTATTGCTAGAGTTTAAACAAAAATGTCAAGCACGGCGTCTGGAATTGTGTTCGGTATATGGTAATAGGCTCACCCCCTATTGCATGGTACTGATAACATAATAGTGAAAAGTGGGTTTTACATACTACATGTGCCATGTGCACCATGTAAACCTCTGCCTAGCCCTTCGGGGATAAAAAGCGTGATGATATTTATTTATTTTATTTAAAAATAAATACTGTATCACCATTCGTTCCGAAGTTGCAAAGGTTTACCAAGCTTAGAATCTAGATCCCTTCTGTTGATCTCTTGAATTAAAATAGTTTTACATGTTAGGAAAGGGTACCTACTACATTCCCTTATGTAATAAAATTCCATTTTGTCGCCTAATATACAACATAGTGGTTTCACTATTTCTGTTAAGTTTACCACAAAAAATCTTCCTCTAAACCAGAAAAAGGCAACAAAAACTAAATAAAAATCACAAAATCAAACGCAAGTATCTACACGGGGTCTTATAGACCAGTTAAAACATCAGTCACGTCTAATACCAGCTATTAGCATCCCTAATAAACTACCTACAAACAATTTGTAGGTAAAAAACGGGGTGGAACCGAAATGTTAAGCAAATTAACGCGGTATAATACAAAATCGTTCGACCGTTACCTGGCCGGCCTAAGGGTTGGGTTCACAAAAAAAACCTTTTTGTTTGCATATAAAATTACTGACACCCACATTTTTATTGGACATAGATAAATATGACAATTCATGTGTGAATTGGCTTTTTTTTAATTTGCCCTACATTAGGATTCTCTCCTGTGTCGTGGGTGCGTTTACAAACATACAAGTTCACATACACATGACACCCAGACCCGAAACAACAATTTGTGGATCACACAAAGTGTTGTTCCGTGCGGGAGTCGAACCCGCGACACGTTGCACTGCAGCCGGTTGCCCAGCCACCGGTCCAACCGTGCAGTCATTCTATTCTTAGTTGTTTAGTTGCGTATATTAAAACGTTGCTACCATCCGTTCGTCACTACATGGGTGACCACTGAAAATCAGTGCTGGGTGACTTGTATGCCGGGCTTACACTAAGTGGGTGACCCTTTTAGCATAGGCACGTTGTCAGCGTCTCTCTTCTAATTCTTCTGTTTTAATTTTTCAACTCAATGTTTTTATTACTTCCACTGTCACACCTTTATTGTCTTATTTATGTTTTATTTATGGTGCATCGTGCCTGGTGCTGAATAAATATTTTTTCTTTGTTTCTATATTACTTTTTTTTTGAGGGGGGAAAATCATCCTATGACTTCTCCCGCCCGGGTGAGGCGGGAGGGAGTGTCAGACTCTTACTGACTAAAAACCACCCCGTTCCTACTCCTGCACTTCTAGCCGGAGCCCCGGCAACCCGTTAAGTCTTCCGCGGCTCCGTTCTTTCTATGTTACTGCTGTTATAGATTACCGGGTTATACATATTCTCAGTTTCCTAGATAAATGACATTTAACTGCTACTTGTATACGTACAAGTGAATATATAGAAAAGTTGTTGTAGTACTTTTACTCATATAAAGGGCTTGGTCTCTCAAAGACAGAGACAATATTGTCCAGTGCCGTCAAAATTTAATTTAGTAACATCTTAATCAATATAGAGGTCTTATACCAATATATACAAAAATTTTCCTTGATGCTATTTTTTTTGTTCGTATAAATTATATCAAAATGATAGTATTGATTTTGTAATATATTGTGATTCTGTAATGCCAGTTTGTCATTTTTTGTATTAAAATTATATATTTCCTTGCCGTGACCGACAGGGTCCACAATGATCTGTATTATTCTATGTTACCGCCTAAGTAAAACATTGTGGAACGCAATAAAGAATTTGAATTTGCCATATTAGATATTAGGCGAGCAAATATGCTCGTCACCAATTTTATAAAGTCGAATGCAACCAAAAACGGCACTCTAAATGTATACGTTTCCTATTTGATATAATTCGTCAATCTACAAGGTGTTGTTTTAAAGCTGCGTCATTTTCTAGGAGGTAACTCGGCTATCGATTCTGAGTCCGAATCAATAAAAAAAATTTTAGGTAAATATTCTTAATTTTTCTGAAATTACGGAAATCCGTTAGTGGGAAGTACACGCCGCCGTCTTGTAACTAGCTTTATAACGCGGCTTAACACACACTAACTTAAAAACGTAATTGATATTATTCCTAATTCCATAAAACTCCAATAAGAAACATTGCTGTCGCTTATTCAGAAATACTGTCGAACTTAAACAATTTATTATAGCCATATTTTTAACTATTGGCCCGAAATTTTCTCTTACATTGAACCTTTATGACTTCTGTGACATGCCCCCGAGAAATGACACGGTGTCAAAACTACACCTTGTATAACTTGCCATCTTTGGCAGTTGGGGTTAGAGTCAGAGTCTACTTAGTTGCACATAGAACAAAATGATCAATTGTATACTAACAATAAAAAATCTTAACATTCTCTTTGTCTTTATCATACCATCGTTTTAAAGTTTTAACAGCACTTTATTTTACAATAGGTATTTATGTTTGACGAACAATTTATTGTTTATTTTTACGGACCTCCAAAGCAGACGGAATTTAATATTAACTTTCAAATTACTTATCATGCCATATCCAATACATACGACAAAGCTAAAGATACATCAGTTTGTTATAAATTGGGTATTGTCCCAAACCGGTATTAAGTCGCACCTATCTTCGGCATTAGGCAATCAATGCTGCGTTCTGGGAATACTTTGTCTCCACGATGTTAACTTTAATTAATTTCGAAAAACATTATTTCAGTTAGAGGTCAGTTTTGGAAAATTAACAGTAATAGCATACGCTACGACGACATCTCTGTAAACTCCCCTGGCGAAAAAAAGGAAACGAAAGTATACGAAACCTAGAGAGTAGTTTAAATGTAATTAATTTAAATTTTTATACACAGAGCACTCTAGATAAGCTTTGCCTTCTGGTAAAACGTAATTCGTAAGTAAGCAAAATCAACAAAACAAATTAATAAAGAATATGAGCAAAGTTCATTACTTCAAAACTGCATACAAAACTAAAAAAATGTAATTGGCTTTGAAATATTTCATAGGTATAAAATAGGAAAATATTTTGCAAGCCGACAGTTTTGGTTCTCAAAACACAGCAGAGAAATGCCTTTCACTCAAAGTTTATTAGAGCTTTGCTATGAGAGCCTTTTAAGGAGTTTCTAGGTGGGTAGTGGGTATTCAGTGCATCCGAGAGACCGGCTCAAAGGGTCTCTCTGTGGCAAGGGAGGCCTTGCGTATGGAGTCCCTCAATTGCGTATTCGAGGGACATGATTTTATAGGGTTTCAACTGTTTTTGTTTGAGACTGCATGGTGAGAGAGTGTACAAAAATAATTATTGTCTATCGGTGACAATTAGATATTTGTTTTCATATTAGTGAATAGCATTAATATGCTACTGATTAAAGTGTAAGGCAGTGGTTTGAATAAAAATTAAAAATACTCGCAATGGTTTCTCGCAATCTAATCTGGTTCAGACTTTTTTTTTTAAGAGGGGTATAATTATCATCGAATGACTGCTCCCGCCTGGGTGAGGCGGGAGGGAGTGTCAGACTCTTACTGACTAAAAACCACCCCGTTCCTTCTCCTGCACGTCGAGCCGGAGCCGGTTACCCGTGAGGTTCTCCGCGACATCTGGTTCAGACTTGGTAATCGAATTAGGAAACATAACAAGAATAATAATAATACACTATAGGGACATACAAAAACAATTTCTCATTCATATCTACTATAATTTTTATATCTGTTATAATTTCTTCTTTTGTTATATCAAAATATCTTTCACAAAATCATGGACACTATAGTTCAGAAGGAATTTAGTGTTTAATGACTGCCCATTGCGGTGCGGCCGGGATGCTCAGCTAAGCGGATTTCAACATCTTGGATTTAATACAACTACCTGTGTTCTTGAACATCACTCTTAAAATTAATTCGTACAAATTGTTTGTACTTTACTTTAGTAGGATTTCGATGTTAAATGCAGTGTGTTTGTATCGATAGATTTTTTGGAATAAGCTGGTAAACGAGCAGATAGATCACCTGATTGTAAGCAATCGGCGTCGCTCATGGTCACCTGGAACACCAGAGGCGTTAAAAGTGCGTTACCGGCCTTTTACTGAAAATACCGGAAATTGAGGAATATTGGGGATTCAGGGATTGGGTAGATCGGAGAAGGGGGGTAGTTGGACCTCCGGTATCCTCACTCATACGACGAAACACAATGCAAACGTTTCACGTCGGTTTTCTGTAAGGCCGTGGTATCACTGCGATGAATGGCTCTTCCACACTTCGTGTCGAATTTAAATAAAAGGTCCTCAACGTTGGTTAATGTGAACAAATATACCACTGTCTTATGTAGAGAAGGCGCATAGCAATCCAACTCAGTTTGGCTATACGCATTTTATTCCTTAGATTCATCGTTTTTTAACCGACTTCAACAAAAGAGTAGATTCTCAATTTGGCCTATATATACATACATATGAATGTATATAGGTTTGTGCGTAATTGTCTCACCATTGGTTGAACCGATTTTGATGCACTGAGTTCAGAAAAGTATTTGTTACACTGAGAAGGTTTTATTAACCAACCAATTTTAAAAAGAGAGGAAATCGATTTTATCAAATCGATTAAAATAGTTATTATTTTTAATGGTATTCATCGATCACAATTCTCAAGAACATTCATTATCTACTACGTAATCAGATCACAACCAAAATAACTCAAAAACACCCATTTAAAATCCAGAAAATACACACAATATAGGGTATCGATACAAATCGCTCCCTCTCTGGATCACTCTAGAAAGTTCTGGAAACTTAATACAGAAGTTTAATACACTCTTGTATACTCGTACAAAAGAATTGCCGTAGCAACAGCTGCTAGCAATGGCTATGTGGTTTGGCAGGTCGCAAATTACACTTTTTGTACATTTCAAACTTGGCAAAGTACTGAAAATTAGTGAAATTGGTGTGTTATTGTCGATATTGAGTGCTTAAATGGAGACTTTTGTCTTTGTTTTTGAGATTGAAAGAAAGAAGAAAGAAAAAATATTTATTTGGCAATTACACGCACAGAAAACAAAGAATATAAAAAAATAAAAATACATATTATAAGTAAACAAAATACTAATAATAAACTTACAATATAACAAAATAATAATATTAATTTGCGCGTGCTAATGCCAAAAGGGCCTCCACCTCAGCATATAGTTGGACGTTTGTGCCTAACGCTGGTTTTCAGGTGGCACCCTGCAGTGACTCACGGACGGCGGTGCCGCCCCTCAATGAGGACAGAAAATAAACATGAAATTATATAAATAATATAAATTTTGCTGAAATGTGTGTGCCGCGTAACGGAAGCTGCCTCGAAAAGCTGCAGTTCTATGCCGAGGAATAGCGAGCTGCTGAGCACACCGCCTACCCTCACGGTCCCGGTGACTGTTAACCCATTCTAACCTAGAGTACAGGTATGGAGGACACTTGTGTTTTATCACGTCGAACATTAGACAGGCGAGGTGGAGTTTCCGGCGTGATTTCATTTTTAATGCGTTATGTTTGTTCAAAAATGGTGTTACATGATTCCTTGGTGGGAGATTGCTCTATTGAATTAATGGATGGCCGTGCAAGAAATCTTAAAGAGCCTCCGGCCCAGGGGGGTTACTCTTGAATCCAATTTTGATCATTCTACATTAGTATTGTGTAATTTAGTACTCTTACCTCAACACTAGCGCCCATTGTATCCGTATACCGTGGATATTTAATGAACTAAATGGTATCGAGTTTGGCTTTATCCTCTGAACTCCGAATGCTATTTAGACATTGAATAATTATTGGATTAAACTGTCAAACACCAAGCGGTCACCGGTGACCGCAACCTATTGTTCTATAATTGTGTCTATAATGATGGTACTCGACGAGTTAAAATTGCATTGACATTGAGATTGGATTCAAGTAAGCACCTTGGTGAAAGAAATTAGTAATTAAAACTGCCAACAGCTTTGCCTTTGCATTATTGTGCTGTATACCCTACATGTTGTTTCATACTCTAACTTTGTGCTAAACATATAGTGGATTTTTCGTAAAACAATAACGAATATATATACATTCCCACAATTAATCGTCTTACTTATATTATGAACGTGAAAGATTTTGTTTTGTTGTGTATTTTTTATATTTATTCACTTCAAAATGGCTGAAGGGATCGGAATGGAACAAGGTTTATGGTTTAGAATAACACATAGGCTACTTTTTATCCCTTGGAATCGCGGGTGCAACTACTAACAGACGCTATTTGTTTATTATATTTGTAAGAACGATAGAAAAATGGATACAATTTAAAAATAAATCATTACTTAAGCATGTGTACGTAAATATATAGTTTAACTAGCTATTCACCCGCGGTTACAGCTGCTCTACTCGACTCCTATTGATCGTAGCGTAATGTTTAGTAGCCTACAACCTTCCTCGATAAATGGGCTATACAATACAAAAAGAATTATTAAAATCGATCCCATAGTTTTGTAGATAACCTCATTCAAACAAAAAAACGAGCAAACAAACAAATTATCGAAAAAAAAGGTACGCTACGATGTAAACAAACTTAGCAACATATGTAGTTAAATCTTAAAACATTCTAGTATTCTAGACAAGTGACTCATTTGTAAACAGTTGCAGAGTTTTGTGTCACATAGCTTTGTCAGCTTACCTCTCATTAGCTCAAGCACTTCTTTGTGACGCCATATTGTTTCATCTCTACGTAGACACACTATGTACTCTTGTGGTAGCTCATCAACGCGCAACGTACTTTTCTATGTAAAATGTCTGTATTGCGTTTTCAGTTTAGACCGTCGTCGTAGACCTTGCCACTGCGTGCTTATACCTAGGTCTGTGAATCTGTTAATGATTTGGCGTAAAGTTATTACTCTGTTATAGTTTACACCTTAATAGACTGAACTAGCTTAAGTTTATCATTATCATAGTCATCGTTAGATACTGATAAAAAAATGTCTCACCATCATCAGTTATTTTGCAAATTATTACGACTTTCTTTATTTAATGCAGTCTATGTAAAATCATACAGTAGTCAAATTAATGCCGAATGACATTCCCTACCAGTCAAACGCGGAGTGATGCAGAGCCAGTGCGTACGGAGTGTCGCGTTCCGCGCGCCTCAAAGAGCCATCAGAGGCCTTAGTACTAGTTTTTTTCACGTTTAAAGTAATTGTAACGAGTACGCATTCAGCGCTCTGATTGGTTGGTTCATTGGCGCCGGCCAATCAGAGTGCCGAACGCGAACTCGTTTCGAATACTTTAAACGTAAAACATACCCGTACTAAGGTCTCAGACCACTACAGATGTGCATAATCCGATACGGAGCCGCGGAAGGAAGGGTAGCCGGGACTCCGGCTTAAAGAACAGGAGTCCTGATTTCAGGCCTTCATATCGCCTCGCCCACTGCAGAAAAAAATATTGAATGGTTTTCCCCCGTCAAAAAAAGGGGTGACGCACAGAAGTGTTTTTTATATATACTTTTCGCTAGTTAAGAGTTGAGCCTATTGTCATACATTCCTTTCAGTTGTACTGTTCTAGACTGAAAAAAAAAATCTTACATAAACAATACTTTTGGCTCGAGTAAAATTCTGTTCACATGATCCGAGAGCAAATCGGTTTAGTGAAAAACAATGCTATGCTTTTACAGAAAAGTGTCGGTTCACGTTTTTGTAGATACTTTAGTTTTGTTTTGATAGATTCGAAAAAATGGTACCTAGTGCCCAGTATTTCTTTTTCTGTGGACTACAGATAAACTAAACAATAATTTTATTGGCCTGAAAGATATTACTATCCATTATACTTGGCCATATTTCCAATGTCTGATTAAAAGACCTGGAGATACAGAAAACCTCTTCGGAAGTTATTGTTTGTCATGAAAAATTATTATTCATTTTTCTTTTTTTCTATCTTTAGAATCCAGTAAAAAAAATAAACACCGTACATGCAATATGCTTGTCTTACCTGAACTGACGGCTGTGACAACTTAATACTCATGTAGACTAACTTGAAAGGGTGAGGTTACATTGACACCGGGAAGTTAATTTTATTTATAAATAGTCTAGCTTTCATCTACAGTTTTAGCCATGTTTATGTCTATCCCTGTATACTAACTAGAGGTACAATCACCTACTTAAAGAGTCAATAAAGCACGAGGTGGTACAAAGTTATTTCCATCGCATTTTATAACATGTGCGTTTTTTTTTGTTGGTCAAATCTTTCATCTTACTAGCTTCTGCAAACGGCTCCGCCCGCCTTCCTGTGGGATAAAAGTGTCTTATGTGCTATTCCAAATCATAACCCACCCCGGTTTCAAAGATCATTCTCGATCCCTTCAGCCGTTTTGACGTGAAATAGCAACAAACACTCTCACATACATTCCCACAAACTTTCGCATTTACAATATTAGTATTTGAAAAATTGTTTTTGTATTGTATAGTCCAATTATCGAGGAAGGAACCACCGCGCTATGACCAATATGAGCCGAGCAGATCTGGTGAAATCGCACGTTAGTAGCTTGTGTTAGAACATACTTTTGTATTTATAGGAGACAGCGTAAAAAACAGCGTGCAATTGGACCACACATTTAAGCTTATAAAACAGAATACTTTACACTACGGCATTAACAAAACTGACATAGATACATAATTATAGGTGTTGCTTTATACGTTGGGACACAGCTATTGGTTTTTTTCCATTTTGAACCACTTTTACTCCACAGTACAGGAAATGTTATGGATGACAATTTAATAGAATACCTTAAAACTATTATAAAAGGTACTATAAACGATCTTTACATGCCATGTGAAGGCAAAATATGGAGAAATTGTAAACTTTGTTAACACCTATGTAATATGAAGTAACAGAGAGTTACGAAATATAAAAATATATGTATGTACTCATGTACTTTGGTTCTCCGATTCGGTTATCGGTTAAAATAATTAAGCATTTAGGTAGTGTTACAGTAAAACCTATATAATAATTTTCAATAAACTATGTAAAGAAAAATTGATTGTTGACGAAGCGAAAGGGGTATGTAAGAATCGTAGCAATTAGCGTTCCATAGTATCTGCCTACGCCCATGGGAAGCAGGTGAATTTAACCTCCATTTCTGAATTAAAACTCCCTTCTAAGTTTTACAAATAATTTCCTGAAAATCGGTTCAGCCAATCACGGGATAATCGCGGCCAAACATCACCAATGTAGGTACACACAGATCAAACCGAGATCCTACTTCATTTTCTTAAGTTTGTTATAAACCTAGTAAGACTTATGTATAGGTTTTAAGTGTGGGAGAGCCATGCTTCGGCACGAATGGGCCGGCTCGACCGGAGTGATACCACGGCCTCACAGAAAACCGACGTGAAGCAACGCTTGCGTTGTGTTTCGTCGTGTGAGTGAGGTTACCGGAGGCCCAATTACCCTCCCCTTCCCCAATCTCCCCAATCCCTGAATCCCCAACGATCCTCAAACTCCTAATCCCCAAATGGCTGGTAACGCACTTGTAACGCCTCTGGTGTCCCAGGTGTCCATGGGCGACGCCGATTGCTTACCATCAGGTGATCCGTCTGCTTATTTACCGGCTTATGCCATAAAAAAGGTAAATTATTATGTAACAGTAATAATATATAATTAATAATTATTATAAAACACGTGCCAAGCCATGAAACTGTTTTATTATCAAATGGTATAAAACATGAGGTGGTAAATGTCTCGTATTTTCAGCGATTAAAGACGCCATTAAGTACATTAGCCGAAGCTAAGCAACAAATGCAATGAAAAACTTGTTAAATTTACTTTCTAAGGATATTACATAACACATTAATTCACATTTACGTCCATTCGCGCGAGAAACAATTAACAGTTGATAAAAGTAATGGGATTTTTAATCTTCTCATTTTTCTGCTGGGCTGTCATGGCTACAGACGTAGTATTTATATCTCTGGTCTTTTACTACATCGGTCTCGTCAATACAGGTAAGATTTCATTATTTATTTCTTTTTTCTATACTGGGGTTTATACCAAAACATACGCCATCATATGGACTACCAGCTATCGAGCGATAACAAAAGATAAAGAAAGACAAGCTCAATTTTCACTGCCCTATGTCCCAACTGTGGTAGGGGATTATGGTAGACTTTTGAGGGAAGAGTCGTTCAGTAATGTATCTTTTTATGCTGATGTTCATTTAATTTGTATTAAAATTATAGGTTGTCTGACTGCAACTATAGTTATTCATATTTTTAGTATTAACAATAATCAGGCAGTGGGTAATAAGAAAATGAGAAATGATTCAGTACAGAGATTTCAATTTATAATATTTTTAACGAGCTAAATGGTTGCTGCCTTTGTATTAGATCAATCTTCACTTTCTTACCCGTTTACCGAGTTATTTTACTTGTAGTACCACCTGAACAATGCTTCGCCAACTTCAAATGGGATGACTGCGGTAAACCACCTACACCCGTCATGTACTACTGGAAACCAGGATCGAGGTGCGAAGTGGGCATGTGGCGTGGGTGCCTTCCTAATATAAACATGTTCAAAGACGAATACGAATGTGTTTCCACTTGTATATTCTCAGTCAGAGCAAAAGCTCCTGACTTCCATGGCTCTGAGGATAACTACATTGATGGACCTGATATTGATCCTGATATGAGTACCGAACCACCATCCAGTGAGATGCCAAATGACAACGGTACCGACATCAACGCTAACACCACCGACACTAACTCCACCAACCCTTCCGACTCCACCAACC
This sequence comes from Spodoptera picta, assembly GCA_038387885.1. Lineage (NCBI taxonomy): Eukaryota > Metazoa > Arthropoda > Insecta > Lepidoptera > Noctuidae > Spodoptera > Spodoptera picta. Next base: position 536,981 of record JAZHFQ010000168.1, on the reverse strand, counting down.
CTTCCGACTCCACCAACCCTTCCGACTCCACCAACCCTTCCGACTCCACCAACCCTTCCGATTCCAACACAAATAGCAGCGACATCACCGACCCCCCCGACGCCGGTAACACCACCAGCGACATCAACTCCAGTAACAACTCCTCTAACTCCAGCAATGGCACTAACAGCAACTGATGCTTGTAACATAAAAAAAATCTTTTAAATAAATGCATTCACAAGATCCTATCTTTTTTTAATAATTTTACTATTAAGGACGCAGCATTCACCGTAGCCTATTTGTACACTTGCCAAAAATATCATATACATCACAAAGTGTACTTATTTAGAAAACTGTAATTGCGTCATCATTAAGGTAAGGAGAGCTCTACAAAAATGATGGCGCAATCAAAAAGCAGGTTGGATATTTGGAACTCTCTTTTTTTTTTTTTCAATATTTCCAAAATTTCTGTGTCTGAACCGGGGATCAATAAATTAATTTTTTTGGAATTCGATGTACTAACTCAAACTCATTTAATCATATTTAAAAGCAATTTAGAGAAATCAAGGCGAAAAGGAAAAAAAATAACCAATAGGTTATATGCACATTATAAATCAGAAGAGGGCACTGTTAAATTTGGTTTGATATATAATAATTTGACCCAACTAAAGGTGTTTCCCATCACATGACGCTATTTGCTAATGATTACCAATACCATTACAATCCTTTGTGATAACAGAGACACAAGTGAACTAAAAAAATATATTAATGATAAAACGGTTAGAAAACAACAACCTTAAAATTTGTATTGTAACTTTCGTGAGACATGCTGAATAAATTATTATGATTTCGGATTACTCGCGTAGTCATTTGACGAGGAACTCGACTAGTTTCAAGCCATGGTAGAGGCTATGAGCATCGTCAAATTACTACGTGAGTAAGCCGAAAACATAATAATTAACCTTTTTTTTCTTATTATTTAATATTTAAATATTTTGACTGCCTCATTGTCCGAGTGGTCGCAAGTGCGACTGCCGGGCAAGGGGTCTCGGGTTCAATTCCCGGGTCGGGCAAAGTATTACTGGGTTTTTCAAAAAAATCCCAGTAGTAGCACGGAGTCTGAAATTGTGCCCGGTATATGGCAATAGGCTCACCCCCTATTACATGGGACTCATAACATAAATAGTGAAAAGTGGGTGTTACATTGTACAGTGGCATAATGTACCTACACCTCTGCCTACCCCTTCGGGGATAAAAGGCGTGATGTTATGTTATGTTAAATATTTTGTTGTGACGTTCAAAAGTGCCTTCCTGGCCTAATTGAAATAAATGATTTTGACTTAAAATTAAAGAAAAAACTAATTAAAGATTTCGCTCCAAGGTTAAGAGTTGACACGGCGGCAGACGATTGACCAAAATTCACCCAGAACGAACAGCAACATTTTATATGTCGTTTATTTAGGCTTAAAATAAACAACAATTAGACGCAATTAAAAGTGTTGATATAATAGTGGTACCTATTCACATCTAACCCAACTTGTTGGTTTTCGGCCCAAATCTCTGACCCAGCCCGTCGATATAGCCTTTCACTAGGGCAACGCGCCAAATGTCATTGTGTATTGTCCATAAACTAGGTTAAAAGTGTGTAATTAAAACTTTCAATTTAAACAAACCACTATGTGTGTACATCTTAAACTTCCAGTCCATCTTAAATCTTGTATTGAGATCGGAAACATAGAAAGAAAGAAAGGAAATCTTTATTTTCTCGTTAAAAATAAGTGACACGCACAAATAGACATGATAGTCCATGTATATAACACATAAATATCAAAATTCAGTGCTCAAATAATATAACATAGCGATCGTTTACTAAGAAAAATACGAAACCTCCGTTAGTAGACGCTTCTCTGAGGTCGAATAATTCGGGTACCCATATGACTTACGAATCCCCGGGTAAGCCTTCAATATTTCACTGTCATACACAATTATTTCCGTTACTTCCAGTTCCTATATCAGGATATTATTCTGAAAGATTATCTAGCCAGACCCTCTAGAATCCTGTATGGCGCTGATTTGTTTATGAAGTAATTCATACTAGTTTGTGCATGTAGATTTCGTTTTCTCAAAATTGTTATGAAATGGGGAGAATTCAAAGCGAGTAATTTTTGAACACAATACTATACAAGAATATAACTTACTATTATTTAACTTAACATAACATCACGCCTTTTTATCCCCGAAGGGTTAGGCAGAGGTGCACATTACGGCACTTAATGCCACTGCACAATGCAACACCCACTTTTCACTATTTATGTTACGAGTCCCATGTAATAGGGGGTGAGCCTATCAGGATATTATTCTGAAAGATTATCTAGCCAGACCCTCTAGAATCCTGAATGGCGCTGATTTGTTTATGAAGTAATTCATACTAGTTTGTGCATGTAGATTTCGTTTTCTCCAAATTATTATGAAATGGGGAGAATTCAATGCCAGTAATTTTTGAACATAATACTGTACAAGAATATAACGTACCAATATTTAACTTAACATAACATCACGCCTTTTTATCCCCAAAGTTTTTTTTTTTAACGTATTTATTCACAAAAAATATACATAAATTAGCTAATACATCAAAAATCGCCAAACTGTATAACAGTTTGTTGGCGATAGTGGCGCTCTTATATTATACAATAAAGTTACTTATAACTACTATTAATCTATATAAATACTATTAATGAATACATATTATCTTTAGTTTTTTTTATGTCTAGAACAATTAACTTTTTTTTTAATACTTATGTATGTAACATATTTAAAAATTCCTTCTTTAGTCTTTTTTTTAAAGATAATGTACTTAGGTTACCATCATTATTTCTTATGAAAGATACTTTATTATAAATTAATGGGGTCAAATATTGCCTAGTCCTTTTCCCATAGTAATTTCTAACCTTTGGTATTACAAATTTACCCTGTGCAGCCTTCCTAGTATGATAACTATGTGTTACAGGTTCCTTATATTTACTTGTATTGTACTGCTCCATAGCTATAAGGTATTCCACTTTGGTATGCCCTGGTAGTATTTTAAAAATGTTGTACAGTCTCTCATAATTTGGTTTACATTTCAATCTAACTTTTTTGCTTACGAGATATTTCATTAGTCTAGTCTGTAGTTCTTTTATGTGATCAAGTTGAGTTTTGAAGGTGAGTCCGTAACTACTTAGTCCATATCCAATTAACGAGTCTGCGAGTGCATAGTACAATACATACAATATTTTTCTACTTACAAATTTATTTAGATGAAAGAATTTACCCAGGATTGATTGAAGCTTTTTACATACATCTATAACGTGTAATTTCCAGTTAAAATTATTGTCCACTGTTAGACCCAAGTACCGGTATTTGTCTACTATGTCTATTTCACTATTTATGTTATGAGTCCCATGTAATAGGGGGGAGCCTATTGCCAAATACTGGGCAGAATTCCAGACACCGTGCTACTACTGAGATTTTTTTTAAAACCCAGTATTATTTTGCCTGACCCGAGAATCGAACACGAGACCCCTTGCCCGGCAGTCACCCTTGCAACCACTCGGTCAACAAGGCAGTCAAATACCAATATTTACTCATTCCTAATTTTCTAGGAAAATTATATACCTCTACTTTCGTAGGATCCAAAACAAAAGACACACACATTGTATTATCATCAATCAATCAGAAAGTCACTGTCAACATCAACCAATCAGAGAGCAGTGTGTTATTTTCCGTATTTTTATAAAAAGCGTAACATTAAAAGCTGTGTCGTACCGTTTACAACTGTTTAGACCGGAGTGATACGACGTGAAACAACGCTTGTGTTATATTTCGACGCGTGTGTGAGGGTACAGAGACCCAAACCCTGAATCCCAAACAATCCTCAAATTCCTGATCCCAAAAAAGACGGTAATGCATTTGTCTCTGCTATACCAGGTGTATTTCCATAAAAAATAATGTCTGACAAGCGGATATACGTAAGCTTATAAAATTATCACAAGACGTAACAAATTGATAAATTTGCGAAAATGTGGGGCACAAAATAATACAAATTATCTCTCATTCAGATAGTCCTGCAGAAATTTATAATTTTCCTAGGAAATACTATATATAAACTTATGCTTCTTGTTATTTTCCGATGACATAAGAATTACGTATACATATTTATATAAGCGAGTCTTTTGGGCACCCTACCTCACGATAGCGATGAGGAAAAATATTTTTTTTATGCCTTATGATAGCATTATTTTTTAAGGTGTATATATTTTAGTTCATTGTTATTTATATTTAATATTAATATTCATTTTATTTATGTCTATAAAATGTAAATGATTTATTATAAATAAAGTATTTATACAAGCCCAAGTTTCAATAGTATCGTGCCTTTATATCAAGATGTACCTTTTTTTGAACGTAATCTTATACTAGTGCATGCAATTTCAAAACAAACGGGCAATGAATGGAGACTAGACCTCATGGGACATTCAATAAATTACGCGTCACAAGACTAAAATATTAATTCGCAATAATAACCTCCTAAGAATACGAAAGAAGCGACATCTCTGATATTATTTCATTTAATTACATGCGCTAGAATAATTGTAATATTAAAATGAAATACAATTAATTTAAATGTAAATGAGTAAAGGTCTGTGGGGCAGTGATGGAGCACGCCCTTGGGATGCGCGGATGTGAGCAGACTTCCCTCTGTACCCAAAATATCAAATTAAATACTGAACTTGGTCCAGTGGTCACAAATGTCACATCTTCGGTTGTTGAGTAAGAGGTCTCGTCTTCTACAAGTGGATAAAAACATTTTACGTTTCAATCTCAAAGGTGTTTAGACTTTTCTGTATTATTCGTAATACTACAGAGATTAGAGTAGGCATACTGATTTTAAGACTGGAAATGGTGAAATATGTGGGAATTTACGACCTGATTTAACCTATCTCTCTCATCATCACGCCTTTTATCCTCGAAGGGGTGTCCATTACGGAACTAAACGCCACTGTACAATGTAACACCAACTTTCACTAATTATGTTATGAGTCCTATGTAATAGGAGATGAGCCTTTTGCCATATACTGGGCACAATTACAGACTCCGTGCGATGACTAAGATTTGTTTTAAAGAACCCAGCAACAGTTTGCCCGATCGGGGAATCGAACCCGAGACCTGAGAAGAGGCCTTGCTCAGCAGTGGGCATTTATAGGCTGTTGATAATGATGAAAATGATGATGATGATGATGATGTATGGAATGTTGATAAAGATTATTAATGTCGGTCCTAAGTATCCAATGTGTATATAAGATAAAAAAAATTTAACTGTTTACATTATGTGTTACGTACGGATAAAATGTTGAACCTAGGTTAACCTACAATTATTATCATTCAGTACAGTAATTGCTTGAATAACTTCACAGAAATCTAATTAATAATAGATGGAGGGATTTGTTGACGTGTTAGATGCGTATGTAATGAAATTAGTTAACCCACACAGGCCCTTGTCAAGAATTAGTTTATATGAGCTAAAAATTCTTTACTTAAGGTTAATTCTGATCAAAGTTAGTTTTGTCTATTTATTAACATTTTTAACCGACTTAAAAAAGGAGGATCTTAGTTTGAGCTGTACTTATGTATCTATGTTTGTGCGCGGTTATCTCGCAATAGGGTAGAGTCTGGCAAACGAAAGTAGAGACTGAAAAAGCCCGGCAAATTTAAAAAATATCAGTATAGCAACCCAAAAATTAGTATCAAAATTTAGGTATTGCTTGAATGGATTTTGGTGTAGGTGTCAGAAAACTGTTTGTTACATAAAGAGAAGGTTAAAAATCAACTGATTTAAAAAAACATGGTGTTTAAGTCGGTTTTTATTAAATGATTGTTTTCAAACTCAAACTCAAAAGCATTTATTTCAATTAAACCATAATTTGATACTTTTACCACCAGGTAAGATGGCGATTAAACATCAAGCTATCAAGTATAAAAAAAAGAATTAGCTAGAAACATAATGTTCACCTCAATTAATATAAAACTTTTTAAATTTTTCTTTGATGCCTTGATTTAACATTTTAATTTAATTTTTTTAAGGTGTAAATATTTAAGTTCTTAGTTATTTGTATATATAAAATTAATATTACTTTTAAGTAGGGATATTTTGAAGTCGTAATGTAAGTTTGTAATAGTTTTAGTCGTTTCCAATTTGTGGTTACGTTTGTCAGTTTGTCAATATATGTCAGAAACTGTTGGTGGCTACTGTGACATTTACCGTTTCCTAAAAGGTTTCCAGTAATGAAAAATATTCTAAGAATTTGCGTAAACAGATTTTGGAATTGGAATTGTCAGCCATACTTGTACTCACTAACCCAAGAAAGTAGTCGCTTGACAAACCTATAAAAATATTATTATATTCTCAAAAACTAAATTCTGTCTTCCCCTTAAACAGGAGCAGTTTGTCTTCAAGAGAGAATTATGCGACTCGACCCCTCTACGTTCTGACTTTTATACTCTACCATAGAGACGGTACGTGGTAGGATTTCACACCTCTATCTAGTTTATGTATGTAGAGATATCCCACGGCGATTTGTTCAAGACTGTTGAAAATACGATTAGTTAAAAGTTCTGTATTATGTGAGTAGTTGCTATAGCCCGCGGCGTTGCTTGCGTGGAAGTTTGTTATCTTTCAACCTCTATTTCATCCCTTATTAAAGTTTTGACTGCCAATAAACTGTTGAAGGCAAATCCTCTGCTAACGTCAGTCACCAGTGACCACCATGGGCGTTAAATGTAATAAATAAAATTTTCAAAATTCCTGAAACACGTGTTTATTTGTTTAATTTCATTAGCTCAAATATAAAGTTCACGTACAAGTGGTGAAAATAATCACTCTGTTCACTTCTTAGATTGAATAAATATTCCGGCTTGAATTGAGTAATACCACGGCCTCACAGAAAACGTGAGGCAACATTTGCGTCGTGTGAGTGAGGTTACCGGAGGCACAATTACCAGCGGGGTTCTTCCTCATGAGCAGCATGCGCGGTCGCGGCGATGTCGCGCAAGCTACTAAAGTAGTATGTCTAATTTAGTATGTCTCACGATAGTTATTATAAAAATCATAGACGTCAGTCAAAATCTAGATTAAACCAGGACTACACCTTACAGCGGTCTGGTTTGCCAGAACTTCCACTCTTAACCTTCAAACACATCCGTGGTCAGAAAATACTTTCTTATTATGAATTCCAGCTGGCTTCCCCTACAAGTCCAAGACCCCCCTCCCCCTAAAGTCCGTGAGCGCCAATAAATCAGGGCGCAGCTTGTGAACATTCCTCGACACGTCCAAACTTGGAGAAGTATATTTTGAGTTTAGGGGTTTTCACATTGATTATATAGAGGTACCTATAGTAGGTATTCAGAAATGGTGGGACCTTTATTAAATTAATTCATAAAAGTAGCTTTGCTTATTATATGGGACTCATAACATAAATAGTGAAAAGCGGGTGTTATATTACCACTGTAATATAACACCCACTTTTCACGCCACTGCATTAAGTGCCGTAATGTGCACCTCTGCCTACCCTTTCGGGGATAAATGGCGTAATGTTATGTTATGTTATGTAGCTTTGCCTGTTGTATTTAAAATATTGAACTTTCAATCGAATCTGGTTAATCCTTGGTAGGTACCAAACCTAAAAACTATGACTGTATTTGGTAACGATTTAAGAGAAAGAAAGATAACGTTACGCCTTTTATCCCCGAAGGAGTAAGCAGAGGTACACATTTACGGCACTTAATGCCACTGTAGTTACTATGTAACACACTCTTTTCACTATATATGTTACGAGTCTCATGTAATAGGGGTTGAGCCTATTGTCATATACTGGGAATAATTTCAGAATCCGACCTACAACTGGGATTTTTTTAACCCAGTAATACTTTATCCGTCGCGTGAATCGAACCCGAGACTCCTTGCCCACCAGTCGCACTTGCTACTCGGCCAACGAGGCAGGAAAAGAAAGTTGAGTTAGATATTTGATTTCAGAATGAATACCTTATAGAATGGTCTAAAGACGACTGAGGGGAGTAAGTTGCCGATAGTAGTATTTACAAATAAAGAACTGTGAAAATCTATAGAAGAGAGATAAATAGAGCCGCCCATGGTTATAATTGGCGCCTATTTACTATGAATAATACAGTACTTACAATTACAATAACAAACAATGTCACTTATCAAATTAATACCAACAAAAGCTGATTATTTTGTATGGTGATCACAAAATGGTGTATTTGTCGTACTTATAACAAACACACCATTGGACAAATTGAACATTATTCATGTACGATAAGCTTTGCGAAACGTTTCCCTAATTCTATTGTTAATATTATCCAACATTGATATACAGATTCGTACCTATAGGATTTATATTTTTACGTGTTTTTGTTTTTGTTAATCCTAAGGATTAATTTAAAGTTCGTTACTGAATTTAGTGACAAACATCTGTAAGTCATTTTTTTAAGGGGAATAAAGTCATCAAATCACTGCTCTCGCCTGGGTGAGGCGGGAGGGAGTGTCAGACTCTTACTGACTAAAAACCACCCCGTTCCTACTCCTGTACTTCGAGCCGGAGCCTCGGTAACCCGTTAGGTTCTCCGCGACTCCGAATCGGCATCAGCCCTGTTGGGCCCCATCCGTGGTGGTCTGATGGCTCTTTGAAGCGCGCGCGGAACGCGACGCGGCGTACGTACGCTCGGGAAACATATTAATAAATAATCTTTAAATAATCTTTATTCATAAATGTAAATGGACACAAATACAAAAATATTCCCAGGATAAGAAAAATAGGTATGTAGGTACTGGACTTTTATCTAATATGGAACTTAGTAGGCAGAACTTGCTGATATTAGATTCTTGCAGGATAATAAATTTACGACTATGATTACTTCAAGGAAGATAAAACACAAAATAATGTGTGTAGATCTTCGCGAGATACAATGGTTTTTTTCTTTTGTATCTTATACGTACGCTGGTACGTACTCAAGAAATGAATAGATTCAGTATAAAGAAATATATCTGGTCAATCAATCATTGCGGTCAAGCGATGTGTGTTTAGCTTGACCCTGGGGCGAATGGAGAGTGTCCAAATATACATGTACATTGTACATCGATATATATAAGCATAGCATCTTGAACAAATTTAAAACATCCAAAGGCCGAGACCACGTGAATAGATTACATTGGAAAGCAGAGCACCCCTAGATATTCAATTACCACATTGTCGAACCCCCTGTTAACATGCAAATTGATCTGTTTCAAAATTTTGCGGTCGAATCCGTCCGTCTAACAGGAAATATACGTTTACCATGATCATTGTTAAGAACCTTTGTTTTATCTTATGTAGATTTCCGAAATATTATTCTGGATTTAAATGGACAAGTGGAACAGTTTTGTAGGGGACGTTTTAAGTGGACCTTTATTGTTTTCGTTGCTCTTTGTAAATATGTTGGCTAATGGAAGGATTGGATTGGTTTAACCCTACCTATATGAGTTTAGCTTGTGCATGTTTGTAGCGTCAGTAATAGAAGGGTTGTTCAAAATTTTGATTGTATTTTGTTTTGTTATCGTTATGATTGAGATAAGAATGAAATACATATTCTTTCTTTCCTTTGAATAACATAAAGTACATCTTGAGATTCCCTTTTATTTTTTTTTATATTAAATGCGTCTGCGTTTTCCCAGTATTGGTAGTGTTTCGATGCAAATAACTATTGCCTCGCACTTGTCTTATTTGTTATTAATTTTGTAAACGTAAAAGTTTAATAGTTGTGACTGCCTCGTTTGCCGAGTGGTCGCAAGTGCGACTGCCGGGCAAGGGGTCTCGGGTTCGATTCCCGGGTCGGGCAAAGTATTACTGGGTTTTTAAAACATTCTCAGTAGTAGCACGGAGTCTGGAAATGTGCCCGGTATATGGCAATAGGCTCACCCCCTATTACATGGGACTCGTAACATAAATAGTGAAAAGTGGGTGTTACATTGTACAGTGGCATTAAGTGCCGTAATGTGCACCTCTGCCTACCCCTTCGGGGATAAAAAGGCGTGATGTTATGTTATGTTATCGATTAGTGTTGTAGGATTATATGAATTGTATTTATTAATCACTACAATATTTGGTATATGTAATATTTCACTAGTCATTGGTTCAATAACGTAATGTAAGCTCAACGATTAAATAGTCTCAACCAGACTGCCATGCATTGAGTCTCGGGTTCAACTCTACACCCTGTTGTTCATTACACGAAAGTGATTAATTATGTAAAAATAAGTTCGAATAAGTAGGCATATTCTCGTCAATTAATTGCAAGGTTTACGATTAATTAAATTATTAATTAACCCTGCAACCACCGCGTGCTCATACAAAAACATCATCTCGCGGCAAATTAATCAAAAAACCCAATCAAAATTTTCGTTCAATTTTTAAAAACAAATGGGGGAACGGTTACCATTGCGCCCCCTACCGGCGTCAATTTGAAACTAAAGTGACTCATTACGTACCCCTTTTTTAAGCAAAAATATCCATTCGATGTTACACTCTGTTTTTGTAGAATTAAAGTTGATATTCGATTGTGTTTCCAATAGACCTACGGAACCATACAGCGGTAATTGAATCATGCTTTCATAACGGTTTAATAGAGTTATTTTTAGATTTTTTTTCATGTACTAGGTACCTGGTAGACTGGTTGATTAACGTGGTTGTGTAAATTGGTGAGATTTAACTATGGGTTAAGTTAATCTATACCAGAGTGGAAAGAGACGCGGCCATTTTAATTTTGGTTTTGTCTTCTTTCTTAAAAAGAAGTTTTGTTATTCTCGGGTACTTTGATAGTTTACATTTGCATAAAGTTCATATGCTTTGTGCCACGTTGTGAACTTTATAAAGGAACACATTGCGATACTTCACGATTTTTTGTAAAAAATTTTGAAACGAAAGTCAAGTCAAGACTCAACTCAAGACTCAACCAAAATCTATGAATAGATAACATTATTTTGACAATCAAACTGAATGCTCTTATGGCACATAAATAGCTCTTTTAAAGAACAGAGCTTAAATATACCTACCTAAGATCGGAAATGGAGGATCCTCCTGATCCTCCTACCAGGTGAGGTGACCATGCCTGGCGGCCTTTCTATCCGTATTAATTCGCATGTAAACTTCGGCCGTCATCTGTTGATTTACTCAGACATTGACAGAAGTCGCATATAGACGATCGAATCTATGTACAACTTCTGTCATCTGACAATTGTGTCATGCATCCCCGCACTCTCAAATACTCAAACCAATACAAGCAGACACAAGTACATATATACAACATTAAATTAATTAGCAAACATAAGACTAAGTTAAACTAACGAGGGAACAAAGTTATAGTTAAGCCGATGTAATAAAATTAACCCTTGCAGTACTTGGGTAGTTGGCCTTTAGTATCGAAAAGACGGAAACTTAGGGTAAGCAAGGACATTGGCAACTTGGGGTTACTTGGGGCAGTCTGTTTCTTCCATTAATAGAACATCAAAAGGGATTCATTTGGTTTTAATGTAATTGTTTTATTGAGTGTAGTTAAATTATGTTATCACAGTAATATTATAAGTGTGAAAGTGTATTTTGTTTGGATGTTTAGATGTTTGTCCGTCAATCACACTGAAACTAAGGAATAGATATTGATGATGACTTAGGTGAGAGAATACTTTTTATTCAAACTCAAACTCAAAAGCATTTATTTCAATTCAACAATAATTTGGTACTTTTGAAACGTCAACAAATATGAAATAAACAATAGTCTGTCAGTCTGTCCGTCAGTGAAGCTAGGCGCTCGTTCCAAATAATGAGCAAGAAACTCCATAATTGCCGATTAAATACTCCTATGGGATAAAACAGGAATCATGTTCGACGCGGAACAAGTCGCAGGTAACACTTAGTTTCATATAAAATTGTTTGGTTTTCAATTTATTAGAGAATGCGTGATTCAATGTTATGATTTGCTAATATTTTGATGTTAAGTTTGCTTTAAAAGTGTGCGGAAATACTGTAGATTTTCCGAAATTTCAACAAAACCTAAGATAAACAAAGTATTAAGGAAATTACGGGCAAAAGTTAAACATACTAAACAGCAATCACTTACTGCTTTGCCATTGCTGGATGACCATGCGCCTCTTCTCACACAGAGAAGGTCATCACAAGGAAGGATGGAGCATCATTCACATGATTCTCAATTCCAAATGTATAATCAATATTATAATCCCATATTTCATCACGACGTTTTTCTTCTCCGTGTGTAAGTAGATCATGTGTAAATAATCGTAGAAGGTACCTATATAATTCTACCTCGAAATAAATCACATTGGTACTTGCCTTTGGTAGGTTTTGAGTCTGCGCTCATAAGAACCCGCATGCATGAGAAGAGGGCATCTTAAAGCTCCGGTCCATGACAACATATACAAACCTATTTAATTATTAGATAACCAAAATTGTTTTACAAAGATAAGAAAACAATATCCTAACTAAACCATACTTTTAAGAGTGGGAGAGCCATGCTTCGGCACGAATGGGCCGGCTCGACCGGAGTGATACCACGGCCTCACAGAAAACCGACGTGAAGCAACGCTTGCGTTGTATTTCGTCGTGTGAGTGAGGTTACCGGAGGCCCAATTACCCAATCCCTGAATCCCCAACGATCCTCAAACTCCTAATCCCCAAAAAGCCGGTAACGCCTCTGGTGTTCCAGGTGTCCATGGGCGACGCCGATTGCTTACCATCAGGTGCTTCGTCTGCTCGTTTATCGGCTTATGCCATAAAAAAATACTCGTATCTAGAGGTACACAACACAATTCTTATCAAAATAGCAACAGAGCAAAAACTTCACCTGAGGCGTTGAGACTAATTTATAATAAAAATTATGTAAAAACTCCCCTAATAATTAATGAGAAACAATAATTTTTCATACGACCATTTTGAGAGACGGCACACGTAAAGTACGGTGCTAAATTTATCTGTAAAAATTTTATCACCGTGATTAAAGTCGTTGGCTAACGTTTTATTATGTCTGGGGTTATTTTTACCTCATGTTGCAGGCAAGGGTTATTATTGATACAGCCATGATCTTATTTCAATATGTATTTGAAATTATAAACTAACTAGTGAAAATAGTGAATGATTTGGTCTTTTTTGTACTAAAATTAGATTATTTATAACTACAAAGGTTACATACCCATGACAATTTAAATTTTACGTTAATCCTATAACGTAGCGCAATGTCACCACAATTATAACTTAAGAGGATCCAGTGCACCGTATACTTATAAAATATTTACTAAACAGCATAGTATTAATAATTTTTTATAGTTTAAATAAGCCGGCAAAAAAATAGACGGATTACCTGATGGTAAGCAATTGGCGCTACTCATGCACATTGGATATATGAAACATCAGAGGCGTGTCAGCCTTTTGGAGGTTAGTAATTTGAGAATTGAGGATTCAAGGGATTGGGGAGGGTAATTGGAGCTCCAGTAACCAGTCACACAAAACACGAATCAAATACAAGTCTTAAAAATTACATAGCTAAAAACACAATCACACGTGCATCAAAAAATGTAACTGTCAATTACATGTCAAACATGTAATCTCCAAAAAGTATCAATAACTCAAATACTAGATGAAAATTAAAAAAAGAATGAAAACCAGAAATTCAGTTTAAAAAACAATTTTGAAAATGGAACGGTTAGGGTACCAGCGGCGGCCGCAAAAAAGTGACAGTCCATTGACGAATGACGTCACCTCTTCCGTCACGCCCTCTACGTATATTTTATTCGCCTCGTACATCACGTTTGACGTGTGACACGGTGGCGTGCCAATTTCGCGGTACATGACAACAACTGGTACATTTACCCTACGACGTGGTATCGAGCTGTGCGGGTTTTTTTTATTTGATTGGCTTTGTTGATTTTTATATACTTTCACTAGGCGAAAAACATTAAAGAAGCTTCAAGTATGTAAACTGAAAAAACAATTTTTACATGAAAATGCTACAAGTAACACTTACCAAGATTTAATCTCCCCGTTCAGTGACACCTTAACTACACTATGAAAAGAGAAAATATTTATTTATTATAAAACAATTTTCAGTGAATATTCAGTTACAAGAAGTTAATCATGTTCGTGAATAAAATATTATATCAGAAATGTGAGAGACCAATTCTTCGGCACCAATGGACCGGTTTGATCGGAGTAATACGACGGCCTCACAGAAAACCGCTGTGAAACAACGCTTTCGTTGTGTTTCGTCATGTGAGTGAGATTACCGGAGGCCCAATTACGGGAGGTACCAATCTTTCCAATCCCAGAATCCCCAAACATCCTCAAATTCCTAATCCCCAAAAGGCCGGTACCGCAATTGCAATGTCTCTGGTGTTTCTGGTGTCCACAGGTGACACCAATTCCTTACCAGGTGATACCATCAGGTGATCCGTCAGCTCGTTTACCGGTTTATTTCATAAAAACAACCAAATTACGTATGACTGTATGTATGTAAGTTGTAAATTCTCGTAATTATTCGATGTCTGTGACGAACCAAGTATTTCCGAGCATTATTGTCCTAATTTTGACTGTGTTCAAGGACTTCAGAACATATTTTTTTTTATGGACACTTGGAACACCAGAGGCGTTACAAATGCGTTACCGGCCTTTTGGGGATTAGGAGTTTAGGATCGTTGGGTATTCAGGAATTCGGGAGATTGGGGAAGGGGAGGGTAATTGGGCCTCCGGTAACCGCACTCACACGACGACACACAACGCAAGCGTTGCTTCACGTCGCTTTTCTGTGGTGCCGTGGTATCACTCCGGTCGACCCGGCCCATTCGTGTCGAAGCATGGCTCTCCCATGTCACACTCGCACTCGTTCACGACCCTGCACCATTGACATTGACATTGGTTGTCACGTTCGCGTCCATCTTACTTTCGTCTACGAATAGTAGAGACGGACACACACGTGCCCATTAATGTCAAAGCGATATTGGTACAGGGTCGTGAAGTAATGCGAGGGCGGCGGACGACATAAATGTCATGTAAATCAGCTAATCAATCACGAAATTAAGAAAATAACAAATAAAAACATCATCGTCATCATCGTGACAGTTTAGTGCCTTTTCTACATTAGAGGGTATGTTGTATTTATCCTTTATTTTACAAAAAATCACATGCTCCCAATCCAGACTAACGTAACATATCACATGACATCAACAGCTTATAAGCGCCCACTGCTAAGCAAGGCCTCTTCTCTTAAGGAGAAGGTTTGAGCATTAATCACTACGCTTGCTCATTATGGGTTGGCGATTTCTAATTTATAATTAAAAATTATAAGTCCAGGTAAGGAAAACATCGTGAAGAAGTCTATGTTTTCCTTCACCGTTTGTTAGCGGTGTCTAATTTTTTTTTATTTTAGATGGGACTCACGTTTGACCGCTATATCGCCTGGTGGTAAGCGATGATGTAGCCTACGATGGAGCACGTCGAAATAAATAATAAATAATCTTTGAAAGTACATACATATAACTCGGAAAAAGTCTCATTGGTATGTACTACAGTTGGTGGTAGTTTTCGAACCCGCATCCTCATGCATGAGAAGCGGGCGTCTTAACCTCAGGACACCAAGACATTATTTACACGTCACATATATTTTTATGTAACTCAGATATACCGCCGAAAAAATGCTTATCTTTTATTATTTTTTCAAACAAAATAGTACTCATGTACGTTAAAATTACCATGAAAATCTCATAAACCCTCGGTCTGGTATTCAGACGGGTGGTGGAAGTGTGAACGAGGCTCTTGGGGCCAATCATTGGACATTGGCGTTGGTAATTGGGTTATTGGACGTACAGATGGACAGGGTATCTGATAAACCACACTGTTAACTTGAGCCGTCAATTTTGTGTCGACTTGGATTGTGTCAGTGAATATGAGTAATGACGATTTCTAATACTCAAGTGATATTAGAACAACTTGCTTTAGATTTTCTAGTATGTCTATATAGCTAATACTACTATTAGCGACTGCCTCGTGGGCCGAGTGGTCGCAAGTGCAACTGCTGGGCAAGGGGTCTCGGGTTCGATTCCCGAGTCGGGCAAAGTATTAAAAAAAAATCTCAGTAGTAGCACGGGGTCTGGAATTATGCCCGGTATATGGCCCTATTACATGGGACTCATAATATGATTAGAAAAAAGTGGGTGTTCCAATTCCGATTCTTCGCACCTAACGTGCTATAATCCTGTCCTGATTCAGTGTGATATGAGTAGAGAAAACCTTCAAATATATTGTTACACTCAAAAGCACTTAGTTAATTGTTAGGTAAAGTATCCGATTTAAATAGATTTTATACATATCGCAAATGAAGGAAATCTATCATTCAGTTACATGTTTCGTAATAATGAATGCGTTGAAATTTGGCATTCTCTTTCAGAAATGAGAGAATGCTTATAGTTATGCAATATTTTCAGAATCTTAAAAATATTAAAGAACGCATCAGAAATCCCTTTTAAACCATAATAATCTGCTCTTACCTAAGAAATAAAAAAAAATAATAAATTGTTTAACAAAATAAATATTTGCTTAGGGAGTTCTAAAGTTAATTACAGCGCCATCGAAAGACTGAATTATATCTGTTATGATCAAAATTTTGATTAGAAAACATCTCTGAGATCAAACTCAATCAAGAACCAATGATGTGTTATCCCTACAAAATATAAAACAAAATCGCTGTCCGCCGTCTGTCTGTCTTTATGCACACATAAGGACTTAGATCTTGAAAACTATGCAACGGATTTTGATGCGGTTGTTATATTAGATTGAGTGATTCTTAAGGAAGGTTTATATGTATAATACATGCATATTGCACCCGTAGGAAGCCGGGGCGGGTCGCTAGTGTATTATATTTTATTAGTTTTCCGTTTTTGATTGCACACTGTCTTTCCTATAACAGTGGTAGTTGAGAACATTAATATTTATTTTAAAGTTATTTCTTTCTTTAGCAACTGAACTGCTTAACCCTTAGTATGCCGACAACGCAGATCTATGCGAGACACAAATGTTTTCTATTGCGTCTCCTACACCGATACAAGAGGTTAATTTTATAGTAACTACATAAAACTATTTATGTGTTTATGTTACCTTATTTTAACAGAAAGCAAATAATATTTTTGCTATTAATATTATATCGCTTTAAATACTTTACCTATATCAAAATATTGACGACAACTTCAAACCCAAAACATATTTGAGTTCATTTAAATATTTTCCCAATTCCAAGCAGAGAGTGCCCACTTCAACTAAATTGACCTTTGAAAAACTAAAGATCATAACTAAAATATAAAAATATTCTTAAAAATTCTGTTATTATAAGAACAAAGTTAAGTAAGTTACTTTAACCTCAAACAGTTATAAGAAAATAAATATGTTCAGCAGGAATTTATTAATAAAAAGGTATGTTTAATAATATTTATGAATTTGTATACGATAATACGACGAATTACATTAGTCTAAAGTTTTAAACTAAATTTTATTTAAGGATTGTATTAGAACTTGCTGGATGAAGGTCGCTTCCAACCGGCCTATCTGGAAGTCATTGGGGGAGGACTATGTTTAGCAGTGGACGTCTTGGGGCTATCTAATAATATAATGAATTAAATACTTGTATTATAACTTTCGTGAGACATACTAAATAAATTATTATCATTTTGGCTTACGTAACCGGTAACCTTACCGGAGACCCAATTACCCTCCCTTTCCCCAATATTCCCAATTCCTGAATCCCCAACGATCCTCAAACTCCTAATCCCCAAAAGACCTATAACACATTTGTAACGCCTCTGGTGTTCCGGGTGTCCATGGGCGACGCCGATTGCTTACCATCAGGTGATCCGTCTGATCGTTTACAGGCTTAAGCCATAAAAAAAAATTGAAAAGGAACTCGACTAGTTTCAAGCCATGCTAGAGGCTCATATTCATGAGCAGCATTTCGCGACCTGTCGACGCGGCGACTGTCACGCCGTCTAGGATGGCTTGAAACTAGTCTAGTTCCTCGTCAAATAATTACGTGAGTAAGGCGAAAACGTAATAATAAATTAAATACTATTTGGGATATAATTACATGTTATTGAAGATATAAAATAAATACATACGTGAACACTATACATACTATACTTTTCGTAATTAAAGAAATTCAAAATAAATGTATAATTTTATTTATATGCCAAAAATATCTGAACATTCCGACATTAATATGAAATCCATAAATAATTCGTTCCTCTGGATAAAATAAAATATCAATTAACTAAATCACCAAGCGGTCACCGGTGACCGCTTTCCACTAATATTACATTACATTATAGACCTTATTTCTAATGTTTAGAGAATACTTTTGTATGACCAAATTTTGGGGATGGATATCAACGGGTTAAATTCAGCATCCAAATAGTTTGTTAAGGTCATTGACATCGTCTGGGAAGAAATGTTAATTGGAAGAGAAAACAAGAAAAGGAAATATTAGGTAAGAGAGTACCATCAAAATTTTAAATAATAAACTTTTACGAAAATTGCACTCAAGTTTAAACATTTTCGTGGAAATTAACTTCCCACGAAAATTACCTTAATTTTATTACAATAATGTTTCGGTCTTATTGATAGATGATCCAAGTGATCATCAAAAATAGAATCGTCTTCAAAATCAAATTCTCAGCTAACACTCATTATCAAAAATAAAAAATGGAACGACTATTAGTGTCATCTACAGATTGTTTTTCCGGGTCTGGGTGTCATGTGAATTTGTATGTTTGTAAACGCACGATACAGGAGAAAATCCTAGTGTGGGGCAATGATAAAAAAAATCGGACTTATTTTCAAAAAACATCATAACCATAATTGAAAAGTTCTATTCACAGTTCACCCAATATTGCAATTTCTATTACAATAGCGTTCTTCTATTACTGTTTTCTAGACATAAGTTTAGACCTATTAAAAAATCTGTTCCTCCCAAAAAACTACTTATATTCAACATCAATTCAAGTACGTACATGCAAAATCCAGTAACGCAAGTTCGTTCACAGCACAACATTCAAAATGGTACTAGACGTAAACGTTTACGTACGCGTTACGCCGCGTTACGAGCCCGCCCAGCGTGCGCACTGTAGGGCGGGAGGTCTTATACTGAAGCATTCGACTTGCAGTTGCAGTTTTGAGGAATGAGTGCTGAACTTTATTTTTTAATGCATGGGTAATGTTAAGTTGTAACCAGTGCTCAAACTGGTTATCGTTTGATTAATGGTTTATTTTTATCTTTTGTGTGATTAACAATGCTTGAGTGATCTTATTTCTGTGAATCACTGGCTCTTTAGTTACCTGGTAGAAAGTGTGACTGCTTAGTTAGTAAAATCATGGTGTTTAGAAGCACCTGAAACATGGCAGTAAACTCACCGCTTAATACATTATGGGCCCATAAAATAATAACCGCAAAGACACTTCAGTTATGTATTGTAGACCACACACCTTTGCCTACCTCTTTCAGGATTAAAAGGTATCAATAATTTATGTTACGGTAATTCAGTAGACTGCAAAAATGAAGCTAAATTCAGCAATCGCAGTCGCAAAACTCCTAAAAACAAAAACAAAATAAACGAACAACTAATATTATGTACAAATAAGTAAACAAAAAGTTTCGAACAATGTAGGTACTTAGAAAAAGCGAAACAAAAGCGCTTCCACTATTTTATTTCAGACCTTAAGTACCTACAGTACGGATCCCAAGTATCGTTCCATTAGTGGCCTGTCACCGGCCTTTCAAAGGAATGAAAGAAAGAAAGAAATAGAATTGTGAAAGAATAGCGCACAAAAAAGTTTTCGAACTGATATATATGTGTATTGGTAGTAAACAAGTTCATGTGTTTGTGTTTTCGATTGCGTTTTGATAGAAATATTTTTGCGATTGGTTATTATAATAGGGTACCTAGTAGACAGTGTATGAAAATTAAGAATGTTATTAGTCTATCAGTTAGATCATAATAAAATATTAAACACATACTTCTCCCGCCTTGGGTTGGCGAGAGGGAGTGTCAGACACTTACTGACTAAAAACCACCCCGTTCCGCTCTTCGAGCCGGAGCCCCGGTAACCCGTTAGGCCTTCCGTGGCTCCGTATCGGGCAAACTCTTTGTATTTACTGATCAAAGTTGTGTAACAATATTAGAAGATAATTATTATATATATCGAGAAATACGTACATTTAAACTGTAATCATATAATAAAAAATTAACGTTAAGAATATTCCCTAATTTTGCACTATTTCTTTAATAGTAAATCTTGATTTAAATTATGAAAAAGCCTAGTTTGTGATGACATTGATAACGATACTTCACAAACCAGCCTCACCTATAGGGCACTCTTTTGTTTCCTTTTTTCAATACAACATGTGTATCCCACTAAAGTACGGGGACCAAAACAGGCGATTCTAATCAGTCTCCTTGTCGATACCAAACAAATGTGCGGGTATCTCATCCTAATGCACCTTCGGGGCTCCAATCAGGAACTCCCAGATTTACGGGTACATAGTACCCCCAGATTTATTGCCAGAATCCCGATAAAATACACCAAACCATTTGTAAGATACAAGGATTTGCATGTCAAGTACTTGGGCCTCGGAAATAATTGTCGAGAAAAAACGATAGCAATAAAGAATGGTGGATGAGCTGATAAGCTTTGTGTGTTAAGGTTATTTTTTTAGGGAGTATGTTGATCAATTTGTTTTTGTTATTTTTATTTTATAAAATATACCAAAAACGACCGTACGGATCACCTGATAGCAACCTATCGGCGCCACCCAATGACATTCAAAACACCAGAGGCATTACAAATCCGTTACCGGCCTTTTGGGGCAATTAATTTTAGGCTTGTTGGGGATTCGGCAATTGGGATAATTGGAGAGGGGGCGGTGGTAATTGGGCCTCCGATAACCACACTCATATGACGATATACAACGCAAGCATTGTTTCACCTTGGTTGTCTGTTAGGCCGTGGTCCGTCACCCCGGTCGAGCTAGCCCTTACGTGCCAAAGCATGGCTTTCCCACACTATACCTCTAGTATTATGCTATACCTAGTGTGGATATTCAGATGAGGTGAGATAATTAATTACAATAAGGTTCAATATCTATTGTTAGTATAATTCTGGAAACTTCACTCATACAGTCGAACGACTGCCTCGTTAGCCGAGTAGTCGCAAGTGCGACTGCCGGGCAAGGGGTCTCGGGTTCGATTCCCGGGTCGGGCAAAGTATTACTGGGTTTTTTAAAATTCTCAGTAGTAGCACGGAGTCTGGAAATGTGCCCGGTATATGGCAATACGCTCACCCCCTATTACATGGGACTCATAACAACTAGTGAAAAGTGGGTGTTACATTGTACTGTGGTAGAATGTGCACCTCTGCCTACCCCTTCGGGGATAAAAGGCGTGATGTTATGTATGTATTCACTCATACAGATGTTATTAACCGACTTCAAAAAATGGAAGAGGTTCTAATTTCAACCATATACAAGGTGTTGTTTTAAAGCCGCGTCATTTTCTAGGAGGTAACTCGGCTATCGATTCTGAGTCCGAATCAATAAAAAAAAAATTGTTCTTAAATATTTTCAATTTTTCTGTAAATTACGGAAATCCGTAAGCGCGAACTACACGCCGCCGTCTTGTAACTAGCTTTGTAACGCGGCTCAACATACACAAACTCAAACACGTAATTGATATTATTCATAATTCCATAAAACTCCAAAGGAAACATTGCTGTCGCCTATTCTGAAATATTATCGAACTTAAACGATTTATTATAGCTGTATTTTTAACTATTGGCCCGAAACTTTCTTTTACATTGAACCTTTATGACTTTTGTGACATGCCCCCGGGATATGCCACGGTTTCAAAACTACACCTTGTATAATATGTTTTTTTTTACGTACCTATTTATTATCATGATTTGATCTACATATCTCCGTAATATAATTCATCACAACTTCAGAACTTCACTTTGATAATTCTATCATGCGAAACTCATAAAATACAGTATCAAGTCTAACAATAAATCATTACTGAAAGAACTAAGTAATAAATAAGTCTAATTTAAAACTTATTTTCTTCTCTTTAGAATTCAAAATTGCAAAAATTTTATAGAATCGATACAAGATATGTACGGCTAACGTTTGATATTAAATTCTTTGTAGACGTCTCATATGTCTTGACTTTTGAGACTCGTAACTGAATATGGTTGCAACAAGGTTTCATGACCCTAGAACAGACAAGAAGAAGACGATATATGACCTATTAAATACTGTTATGTATTATTGAATTCACATATATTTATTTAAAATTCTCTACAAATTACATTTTTAAATACTACTTAAAAAATAATATTTAAAAACATAAAAAATAGCGAGGAGCCGACCAGTAGCGGGAGCATGGTCCAAGCTACCGGCGGTTTGGGCTCCAGACACAGAAACCTCCTCACGATACGTGCCGTTTCTAGGAGAACTGCCTTCTGTATCAGGCCCTTGATCCATCCACTGAATTATGTAATTATTGAATTAATTTTTATTCAGTTTAATTAATGACGGAGAAAAAGTTTGCTGTAAATAAGGTTACATATACGATTTAAAAATAATCATGTTTTTGTTTAAACTTGACTATCGATGACAACCAACAACAATGAAACCAGAGTATGAATTAATGTTAAAAAAAACATACAAAATCCCTTTTAAGACATTTAAAAACCATTGTAACTTTTACAACGTTTAAGGCACTTTCAAAATCAAAACTCAAACAAACACTTAAGTGTGGGAGAGCCATGCTTCGGCACGAATAGGCCGGCTCGACCGGAGTAATACCACGGTCTCACAGAAAACCGACATGAAGCAACGCTTGCGTTGTGTTTCGTCATGTGAGTAAGGTTACCGGAGGCCCAAATACCCAATTACCCTCCCCTTCCCCAATCTCCCTAATCCCTGAATCCCCAGCCATCCTCAAACTCCTAATCCCCAAAAGGCCGGTAACGCACTTGTAACGCCTCTGGTGTTCCAGGTGTCCATGAGCGACGCCGATTGCTTACCATCAGGTGATCCATCTGCTCGTTTACCAGCTTATGCAATAAAAAAAACACCCAATTTTCCAAAACAAGGAGAAGAGATGGAACTCAAAAATCTTACACACACATCTTCACGTCGGAAAACACATAAATCAATGGGAAAGCGCCGAGCTTGTATGACACTCGAATGTGAATAAAATATTGTATGAAACAGCGGCCATATTTCTTTGTACACACGGCTACCGATCAAGCTATACACAACCAGTTTATCATGATCTCACATTGAGTGATCTTTGCGCACATCCATGGGTCAGCTTAAACTGGTTTTGTATATATCGATGTGTAGTGTTCACATACAAGGTTTGTGTGTGACGAAAAATGATGGGAAATAAATAAAGACTGTATTGGTTCACGTATTATTTAGTTGTTGGGTTGATTGTGAGTTTAGATGAATGAAATCGGTGCTATAAGCCAAATGAAATGACAAAACTTGTCTACAAAGAGAGTAAAAATCTCCGCACTCATTTCCATACTTATATTGAGATTTGAGTAGTATCGATAGACAAGCGTCACATACTGCAACACTTTAGACGTCATGGGAGGTCACCGGCGATCGATATTAGTCGACGATTTCTCTTCAACAGTTTTCTATTGGCAATCGACTACTTAAATGACATTTGGCTAATAGCACACATACACATCAACAGCCTATAAGTGGCCATTGCTGACCAAAGGCATCTTCTCACAAGGTTTGAGCATTAATCACCACGCTTGCTCAATGCGGATTGGCGATTACAAAATTATAATCAGAAACTATAAGCCCAGGTTTCCTTCATCGTTTGTCAGTGGTATCTAAATAATCTTAGAAAGTACATTCAGCTTGGAAAATGTCACATTGGTACTTGTCGTTGGTAGGTTTCGAGCACGCACTCTCAATCATGAGAAGCGGGCGTCCTAAAACTCCAAGCCATCACGACTATAAATAGTGGTTAATAGCACTGTGCTACAATTGACAATAAGTTTTAGCAAGGACAACACCAAATGAAAGACATAGATTAGCCCCTTCCACGTCATAACTGACTTCCAAATATTAAACATATCCTCAACAAGAATATCTTCGCGGCACCAAAACATCTGACAGTCGACAGTGAGCCAGCCGCCGGGCATGTCTTCCTAATCTGTCATCTGTCAAGATAGGTAAAATGTTAGAAAGCCAACGCGTAACGTTCTTGGTTTTGAAGTAAGTTTATATAGACGTACCTACATAGCATACACAGTACATTTGTTGTTATTAGTTTTTAGTTTCAACCTCAATTAATGAGTAAGTAAATTAACTAAAAATCTCGGATTTCTCACGTGGAAATACTGAGATAAGCTCTACTAGTAATGCTCATGATGCATTCCGCAGCTCATGGGGAAGAGCTTTTGTGGCTCGAAACTACTAAGACTAGTTTCGAGCTACGGGCGGGTAAATAATGTAATAATGGTAAATATTGAGTAAATATTTACACCCGTAACCCGCGTAAAGTAACCCGTTGATTTAGAATGTCTCGCGATACACTTTATCTCCTAATGCATCATTGATCGTACTTATGTTATAAATCCTAAAGTTTGTATGTTATGTTACTCATTTGCGTCAAAGCTTCTGAAGTCACTGAACTAACAGATTGTCACAGTCTTCCTATAGAAGATAAAATAAATACTCGATGTACAGATGCAGTAATACAACTTCACTATAATTTAATAAATATCAACACCAACATACATTTGTGTGGCGTCATTATTATTACTCATAAGTACTGCTATAATAACATAATAAAAATAAGTTTTGTTAAGCCAGTAAGGCTTAATAATTAGTAATTCTTAACACTTCAGTAATTTTTAAATCTACCACTAACTAACAAACAGAGGGGACAAGGAGGTTTATGTTATAATATATAGAATCAAGGACTATTTGCCCCTACCCAAGGCTAGTACCGTTTTTACCATAAGATCACTCGGGGCCCGTTCCTAGGACCCCTCATCCTCAGGGAGCCCCGAAGGACCGTCCATTTCTACGACGGACACACATTCGGAGGTAGGTTCAATTCCCGCACCGAGCAAATCTTTGTGTGATCCACAAATTATTCTTTTGGGTCTGCATGCCATGTGCAGGTGAACTTGTATGTTTGTAAACGCACCTACGACACAAGAGAAAAGCCTAGTGTGGGGAAACATAAAAAAAAAACATTCCAAACGGGCTCCGAATTCTTGTGAGCCCAAGGTCCCCAGCGTAAGACGGCCCTGCCCAAGTCATCTTGCATGGTCAAAGTGCACAACTCAATTTATCTATTATATCCCTAGTCTCGTATCTTACAGTTAGTTCGGGTCGTTAAATTTTCAGGCTCTTGAGATGTGGACAACTGGTATAGATATACGCGAACATAAATTGATTTAATATGCTCCTCCAAGATGCTAGAGGAACTTCGTGAATGGAAGTTGAAGAGCTATGAAGATGAATTTATGTAGAAAACTAAATGGTTTCGTCTTTATTCAGAAAATAATTTCGAGACTGGAAACGTCAAACCTACGTACGTAACCACGAAGATTCGCTATGCAAAAGGGTGTTTCTTCAAAAACTTTAACTTTTATTTAACAAATCATTATCTTCCCGTGTAACAACGCGGGAAGCTTAACAAAGCATCGCAGTAACTTATTAGCATCTGTATTTTATTGCATTGGGTGAGAGCAGTGACATGGCTCAATTTTTTGAAACTAAACTTTGTATTTTAATCAGCAGAATTGTTAACTGTGGCTGAAGGATAATGACGCCGTTAATTTTTTGGTTTTTTTTTTAGCATCACCCAAAAACTGGTTATAATTGGGTAGTTTCCTGGGTCAAAATTAAATTATTTTGATTTTGCAGTCCAATTAAATATTGCAAAATAGTTATACTTTCATTCATTGATATGCCGAAATATTATTTAATTTTCGATTTATTCTAGCATTTTTTAGATATAAGTGTGTTATTTGACGCGAAAATATGATGACGTCATACCTATCTTATTTCGTACAAAATTCACAGAACGATATCTTTTTGACTTTTCGATAAAAGTATTGAATTTGACTAGTTGTCAACTACCGTATTCCTGACTCTCAAGCTATGATATTCCAAATATGAATTTAATACTCAAGCCTTCATGTAGATTGATACCTACAACCACACGATCAACATCATGTCTTTCGAATCATAAAAAAAAACTTCAACTTGTTTCCTACACGCACCAACAATGAAGACTGTGTACACGTAAACATTTGAGACGGCTCATAACCCTATTCTCACTGAATACCAAAATGTAACAGAAAATAAAGTAATATTTTATCATTACTAACCCCCGTTTACATATAACAAAGAACGTGATCTAATTTGAACCCGCTCCTGTCTGCCTTAGGCCTAATCTACGCAATGTCAGTACCGATAAACACTGACACACTATCTTCTATCCCTTTCCATCATAGTGTTTTGACATCACTTTGTCTCTGTCTTTTTGGGACGTGGTTCTCAAATGTTGGTATTTTGTTGCATGCTATTGGACTTTATTTTCAAGTTGTATGTGATGGTGTTTTGGTATATTTTAACATAACATAACATCACGTTTTTTTATCCTTGAAGGGGTAGGCAGAGGTATTTTTGGTATATTTTCTTTTAACAATAAGGCTTAAATACGCCTCCTTTTGTTATTAGAAAAAAACATGTATGTTGGTGTTTGTACCTAGAATTTCAGCTAAAAGATAGTAGTTTAGAAGATGTTCCCTAGATTATAAGACGAAAACTTTTCTTTAAACTGCATATTAATCTGATACATAATTGAATCCCTTTTTTAACACCTTGAACGCCATGGGAGACAAGGTATGGGCCACGATAGCGTAAGATTTACCTTCAACAGTTTTCTGTCGGCAGTCGAAGGCTTAATATTTACATACGAAGTCGCGGAGAGCCTAACGGGTTACCAGGGCTCCGGCTCGACGTGCAGGAGAAGGAACGGGGTGGTTTTTAGTCAGTAAGAATCTGACACTCCCTCCCGCCTCACCCAGGCGGGAGCAGTCATTCGATGATTTTCCCCCCTTAAAAAAATATTTACATACGAAGTTATGTTTCATAAACAAATATTCATAAGGAACTATCACAAACTTTGAACACCACAATAATAGTTTACGCATATATCTTTTGTCCCAGGACACTTGGTTCCTTGCCTTCCTTCGGCTCTTCAAAGACGACCATAAATACGCCACGCCCACTAATTAGCCCATTCATCATTCAATTCGAGGAGAATTTTAATTTTTCACGACGTCAAACATTCTTAATTTTTATATTCTAACAAAATGGTTTCGTTATGGACTTTACAGATCGTTATTTACGATCCAATATCGGTTTTAATTGTTTGGGCGCGACTACCGAAAATTATGGGAGTTATGACGTCATTTGGTTGGCTATGAATTTTATGGTTAGCCATAAGTAAGTTTCTTTTTTGATAAAGTTTGGTCGTGATTTTTAACCGACTTCAAAAAAGGAGGTTCTCAGGTTGACCTGTATGTATGTATGTATGTACGCGATTTGCTCGCAATTAGCTGAACCGATTCAAATGCGGTTATCAGAAAAGTGTTTGTGAGACTTAGAAGAAGTTTAATATATTCATTAACCGACTTCAAAAAAGAGGGGGTTGTAGTCGGGTTTTTAAAAGTAGTTTATCAAAGATTGACTGCCTCTCGGTAAGGGATCTCGGGTTCGATTCTCGGGTCGGGCAAAGTATGACGGGGCTTTTTAAAAAAAACTCAATAGTAGCACGGCGTCTGGAATTGTGCCGGGTATATGGAAATAGGCTCACCCACCATTACATGGGACTCATAACATAAATTGTGAAAAGTGGGTGTTACATTGTACAGTGGAATTAAGTGTCGTAATGTACACCTCTGCCTACCCCTTTGGGGATAAAAGGCGTGATGTTATATTATGTTATGTTATCAAATATTTATGGATAATATGATTTAGTTTTGTTCACTGAAATGAGGTTGGAGTTTGGTAACATTTAATACTAGGTCAAAATACTAGTTTCTCGGGGTTGGCTTAAAGTAAGATGACTTGACATTAACAGATGAATGAGAAGAGAACAACTATAAAGCAAATTAATGACTTTTACGTAGAAAATGAATGAACCATAAAAATAGCAGTTAAATCCAATAAAACTACCAAATATCCGTATCAATCCCTAACACCATACCCTTAACAAGTATGAACCAATACCTCATAACTAATCCTACGTCATTATCACTGTAATTGAGCTGACAAAGGGGAAGCGTTGTGTGAAAATGTACATTAGCATTAAATATGCACTGAGAGACGTGTTAACAGCACTTAGAGTCTACATAACCCACAAACTTCAATGTGAACGAAATTTTAATGTAAGCCTAATATCACCCTTCATAAATATAAAGCAAACTATCAAAGTTTCTCTTCAGAAATTCAAAGGTTTATGTAATATTCAGTTTGGAATTAGATATTGTGTTGTGTTTAGTACCTAAGTGTTGGTTGTATTGCTTCAGGGTTCGTGCATGGTAGTCGTTTCTGGACAGCGCAATTGAAGGAGTTTGTTGATGGATTGAGATATTGTAAGTATGCTGTCTGACCAGAAAATGATACTCCCAAACTTGTTCAGTAGTCGCACTTACAATCCACATCCACTCGATGATCTAGGGACAGGCTAAGATTGTAGTGTTTCGCCACTTTTATTTTTTTATTTATACTTCGTACAAAAAACATGTACAGGTAGACTTAATGCCTAGGGCACTGTCTAACAGTCGACCCGTAGGTGGAGCGGAGATGAAAGTGGCAGGTGACTAAGTGAATATTAATAACTATGTATATATAGGTACTTACTTAGATAATTATACTTAGATAAATATAAAGTTATACATACAAATAATCACTTTTATTGATGTTGAACGTTTTCAATACCTACAGATGCATCATAATGCCAACCAAACAATACCTTGATTTATCCACATTATCAACATTACATAATGCGCTGTTGTCAGATTATCTAATTGTACAATACTGTACACGGTGTCTGCTGCCGCCATTATGTGGTTGATCTCCGACCGCAAGACACGCCGCACGGTCGCAACGTGAATGGGTCGCCTTAACAATGCCGTAAACAGGCTTAGACGACGGTACAATAAACCGTTGTAGGAGCTGCTCATAGTTTACGGAATCCAGGATATAACATAAGACTAAATGGGTATTAACCTGTGTTAATCACATATTGCTTCGTTGATTCATTGTTTGTAATTAATCTGGTTTGTAAAAACTTCTCGGTTAATGACTGATGTGCTGTTGCTATATGGTGACGTCAGAGTAGAATATATTTCGTCACTATTCCTGTTATTGACGTAGGTGACTTATGGACTTTCGGAGTAAGAGGACCTGGTGCCTCCTTCAAGTGCGAATGGTGGCCACCGGGAAGGTTTTAGTGAGTTAAAAATTCCACACTCCCTAGTCTTTTTTCCCAAAAAGCTAGGCGCCTTTGGAAGGTTTCTCCCCGTCAACAAAAAAAGATGACTTATGGACTACCGAGTAACTGGGTAGAAGTGACCTTAGCTGTCAAACTACGACGATTTCAAATCCCAGAGCGAAAGTGCTTAGTCCATCAGGACTTTTACGAAGTCATACTTTCGAAAAGAAGGTGTTAATTTACTTACCTTCGGAATAAGAAAAATGGATAATATAGTTTAGTTAAAAAAAATTGCATTATAAATGTCGTGGTGGTCCGGAGGTTTAAGATGCCCACTTCTCATGCATGAGGGCGCGGGTTCGAAACCTACCAACGGCAAGTACCAATGTGACTTTTTCCGAGTTATATGTACTTTCTAAGATTATTTAGACACCACTGACAAACAGTGAAGGAAAAACATCGTGAGGAAACCTGAACTTATAATTTCTAATTATAAGTTTGAAATCGCCAACCCGCATTGAGCAAGCGTGGTGATTAATGCTCTAACCTTCTCCGTGTGAGAAGAGGCTTTGCTCAGCAGTGGGCATTTATAGGCTGTTGATGATGATGAGGATGATGATGAAAAAAAAATTGCACATACACATGACACCCAGACCCGAAACAACAATTTTTGGATCACACAAAGAGTTGTTTCGTGCGGGAATCGAGCCGGCTATACGCAGCGCCGCAGCCGGTTGCCCAGCCACCACGCCAATCGTGGAGTCATATATCAATTTTTCCATATTATTATGTCTCTAGATACAAAATATTTTCTGGTACCTAATCAATATTGACATAAATTTCTACGACACAGCTATGTACCGCACATGAAGTGAAGTAAATCGCTATTATATACTCGTAAACCAAAATAGGATTAGGCAAGTTCCAAACGACTCGATTCCTATAAATTTGTAGTCAACTCGTAATTCACTGAGTGTTAAGTAAGTTAAATAAGTGTTTTAGTGCCCTTAGGTTTGTATTTGACATTGATGTGCTAAGGTTTATTTGAAGCGTGGATGCGGTAAAATATACTAATGGATGTTTCTGGATTACTGGTTACTTGGCTCATGTGAAATTGGTATCTGCACGTTTATTTTTGTTGTGTTTTGTAGTGTAAAGAGGTAGGGTAACTAATAACAAAATACAATTATATAAAAATACTATGAGTCTGCTAAATTTTTAAAGTTTTTCAACAGATAAAATTTAACCTTAAGCTGTAAAAGTTGAATATGTATCCGCAAAATTACAACCTTTGTTGATTTCAATCAATCAATTTAAGCAAATCAATACAATTTAAACTGTCAAACACCGCGCGGTCACCAGTGACCGCAATTATTGTTCTTTAATTGCGTCTATAATGACGGTACTCAACGAGTTAAAAACGATTCCTTATTCAAAAGTACCACATCCACCTAAACCGAACTCGCAGTCATCCTAATACTGACTTTGATTAATAGTGGAACATAAGACGAGGGTCGTTCAGAAGACAGCTATATTGCGACAACTCTTTGTCCCGGCGCCTTACAGTCTATTTTAATGGCTCTCATTAATGTATGGCACTGCAGTAAGTGGGGTACATCAAGTACCTCCTCCGACTTAGAGATTGATTCTTATCTTCTTTGTTCAATGTATCTTGCATCTTGTTTTCTGTTTGAGTGACTTCCATATTGATATTTCTCAGATCACGTCAGCACTCGCTTTATTACCTGCGGCGTTGGCCACCTGGACTTAGTTTATTTATTTAAGTTTTATACAATTGCTTAAGGAGGACTAATGCTAACAGCATTCTCTGCTAGTTATCTTTTGGGTGGTGCAGAAATGTACGTGGTAGATGGTTTATATTATGTTCTTCTTCGTAAACCCAACTACGCTTAATATGGATACAAAATTACATCATCACCATCTTTGTGTTGCAATAATACGGTGACTAAATTTCAAATTGTGTTGCTCGTTGCATGTATATTGGAAAATCTATTAGAATTGTCCAAGGGCGGTGCTGATGACTTACCATCAGGTGATCTGTCTGCTCGTTTGCCCCTATTTCATAAAAAAATAAATGTCACAACTATCGCTTGTAACTTGACTGATGGTTTCAAAAAATCAATAAGAAAATATCAAAAAACCTTTTTTAAAAGGTTTCCAAGGTACCTATGTCACTCCGTAAGATATCAAGCATATATTTGGGATTATGAACTAAGACCTACCTAAAAACGTTAAATGTTTAAAGAATTTTTCACCAGATTTCTTAAATTCAACCTAATTGAAACACTCAATTTCAATAAATCACTTCACGCGTCCTGATATCTTCTACTTACAGCCGTCATGGCTGTCTCTCCTTAATTTCACACCGACCGGTCTCCAAATGAAAACGTTCTAACAAGAATATTAGACAGAAAAATTAAAATTCTCCTGTAGCGAACTGAAGACGCGATTTTTATTAAAGCAAAAAATGCCGAAAAGCGCGCCGTGGAAGGCTACATCGCCCTGCGGGAGGCTTTTATAAGGCGAGCGATAAATCAAGGACGGGGAAATATTTAAAAGCTTGCCGCACCAAGATTCTCTGGTCACTTCCACTTAAAGCCTAGAGGTTTGACTCGGATGCATTTTCGTAGCACTAAGGACTCAGCTTTATGGCTCAACTGCTAAACGAATTCCATAACTGTGTATGTGTTTTATTTTCATAATTTCATTGTAAGGCAAAGGAGTCACGGCGCGATTTTATCCCCCGCCCGCCCGCACGGTGGCGGAATGGAAGCGTCCTTAGCCTTAGACATGCATAGGATGATGACGTCATGGGTTATTTCTCCACGTCACCGAATCATATTCTGCTAGGTACTTGTTGATAAAGGCTCCAATGACTCTCATAATTAAAAGACTACAAACTTCGAAACATCTTATTGGTTCAATAATTGGGATGATGACAGGGTACGAAAATTAAAAATATAATTAGTCCGCAAGTAAAGGAATGAAAAAATATTAGACACGTATTTTTTTATTTTGTCGTATAATAAAACAATACTTAGATAAAACGAATCACAGTTTACGAGTGGGGGCTAAATCGTTATTAATTCTACGTATAAAATGTACATAGAAGTGACGTCACGCGACATTTCAAACCATTATATCGTCGAAAGTATTCGTTTCTGTGAGAAAATAAAAAATACGTGTCTAATGATTTAAAATAATCTACCAAACGGACATTAAAATAAATTTTAGGCATCTACCCTATTCTAATGATATTGCAATAATTTTTGACTGTACGTTACTTACTTTGCAATCTATTTATTTTTAATTCACTTTTGTTACAGACAACAACTAGCCAAAAGCTTAAAGTGGAACCCACCATATCTGGTGGGCGGCACGGTGTGGCAGGAACATGGCTCGTTTCCGGCTCCATGAAATACATCTTCACGGTATTCATACATCCAACTAACGGTGTATAGCCCAAATATGTTGCGGAAAAAATGGATGGCAGCAACACCCCAGATTTAGGGATTGGGATTAGGTGGGATGGAATTTAGAAACACTTCTAAGAATTAGAGTCACGCCATAGTTATAATGATGAGGAAAACAGTTACACTGTAGAGATTCGGATAGGCTACGGGTATTTGGTGGATTTGTTGAGTCTACATTTCTATTTTATTATTGTTTTGTCGGATTTTTATAACTTGATTTTGTAGTATAGGATCAGTGGTGTGACCTATGTTAACAATGGTTGGACACAAGGAGTAGATGATAGAGCTTTTTACAGGTCAGAGACCGTATGCATTTAAAATGACAAAAAGGTTTTACTTTTTTAATTTCTTCTAGGTCAATATCGGCCACATGTCTTCAATATTTGAAATTTTGACTAAATATAATACGTGACAATCTTTTACATTACTGTTAGTTTATTGTTAATTATAACATAATATAAAATCACGTTTTTTATAGGGGTAGCTAGAGGTGCACATTACGCGTAACACCCACTTTTCACTATTTCATGTTATGAGTCCCATGTAATAGGGGGTGAGCCTATTGCCATCCACCGGGCACATTTTCAGCCTCCGTGCTTCCACTGAGATTTTTTTAGACCCAGTAATACTTTGCCCGACCCGGGAATTGAACCCAAGACCCCTTGCTCAGCGACCACTCGGTCAACGAGGCAGCAAAATTTTAATAATAACTCAGGTAATAATAGGTACCTACATGAAAAAGTTATTGAAAGGATCTGTAGTCTAGCAACCATATAACATAACATAAAAATAAAATAACATCACGCCTTTTATCCCCGAAGGGGTAGGTAGAGGTGCACATTATACCACTGTACAATGTAACACCCACTTTTCACTATTTCATGTTATGAGTCCCATGTATGTAATAGGGGGTGAGCCTATTGCCATATACTGGGCACATTTTCAGACTCCGTGCTTCCAGTGAGAATGTTTTTAAACCCAGTAATACTTTGCCCGACGACCACTCGGCCAACGAGGCAGCAAAATGTTAAAAATAACTCAGGTAATAATAGGTACCTAAATGAAAAAGTTATTGAAAGGATCAGCTGTAGTCTAGCAACCATATAAATTAATGAATAACATTTCAGGTTTGTACGGACCGATTAAATGATTAAATTAATCAACGTAAACCCTGAATACTATCCATCTATCCGATATAATGAATCCGTTGAACGTTAATTGTGGGAGTGGTTCCCGAAACAACTTGCAACTCGGATGTTGTTGACAACTTGTACCAACTTGTATAAACTTGTACTAGCGATTGCGATACCAACTCAGTTACAAAATGCGATCTCTGTTCATCGTGAGATAGTTTCTGTGAGACGAATTTTCCACTTCACTTAATGTTACGTCATTTTAAATTGTTTGTCTGATGGAGATCTACTTACATTAATTCGACAATTATTTATTTTACATTTAAAAGATTTTTTTACAAGAGTTAAAAATGACATGGTTTCACCTACTTTTACTTCACACGTATTGTTCAGTTCAATATCAGTCACACTACTGAATAACCTGACACTGTCCCTGGTGTCAAGGGACTTAAAAAATTGTCATGTTTATGAACATGTTCCTCAAATCTCAAAATTGCCAAATAACATTTATAAATAAATATTTAAGTGTGGGACAGCCATGCTTCGGCACGAATGGGCCGGCTCGACCGGAGTGATACCACGGCCTTACAGAAACCGACGTGAAGCAACGGTTGCGTTGTGTTTCGTCGTGTGAGTGAATTAAAAGTGTTATCGAAGGCCCAATTACCCCATACCCCAGTCTTCCCAATCCCCGAATACTCCACAATCCTCAAATTCGTAATTCCCAAAAGGCCGGTAACGCAATTGTAACGCCTCTGGTGTTCCAGGTGTCCATGGGCGACGCCGATTGCTTACTATCAGGTGATCCGTATGCTCGTTTACCGGCTTATGCCATAAAAAAAATCAAAATTGCCAATTAACAAACCTATCCGGTTTGATAATTGATTAAGTTAAATTTGGCTCAGCAATGCATATGAATTACCCCTAGTTTTTTGAAGATAATTTGTACAAAATTATCGTCTTTGTGAGGATTGTATATAAATTTCGTACCAGCATGTCTGAGCATGAAAATAACCTATCAATCAAAAATTACAGTCAATCATATAGTAAGGCCCTCTAACGATGCAACCACAACAATCATACTTCTATCTCCTTCTCATATTTCTATCATATTTGCACTCGAGTGTTTCCATTTTCGTGTAACACCAATTTTCCCCCAAAACCAATAAAAAGACAAAACTATAGAGGTAGAGATGCGCATAATATTTCCTCGCATCTCGAGTATTTTTGTATAAAAATCTCGAAGACGAAAATAAGATTCTGAACGTATCTTCACAGATTTGCTGTTCATGAATACCAATCGCAAACTGTACATACCATGATAACGTTGGGTTGGAAAAACAAAAGACATTCATGTCAAATCGAAATATTCCGAGAGGGTTTACTTGAAGACAGGGTTCTATAACAATATTTTGATAAAGTAATAAATACAATGGGTCTATTGGCATAGGTAGAATGTTTATAGAGTAGTTGTGTTTATAATTGTCGATCTTAAACGTATAGTAAAACGTTCCCCCTTAAAATGTGCGGTCGCTATACTTTCTACTACAAATTGTGCACCTGCGTATAATTTAATTTTAATATGTATGAGTATTGTATTTCTCTGCTAAACCCACTGATTTAATTGTGAACTTTGCACTTAACATTCCATTTTTTCTTACATCATAGTTTGACCAACGAGCTACACCGCAGTGTACCCTACAACCTGACTCGGTTCAATCATTCATAGACTTAGATGTCAATGACACAAACGTCCATGAATAAAGTTCATTCAAAAAGCTTTAGACACTAAACACTGAGACCTTCACTTTGTCCCAGTTCTACTATTCAAAACACGAGCTCGTCTAGTCTAGAAACAAAAGGGAAGCAGATATTTGGCAATCAAAAAATACACGAACATCTCTAAAACATCTCTTAAACGAATTATATCGAACGACAATCCTGCGAACACGACTCTTTTACACACGTAACTGTGTTTGCTACATCAAAATTTACAACTTACAACAATAACCAAGAAACTATCGTATCACAAAACTGTAAAGTCGAAAATCCGTTAACACACCCCCAAACTTCACATATCAAACCATCAAACAAAATAAAACTCTATATCAAAACAGATAAAACTTAAAATAGGTTGCGAATAACAATGTTGCACTACCACCAATTCGATCAATTCGTTCAGCGATTCCATTCGAATTACTCCTTTGATTCGATTTTGGTACAACCGCGGGCTTAACGGGAACGTTTTTTGGTTTTTAATTAATAATAGACACAGAGCCGGTGAGCACTTTTGTTAGTGACAGTACATAGTACAGACACAACCAGTGTTGTTTGCAAAAAGTTGTGGAGCTTAGGGCTGTCGATTTGAATAAAATATACTCGTGTGCCATTCGCCCGATGGTGTTGTTTGGTTAGAAATGGCGAATAGGTACAAATGAGATACGACCTTCAAACCTTCAAGAAAAGAGCGTACTCCTTTTTAAAAAGCCGGCAACGCACCTGTGACTCTTCTGGTGTTGCGGGTGTCTATGGGCGGCGCTGATCGCTTACCATCAGCTGATCCGTCTGCTCGTTTGCCTCCTATTCCATAAAAAAAATAAAAAAAAATAAAATTGTATTTTCTTGCCGATACCTTAAGAACATTAATATAATACCTACTTAGGTAATTTTGTTTAAAATATAAAAAATCGATATCCTGTCAATATTTATACCAAATTTGCTGATTCATCGACATTATACATTTGCGATATTTTTGCGGATGAATAAAAAAGTCACGGTGTGGTAACCCTTGTTGGAGATACGTTGCTTTTATACGTCATAAAAGCAGTTAACTTGATTTTGTTCTGCTGTCCACTGTTTCACGTTGATTGATAGACACCATTCATTAATTCCCTGTATGAAATCGAGACGTGGTTAATTGATTTTTTTGTACATTCGTAATCAGAATTACTCTTGTAGATACTTACTAAGATTAATTTGATTTAATTATTTGTCACTGTTAACATAACATAACATAACATCACGCCTTTTATCCCCGAAGGGGTAGGCAGAGGCGCACATCATGCCACTGTACAATGTAACACCCAATTTTTCACTATTTATGGTACGAGTCCCATCATGTAATAGGGGTGAGCCTATTGCCATACCGGGCACAATTCCAAACTCCATGCTTCTACTAAGAATTTTTTAAAAACCTAGTGTTACTTTGCCCGACCCAGGAATCGAACCCGAGATCCCTTGCCCGGCAGTAGCATTTGCTACTACTCGGCCAACGAGGCAATCATTTGGCATTTGTCACTGTTGTAAAAATATTATGTGGCATTATACTAAAACATAAAAGAACTCAAAAACCTTTAATTTCGTCTTGATTAATCTTACCTTATTGCCAACACGCATAAAGCACTACAATTAATATACCAAAGCTTCAAAAATCAAACGGAATAATCGAATAAGGAAAACAATCGATTCATTAAACGAAATAAATGAAAATTCAATAATCGTCATACGTAAGCACCCCTGTATACATCTTCAGTACCTCAAACGGATTGCTTAAACGATGTTCAGTTGCAATCAGGCATTGCACTGGTAATCCAATGGCCAACCGCCCGTAACCACCGTAAGCATATTTCCAATCAAACCCAACAGAAACCTACATACACATTCACGATTCTTAATAAAATGCGTTGGTAAATTTCAATCTCCTAATATTTTAACCTAAGTCCCCATAAACCAACAGAGAAGTTAAGACTTTATGTAAAAGATGGAAGGTTGATTTAAGCTTCGCTGGTATTCTGGTTTTGGTCATAAACATGCGTGAAGGGTAATATCGAATACCGTCTACTAGGGAACACAGACGTATAAATAAAGTTGCACAATAAACTTGAGCTAAATCAAGGAGCATTGTTGAAGGGGGCCTTGTTAGCCGGCCGCACGAGACTGCTGATTTTTTATTTGATATCTCAATAAGCCCCGCGTTTGAGGGTTACAAACCAGTTCAAACCGCCTCACGAATATTTTTTCTAAGGATTTTATTTTTTTTAAGGTTAACCCGTTCGATTGTCGACTGTTTGATTTATAAATTTATTTTAGAGCTCTGTTTGGTTAGGCCACGTTATAAAGTTTATGGTGGAATACATTTTTAAATGCTCCCCACAAAGTTTTGTGTGTGTCAGGCAAATTTATCTGTTCACAGCTTGTGAACAATTTTTTTAAACACATAAACTTCGTGCATTACCCGCGTGCCACCTTGCTTTTATGTGAAAAAGTTTTTGAAATACGCACTATGAAAATAAAATCTTAGTAAGT
Source organism: Spodoptera picta (assembly GCA_038387885.1). NCBI lineage: Eukaryota > Metazoa > Arthropoda > Insecta > Lepidoptera > Noctuidae > Spodoptera > Spodoptera picta. The sequence continues at coordinate 498,396 of JAZHFQ010000168.1, read as the reverse complement.
ATTGGATTATATTTTTGGAGAAGCTATTGACTTAGTTCTACAATAACATTTTTAAAGAGGTTCTCATTATACAGTTTGTAAAAAAATGACAATAACTTTATAACAACATCACATATGTATTAAAATTCCTACGAAGATTTTGGGTTTTAAAACTTTCGCCGTACATCGATAATCGAGAAGTATCGAGTAAATAAGCGCAATAGATATGGAAGTCACGTGCCGCCGCAGTCCTTTGCAGTGCAACCGAGTGCGCCCAAACCGCGGAGGTGACAATGCTATTGTTCATGATCTATGAAGGTTTTATGTTTTAAGGTCTAATAGAATTTTAAATAAAATGTTGATTTTAAACATGACTGACAGAATAGGGTAGATGCCTAATTTTTATTTTAATGTCCGTTTGGTAGATATTTTTTTTAAATCATTAGACACGTTGTTCGAGTTGTTCATCGAACACCGTATTCAGCAATATCGGCGTAACTCGCCGTTCTAAGTGAATATGTATTATTATATATTCAGTGCACTTTCGTCTACCGTGACAACCGGGTGCATTCAAACATTTTAAACATTTCATCCTAGATTAGTTAACATTAAGAACATTTGTGGGAAATAATAATAAACAGTGTGATTCACATAAACATTAATTTTTCTCCCTAAACAACAAACACCGACAGCTAACTACGTAATCCTACATATTTTTGGTCCTTCGAGCCGGATTTGACCACGCGTCGCGTAATTTCGAATATTCTGTGTCCGCGGTCTGAACTATCCGAACAATCTTAAAGTGGGTGCGTCGTGGAGCTATCGGAGCCAACATAATATTGTGCATAATTTGGACAACGGTATGCATGCATTGGTGTTTTCCTAGACCTCGCAAAAGCCTTTGACACCGTGTCAATTCCAATCCTACTGCGACGACTGGAAAGCATCGGTGTCAGAGGCATTGCCCTTGATTGGTTCCAGAGTTATCTCACTGGAAGACAGCAATGTTTAAAAATTGATTCCTGGGTTAGTTCCTCCAGGGGACTGTCCTTTGGGGTACCTCAGGGCAGTGTTCTTGGTCCTACGTTATTTTTAATATATTTAAATGATCTTGCGTCGTTCTCATTGCAAAATGCTGAGATTATTTGCTATGCCGATGATACCGCAATCGTGTTCCATGAAGCAGATTGGAGTGAATGTTTTAGAAGTGTGGAATACGGAATGACGAAAGTCTTTGGGTGGCTATCTGACAATTTATTAACGTTAAACACTGCAAAAACGAAATACGTATGTTTTCATAAAACCTCAGTTTCATCCCCGTTGGTCACATCTGATATCAAGATTCATGAGAGTACTTGCAATAAGCCACCTAATGCTAGTTCCTGTAATTGTAACTTCATACAACGAATTCATACCATAAAATATCTAGGAGTCAATATTGACGAAAAACTTACATTCAGTGATCACACAGCAGCTTTATCAGCTAGGGTTAGAAAGATAATATATGTTATGAAACAAATAAGAGACGTAGCAAACCCAGATCTAGCTAAATATATTTACATCTCTCTTTGCCAATCGATTCTAACGTATTGTATCAGTACTTGGGGGGGCGTAGCTGCGTCACATTTAATCTCATTGGAGAGAGCTCAGCGGTCCGTGATAAAGGTTATGCTAAAGAAGCCCATAAGGTATTCCACAGCACATATTTACAATGAGACGAACTTGCTAAGTATTCGCCGCCTTTACATAAAAGCTGCAGTCTGTCGTCTGTCTTACACATAAACAAATATTAAAATCTGAATTTTACAATCAAATGCTGACTAATCGAATATTTAGAATCCCGGTACCCACAGTCAATACTTCCTTTGCACAAAGATTTGCTAATTTTCTATTTCCTTATTTATACAACAAAATCTGTAAAAATTGTAAATCTAAAGAAGATACGGTGCACGTAATGCACACAAAAGTTGCAAAGTATTTAAATAATTTAACATACAACGAAGTAGAACAGCTATTAAAACCCATACAGTAAGATGCTGAAAATACTCTTGCGCATAACACATACACCCTCACTCACCCTTACACACTCACACACTCACACACATACCCTTCATACATTAATTGTCTTTTGGTTATATTTTACTTAATTTTTTTTTTTGTATTAGTATTTTGATCGCATTAGTCCTAAGGAAATCGTATTGTTGATAGCCGCGATACAGGCTTTGCCTAGTGCGGCTGTCATTGAAAATTTTTACTGTAAACACTGGAATGCCTAATAAAGATTTATTTATTATTATTTTATTATTTATTATTAACAGAAAAGCAGAACAGCGGAGCAGTAGAAAGGGCTGAGTACCTACCAACAGTAGCAGAAAATTATAAAGAGTTTATGAAAGAGTATGCTGTGTTAAACCACATGCCGCCGGAGCAAGAAAATATTAACGTAACACTTGAATGTTTCTTGCCTCATCATGCCGTAAAGTTGATAACGTCAGCCTCGGGCATTTTTAACCGCTCTCAAGAGGATGGCAGCCCGAAGGGGAACACCGCATAACTTGTACAGTGACCAAGGAACCAATAGGCTGCTGCAAGAAGAGTACAACCAAATACAGCAGGTTTTCCATGATAACTGCTTGACGGAAATCGCGGAAATGAATATACAATGGCATTTCAACGCTCCGTCGTGGCCAAACGCGGGAGGACTATGGGAAAGAGCTGTCCGTAGCCTAAAGTTCCATTTAAAAAGAGTAGTCAGAGAACAAAAATTGACATTCGAAGAATTCACCACGGTACTAACACAGCTGGAAGCGTGTCTGAACTCGAGACCATTGTGTTCACTGGCAGAAAACATAGAGGACCTTGATTACCTGTCACCATCACATTTTTTAACAGGAAGAGCTGATTTAACAGTTATTGAAACGAAGGAGGATGCTAGAACAAGATGGCATTTAACATTTTTAAACAGATCTGGCACAAATGGAAGCTGGAGTATCTTAGCCAATTGACAGCAAGAGAGAAGTGGACTAAACCTCAAGAAAACTTAAATATAGGCAACATGGTGGTCGTGCATGAAGATAACATTCCAGCTGGAAAGTGGATTATGGGCAGGGTAATAGACTTGCACCCCGGAAAAGACGGTTATGTTAGAGTGGTGTCATTGAAAACAAAAAATGGCATCATAAAGAGACCTGTAGTTAAACTTTCGTTATTACCGGTCGAAAGCGTATCACCTTGCAAACAAGTGACTAATACTGACGAATCAGCGGAACACAAATCAGCTGGAACTCAGAATAAAAATAAACAACGAAAGGCGACGATCGGCACGATATCGTATATCGCCTTGGCATTGACCTATTTTATGTCACTATGCAGTGTTGTAAACTGCAGATACAACATTACGGCTTTAAATGACAATCAATCCTTTTACTTCGACCCAATTTCAAAAATAAATCTGGTGAAAGATACTTGGACCCTAGTCGTATTCTACAACATGTCTCCGTATTGGGAAGGTATGAAAGCTTTCGAGAAAGCAACAACATACTTAGAAAAAACATGCAAATAAACAGGCAGCGAACAGTGTAACATGATACTCCCTCAGCTGGTTCATGATGAGTGTAATGAACTAAAACACTACAATGGACTTTTGATGACACAACACGACACTGAACACTCCAGACAGCGTCGGGGACTAATTAATGCAGTCGGCAATATTGCGAACTCCTTATTCGGCGTACTAGACCAGCAATTCGCGGAAAAGTATACCCGAGATATCAACTTGATACAACAAAATGAGAAACACTTAAACGAACTTTGGAAAAATCAGACATCAATTGTCGAATCGGAGTACAATTTACTGAAAAGAACCGAAGAAATTATGTCTAAACAACATAAAATAATCAACAAACATCTGATTACTCTGGAAAACGTCTCCAACAAGCTGCAAATGGAGATAAATAACATATCATTATTACAGGAATTTACCATGACAGCCCTAACAGCCAGTAATCTATTGCATAATTTGAGAAGAAATCAAGACACCCTACTTGATATGCTTACCAATGTTCATAATGGACAGATTAACATTCAACTGCTGACTCCTGAACAGCTCCAAAGAGAACTCAACATAATATCGCGACATTTATCCGACGACCTAACTTTACCTATTGAAGCGCGCGAAATTCGAAAGCTTTATGCACTGATTCACATAAAAGCAAGAATAACTGAGAAATATTTCCTCTTTCAAATAACATTCCCACTTATCAGTCGAGACCGCTATAAGTTGTACAAAGTGCAATATATACCACATCAAATTAACAATAGCATGATAGAACTCATTCCGTCTTCCGAATACATCGCTAGGGATTTGAAAGGAGACGCATATCTAACAATGACGTCAGCAGAGTTAGCACAATGTAAAGAACAAGATGATCTGTTCTTGTGAAATTGGAAAAAGCCAATTTATCATCTTAGCAACGAAAACAACTTTTGTGACCGCGATCGTGTCACAAAGGAGTGCAAGTTACGAAGATCAACATGTGAAAATAGATGGACTCCACTGGCAAACCCATCACTTTTTATGTACCATTGTTGCAACAATTACGAAGTAAAGATAATCTGCGAGGAACAAATAAACAAAATAACCCTGGGGTATTTTATTTAGAACCAGGATGTCTACTTAAAGGCCAGGATTTTACTCTAAACGTCCAGAGACCCAAGAAAAACATGATCGATATGAGTCCTGACATTTTGATACCAGCGATGGATCAGTTAAACTTCATAGTCAACAACAAACACCGACAGCTAACTACGTAATCCTACACACGTATTTTTTATTTTCTTACAGAAACGAATACTTTCGACGATATATTGATTTGAAATGTCGCGTGACTTCACTTCTATACACATTTTATACGTAGAAATGACGTGTTCCTAAACTTTGATTCATTTAATCTAAGTATAGTTTTATTATACGACAAAATAAAAAATACGTGTCTAATATTTTTTAATTGCCGAACTTACGGACGAATTTTTAATTTTCATACCCTGTCATCAACCCAATTGTAAAATAATATGACTCATATTTTATGATAACAATACTTGATATTCACTGCTGTACTGTGGGCCTCCTCTAAATAAGAGGGCTTTGTTTGACATAATCTCCCCGTTTGGCAAGTGGATTGAAAATAGCAGTTTGAAAACCTTAAGTTTTTAAAAAGCACTGCACTTTGATCCCTGATAAATGTATACTCCCATAGCCTGCTCATAAATGACCTTGAGAAGAATAGGAACTAACTCCTGATTCCCATCGATAAGCTAAACTACATCATGCCTTTGTCCCCGAGGTGCACATTATACCACTGTACAATGTAACACCCACGTTTGACTATTTATTTTATGAGCCCCATGTAATAGGGGGTGAGCCTATTGCCATATACCGGGCACAATTCCAGGCTCCGTGCTACTACTGAGAGTATTAGAAAACTCAGAAATACTTTGCCTGACCCGGGGATCGAAACCGAGACCCCCCCTTGCCCGGCAGTCGCAGTTACAACCACTTGGCCTACAAGGCAAACTAAAATAAAAAAAAACAATTTAATGGTTTTTATACCGCATCCACGCCACCTCGCTCCTTACTCAAAGCGCACGGGCGCATCCCATTGCGAATAGATTCAGGACATACCGCCGGTGTAGTACCAACTGTTAGATAAAAATAGTGTCGTGGCAAGGTGTGCTACACCACACATCTTGGGCTACGTGAGTTGCTTACCTTATGTTGGTAAGCCTTGCTTATTCTGCCTTGTCTATTGAAGCAGTTGGTGGTACTTTGGTACATTTTTTGAATCTTTTATTGTTGTTTCCTTACAAAATTACTTATTAAGACTCATTTTCATTACACAGACCGAAAGTGCTGTTATTATTATACCTCTATCATCATTACATAGTATAAAACAAAGTCGCTATCCGCCCTCTGTCTGACCCTATATATGCTTAGTTCTTTAAAATAACGCAACAGATTTTGATGTAGGTTTTTTTAATAAATAGAGTGATTCTTAAGCAAGGTTTATACTATAATGTATAATACATGCATAATATACTAGAGAAACACTGATAAATTTAGAGATTTCAAATATTGGAAACGCTTGTTGAACCATTGAGATAGACCAAAATAATGTACTACAGTAGTGTCCACATTATTTGTCTTATAACAAGAAAGCTGTGAACGTTGTGTTTCAGGACATTCCGAAGTAGGTATATTTACATAAGCATTGCACCCGTGCGAAGCCGGGGCGGGTCGCTAGTTGAATATAAATGAAAAATACAACACAATAATACAACATAAGATCATTCCTTTTTCTCCCAATAGGGTTAGGCACAAATAGATAAATAAGAGATACACATTTATTTGACTGCACGGTTGGTGCGGTGGCTGGGCAACCGGCTGCCACGCAACGTGTCGCGGGTTCGATTCCCGCACGGAACAACACTTTGTGTGATCCACAAATTGTTGTTTTGGGTCTGGGTGTCATTGTGTATGTGAACTTGTATGTTTGTAAACGCACCCACGACACAGGAGATAATCCTAGTGTGGGGCAACGATTAAAAAAAAAAATTATTATATAAAAGGTGTTTGAGACGTAAACCATGCCCAGTGACTCCCGCATGTAGCAGCTTCTATTGACCTTAAAGTGGTCAGCCCACAAAGTCTACAATCCATCTGTCTTGTTGACCTATACCTACGTTAGATACTTGAGTTTAATGTACTTGACTATTAATTCGACTTTCTTGAACTACGTACCTATTAATCTTTTATTTTCACAATTCACAAAAGAAAGTAACTTACGATTTTCATGTGAATTTATTTTATTCAAAGTTAAATTTATGTTTTCGCATATAGAGGTATGTAACTATTACTAAATCACGTACGTACTCATGCGACGACCTTACAATGTCATGGCACAAACACTAGTAATTTATGTATCTCTAAGACTACAAATAATATTATAACATTAATAATATTATTACATTTTTTTAAGGGGGAAAATCATCGATAGACTAGGGGGTGTCAGTCTCTTACTGACTAAAAACCACCCTGTTCCTTCTCCTGCACTTCAAACCGGAGCCCCGGCAACCCGCTAAGTCTTCCGCGGCTCCGTATCGGCATCAGCCGTATTGGGCCCCATCCGTTGTGTTCTGATGGCTCTTTGAGGAGCGCGCGGAACGCGACGCGCCGTACGCCGAAGATTGTTCAAATTTCATAATTCCTAAGGAAAAAGGTTTTAATCTTCTTTTTTCTAAGGAATAAGAAAGATCTTCATCAACAATCCGTCACATCTACTGCTGACTTATGAGCCTTTTCTACAATAATGTAGACGAGTGATTGCCATAAGCGAGCCATGCTTCGTCCCGAATGGGCCGACTCATCCAGAGTGATACGACGACCTCGCAGAAAACCGACGTGAAGCAACACTTGCGTTGTGTTTCGTCGTGTGAGTGAGGTCATCGGAGGCCCAATAATTGGCCCCTATCTTCCCATTCCCAATCCTCGAATTCCTTATCCCCAAAAGGCTGGTAACGCACTGGTGTTTCAGGTGTCCATTGGCTCCACCGATTGCTTACTATCGGATGATCCATCTGGCTTATCCCATAACAAAATTTTCACGCTAGAGGGAAAGTACGGGTAGTGGCATTCTTTTGTATTAAAAGAAAATGTTGCCCCACACTACGATTTTCTCCAGTATCGTGGATAAGTTTACAAACATACAAGTTCACATATACAATAATTATGACACCCAGATCCGGAACAACAATCTATGGATCACACAAAGAGTTGTTCCATGCGGACATCGAACTCCTACCACGTTGCGTCGCGCCAACCGTGCAGTCAAATATGCTCCCTTCGCCAACCAATTTCCAAAATCCAACTTATACTAAACCAAACTGGTCAAAAACCACACCCAACAGATCAAAACACAAACCAAAAACTTTACCATCCACCAACAGTGTAAGTACATAACAATATTAGTATATCGTATGACAAAAACCAACCCTTCAAGCGCATTTGCGATCAAGATAAACTCACACACACAACTGTCATAGAAGTTGAACGCACAGATTAAACCCGTGTCATGAGCGGTATCATAAATCAAAAGCAACTCGGGCACGAATTATTTAAATGCTATAATGAGTCACGAGAAAAGTTAAGGGAAGCACCCGGTATTTATCACCGTGGACACGGGCTGGTAGGGTTAATAAATGCCGGTTGCGCACCGCCATTTTGTTTTTATCAGCGTTCGAAATTGGAATTATGGATGGTTATTCGTCTGTCTATGCGGAGTTTTAATTTGAATGAGCTATTGGCTTGTTTGTGTGGTCTAGTATAGAGTTTTATATTGTTGTTAAAGTTTTTGTAATCAATTTTAAGATTTTTACATAATTTCAGTAATACTAATTTAGTTCTAACTCAGAAATTTCTGAAAAACATACATTTATCGTATTTATTTAATGAAAAATTTATATTTTATTTATAATTATAGTATTTTTCGGTTAGATCGCTATGAACATAAATTCTTAATACAAAAATAAAAAGGTAACGAATACCGAACATTTTCCATTAATTGGACGCAAGCATTTTAATTCCCTCATTGAAAAATAATTCTCAGAAAAACGTACCTACAGAAAGGTAAAGCATAAATTGCAACAATTTTCTAACGTAATATATCATTTTACCAATTATTCTAAGGGTATCTGTATAATTAAAGCCACAATTATCAGGAATTATTGTAGAGAATGGAGCAAAAAATAAAAGAACCGTCAACCGCGGTCGGCCGGTCCCAGAGGCCCGAAGGACAATTATTGGTATAATTACCCTAATTCGTGTGCCATAAATAGAATGTTACTGAAGGTTGGTTGTGGAACAAAGTTTATGGTTAAGGGGCAGTATAACGTAAGTTTTAAATTAGCCAAATCAGTTCAGCCGTTATCGAGTTTTAGCGAGACTAACGAACAACAATTCATGAGGTATATAGATAGATAGATGTCGGTGAATTTATTTATATAAAATTATCTGATATAAAACCGAGTATACTACTCAAACCAATCACCACCACATAAAAAGAATGAACGGTTCAAATTAACAGTTCCTAAAATGTTTTAATACGTACAAATTCTTACAAAATTAACCCCATAATCATTTATTTCAACTAAAATAGCAAAGAAAGGGCTGGAAAGAAAGAAATAAGTCTCCATCTTAATTGCGGGCTCCTTAGACAAATTCCCAAGGCGTGTCGCCTACGCCACTACGCGATGCAATGCCACCAGTTATTAATAGACAATAATTTATGTTAGCGTTTTTAAAATGATGTCGTTAGAGTCCAGTTTCCCGTGTAGGGGTAGGATGTTATTAAATTACTTTGTTATTTATGCATATTGAAGAATAAAGGTAGAATAATGTTGGGTTTGATGACATTATTCATTTGCAAGGGATAGCATAATTTATATTAGCCAATGCGTTAATAGAACAATAATTCTAAGGTTTGATGCTTTGGTAGAAGGACAAAACAACTTTTTCTACTTCGAATTTTAATGTTAGCTGTTATGATTCTCCCACCTCAAAAAAAAAAGCACGGGATTTGCCATTGCAATTATATTTTTTGTAAGGTAACCGCCTATTTTTTTTTTATTTTGCATAAGCCGGTAAACGAGCAGACGGATCACCTGATGGTAAGCACTCGGCGTCGTCCATGGACACCTGGAACTCTCTCTCTCCCTGGACCTCTGGTGTTACCAGAGGCGTTACAAGTGCGTTACCAGCCTTTTGGGGCTTAGGAGTTTGAGGATCGTTGGGGATTCAGGGATTGGGGAGATTGGGGAAGGGAAGGGTAATTGGACCTGACTCACACGACGAAACACAACGCAAGCGTTGCTTCACGTCGGTTTTCTGTGAGGCCGTGGTATCACTCCGGTCGAGCTGGCCCATTCGTGCCGAAGCATGGCTCTCCTACACTTATACTTGCTCTATTTAATCTAGAATCTAGGACCGAAAATAGGTATAGCGGGCGAGAATGTTGTTATGACATCTATCTTTTAATTCCACTAACTATTATTTCTTGTACTAATTTTTATTTTAATGAATCATTTAGGTCAAATTTGAACAAAATAAAACAAATGGTCAGTTCTATATGACTCAGCATATCTCCACCCTTTCAAATAAAAGGATTGTTAAAATCGAATCGTAAAACTTAGCAATAAAAATCGATTAGAACCACGTAACACCACTAAATCGGGCAATATAGTCATTAAACAATAAATCACATTTACTACAACACTGAACACTAAACGTTTGAGCTATAAACATTTCTTTGTCCTGAATTTAGGGGTCCAAATGATTTTTGATGATTTATCAATTTCTTTAAAATGTCCTTGGAACAAAGTTTTATTTGCTTATCAGTTCTGACTTAAGTCTTGAAGTTTGCTAAATATTAATAAAATTTTGTTTACCTCACACAACACATCAACAGCCTATACTGCCCACTACTGAGCAAAGCCTCTTCCCACACGGAGAAGGTTAGAGCATTAATCACCACGCTTGACCAATGGAGGTTGGCGATTTCAAACTTACAATTAGAAATTATAAGCCCAGGTTTCCTCACGATGTTTTCCTTCCCCGTTTGTCAGTGGTGTCTGAGTATCATAGAAAATAGCGGGCGTCTTAAGTCTCCGGGCCACCACAATATTTTGCTTAATTATTTTTATTCTTTGACTACTGATAGAAAACTGTTGAAGGAAAAACCTCCACTGGCGCACTTCTACCCCCCATAGCGTTGAACGTGTTAAGCGACATCATAAAATCCTTTTGCAACTAAACAACTGAGGAGTTCTTTGAATCGTGATCCTTCCAATATAGAGACCATTTCCTCAAATTATTCACTCTATAAAGTCAAAGTCAAAGCATTTATTTCAATTAAACCATATTTTGGTACTTTTGAAACGTCAAAAATACAAAATAAGTAATAGTCTGTCACTCAGTCCGTCAGTGAAGCTAGGTGAAGCAAGGTGCTCATTCCGAAATGTAAATTCGAAGCAAGAAACTCCATAACTCCAATGTAAAAATTGTTGCTTTCTCAGATTATTGACATACGTATATTAAATACCAACAAATCTAAACTGATCGAAGAGATCATCATTTTTCTTTTTTTATTATTATTACCTACACTAAGATTTTCTCATGTGTCGTGGGTGTATTTACAAACATACAATTTCATATAGACAAGACTGCCAGACCCGAAACAATAATTTGTGGATCACACAAAGAGTCTCTCCGTGTGGGAATCGAACATACACGTTGTGAATTTATTTCTGCAAATAGGCTACAAGGCAGCACTCTTACACGTCAATTTTATAACCCAGTTTTAAAACACAACTAACCTACTTTTTATCCTTGCCACCCAATAAATAGCCTGGCTTCAAATTCCGAACAACCAGCGCTAGTTTATGGTCATCCAAACTCCTTGGAGAGTCGTACGAACCTTAGGCGTACATTATCGTGCACAGGAGTGCCGTTACTGCTGTAAATAAAATGCTATTTTGTAACCAATTTGGGTATTCTGTAAATAGGTGATTGCTGTCACGCTAGCCGGACGTGGTTTTGGTCTTTAGCTGTCTATTGTGAAGCAATAAGGATTATGCACTTTTTTTATAATTTTACAAATTAATTCTCCACGGACTCTAGGTCCGTGCCCTTGTCATACAATTTTTTGTTATTACGATACGTCTAATCTATTTTTATAAAGTAAAGAAGGTACCTAATTACATACTACAATTAATCACATATATAATTATTACTAAAAGTATAAATTACACAATAATTAGGCATTATCTATTTATTTCGACGGCTCTACGAAATCAGCCCACCAACAAGATGGGAGAGCCGACCTGACCCAGCAGAAGGCACCCGTTCACGAGTATGACGTGTGTGTCAGCAATTGGTCCGGTCAACCTTTTTATTGGGAACGGAACAACCCAACACACAGCGCCACCAACTGTAGGACATTTATGTATGTGTACATGACGCCTCAACCTTTGCTACGTTGGCATGTAGGATTATGCACTTAATAAAGCTACATATTCTAACAGCAGGAAATGATTTAAGTAAAATATCCTCTTTTAACCTTCATTTGTCATTGTATTACATTAGTTTTTGATCACAGTTCCTTACGTAGCAGCGATATTCAGTTCATTATTGAGCGACATGTAATTAGACTTTGTGATATAGGTATTCGGTATTCCACGTCTGCCTCATTGGCCCAGTGGTCGCAAGTGCGACTATCGGGCAAAAGGTCTCAATTTCGATTTTCGATTCTCGGGTCGGGTACACTATTACTGGGTTTTTCAAAAATCTCTGTAGTAGCACACACACACAAATGTGCCCGGTATATGGCATTAGGCTTACCCCCATCACATTGTACAGTGGCATTAAGTGCCGTAATGTGTGCCTCTGCCTACCACTTTGGGGATAAAAGGCGTGATGTTATGTTATTGCTATGTCCACGCCTGACTCACTGTTTCCTAAAACACAAGCTTTTGTAGCTTAGTTTGAAAGGCAGTATCAGTATCCTTCGTATTTCACACTCGTCCATCTAATTACCGCATTCCTGTGAATGTAATATTGTGATTTTTTTTTATGACAATTAACCGGTTTAATTGTTTTAGTTAAAATTCGTTTGGAGCTTAATATTAAACTCAATATTAACAATGTCACTCTATATTTAAGTAATGGGAGTTCAATTACGAATAGATCTACTTAACTCCATTTTCATGGGAAAAGAGCGACTTTTAAAGCGATTGTAATAAACATATTTTTTCTCACATTTACTACAAATTGTTATAATCTCACACAATACCAACAAAAGCAGAAGCCCCGCCTATCTTTAAGCCGCATAATTTAATATAAAAAGAACAAAACAGATTGCAAACCACATGAGTTATAATTTAAGATACGAAAAGTCGAAAATAAGTCATTCAAAGGGACCAGATTATAAAAAAGAATGTTATTCATGCAAATTAGACGGTGAAACTCAAAAAACCGGTGACTTTTTTTCGAGGACAGATGGTAGGCGCTTAATGTTAGGGTAGTCGTACATTGAATTCGTATGTGCTGTCCGTAATTTCGTAAATTGAGATGACACTTTATTTTTTGCAGTTTTCAATGGTAACTTAAAACATTAGCATTTTCATTCCTTGTATGGGGACATTATTTTATTGATTTATTTATGCACAATACATAGACGTACACAGGAGAATACATGTATAAATAAATTGGAGGTACATAGGAACTACATGTTCCCGTAAGAATCTCTTTCTGCAGTCCTTCGACAGGAAAAATAGTAAAAACTAAGACACTGTGTGTAACATGGCATGAACAAAAATTACCAAAATTCAAGCCAATAAGTACTTAAAACTACATACACAAAATAAAACCGATAAATAACGTATTAAATGTCTAAATAAATCTTAATAAAATAATACATATATCTATAGGTACGTACGATAGATACACATCAAATAATACACATAAGAGTACCTACATTACAAAAAAAAATGTTTAATAGTTTTGTAGAAATAGAATGTAAAATTATCGCATACACCGGCTATTATTTTAACATCCGTGCTTATTCATTTAGAGCATGCTGAAAACTGTCACAAAGCTGAACAATTTAATGAGATAGCTGCTAACCCAAAGATACTAGGTACATTCCTGAATGGAGCCCAATATGGCCCTACTATTTGCACAATGGACCTAATATCATAATAGGGTATATAAAACATAAAACATAAAACTTTAGACACGTATTTTTTCTTTGCTCACAAAATTAAATACTTCAGACGATATATTAATTTGAAATATCCCTTAACGTCACAGCGTGCCACATTTTGTAGCACGTTATGACGTAATAACCTCCCACTCCTATACTTAACGCCATTTTATCTAAGTATTGCAACTTAATACGAGAAAATAAAAAAATACGTGTCTAATATGTTTTCATTATCTCTCTGACGGACTAATTAGATTTTTAATTTTGATACCCTGGAAACTACCCAATTGGTGATAAATGAATACCTATACAATAAGTACACCTATGCTTACCCTTTCAAACGGGCAATTTGATTGTTATGACAATTTGTATTGTAACTGCTAGTAGCAGCGCGACAGTCGCCACGTTGCGGGTCGCGTAATGCTGCTCATGTATATGAGCCTCTAGCATGGCTTGAAACTTGTCGAGTTCCTCGTCAAATCATTACGTGAGGAAGCCGAAAACATAATAATATAGTTTTGACAATTACACATACATACATACATAACATCGCGCCTTTTATCCCCGAAGGGGTAGGCAGAGGTGCACATTATACCTCAGTACAATGTAACACTCACTTTTCACTATTTATGTTATGAGTCCCATGTAATAGGGGGCGAGCCTATTGCCATATACCGGGCACATTTCCAGACTCCGTGCTACTACTGAGAATTAAAAAAAAACCCAGTAATACTTTGCCCGACCTGGGAATCGAACCCGAGACCCCTTGCCCGGCAGCCGCACTTGCGAACACTCGGCCAATGAGGCAGGCAGTTATGACAATTACATTCTAATAATACGTAATGCACCAGTCAACGACCATCTGACTTAACCCTTCTACCGCAACAGGTGCACAAACGCATCTGTTCTGTACCCAATGATTTAAAACCGCAAATTGTACCCTGTTCGAAAAGCGTGAAATATTACAAGGGGGACAACAGAAATGCTAAATTATGGATCATTGTACCATTTGGTAGACTGTTTTATAAGTAAATTGCTTTATAAAGTCCTTTAGTGGCAATCTGTTGCGGTATGGAGATTTGAAGGAAAAATGTCGTATTGTTGTTTTTGCGGCTAAATTATACGGTTTCATTTTTGTAAACAAATCGTATTTAATTTGTACCTTTTTCCTTACAAGCCGAATTAAAAAAGAACTTATTAAGTGTATCCTTAGAATAATATTTAATCACTTTCATTATATAAGGTAGGATACTCGTTATTAACGTTGCTGTCTATCTGTGGTGTGTGTACACATCGTGCGCCCTGCACATTATTGTAATAAATCCAAGTGAAATAAATCCGACTATTATTTCATAATCCACCAGCATAACAATCTCTACTAGTTTCGAACCACAGAGGGGTTCTTCCTCATGAGCAGCGTGCGCGGTCGTGGCGATGTCTGTCCAGTACACTGCGCGACATCGACGTAAAGTAATGATAATTTAAAATTAAATTTACAAAAAAGTTTAAGCTATAAAGCTTTATCTACTTTGTAAATAGTATTTTAAATTAATAATAATTAAAAAAAATATCGAACTGTCATCAATTACCACATGGCAAATAAAAATCTTAAAATGAATACTGAGATTTACCCGTTTGCAACCTCAGAAGACCGAGATACGAGATACACAAAAACCTTACATTCCTTATACAATGTAAAATGAATAAAAATAAAAATACCTACATAAAATCTAATTACATTAGCAGATAGGATCTTCCTGTGACAACCAATTACACATTAAACCCACCCCCCGCGGTCGTGGGTCAAAAAGAACCCGGCAATTAAATAAAATGACGTCTTAAAATAAGAAAAGGACACACGGTGCGTCCGTCAGCCGCGTCGACTTTAATTAATTTAATTACTCGTACTCGTATATTGCTCTTTGCTGTACTTTTTTATTTGTATCGTTTGCGAGAAACGTAACTACGTTTTAACATTCGGTGCAAATTAAAAAGCGAGGCGGCAGTGGGGTTAATGTTTACTCTTTATTTATTTTTGTTATAAAGGCGCATTCGGAGTTTTATTTTCTTTTTGGAAATTCATCGGCTAATAATAAAGCAATCTGTAGAATATAGAGGTAATAGGTTTTTTTATATACCTGTATAACCGATTTGTGAGTACTGAATTATCTTTTGTATTATTCAACAACTGACTCTTTCTACAACAACAACAATACATTTACCAATTTATAACTGGCCAAATTAACATTAACATTTATAACTGGCCAAAATAAGAAATTCTAATAAGTATTCTGATAATTTTTACGTCAAACGTAATCTTACATTTGGAAAATAAAGCGTTCCAATAAAACTCTAGTTTTTAAGATTTCTTAAACTAACAAATTACTGTAATCCATTTCGTAGCATCTGGATTCAAAAATTATAACACTTAATCCTTAATTTATGTCTAGATTATCTCATAAAACTGCCCAAAACCGTCAAAATTATTTAAATGATTATCAACTTTATGTCTCTTTGATTAAGCCTTAACCCGTTGATATCCATCCCCTAAATTTGGTCATACAAAAGTATTCTCTAAACATTAGAAATAAGGTCTATAATGTAATGTAATATTAGGGGAAAGCGGTCACCGGCGACCGCTTGGTGATTTATGGGTTAAATCGTCTAGCAACAATTGACAGAACGTATATTTTGATATGCGGTCTTATACATCAGACGCATTAATTTCCACCGATTTTTAACTAAAGTCCTCATTATACTTGGAAAATGGTTAAAAGAAAACTTTAGAGATAAGTGGGGGGTACGTGTCGTGAATGGGACTGGTGGTGGGGTGCAGAGTCACTTAATATCACTATGATAAAATTGAATTACGCCCCGGCTTCGCGTGTATTAGTCGAGATGGTTGGAAATTTCTTTAGGTAGTATATTTTGTTATATTGTTAATTTTTTTAAGGACTTCATTCGTTAAAGATTTAAAGACTGATTACTGAGTTCTGTTGAATGTGATCACTATATTCGTTTTTAATAATTATGGGGTTACTGTACTGATTTTAGTGAAGGATTTCCCTACAACAATAGGGCAGTTTCCTAAATTTTATTTTAATGTTCGCCTGGTACATTAATTTAAAACTTTAGACACGCAATTTTTCTTTTCGAACAAAATGTATTTTCGACGATATATTAATTTGAAATATCGTGTGACGTCACAGCGTGCCACATTTTGTAGCACGTTATGACGTAACAACCTCCCACTCCTAAACTTAGCGCCATTTTATCTAAGTATTGCAACTTGATAAGAGAAAAAAAAAATACATGTCTAATATTTTTTCATTATCTAACTGACGGACTAATTAGATTTTTAATTTTGATACCCTGGAAACTACCCAATTTTCTATCGGCAGTCAAAGATATAAAGTTTATCAAATGAAACCAAACATTATCTGTTTCTCACCCCCACAGAAATTACTTAAACCAACAGCTACAAACTTAAAAAAAAAACTACTTTCTTCATAATCCACAGCCAAAGTCAAAGTCAAAGTCAAAATCATTTATTTCAATTAGACCATAGAGGCACTTTTGAACGTCAATGAAGAAAATTAACAAGTGAAGCTATTTGCTCATTCCAAGGTGTAGATTCCTATGGAGAAGAACGAGCAAGAAACTCCATAGGTTACTCTTTTTCAATCAATTTCACAATTCTCCAGTTACAGTTTTGTTGTACACATACAGCAACTCTCAACTCCACAAAGAGCAGTCAATACCCACAGCACAAACACAACTCTAGCACTTTTAAAACAACCAATATAAACAATTCCACGCTTTCTTTGGTACTCTAAACTTTTTTAATCATTCAACTGAAGATGGGCGACAATCGTCGCAGTGGGGGGCGCAAAAAGTTTAATTGCACTGGCGAGGCTACAAAATTACATAGTTTTTGCCCACGGGGTACTTTGTTCTAGTCATTGTCTTGTACGAAACGTTTTGTAGTTACAATCGTCATGTAATACTGGTAATTTGTGTGTAACTGAAATTTCAACTTTGTTATACTTTAACTAATTAATTGCATTTTAGTGGATAAAGTATTTTAGTCTGTTTATGAAAAATTTGGTGGCTGCCTCGTTGGCTGGGTGATCGCAAGGAGGTGGTCGGGCAAAGTATTAATGGGTTTATTAAAAAAATCTCATTCGTAGCACGGAGTTTGGAATTGTGCCCGGTATATGGCAATAAACTCACCCCCTATTACCTGGGACTCATAACATAAATAGTGAAAAGTGGGTGTTACATTGTAATGTATACCTCTGCCTACCCCATCTGGCATAAAAAGGCGTGATGTTATGTTATGTTATGTTTATTTAGATATTTATTTTGATTGTAGTAATTTCATTTCGACTTTTATTGATTAATTTAAATTGGATTACCTATATGTTACATTTTGATTACAAGATATTTGACGATAAAATGTAAACTCTATTTTTAAAAATGTTATCTTCATTTTATCAAATGTTGCTGTGTCCTTACGGGGTCCATAAATGTAACTTAGCTTTTAGCGTATTGTAACACCTTATTTACTTTATGGTATGCAAACAACATAACATAACATCACGCCTTTTATCCCCGAAGGGGTAGGCAGAGGTGCACATTCTACCACAGTACAATGTAACACCCACTTTTCACTAGTTGTTATGAGTCCCATGTAATAGGGGGTGAGCCTATTGCCATATACCGGGCACATTTCCAGACTCCGTGCTACTACTGAGAATTTTAAAAAACCCAGTAATACTTTGCCCGACCCGGGAATCGAACCCGAGACCCCTTGCCCGGCAGTCGCACTTGCGACTACTCGGCCAACGAGGCAGCATGCAAACAAATGAATATGAAAAAAAATACATTAGGCAAAATTCTACCCACCTAACCGAATCCACCGCAAAAATCTAAACAACTTGAAATCCTAAGAACCCGATTTGTCCGTTTCACGAAAAAAATATCATGAATTACGATACCACGTTCCCTTGACAATTAATTCTGTACACCATCTAATCAAGGCGATATAAAATTTAAATTGACCGTCTGAGGAACAATATGACCCCTGTAGGGTAGGTAGAAAGGGTGGACATTGTACTTTATATTTGCTTTTTAAAATTAGTATTAAATTTTTAAGAGGCACGATTGTGTGTTTTGAGGTTGTGTCCATAAGGTCTTGTTTTTGGTCAAGTGGGGGCATATCTGTATAACGCACGTAATTTGGGATTAAACTCTGGTCCATCAACAGCCTATAATAATGCCCACTGCTGAACAAAGCTCTTCTCACACGTAGAAGGTTTCAGCATTAATCACCACGCTTGCTCAATGCGGATTGGCGATTCCAAACTTATAATTAAAAATAATAAGCTCAGGTTTCCTCACGATGTTTTCCTTCACCGTTTATCAGTGGTGTCTAAATAATCTTAGAAAGTACATGTAACTCGGAAAAGGTCACATTGGTACACACGGCTATACATCGAGCTTTACATAACCAGTACAAATTGAACGTTAAATGTGCGGAAAGATGATGCGACGCGACACCAGGATAAACTGGTTTTGTATAGGTTGATGTGTGGCCGTGTGTAATTGCCGTTGATAGGTTTCGAACCTGCACCCTCATGCATGAGAAGCGGGCGTCTTAGACCTCCGGGCCACCACGACCCTAGTCTCTGGTTAGTAGTTATATTTAATTGGGCATTTGTCTGATTACTTTTTGGCCTGAAATTGGTCTAGGTATATGGCAATAGGCGATAGGCTCATCCCTTATTAGGTGAAACATAAACATTCTGGAGAACAATGGGTGTTTATTTGTCAACGTTTACCTCTGATTATCATTTCGGGGAAAAATATGCAAATCCAAGATGCAAATGGAACAAAATTTAAACTTAGAATTCTAAAAAAAATTGTACGTCTGCAAGATATTCCCGCCAAACCAACTGCAACGGTTTGCCAGAAGCTTCTGTCTACTTACATCTGGTTATAAAGCCAGACACGAATACAAGCCACTTGTACCACACAAAGCATAAAACTCCTGAGCACCTTACGACCAATATAAAACGGAGTCGCCAAAGAAGAAGGCGAAAATGTCTATTTAATATTCAGAAGTCGTTCACAAGATAAGTGTTCGCTCATATTCCTAGTGCTGTACTTACGTGCCGCCGTACCGCGTAATTTACAGTAAATTATTATAGCTATAAAATAATAATTGTTTTCTTTGAGATTTGAATCATTTTCGCTTTGTTATTAGGTTTATTATTAATTGTGTTTTAATATGGAGATACAAGTAATTATTTTTTTTATTGAGTGATAAATGAAATGTTTTTAATTAAAACTGATATTTTAAAACAGCCATCGAAGTTGTGTTGAATAAGGTTTTAATACCTCTATAAGTAAACAACAATTTAGTCTTTTTTTAAAGATTGATAATATTGTTAAAGGTTGAGTGAGTGAGGTTACCAGACTTACCCTCTACATCCCCAATCCCCCCAATCCCCAAGTCCCCAACAATCCTCAAATTCCTTAATCCGAAAAGGCCGGTAACACATTTGTAACGCCTCTGGTGTTCCGGGTGTCCATGGGCAACGCCGATTGCTTACCATCAGATGATCCGCTTGCTCGTTTACCGGCTGTTCACATAACAAAAGAATTCTATAAAGAGGGAATTCTTTAACGATGCCCAATAGCATTTCCACTGTTTTCAGTACGACACCAATTACACACATACTTCACATAATTTCATTTCGATCAAAATGAGAACAACAAAATCCTTACACAAACCATAAAACTTCAATCAAATTAATTTAACACATCAAAAAGAGCATTACATTATCAATTGTATGGAGTAAAATGGCGGCGAGTTTTCGAATTAATTAATATCATACATATACATTATAATAATTGGGTTGATAATTAAATGACAATTGCTACACGACCGCCACCCATTCACGTGACGGATACTCATCAATTTAATGCAATTTGTAATAATAATTAATTGTGAACAAACAATAATAGTTCTTATTGCTTTTTGTTGAGGAAGGGATTTAAGAAAAGATTGCTTGAAGTTTTGATTTCTTGTTTAGAACTTAATAGAATGAAAGTAGATGAGGATTTTTGTTTTAAGGGGGGGATTACTGCTCCCACCTGGGTGAGACGAGAGGGAGTGTCAGACTCTTACTGACTAAAAATCACCCCGTTCCTTCTCCTGCACGTCGAGCCCGAGCCCCGGTTACCCGTTAGGTTTTCCGCGACTCCGAATCTGCATCGGCCCTGTTGAGCCCCATCCGTGGTGGTCTGATGGCTCTTTGAGGCGCGCGTGAGTGCAAATAGGTATAGGAACTCGTTGTCCATTGGCCCAACGGCCAGTTACTGCATTTATTGTACAGCGTGAAGTGCTACGGTTAAGTTTAGCGAATTGGAAAAATTATGTAAATTGGTACATATTACGTATATTATGAAGAAATTATAGACTCGAAGTTATGTATTATACAGAATGGGGATGGACAGAAACTATAGAGCACGGCTCTCGACAATCCGCACGTTACTCATATTTCTTTGGCTACGTTCCAGCGAAGTATATATTTTACACCTGTCTTTTTCTCAGGATCTTTCTATAAAGTCTAAATAATATTTCAAAAGCGGTCGTATTAACGCGACGTAGCGAATAGCTTTTACATGTACACCTTGAGTGACTGCTAATACTAACCCTGACTTTGCCCAACGTGCAATATCTCAAACAACAAGAGAGTTAAAACTTATTAAATCAATTACATTCACTTATTATTTCAAACACACTGTACATGCACAGGGCTGTCAAACAATATTTTTTAATAAACAAAACAGAAACAGACGAGCGTAACAAACTATCCGGGACTTATGTGAGTTGTTGCCAGGACATCCGACCCTTGGCAAATGGGCTGGTACTCCAGGGAGCAATCCTTCGCGACCTTTGGAAACCAGGTTATGATGTTATGGAGTAAGTGGATTCAACCACCGATTCATGTCATTATGTCAGTGGAAACTTTCCAACTGCCGTTCAAGAGTTGTTGCGTTTAATGGTTGTTTATCTCGTGATGTTTTTCTTTTGTTTTTTTGGTTATGAGGCTTGTTTTGTAGCTGGCTACTTTTTTGTTGTTTTGTATAGAATTTTTGGTTCATTTTGAAAAAATACAATTGATTTGTACAAGTAAATGTTAAAAGCGGCTACGTCTGTTAATAAAACATTACAATAGTCACCTACGTAAGTGGTAATTATTACTATGAATTACTATAAACGAAAAACATGAAAAAAGGTGACTTGAATTATAATTGTACATTTTATAAATACAATTTTTGACACGCAATTAAAACATTCATTTAAAAACATTCATTTAACAACACACTGTATCAACTAGGGTTGTCAAAAATGGATTAATACAAACATGATTAAAAATACATAATAATATATCAACACATTGCGTGTGTAACTATACAGTTTACACACACGTACAAACTATATTTGGGTTTATGTCAGAACCATCTCACGACAAGGGCAGCGTACACTGCGCAAATAGATCCTGCCTCTAGGGAGCCATCCGTTTCGACCGAATGGCAGCGGTTAGGGCGAGCGTACACGGGACAACTGTGGTTAATTGAGTCGTTCGCCACGACTTTAGTTATATTGTGTTTTGAATATCTAATGTAAATTCGGGGTTAGATATATTTATGTATATATTTATATACCTATGTGAGGTTTCAATTTGTATCTGAGATCTTTTATTCAGGGTTTGTGGCTCTTTTTTGTTATTATATCGTGTCTACAGATTGGGTGTTAATAAATAACTTAAATGCTAATCGTATTCTATTTGAATAAACATAATTTTATAATACAATTTACGTAGAATGTTTGACAAGATTCATAAAAACAATGATTGCATGTTTTGTTAATTCCAAATACCTACTCAGAACTCGCTTGACAATGTGATGCAGAATTTTATTATTTAGTTTCAAGTTCTGGACATAAACAATAAAAATTGAATGTACCTACAACAAAGCAGATCTCTAGGTCATAATTCAATAACATAATAATATTGTTATATTCAATCAAAAATCAAAACAATGAATTCAACAAAATTAATAATCAAGAGTTAACAAAAACATCAACAAATTCGAATCTCGTACAAAATTTACCGGTTCAATCAACATTAAAGAAAACGTAAACAATTAACCATCGTTATGGTACAAAATACGATTCAATTATGAACAATAATATCGTTATTGTAACGAAATTACTGCATCGGTGCAGTTTTTACTAAGTAAAATCGGTAAAAACCGGTTTGAGCTGGATTACCACACGAATGGTTTCGTACAACGGAAAATATCTGACAAAGAAACTTATTTTCATGTGTCGAATCGTGATCATATTCTTTTGTGTTTTATTCACATTTTAAAGCTACATAATTATGTTGATTCGCTTCGGAAATTGTAACATTATAAGTAAAAAGTGAGTTTTACAATTAATATGCATTGTGCACCTCAGCTAGCCCTAAAGAAAGTAACCATAATTTGTAGCGATGGTGGCAAACTGATTGGAAAATTCTAACGAACAAACACAAGTTTTAACAGCGTATTCCTTCTTAAAACGCCAGCAACGCACCTGTGACTCCTCTGGTGTTGCGGGTATCCATGGACGGCGCTGATCGCTTACCACCAGGTGATTCGTCAGGTCGTTTAGCTCTGCATAAGAAAGTCGTCGTACCTATAACAAACCAAGTTGGTTCAAACAAATTGCCACCTTCTGACTATTATCGAGACAGTTTAAAATACTAACTGCCGCGCAACGTGTCGCGGGTTCGATTCCCACACGGAACATTTCTTTTTTTTTGTTTTTTTTATGGAATAGGAGGCAAACGAGCAGACGGATCACCTGATGGTAAGCGATCAGCGCCGCCCATGGACACCCGCAACACCAGAGGAGTCACAGGTGCGTTGCCGGCCCGCTTTAAAAAGGAGTACGCTCTTCTCTTGAAGGTTTGAAGGTCGTATCGGTTCGGAAATACCGCCGACGACAGATCATTCCACAGTTTTGCTGTGCGAGGCAGGAAGCTACGTGAGAACCGCATAGTTGTGGCCTGCCAACCATCTATATGATGGGGATGCATATGCTGTCGTGAGGGTCGATGGCGAAAAGATGCGGCAGGTATCAGGTCAAACAATTCCTCAGAGCACTCCCCGTGGTATAAGCGGTAGAAAATGCACAATGAAGCTACATCTCTACGCATTGCCAAAGTGTCGAGCCGGTTTGAAACATCCGGACATCCAACAATCCGAACGGCACGCCGCTGAATGCGGTCCAGAGGAAGAAGCTGGTACTGGGGTGCCCCCGCCCAAAGATGAGAACAGTATTCCATGTGGGGCCGCACCTGTGCCTTATATAGAAGCAGGCGGTGGGTCGGGGTGAAATACTGCCTCGATCTATTGAGCACACCAAGCTTCCTCGAGGCTAATTTGGCCTTATCCTCTAAATGACCGCAAAACTGGACGTCGCTCGAAATGTTGACACCAAGTATTCCAATACCGGCTGAGGCAGTTAGGGGGTGCTTTGAAACTGAGGAGAGACGACCAATGGCAGTTTCTTAGCGGTAAACACGCAGACTTGTGACTTGGTGGGGTTAAATTGGACCAAATTAAGTCCACCCCAATCAGAGATTCTCCCTAAAGAGGTCTCGATTTCAGACACGAGTCTGTTTCGGCTCTCTATGACGTTTTCCCGAGAAATGTTAGCGCGGCCGGTGTAGTAGGCATCGCCTGTGCTGTCATCCGCATAACAATGAATGCCGCTGATTTGCAGCATGTCATTGATATGGAGGAGGAACAATGTAGGGGATAGCACGCAGCCTTGAGAGGGACACCTGCATTTACAGACATCAAGTCAGAGCATTCACCGTCGACGACGACTTTAATGCTTCTGTCTGCAAGAAAGTAGGAGACCCATTTGCATAGTTTCTCGGGAAGTCCGTAGGAAGGAAGCTTCGAAAGAAGCGCTCTATGCCAAACCCGATCGAAGGCTTTCGCCACGTCTAAACTTACAATAGCAATAGCTCTTTTGAAGGACTTGGGGGCAAAGTTATACTCCTTTTTTAGTGCACTGGTATTTACATCCCGTGCCACCGCCGCATCGACCCAGGCTTGGTAGGCCCCCTGCTTTCTGCGTGAGGCCTTTCTGGTAGAAGCATCAAACCAGGGCCGATATCTGCCACCGATGGGGACCAGAGAAGATGGGACGAAAAGCTCCATCCCCTGCAGCACCACATCAGCAACAGAATTGGCAGCGGCGTTGGGATCATCCTGCAAGAAGCAAGCCCGTCTCCAAGGGTAGGATGCAAAAAAGGACCGCATCCCATCCCAATCTGCCGACCTATAGTGCCATACACGGCGACCGCGTACCTCTTGTAGTCGCGGTGTGCACGTCCAAGATACAGAGCTCCGGACAAGGCAATGATCCGATGAGCCAAGAGGGGCTTCGACGGATACGCTGTAGCCGTCCGGGTGAGAGGTCAGCAGAAGGTCCAACAGTGAAGACCTCTGGCCTTCCACATCCGGGATTCGCGAAATTTCTTTGTGTGATCCACAAATTATTTTTTCGGGTCTGGGTGTCATGTGTATGTGAACTTGTATATATAAAAACGCACCCACGACACAGGAGAAAATCCTAGTGTTATGTATCCTAACGTTTTGATAAAAAAAAACATTATACATAGAGGTAGATAAAATATATCGGCAGAAAGCTTTGTTTCTACATGTTAGCCACAGAACCACAAAAACACAGCCGTTTTTTCGATGTTTTCGATACGAATTTTCTCTGTCTATTGTTTTATATCGAAATGGCTTTTTATCCAATTGCTTTATATTTGTACGACCGATGGAGTGCACAAAAATCAGAATACTGGTAGTCGAGTAAAAAATTTAATTGGTATCTATCAAGTGTACTGTATGAACGGCAACGAAGGCAAGGGGTCTCGGGTTCGATTCCCGGGTCGGGCAAAGTATTACTGGGTTTTTAAAAATCTCAGTAGTAGCACGGAGTCTGGAAATGTGCCCGGTATATGGCAATAGGATCACCCCCTATTACATGGGACTCATAACATAAATAGTGAAAAGTGGGTGTTACATTGTATGTACAGTGGCATTTAGTGCCGTGATGTGCACCTCTGCCTACACCTTCGGGGATAAAAGGGTGTGATGTTATGTTATGAACTTCCATGAAAGACTGTGAAACCTAGTTGCAAATACAATAATGATTAAGGGTTTAATAAATCTGTAATAAGGTCTTATTATCTCATGCATAATTATTATTATATATAAACTGTGGAAGACTTATTCCTCAATGAAAATACGTAATGCACTTCGCGGATGAATGGCAACGTCGTCGCATCGAGCTCCGCATGCGATGCAGCGGTATCTCATGACAACACCCGATGGATTACTTATAAGACACAGGGTGATATATTATGGTGTAGACACATAATATTGAGTGCATGCAGTCACGGTTAGTGAATGCTCTTAGCTTGGTAAGATACAGATATAAGTAACTCTTAACATAGTACCAAGCCTTGTAATCATTGAAGAAGCAGAAAGTGTACTAAACTGTACTTAATACTTGTAGGAGGTTCAGTTCTATAAGTTATGTTATTGGTTGCATTAAACAACTTAATCAACACTTTTAAAGAATTACCACTAATAGGCATTTAAAAGTTGTCAATATTATTTTACTCAACTCTCAACTAAGTGTGGGAGAGCCATGCTTCGGCACGAATGGGCCGGCTCGACCGGAGTAATACCACGGCCTCACAGGAACCCGACGTGAAGCAATACTTGCGTTGTGTTTCGTCGTGTGATTAAAGTTACCGGAGGCCAAATTACCCCGCTGCTCAATCTCCCCAATCCCTGAACCCCCAATAATCCTCAAATTCCAAATCCCCAAAAGGCTAGTAATGCACTTGTAACACCTCCAACGCTTCGAGTGTCCATGGGCGGCGTCGATTGCTTACCATCAGGTGATCCGCCTGCTCGTTTACCGGCTTATTCCATAAAAAACCCAGAGATCGAATTACAGAACTAGTCTCGAAAGCACGACTTCGAACAATCAATAAACCATTTCAACCGGCCTAGGTACATTGTTACCGCAAGAGATCACATCACAATAAAAACGTTCTTAAACCTCTTAACCGAGAATTACCCGTTAATTCCTAATAAAAGTGCCGTCAGCAATCTTTTCATATCATGCTTAAAGACCGTAAAGTCATTAACATTGTCACAAAGTAACTTTATGTTACTTTTGTAACAAGTCGACGTCAATGTTGTGTCGGGACTTCGGGACTTCGGAACTTCGGGACTTGGAATGCCCTCACTGCTTTATGGAGGACATAAAAACTGACGATGTATGTTGTATATTATTTTCACCTTCTGTTATGATATTGTAATGGGGATGTTGGGGTTTTAACTCGTCGAGTACCGGTTTTGTAGACACAATTATAGAACAATAGGTTGCGGTCACCGGTGACCGCTTGGTATTTGACAGTTTAAGTGTCTTGAATTGTAAACGAGGTTTTGGTTTTGCGATATTATAAATGTCTACTCTAAGTTTGAGTTCAATTCTCTTACTGAAGTTTACTGAACCAACAACTAACAAAATATTTTGTCTACAGACACTTTTTTGTAGCTGCTCTTATAAGCACAGTGATTTAAATGTAGACGTTTTAGGTAAAATATATTTTAGAAAAGAAAATTCTCAAGTTAACTCACAGTACGACTCACAGACAAAATGCTTATCTTAATGAAAGGGTAAATCAATACAATATTTTAATTTTGATCACAAAAAACTACAATAAATCAACCACTAAAACATCAAAATCAATTTAATTCAATATAAATCAAGTTCTCGTTACCTTTATACCAAATAAACAAACTTCATCCTGTCTGGATTCCAAATACAGATTTGATTTGTACAAAAAATTAATCCGACTAAGAATCGAGTCGGTATCGATTTAAAAATCGAGTCCTGTATCGATGTCTGTCATTATATTTTTTTGTGGTATTAATGGGGATTACAAATGATGGTGTTTGTTAATACATGGTGTATTATCATACCTTCGCGGGTAAACTTGATATTGATAGCCCATGACTAAAGAGTAGACTGTAGATAGAGTGATATAGAGTTGATCTTCTCTAATATGAGGTTGTAAATGCGTGTGTGAGGGTAAAAATAATCACTTATTTGTTTAAAAGAAATACAATGTGACACTAAACATATTATAGTACCATTATTTTAATTTGTTGAGGAATGTCAATGATTCTATAAAAGAATACCTATAAAAGTTAAGGTGCAGTGTAGATGACGATAGACTAATGACGTAATCTCTAGCAAAAATATCTGTTTATATATAACCAGGATAAAAATAAATGAATCAAGTCCATCAACTCGTCACAAAACATGAAATTAATAATTTTATATCAAACATTTTCTTCCTACATAGACCATTTAACTAAGTTTCTTATCTTATCTACATTTCTACATTACAAAAAGGGGTATCCAACCCCTCTATACATTTCTATAACAATCAGTTCCACATTAAAAAGTCATCCCGTCGATGTGTCCGTGGCTTAATTTATTTAGAGATATGCATCTGGTAGTCGCTTGATGCGCCCGCGTCGTAAATAAGGCGGTGTGCACAACGGGGCGCCGAGGAAGTAACCAACTATAGAAAAATTAGTCACGTTTTTGTTTTAATTGATTGTTTACAAAGGGTTTTAGGTTGTGACAGAATTTTAATTTTTAGTTGTATGGTAAGTAAGTACATATTTGTTTTTGAGTTTTTGGTGTGACATATCTTCTAGTCTTGATATGAATTAACCGCTTGAATGCCTGTATATGAGACACAATACAAAACACATTGTGTCTCGCGTATATGCACATTTAGACGTACAGCAGGTTTTTTTTTTTTAAGGGGGGAAAATCATCGAATGACTGCTCCCGCCTGGGTGAGGCGGAAGGGAGTTTCAGACTCTTACTGACTAAAAACCACCCCGTTCCTTCTCCTGTACGTCGAGCCGGAGCCCCGGTTACCCGTTAGGTTCTCCGCGACTCCGAATCGG
This sequence comes from Spodoptera picta, assembly GCA_038387885.1. NCBI lineage: Eukaryota > Metazoa > Arthropoda > Insecta > Lepidoptera > Noctuidae > Spodoptera > Spodoptera picta. Next base: position 469,456 of record JAZHFQ010000168.1, on the reverse strand, counting down.
CATCGGCCCTATTGGGCCCCATCTGTGGTGGTCTGATGGCTCTTTGAGGCGCGCGCGGAACGCGACGCGCCGTACGCTCGTGTCTGTTTCTTGTCGGACGGGGAGCCATCCATGCTCGCCGTCCGCAGGCCCGCGCTTACGGTGGCCGGAGATCGTCTCGCGATCCCCGACGCCCGATGTGTCCTTCGCGATGGCTAGGTTGCGAGGAGGCAGCGCTTCGCTGCCTCACGCGTCCCGCCTCCTCCTTAGCTAGCATGACTGCTTCGCAAAAGGAGGAGACGGCATCCCAATCCCTCTCGCTCCGCATCATGGCCTGCACTAGGCCCGGACGCGAGAGGTCGCCATCGCCGATCACTTCCCTGAGGGCACGGCGGTGCTCAGCCCACGCAGGGCATTCTCCCACTGTGTGTTCCACCGTGTCCTCAGGGCGGTCCTCGCAGTGATGACACCCGGGCGTTTCCTCCCGCCCCATCAGACACAGGTACCTCCCGTAACTTCCATGTCCGGTGAGGACCTGCGTCAGGCGGTAGGTGAGGACGCCGTAGCGTCTCTTAAGCCACTCCTCAAAGAGGGGACTTACCGCTGCAATGGCAGCGAGCCCAGCCCCCGATTGCGACAGTCGTTGCTGCCATTCCGCCATGAGATCGCGCCGGAGCTCATCCCGCCACGCACTTATTTGGCGCGGCAGCGGAGTTTCGCCCCGGCGACGTGCCTCCGCGCGCATGTTATACACGCGCGCGAGCACCTTCGCCTCCAGATCCCACGGCGGTAATCCGGCAAGGAGGTTCGCCGACTCCCCAGAGATCGTGCGGTATCCGCGGATCATTCGGATCGCCATGACCCTCTGTGACATGAGCAGCGTCCGAGCAGGACGCCGCAACAAGTTCGGCAGGTTAAGTACAAGCAAAGCAAAAGAGGCTATATTAATAGACATTTTTTCAACCTGGTTCAGTACATATTCGTACACTTGCCTAAATAAGATTTTTTTTACGCGCGATACATTTTAGTCTCTGCCGTCCTTCTCATCAATTACCAAGTCGACATGATATTTTTAGGATCCTTGGGCGGTCATTTGGATTAATCTTTCAAGTGCTGAAGTTGGTAATTAAGAATGGTAACTCCTTTTCCTAATATGGGCGTTAACATCCCTTGCACTTAAAATAAAATCGAATATTTTGAGCTCACTTCATTTTTAAATCAGTTTCTTAATTTGAGACCTATTTCGACGTAATCAAAATATTCTTTTGTAAGTTAAGTTCTCGCCATTCGAAGAAGTATGGAATCCGAAACACTAATCTCTAAATTTGAAAAACAACAGTATTAAAAATATGTAGGTTTCAACTCAAAATATAAGGCCTTAAAAATGCATAATTCAAAAGAAATACCAACTTTGTCCCAGTTGTAGTCGGAGGCTTGCCCATTTTCATACATCGAACACACAAACACAAACACAGACCCTATAGGCACTAATATAGTACAGACCAGACCGTATACTATTTAAAAACAAACTGAAAACCACTAAACATCCTCTGCTTCCTAATGCAGATGCTGGTCCTAACCAGCATCATATCGAAAACTCCTTGCTCCTCTGTCTCAGTAGCTACTACACAACTTACGCACACAACTCCCAAACACAATCAATCATTATATTCATTGTCAGCCACTCCAGTACTCACCGTATTAAGAGTAAAACGTCATCATAGTAAACCCTTTATAAGCTAATTAAAATAGTGCCGACAGATACGTCGGTTGACAAGCTGTTCCTGCCGTCAACGATGATTTATTTCAAGTGGGTGGAGACTGGGATACCGTTTGGTATGCGTTTGTATAGTCCCTTGGTTTTTGTTAGTGAAACTGTAGGTCGAGTGGTCACAAGCGAGAGAATCGGGAAAAGTACTACCAGTTTGATGTTGACAACACTGTTAGTGCGGTGGCTGGGCAACCGGCTGCTACGCAACGTGTCGCGAGTTCGATTCTCGCACAGAATAACTCTTTGTGTGATCCAGAAATTGTTGTTCTGGGTCTGGGTGTCATGTGTACGTGTAGTTGTATGTTTGTATACGCACCTACTATACAGGGAAATCCAAGTGTAGTGCAACGATTAAAAAAAAAGAAAAAAAAGATGTTCTTATCAGCCACTGCTAATTACAGGGTTTTATCGGAACCCTCCCGAAACGCTGACAAAAATGAATTGTTTTTATTATTGTTATCTTGTTTACATGTTATTCATAGAACATCAGCAGTTATAACGATTATTCCATTAAATATAATTATATTCAATGCCGTACTAATATGAAAATAAAACTTTTTTTTACCATCATCTGTGAGCGTTTATAGGGAGCGTTTCATTTACATCTTGTATAATTATATTGTTCAAAAATATGAATGTATTTTTAACGAACGTAGATCGTACGAAGATCAAAAAAATAATAAAGACAAACAAAATAATATTCAGAAATAACTACAGTAATTAAATAACTTCACTTTACACGACAGCACTGAATATGATAACAAAAATAATTACGTACCGTCAATTTATACAATTAAAGTATCTATGCACGGGACAAAATATAATAATGTGAGTAACAAACTACTTACAACAAACAAAACGAAACTCGATGAAAATGTCCCTGAAATTATAAATATTTGGAATAATTGCACAAACTATGACAAAGAGAGAGGATGCTTTTGTCAAAAACTGTGGAGTGTACATTAAATATTTTATCAGTGTTAATCAACACTGCAGCTTTAATTAGTAAGACGAGGAATCTCTATTTGTCGGTATCTAATTTGAGATGTTGACAAGGCGCCACTACAGACTGTGGAGTTGAGACAATTTTAGATTGTCGTCGATCTTGTTGCTACTGAAATATATCTACCATTATGTTACCTTTTGTATCCCCAAAGGCATAGGCAGTACAGAGGTGCACTTGTAAAACGTAACACCATAACTTTTCCCTAATTATCTTATGGGTACCATGTATTACAGAATGAGTTTAGCTCGTGGCTGGAACATGGGCCAACATTGATGAATCGAAAAACGAAACTAGAAATATAAATAAAGATGCAATGTTGACCTGTGAAAACATTATATTTCTAAATTCTTTTAATGTCTTTCAGAGTGCATAAATTATAAGCTTGTACCGAAATGTCAGCCACTTAATTTATTTGAAAAATTCTGAAATAAGTTTTGTTGGGTAACAAATATTTACTTTAACTAAAACGTAAAACATTTTAGTTGCTTACATTGAATTGTGTGCATGATAAATCTTTTAGACATCTTTTGTCTCGAAGATATTACAGATAAATTTTATACAAATAATGTACAATTTTTTTGCTACAACAATTAATTTCATTTTTGACATAATCGATTATTTTATGTGATATTTTTTTACACATAAATATAATGTAATCTTCCATATTCTCATAGACTATTTTCCCATACATACAGATATGTGACTTATATAATTTTTATTTTATAATTTAATCGATTTGAACAATTATCCGCATGAACAAATATTCCTAGTATCAGTACACTAACATGTACTACCGGTGTTTTTGTGTCCAACGCCTAATTAACACCACATGGCACCATACACGAGAAGGGAGGGGCATCATTCATAATTCTATATCTATTTGCGTGATTAGTTCTCCGAAATAATCTATCGTAACATCTGTATTAATATTTTCACTTTTTGTTTCGAACCATTTTCAGTATTGTCTCAGTAAATAATAGTTATTGCTCAATTAAACCCTGTATCTAAATTAAGTACTCCAAAACCCAGTCTTTGTTTCCATTTTAATATAGCAAGGAGCTCTGTTTTAAGGTTAAAAGGATTCATTAGCAATTTTTCACTCTCAAATACAATCTCAACTCTAAAATCGCAGCATTAATTACTAGTCATTCATAACTCAAAATGAAGAACACCTTCATATTTCTACTCATTTGTACACACACTTAAATAAAACGTACAAATTACATACAATAAAAAAAGAATGGAGTGCACGCTTGAAATTTTAGACCAATTTATAAAACCGACGAGCTTGTGTCCGGTCTAAAAGGAATTTTATTATGTGTCATTACTCCATATTTTTACATTAAAAAAGAGGGGACCCAGAAGAGAGCCCTGCGGGACACCGGACCGTACGGTGGGACTTTTTACATATACGCACGTAAATAGCCTCGTTATGGCCCAGCTGTGAATGGAATTGGTATCGTGTAGCGCTCGTAATGAATTTGTTACTGAGGTTTTTGTGTATGTCCTTTTTTTGTTTATGATAAACATTATCGAAAGCTTAAGCGATAATCAGATGTTTAGTTAAGCATGTTTGGGCGTTTGTAATTGGTGTTGTATTGGTGTTATGATATATTTTGGATCTGTAATAGAGGCATGGAAAATGGGATTTCTTAGTTTAATGATCATTGAATGTTTTCTTGTGATTAGATTGAATAAATGAATAGAAATTATTCTGATTGGTGTTATTAATGTTTGACAATAAATTTCCTTGCGTTTATTATAAAATAGTTATTGTAAGTAACGGTATAAATGTATGTAGATAAATATCAACAAATTGATATCAAATTACTCATCTGACACGGTTTTGATTAAAGCTGTAGTTCCCTTTTAAGTTATCAGATATATTATTTGATTGTATAGTTCGTGACAATTTGTATTTGTAGTCAAAACTGAACGAATGAAACAAAACATCTTTATCATTTTCATTTTCACAACACCAAATTACATTAGATGACACCAAAAGCACCAATATTCTTAAGATGCACACTAGAGGTAGTATTAACTACCTAATAAGTATGTACAACTTATTCTAAGATTATAATCAGACACCCACGTCACCATAACTCCCTAGCACAACACCTTGAAAAACCAACTACGTGTGCTATGCATTATCAACGGCTACACGTTAAGCCATACAGGGCCAGTATAAACTGACCTTCGAATATGCAGAAAGATTATACAAAGCGAGACACTTGTAAAATGGTTTCGTGTAGTTCGATGTGTACATTATCAAGATTTTCCCATTTTATCTCGTCGGCACCCAAAAAAGCTCACGTTTGACAATCTCTCGCGTAACACGTAAAATGTAATACAATATGTAGGTATAAGCATGTGATACCGTCCCTCACTTCAGTTTAATCTTGAATCAAATGAATTTTATAAACGAGAGCTACGTGAAGTCATTTGAAAATTACAAACATATAGTTTGTATTGTAGAGGTGTAGGTGCCTGCTCTTGATAGTCTTGTTGTTGCTTGAGAGGTAAGTTTTAGCGAAGTAAAACTAACTCTTGTCTAATGTCTTAAAATGAAGTCTCTTTTTTAAGTTACAATATTTTTTCGAACAACTCAACGAACACAACATTTATTAAACAAAAAGCTCTTGATTTGACAATGTCGAAAAATGTAGTTTGTTTCAGAATGTCGAGTAGGAAGTCATCTTTAAATAATATCGTAAGAACTTCGAGAAAGGGCTTTCCTGGCCCTCGGGGCACAAACTTATCCAGTGACGCGATGAAAACAGATTTGTAAGGATACTTGGCGTTGGGCAAAAACTTAAGTAAATCTTGAAGTCAAGATTTCTATTTTAAATTTTCTTAACCTTTGAAAAATCTTCGTCTGGTGTAAAGGTTCAGTAAGTGTTTTCAATTGAATCTTGATCTTTGGTTGGTATTTGTGTTTTAGAGGACTATTTTAAGATGTACGTATTATCTTTCTTTAATATTTGGCGATGAAGACAATAATTGTCTGTTTGAGGACATTTACCCCATCCTAATTGTAATAAATGCATTTAATGTCATCTGTCTACGAAACCACTTTCAACGAAGTCGAAAACGCCATTATTCATAAAGTTTCACAAAACGAATAGGTTCATGATATCGTAGTCCCATCTACGTCTAGGCTCAATATATCTTTTCTTTGTCAGGCTATTGGTCGAGATGACACGGTCGAGCCCGTGGGATGAATACCGAATGTGGCGACTAACCCTTGCCGATGACAGTCGCCCAGTTTGATTTTTAACGTAAAAAATGTAAAGTCGTGGAACTTCGTGGAACTGGTCTAGTCTAGAATACATAATATATACATTTGTAGATGGATACTATTTTTTGTCAAATACTAATTTGGGTCAAGTGATTTTTAAGCTTTGATTTAGGAGTTTTTGTGGAACGATTCAGTGTATGATTGATGTGTGCTTGATAATGTTTGTATTGTAGTATGAACTAAAACTTGATCGAATTTATAAGCAAAGTAATCAATAAAAGTAATTTATAATATCAGAATTGAATGTGTATTTGTTAAGAATCCTGACTCACTGCAAGAGCAGCCAGACATTACGTTATTGTCCTTTCACCCACAAATTCATTATTCCTCGCTGCAGATTCAGGACATCCTTTTAGAGTAAAGCCAAAAACAGTTACTTAATTTGAATAACTCTTAAAACAGTTTACTGTGGAGATCGTCCGATATTATTGTTGCTGGGGCAAATGCAAATGAATGCATTGCCTTAGTGTCGTGAGAATAAGATCGGTTTGCTTGTTCCCACGAAGCGTTTCTGTTAACCCCGTGTTAACCCTACGATGGTGCGAAATCGATGGCCTATTTGACCCCAGTGGACAATTTGGTAGCATCGATGCTCGGTGGGTTAGAAATTTTAATTTTTTTACATGGTAATCTGTGGATAGTTCGTGACTACAAGTGTTATTCGGAGATCAACCGACAATTTTCCAATTGGAGAAACGTGACTGCATTGACTTTTTTCTTTGAATAAATCAATATGTTACCTGTTATTGTTTGTGAGGATAGGTTGCTTTGAATAGTAAACACACTTCTTTGTCAGGTCATCATAATCAGGGATATAATGAGTATTGCATCTTAGGTCATATTAAAATGCCGATTCGGAGTCACGGAGAAAGAACTAAAAACCACCCCGTTCCCTGGTAACCAACGGGTTACCGGGGAACGGGGTGGTTTTTAGTCATTAAGAGTCTGACACTCCCTCCCGCCTCACCTAAGCGGGAGTAGTCACTCGATGATTTTCCTCCCTTAAAAAAGTCATATTAAAATGGTCAACTCAATTAATTCACTCCTTGAATCCTTGCTTAGGTGCTTTTACCACCACCAGACAAGCAAGCTAGTCCACGGTAAAAATATACACATAAACATCTCATTTAACTTTCATAGTTGTTCATTGAAGCTCTTTTATTTTCCAAATGGGTATAACTCTTTAGCGGAAACAACAAAAACTGCATTTTCATTATACGTTTCAAAGGATAAACGAAGCCTATGATTCAGATTTAAAAGGCGCTCTACCAGATTGTATACTTTTGTTCTGTTAAAAAAATACAAGTTTTTTCCACTGTTTTTAATCTGCGTGCCTTCACAACGTTGCTCCTTTCAGCTCGGGGCCATTTTAATCTATTTTCCGGTACACACAAACGGACAAACAAAAAATCTCCCACTGTTGCTGCAAAGTCATTTAGCGAGAAATTATCAAGTTCTTTTTTACCAGTACGTATCTAACTCCCAATTCCAACTTTACGAACACTTTTCTTTGGAAATTTCGTTTTTGACGACTCCGTGTTTCCTATGTTTTTTCTGTTGTTTCGAAGTTTGTAGAAATATAATTATTTTCGTACCAAACACTGTGAATTGAAATTGAAAAGTAAATTAACTTGTCTGTCATTCTGTTGATGTTGATGAGAGTAAAAATTGGATAATATTGATGAATAGCGTAATGTTTCACTTATTTAAAATTTAAGTGGGATTGCTTTGCATTGCCATGAGTTCTATTAGTACCTACGATACCATTAGAGAGCAAGTCTAATACCAAATACAATACAACTCTAGATTATTAGTGCTATAATAGACGTATTAGAAAGAAATATGACTGCCTCGTTGGCCGACTGGTCGCAAGTGCGACTGCCGGGCAAGGGATCTCGGTTTCGAAGTATCATTGGGTTTACAAAAATCTCAATAGTAGCACGGATTTTGGAAATGAGCCCGGTATATGGCAATAGGCTCGGGGGTGAGCATTACATGGGACTCATTACATAAATAGTGAAAAATGGGTGTTAGATTGTACAGTGGCATTAAGTGCCGTAATGGGCACCTCTGGCTATCCCTTCGAGGATGAAAGGCGTATGATGTCATGTTAGAAAGAAAAATCAATGTGTGGGATTAACACTGACAATCGACATTGTCAAATTGGATGTCTGCTACATGTTAGGCTTTTTATTTACTCGATTCGGGTATTGGTCGACATTTTTGATATAGTAGTAGAAAAATGGGCATTAAATCAATGACCTCAGGCATGGTTATCATTCTTGCATAACCTTTTCCTTGATACTATCCAGCTAATAAATCAAATATTGAGTATCTAAACAATAACTACGTGATGTTCAATGTTCATGTCGGACATTTTATCGATCGGTATCGACAACACAAATTCCTTTAAGCTGTATTGTATTATCTGCACCAACGACACAGCCGTGTTGTCCGCAAAGCGATGCCTCGGGCTAACACGCCGGACATGGGCCAGATCCTAAACAGAAACCTAAAACCCTATTCTGGAGGATTGATGTGAGAGATTTCGGTATGAAGCCGATTTGTTGCGAATTGTTCTTGCTTTATCAATGAAATCAAATTCTCGGCTTCATAGTGATTTGATATTGATATTTAGTAGGATTTATGTTTGTCAACTACTAAATATTAATACCTCTAATATAGGTATACTTTCAACATTAAAGTGTTGATAGGACTTTTCTAATCTAAATAATCAAAGCATTATAATGAAAACGCACAAGATGAATCGACCACAAATGCCAACAAGTATGAAAGAAAAATAATTATGAATAGCGTTAAGATAATTAAAAAAATACGCATTGAATCGAAAGAACTACATTACTATTCAATGAAGTAATAACTAACCGGACATAAAACAATAAGTCTAAACAAGTTCTTCGTAGATATTCCAACCAGAATAAGGCTGTAACTCCACAAGCCCTATTGTGGGTTTTGACGAGCAATAACTATGTACTGTGCGGACATTTTGGGACAATGGCGGCCAGTCTCTATCATTTCATAGTCTCGCTCTACAAAGCCGGCTTTTTGATCTATGGCTTTTGATATAATTGCAGTAATTATCGCCTTTGGGCCTTTGTGTGAATTTAATGGTTGTGTTTCCTTGAGATTTCGTGGTGCTGGATTGTTGGCTTATAAAGGTTTAATGGTTTTAAAGGATGAAGTTGGTGACGTCATTTTGGCAATGTACAAGTACAAGATTATTTATTTGATTTGAAAATGGACAAACTAATTAAAAACATTCACAATTGGGAAAAAGAAGAAAACTAAATCGAATCATTTTTGATAATCAGTTATAACATTTTTTTATGACGCAAGGGGCAAATGTTTAATCTTTATTTATCTAGGTAAGTAATTGTAGATTAAAATAATCATAAAATAAACGATTACATATTTACATCATCCTTGCATATTTTTCTACAATGCTAGTAGCCAATATCAAAGCCCCCTATGCTTCCCGTAAATCTGCGTTCAGCTCCAAATAATCTTTAACATTAATATTCATAAACGCCAATCATTACCCCCCTTTCTGCCACAGGGGAGAGCAGCAATGATAGATGACCTTGCACTCATTGTGTGTAAAAATATAATTAATCATAAACATTTTGTATATCAGTGTTTATTTCGGATTAAATATCTTGATAATGTTTTAATAAAATATTTACTTGACAAAACATTCGGGTTTTTTTTCGCACACTGCTTTGGTAATTTGAACTAAAGTTAATGTCTCCATAAATTATCACTGATACTTTTTTGGCCCGGAGTACATGGGTGCAAACGTGATTAAATGAAACCTGTCATTGGGAGTTGCAGTTGCGTTATTATATTATCCAGAATTAAGTCGAATTTAGAATTTTAACATGGCTCCCAAAATAAAAAAGAAAGCCGAATATTTCATTTAACTGCTATAAAATCTGAACGAAAAGTCAATAAAAAACATAATAGACCCAATATCAAAACAAAGCCACACACAAAAATCAAATGATACAAAAAATCAAGCAGAAATAGCGAAAAAGCGCTTCAACACTTAAAGCGCAATCCGTATCAAATAAAATAAAGAGAGGAGAAGGAAGGCTTGCTTTCATTGGGGATTATGCAGCATCAAGCGCTTAAAGTCATTGTGGCTTGGTCGAGCAACAATGGGGTTGTCGTGTATTTAGCACTTTAGGTACTGTTTTTGTTTTGTAAAAGGTGTTTTGGGGTGGTCGGGTTATTACACTAGAAGGTTTTCGTACCGTAGATTAATTAATGGAGTCATTATGAATTTGGTAGAAGTTTTTAATCAAGATTATGAGACCTACGTTGTTTTATAAATTTATATTTGACCCAGGGCCTTGGTAGAATGGGAATGTCGAACATGGACCATAAGTTTCCGTACACCGTTCTACTTATAATTTCCCCGAACCTGATAACTTCATATACTGATAATTCAAGGAATGACACTAGCACCATTTCAGTCCCCCACAGATGGGCCCAATAGGGCTGATGCTGATACGGAGCCACGGAGGACTTGCCATCGGAGGCTTGCCTTGCGAACGGGTTGCCGTGGCTCCGGCTCGGAGGGCAGAAACGGGGCGGTTTTTAGCCAGTAAGAATCTGACACTCCCTCCCTCCTCACGCGGGTAGGAGAAGGCATTAAAAGATTTTACCCTCTTAAAAAAAGCCCCATTTCAGTTGACGACGTACTACATAGTCTTCAGTCTTCAATTTCAGAGTCAGTAAGTATTTTAGTGTCTGGTAGTACTTATATATGTATAAGTAACGGCAATATGCTGATGCTGCACGGTTGGTTCGGTGGCTGGGCAACCGGCTGCCGTGCAACGTGTCGCGGGTTCGATTCCCGCACGGAACAACACTTTGTGTGATCCACAAATTGTTGTTTCGGGTCTGGGTGTCATTGTGTATGTGAACTTGTATGTTTGTAAACGCACCCACGACACAGGAGAAAATCCTGTGGGGCAACGTTTTATAAGGAAAAAAAAAAAACCTCCAAATTCCAAATAGTTTACCACGAGTACAAAATTCTTCAGAAGGCCAACTCAGACTTCGGAGCTGCTAATTACTCATAACAACTACCAAAGATGTTCCAACAACTGGTACCGACGGTTCAACAACGTGTTCCGTTATAGTTAACTTTAGGTGAAGATGGCTACACATGCTCAAACCGCGCTATACAAAACCAGTGTATCATGGTCTGGCTTTGCGTGGTCTTTCCGTATATTCAACGGTCAATTTATACTGGTTACAATAGCTGAACGTGCAGCTGTATGTACCTACAACTACAAGTTTGACACGCTCGGAACAGGGTAGAGGCCGTATGATGGTTTGTGCCAGCATTCTAAGTTTATAGTTGTGTTAGGGAGTTATTCTTATACTTTCTGGTTAGTATCATGAGGTATATGGCATAAGCCGGTAAAAGAGCAGCCGGATCACCTGATGGTAAGCAATCGGCATCGCCTATGGACACCCAAAACACCAGAGGTGTTACAAGCGCGTTATCAGCCATTTAATGATTAAGAATTTGAGGGTTTTTGAGGATTCAGGGATTCTTATGGAGCGAGGTCAGTCTCCGGTCGCGCCGGCCCATTCGATAATTTTAAATAATAAATCGATTTATTAGCCATTATTACTTAAACCTCTTAATAACTGTCAATTTCATATTCTTTCTTATTTTTTTCGAATGTAAAATACATCTTAACGATTTGAAGTTTAATTTTTGAAAGGTAACATCTTCATGAAAGGCTTGTAAAACATTAAACAACTCTATTTAAATTTATCTTTAATTAAAACTAAACATTAACAAACAAAAAGTACTACTTCCAAGTCATTAATTTACCCTCTGATCAGCTGATAATAATTTTAATGAAAAATGTTATTCCCAATCATAGGAGTCATCTACATAGTACATTGGGCAGCAAATCAAGCTACACCTTCTGTATTTCAATTTTTATTGAATTATCAACTTCAAAGTTTCAACACAAAGTCGAAAATCATATGACAATAAAGTACAGTATTGTACTAGGACAATTTACTGGTGTTTGTACAGGCAACTATGCAACGAGCTATATACAACCAATTTAACAAGACCTCGTTTTGTACAATCTTTCAATACACTCGACGGTCAGTTTATACTGTAGAGTGGGTATACATTAAAAGAATTTGATTAGTCATGTCGTCAATTATCAGGGTAAGGACCTTATCAGGACCTTTTGATCTTCGAGGGGATCTAAAACAACTTATTTGAAGGGTTGAAAAGTCATAGTATGACTTATGATGGGGATTTTTTATAACTTTTTAAAAGGGGTTATTTTTTCCCGTTTATGACTTACAATGGAATTTGCATTTTTCAAAGTTTATCCTGATTGGTGATCTAAGAATAAATATGAGTAATTAACGAGGTTCATTAATTTTGTTCCAATTAAGGGGGTCATTAACACGTTATAAGTAGCTGTTAGTGAAGTCATTTAACTTATGTTTCATTTCTAATATAAACTTTTTGTTAATTTAATTATATCTTCGAGAAAATCATAGCAAGTCATGGAAAGACTCAGTGTTATTTTTATTTTAGTTTACTGTTACCTATTTTTTATGGTATTACAGGGCATTTTGATTACCAGGTTCACTATAAATTAAGTTCGAAATCAGAAACTTGCTAAGATTAGCCCTTAAGGTTTATCATCATCATCAACAGCCTATAAATGCCCACTGCTGAGCAAAGCCTCTTCTCACACGGAGGTTTGAGCATTAATCACCACGCTTGCTTAGTACGGGTTGCCGATTTCAAACTTATAAGTTAACGTTCATCGTGTACTATAAGTATAAGTTAACGTATTAATTTAAAGTATCTGAAGAATCGCGAGCAAATATTATAGGAGTGTCATCTAACGTGATTTAGAGGTATATTATACTAAGCTTCAATATGCTAGACTTCCTCGTTGGCCGAGTGGTCGCAAGTGCGACTGCCGGGCAAAGTATTACTGGGTTTTTAAAAAATCCTCAGTAGTAGCACGGAGTCTGGAAATGTGCCCGGTATATGGCAATAGGTTCAACCCCTATTACATGGGACTTAAAACATAAATAGTGAAAAGTGGGTGTTACTTCTGTGTGCACCTCTGTCTACCCCTTCGGGGATAAAAGGCGTGATGTTATGTTATGTTAAGCTTCAATAAACATCCGTTTTGATACAAAACACGAAATTAATTCATACACACGCGAGTAAATTAATCATTTTTGGTCCCTATTAAAATAAAACGCCACGGCACGAGGCACCCGGTCTCAAAACATCAAGATGTCGCACGACAATGACTTTGATCATTTTAATATCATTTATCTTCACCCTATTTAACTCTGGGGTGGGCAGATTACGTCAGTGTAGCAGAACTTTCTTGATAAAGTACTCTATGATAAAATTTATTTATGTATGTGTGTGTATTGTTACCTCGTTGATTACTTACTGGTTTTAGTTCCGATAAATGCAAGTTAAGAAGGCTATGTACTAAACATAGCCTTTTAAGCCGGATGAAGTTTGATGTTGACTGCCTCATTGGTTGAGTGGTCGTAAGTGCGACTTCCGGACAAAGGTCTCGGATTCGAAACGCGGGTCGGGCAAAGTGGGTTTTAAAAAAATTCTTAGTGGTAGCACGGAGTCTGGAATTGTGCCCATACTGGGCACCCCCAATTGCATGGGACTCATAAAATAAATAGTGAAAGTGAGTGTTCCATTGTACAGTGGCATTCAGTGCCGTAATATGCAACTCTGCCTACCCCTTCGGGGATAAAAGGCATGATGTTATGTTTACATAGTTTGACGTTGACAGCCCCGGAACGTCAAACGTCCATAAATTATCTGTGGCCTCTCTCGTTTTTCCCCGAACGCCGGCGCATCGAAGGGTGGTGTAAAATTAATACTTATGAAGTAGAACAAAATTGTTGTCAAGTTAACTACTAAGACTTTAACTAACTACTAAATAATACAGGTTCGCACTAGTTGACTACACAGTTCTCGCAGAAACAGGGCTACTGACTGGAATGTAATTATTATTGTTGTTGTAGAAAATAAATTACTTCGACAACCAACATAAATTATATAAAGATTTAATCAAAGCAATAGAACAACTTCATTGAAAGAAGTATGTCGGCTTAAAAATGCAGCGTCATTCAACATCATACATTAATTGGAATAGACCATTTCTTATCTGTATGATCAAATAGGTACATATAGTAATGATATTCAGAGTAAAATGCACCTGTTCAATAAGTAGATACTAATTTAGCAGTCGGTTTGTTTTGTTTTTCGGTAGCAAAATCATTACTTTTGTGAACATGGCAAAACAGCAAAAACTTCAAAATCTGAAAACCTTACTTCTTAATTTAAAGAAACTGCCCTGTCGGCCGTCTAGGGGTCTCAGGTTCGATTCCCGAGTCGGGCAAAGCATTAATGGGTTTTTTTTAATTCTCAGTAGTAGCACGGAATCTGGAATTGTTCCCGGTAAATAACAATAAGCTCACCCCCCATTACATGGGGCTCATAAAACAAATAGTGAAAAGTGGGTGTTACATTGTATGTACGTACAGTGGCATTAAGTGACCTCTGCCTACCCCTTCGGAGATAAAAGGCGTGATGTTATGTTAGAAACAAGGAAGCATCAAAACAATTAGTCACTAAGGATTAAAATTAAACTAACAAGGAACATCAAAAATAATACCTTTTCATTCCTGCCCTTTCTCTAAAACACAAATAAGAAAAGAACCTCATAATAACATCTTACAATAGTCCTAAAAAAAGGAATTAATACTACCTAGTCACTGAAGTGAAACTAACTTTACAAGACAATATTGAATGGAAATCAAAGTACGTACTACGTTCAAGAGAAACGATTACTATAATATTTGATTCGTTTGGATAACATTGGGTCGGACGAAGTTTTTCAATAAAGATCGCCCGAATCGAACTATCCAGGAGGATTGGAGGAATCGTACGGATGGGGACGAAATCGGACGGACGAGGAACGAAAGTTCACTGGCATACAGAATGTTACTCTTTTGAAAATTTTCATTGAGGAAGATGTGGTTTAAAATATATTTTTTGTAGGTTTTTGTATTTAGACCTCGATCAAGTTCCTTTTTTAAATTAAAAACAAAATGGGTAAGTAGGTACTAAATGTCCACAATATTTTTTGATCCAAAATGTTTTCTCTATTTTTTTTTTGTGGTTTAGGAGGCAAACGAACGGATCACCATTTACCATGATAAGCGATCAGCATAGATATTATCGAATGGAACTCCACTCCACATTCATCTTCTTCTCTGTCGTTTCGCTCTTGGCACAGCGGTCGTAGTCACGTTGAGGCAGCCGTATTTGGGTTGGTGGCCGATACAGCTTTCCTCACGATCCCCCGCCATCTCTCTCTGTTTGTGGATTGTCTGGCGCAGTCTGACACTGGGTTTCCCGTTGCCGATTTGACTTGATCAGTCCAACGCATAGGTGATCTGCCTCGATCTATTATGATCTATTATGATCTATTACTATTATTATAACTTGAGATAAATTAATTCAACCATTAATGTCCTTTAAAAAAAACAAAATTCAATGCATTTTATCCAAGTATATCTAGTTTATTATTTTCCAAAAACAAACTATCTTTATCGAATCAAAAATACGCAGTTATTAGCATTACCAATCCGAGTCTTTCATAGAGTAAGAATAAAAAATATTTTTCTAAGAAATACATAATTTAAAATACATACATACATACATAACATCACGCCTTTTATCCCCGAAGGGGTAGGCAGAGGTGCACATTCTACCACAGTACAATGTAACACCCACTTTTCACTAGTTGTTATGAGTCCCATGTAATAGGGGGTGAGCCTATTGCCATATACCGGGCACATTTCCAGACTCCGTGCTACTACTGAGAATTTTAAAAAACCCAGTAATACTTTGCCCGACCCGGGAATCGAACCCGAGACCCCTTGCCCGGCAGTCGCACTTGCGACTACCCGGCCAACGAGATTTAAAATATTTGTTATATTATGTAAATTTAGTCTAAATGTTTACAGTTGGAAAGTGTGAATAATATTAAGAACTATTTGTAAGTACTTGTATTAAAAGTTTAAAACTAAAATGAATAACATTAAAGTAGTAAAACATTTTCTTATAGCAAAAGTACCTATAAGGGAGGTTTTGCTTTAACTGAAATTCCCTTTTTTTAATCAAAATGTTCGTTCGAAACTACCACCAAAAATATTGAATTGCACACTAAATTTGCTCATCAAATAAATCAATTATACAATACTGAGCTTAACTGTTTTACTGAATGACTATCTTTTAACTAAAAGTAAATCTAATAATTCTTCGAGTGCAACAAAAAAAACAAACCTAACCTAACCTAATATTAAACAATTTGTGTGCAAATCAGTATTTTTGTTTTACGGTTCATTGTTTTGATATGCAGTAGGTTATTAGTGGAGAAATTTAGTTTGCTTAAACCTCTAGATAGAGGTGCAGTAAAAATTCCCCAAAGTATAATACCAACACAATAAGATGCGTTTTCTTTAGTATTTTGTGTGAATACATGAATGCATATGTCACCAGTTATTAATCTCACAATCATGTAAGTATTAACAGAAAAATTCTTAACAAAAGTTCCATCAGATTATAACTCGTAAAAATTTATATAAATTAAATACTCGGAACCCGCACCAATGAGGCAGTCCACATCCAAGACATACAAAACCCCATGAAACCCAACTGAAAAGCTCCAATCTACATTTTAAATTTTACTACAACAACAAAAAAATCATTAATTTTCATTTAACAACGTAATATTTTCACAAAATTATGCTTTAAATGAGAATAACTTAATTTTGTGAACAATATTTTCTATTACGCCTCTAAAGATTTAGGGGGCCGGCAGCACAATAGGGGTGCTACAAAGGTTTTATCGCGAACCCTGAGGTGCCTTAATAACGTTCTTTAAAGGTGTAAATAAGTTCTTACAAAGGAAAATTTTGAAAGGCTACCGGATTTTAATTAATCTTAATCATTTTGTTTTAATCAGTTGTGATCATTAACTAAATTGTTTGCTTTGTAAAAACAATGAAATTATTTTGATTTATTATTGGTTTGATGAGAAATTTAAAAGTATTTTGTTGCTCATTTCATAAACAAATAAATATTAAAATTTAATCTAAACGCTAGTTATGTTTCTGCCTTTGACAGAGGGTGCAAATGGAAACTAATAATATTACTATATTTATTAAAATTAAAATTACATGGTAACTCTTAAAATCTAACTAACCTAAGCACGATTGCGTTCGATGTTAGAATAACACTGCTTTCATGTCTAAAAATTCTTTATTATAAAATTAGTATAACGGTTTTATTGAGGTTAAATCTAGTGGGGTGATCAATGATGTAGCGATTCGTAGCTGGGCACAAGGCGGCGGCAAGAGGAGAGGACTCAGCAGTTCGAATGTTGCAATACTCCGTAGAACCTTCGTTGCATCAAAGTAGGTGTAATTTCCTGATTCAGCAGATCTGGGCCTGGTGGCACGGCGTTGATCACGGTGTAGGTACATGTTTCGGCACCGATACGTAACACGCCAAAGTAAATAGGACAGTTCAATAAAATACCAAATAAAAAAATATTTGCTAACATTAAAACAACAAAAAAAAATCTTAAAGAAAAAAAGTTAAAAAAGAAATTCTTTTTTCAATCGCGGTCAATAACAAAAAGTATATGACATCCAAAGCGGCCGGTAATCATTTGGCGATGACTGGCCGTTTCTCGACTTTAGGCCGCGTCACCTGTCATAACGCGGTTGACTTCAAACGAGGCCGTATATTTACTCTTTTTTATTATTATTCTTCATATTTATTTTATCAGACGTCTGAAGAAAGAATGGCCTTAATCGATTGGAGTATGTTCTTGTAAGGACTGGTGTGTCGAATTTTCTGGTTCAAGGAGGTCAAATACCGACATGGGTGGCGGGAATAGGTTTTTTAAAAATGAATAATCAGTGTTATTAACATTGTTTCAATTGTAACAAATACATCAGTACAATTAAAATTGTAAGAAGAAATATGAATCAATGTAACATAAAAATCCTAAATAAAAATATTATTCATCCCAAAATCAATTTCTAATAGTATTTGATAGCAGTAGTAAGTTTGAGGTTCCAAATTCAGCAACATCATCAAACACTAAACGGGGACACCTATCGTGAGGCCACTAAACTGAAGTGGGATGAGCCTGGCCACTTCTAACCTGCACCGACTTACCTGCAGACCGAAATGACCACACATTGCAGCTCTGATACAGCTCAATGGCTTCGAGGTACACCGCGGAATTGATGGTGGGCGAAACAGGACAAATTGAATAAAGGTTGAAGGCATTTTGAGGCAAATAACGCAGTTAGGACTTTGAAGACCTGATATCAAGTGCATTTAACTTGAAATAATATATTTGTGTAACGTATCTCATTTCACCAAGAACCTGTTATTACATAACATCACGCCTTTTAACCCCGAAGGGCAGAGGTGCACATTATACCACTGTACAATGTAACACCCAATTTTCACTATTTATGTTGTAAGTCCCATGTAATAGGGGGTGAGCCTATTACTATAGAGGTATACCGGGCGAGCACAATTCCAGACTCCGTGCTACTACTGAGAATAGTTAAAAGCCCAGTAATACTTTGCCCGATCCGGGAATCGAACCCGAGACCCCTTGCCCGGCAGTCGCACTTACGACCATTTGGCCAACAAGGCAGTCGAACCTGTTATTGTAAATCTTAATTGTTGATTAAGTACAAGGATATTAAAAAATAGATGGACATAGTCTCTTGAAACAACGACTGTGGCACCTGGCTACTATAGACTTACACGCAGAAAACCCACACATTATAGTAGGGGAGCCCATGAAGGGATTTCGGTAGTTACTCGAGCGCGTCAGATTAACATATGGGGAAAACCTAGTGTCATGTTGAATATACCCAACATATATCCGATCTGATTAGAAGGGGGGGACTGAAAATTAAAAAAAAAGTCTGACTAAATAAAGTCAGTTTCGTCAGATTAAGGGAAGGTAGGTCAATACCGTGCTAAAGGAAGTGCGTTTAAAAAATCTGCCCATTCCAACTTGATTTGCAAGAGTGGGGGGATTTTGAAGGGTTCTCGTTTGTACTCTCCAGAACATTCAACCCCACCATGCAAACTGGCAGATTAAGAGTTTTTTATTATTAAATACACATGGAGCATGTACATTATCAATATCTGACACGCTCGACCACTAGAACAAAAGTTACGCTTAACAATTTCAAAGATCTGTAGATTCCCCCTTCCCCCACTGGTGGAAGAAATTGTCACTAAACCATTTCTTCTTTCTATCAGCATATCTTCAAAATCCAGTAGGTCCCAAGGACGCTCAGGTAAATCCCAATTTAGCATCATGGGCTCCCCTACTATTAATACGAAGGACATCTGTCGCGTGATATGACCTGTCATTACACTTCATACATTATGGTGTTGCAAGTGCACACTCACATAAATACATCACTGACGTTTTGGTGCATTAATCTTTCTTAAGTGACATTAATGTCTTTGTTTCAACATTCTTGATTAAGCATAAAGTTTATTGATTGCAATAATCTCTTCCCGTCAGTTACCTTGCTGAAATGAGTTTTAATTCTATTAAAACTATACCTATATATTATAGAGGTATTTATCGGCTGTATTTCCGAACCGAAACGACCTTCAAACCTTCAAGAAAAGAACGTACTCCTTTTTAAAATGCCGACAACGTAGGTACCTGTGACTCCTCTGGTGTTGTGGGTGTCCATGGGCGGCGCTGATCGCTTACCATCAGGTGATCCGTCTGCTCGTTTGCCTCCTATTCCAAAAGTCAGCAATGTTAAGATTAAATAGACACTTATTTTACCTAAGTATTAATGTTAGGCTTAAACCAAAATGCATTGAATAAATTCAATTTAAAATATTCATTTTTATTTTGCAACGCAATAGAATTAAATAACAAATGATCTTTAGAGGAGACAAATGAAATTCAAAAAGCTTTGTAACGCTAAAAATATTTGACAAATACAAATGAATACATATGCTCGCTTTCAGACTGAAAAATGGTTACTATACACTGAAATTAATCACTTATATGGTCAAATGTCTCTTTGTCCTTGAAAAAATGCGGTGTTAGCATATATCTACTTGTAAATTCTTTGACTTTCACACCATCTATTCGTCACCTCGATTGAAATATCAATAATCTATTCTTGAGTTCATAGCACACTTTCTTCTGGCTCCTGTCCAGGTAGGTTGAGGTCAGTCCGTAGCCTATCTACATTGAGCTAGTTGTAGAAAGTGCAAAGTGTCATTTGCCTTCGGTATTATAAGTCACTAGGGGCTTGAAATGGTTCTATATCAATTTTTGTGAATAGATTTTGCAAGTTCTTTTATGTTAGAAGAAATAGTATATGTAGTTTTTAACATATCAGGACTGTAGTAGACGTACGCTTAAAGTTGATCCGAATCCATCACAAAATCGGGGATGTTAATAGAACTAGAACTTCAACTCAACTAAAAGTCGAATCGAAATCCAAGTCGTATGCGACCCGCAGGAGCTCCATAAACTTGTATGGAAACGTCAAAAACTGGAAAATCATATAGGTCTGGAGTGAACGGATTTGAGAGGGATTCCAACTACTTTATTGGAGACCAACGGAAGCTGGCTATAATTCAGCCAAGTTGGGACCAATCCAAGTTTGGAGCCGGTTTGATTGCGAACCTTCTTGCTCAATTTGCAATATTTGTTTGAACATATTTCTGCGGTTTACCTAAGAATTTCGATGATCAATGGGCCGGAGTTTATCGTGATTGTTTTTTTATTGTGACTCGAAACTTTGGAGGTTTAAATAAAAGGATTCTTAAAGAAAATGTGTAATGATCCTGCACTAATCGTAAAGTGAAGTTGGAGTGGTTTGCAAGATAATTTGATTTCGATTTATATCAAGATGCTTAGAACTTTAAACATAAAAGTGAGTTTAAATTGAGATTTAATGGATCGTTGAAGCGGCTAAGATGTTTTTATTCTGTATTCGACGCTGGATTAGGAATAATATCTCTTTGTTTCTTAGTAATCATTTACAAGTTGGTAGATTGATAATAGACTTACGATAGCGTAGCTAAATTGTTGTTTTATCTCCGATAATTTAGTATCTACATTATTCAGGTACGAAGAAATTTGATTTTCTTTTTTACTACTTTCTTTTGTTTGCGCTTGCAGATATACTAAATTAGAAGTTTAATGCCCGAATACTGAAACGTTACTCAATTTTAAGTATAGTTCTGTCACCACTAATTCTTTGTGAAATGACAGAGATGGCACGATATTTAAGCACGACTTAAAATTGAGTAACGTTTCAGTATTCCGATCTTAATCAAATAAATAAAGAAAAAATATTGCTATGAAAGATTCAATAATAAACGCTTGCGTTGTGTTTCGTCGTGTGAGTGAGGTTACCGGAGGCCCAATCTCCCCAATCCCCGAATCCCCCACAATCCTCAAACTCCTAATTCCCAAAAGGCCTGTAACGCCTCTGGTGTTTCAGGTGTCCATGGGCGACGCCAGTTGCTTACCAGGTGATCGGTATGCCTGTTTACGGGCTTATCTCATAAAAAAATTGATTAAAGTTGTATCATTTTTAGGGCCTTTAAAAATTCTTTACTTTTAATTCCGAGGTAACTTTATCCCTACACAAATACTACAATTATCGAAATCAAGATATTAAAAACTTAAACTAACATTATCCTAATATAGTCAGACCGTTTTTTGTGTTTAATAAATAGCAACAATATTTCATGTTATGAGTCAACGGTCAACGTGGGTGTTTCAAATAAATCAACGGAGGATGATTTGCGCAAATCACAGGTAAGGGCCGGTGCAAGAATGTCAGAATGTGGATAAGAAATCGAAGAACAAATAAATATGTAGCAATAAATTCCTTTCTATTTTTTTTTCATTTTTAGAATGTGTGACTGATGTAGACGAAGACATTATAAAAGTGAGCCATGAATTTGTTACAAGCTTTTTTAGTTTTTTTTTAGTCCAAAAATATTATAAGTTTTTTGAAGGCATTGCATTGTTTCAAGCTACCACCAGGCGAGATAGTTGCCAAGCACCTGTCTATTAGAAAAAAATTTAACTTTTCCTTGTTGAAACCTTGAATTCTGTATAAGTAAGTTAAACCTTTATACCAATACATGGTGGTATTTTAAACCCATGATTCACCAAAACCTCTTTTCTTTGATATATTAAATTGAGATAAACACTTTATTACCTACTGACTTATTACCAATACTTAATCACCTTGGAATTTAAAAGCGGAAAATAGCAATAAAGTTCAATAAAATGCGAATTAGGGATGTAAAGGAATGGTTCCGTACAACTGTTTCTTTTAACATTTAACACCTCCGCGCAATTTATGTTTATGTTAGATATCAACTTAATAAGTTAACTATTATCTGTTATTGGAATGATGACAGGGTATGAAAATTAAAAATCTAATAAGTCCGTAAGTTAGGCAATGAAAAAATATTAGACACGTACTTTTTTATTTTGTCGTATAACAAAACAAGACTTAGATACAACGAATCAAAGTTTAGGAGTGGAGGGTAAAACGTTATTTCTACGTATAAAATGTACATAGAAGTGACGTCACGCGACATTTCAAATCAATATATCGTCGAAAGTATTTGTTTCTGTAAGATAATAAAAAATACGTGTCTAATGATTTAAAATAATCTACCCTATTTTCCTGAATTTTGAAGTTCTCCTCTATCTATCTGGTAACTGTCACGGAGAACCTAACGGGTTACCGGGGCTGCGGGTCGACGTGCAGGAGAAGGAACGGGGTGGTTTTTAGTCAGTGAGAGTCTGACACTCCTTCCCGCCTCACCCAGGCGGGAGCAGTACTACTATGATTTTCCCCCGTTAAAAAAATCCATCTGGTAACGCAGTCTCTCTCTCTTACCATTTTTTTTTTAAATATTTCTACTGGTATTATTATCAACACTTGTTACTTTGTAACTAGACAATTGCATTGTGAACCTGATTGAAAAAGAGTAACCTACGGAGTTTCTCGCTCGTTCTTCTCCGTAAGAATCTACACCTTGGAATGGGCAAATAGCTTCACTTTTAATTTTTTGTTGACGTTCAAAAGTTCCTTTCTGGTCTAATTGATTTCGAATGTAACTTTGATTCTTCATCTACATCATAATTACCATAATAGGCTCCCATAGATATCTCCCATACGGAACCCTAAAAATAATCCTCATTCTGCGAATATAGATTGTAAAATTTACACCGCAATCCAACAGTAAAGGATCCAAGATAAATCTCTTAACGTGCTTACTCACAGAATGATTTAAAGCTTCATTCACTAGGCAATAAATAAACGGACAGTCATTGGTCGTTCAGATTTCTTAGAACATACAGACGGAGATGAGACATAAGTATGGACCTGTAGATCAAGGTACTCTTACCAGTCTAATATCTGTAATAGATTTTCTACTTTATTTAGCTTGTGTTTAAGTTGAAAGTCGTATTTGGTAGAGTAGTATAGGTTGACGTGCTGGTTGTATTTAGATAGTTGAAATAGGTAATGCTGATTCATAGATCATTAAGTATTGTTATTTTTAATTAGGTACCTGTTTTTTAATGGCCTGAATGAAAAACACGAAGTTTTTAGTTCGATTCGCGGAACTAGCAATATTAATTATAGTTATAATTTTTTAAATGTTGATCATAGAGTCTCGCATATTAATTGCAGCTCGAAAACTAAAATAACAATTATAAAAAACTAGCAGCCCGTCCCGGCTTCGCACGGGGTAGACAATTATTTATTTTAGGAAATTTGGATTGTTGTAGTGACATAACTACAATAGTTGGACATATGCTACCGCGGAGTTTTTTGTAGACATTATGATGTTCTTCAATATTGTTGTACATTATTTTGTTCTATCGCTAATAGTTTCGGCAGCACATTCGACGAAAGACATTTTAAGACTTATTTATCTACACCTTCGGTTACATTGTTCAAGTTTTACCAAGGATCCCTAATTTTTTTCAAAATGTAATGTAACCTATGTCAAATTGGAAGCATGTAGTATTCTATTGGTGAAAGATTTTTTTAAATCGGCCCATTAATTTTTGAGCCTATTCATTACAAATATACAAAAGTAGGTACAAATCTTTCCTCTTTATTGTTATGTTGGAGGATTAATGAGTTGTAGACGGATTTATTATACTTGGATTTATTATAATAATGTGCAGGGCGCACGACGTGTACACACACTTAGACTATGACAGGTAGATAGCGACGTTGATGACAAGTGTTCTACCTTATATAACACATTATAGTGAGGGGGCGACTACTTACTAATTAGTGATGTTCATACATGTAACATTTATAATATTAGTATAGATTATAATTGCCTCGTTGCCCGAGTGGTCGCAAGTGCGACTGCTACGTCAGGCAAAATATAACTAGTTTTTTTTTTAATTCTCAGTAGTAGCACGGAGTCTGGAATTATTGTGCCTGGTATAATTATGGCAATAGGCTCACCCCCTATTACATGGGACTCATAACATAAATAGTGAAAAGTGGGTGTTACATTGTACAGCGGCGTCATGTGCATGTCTGACTACCCCTTCGGGGATAAAAGGCATGTTGTTATGTTATGCTATGTAAAAATATAATTTTAATTTAAGAATGCCTATGTTCAGCAGTAAACGTCGTGTTCCTGATATGGTGATGATAATGCAGAAAAGTGCATAGGAATCTCCACAACGC
This sequence comes from Spodoptera picta, assembly GCA_038387885.1. Taxonomy (NCBI): domain Eukaryota; kingdom Metazoa; phylum Arthropoda; class Insecta; order Lepidoptera; family Noctuidae; genus Spodoptera; species Spodoptera picta. The sequence continues at coordinate 444,490 of JAZHFQ010000168.1, read as the reverse complement.
AGTTTTAAGCAAAAGAAATGTAATCGTTTGTATTGTTTGTATTGTAACTTTCGTGAGACATACTAAATAAATTATTGTGTTTTCGGCTTACTCACGTAATCATAACAGCGCGACAGTCGCCGCGTCGCGGGTCGCGAAATGCTGCTCATGAATATGAGCCTCTAGCATGGCTTGAAACTAGTCGAGTTCCTCGTCAAAATATTACGTGAGTAAGCCGAAAACATAATAATTTATCGTTTCTTTTGTGTCTAGGTATAATATTATACAGTATATTGAAAGGTTATTTGACATCAATTTTATTAATCAACTTACAAATTTAATTTGGCTACATTCTTTGATTTTTAAGAGGGAATATCATTCAATTACTTCTCCCGCCCGGGAGAGTCGGTGTTAGACCCTTACTGACTAAATCATCTCGTTCCTACTCCTGCACTTCGAGCCGGAGCTCCAGCAACGCGTTAAGTCCTACGCGATGACTACATTATCATAGCATTTATTTAACACGTTAAACGCCATGGGGGTCACCGGTGACCGGCGTTAGCGGAGCATTTACCTTCAACAGTTTTTTATTGGCAGTCAAAGTCTTAATAATAAAATTTATCTATTTTTTTCAATCTAAAAAAAATTACGGCACCACAAACAAAGTAACTGACAGCTGTTGTTTATTATACTTAATAATAATACTAAATTAACTACCAAAATATGAACGAGGTTCCTTCATTACGGAACTAATTAAAAAGTTTTAATTTTGGTAGTAAAATTTAACACCGGCACTGTCATTATGTATGTCGTATGCAACGGATTGAATGTTAATTTTATCTGTTGATTGTTAATTTTGATTATGTTGGTAGCGTTATAGTGGCTGCTTTTGAGGGAAGTAGTTCCTTAGAAATATAGGTAATGATAATTGAATTTGAATAACAACGTTTATTTGCCCGAAGTATGGTAATTATCTACAGGAATTATTAATTCTAAAAATAGTTTAGAAAATATTACGCTTAATTAATTTGTTAGAACCAGCCCTAGTCTACCCTACAATTAATAAAATAAGGTTGATGTTAAATTAACAATGTCCTATTAAGGACACAATTCTTACAACTGGCATAACTAAGATATTTTTCTTTTAATTGAAATCACATAATTCTGACTTTTTAAATAATTATGAAGGGAATCACACTAGTTAATATTATAAATATGGAAGTTTCTTTATTTTGATGTTTGTCCGTCAATCACGCTAAAAGTACTGAACGGGTTTTGATAAAATTTGATATCTAGGCAGGGTGTGGTCTGTGTTAGGCGATAGGATACTTTTTATACCGACTGGATGCTATATACATAATAATAATAATACAAGAAGCGTTACGTATTATGAAATAATCTACGTGTGTCATAATTATGCAACAGATTGAATGTTAATTATCTGTTGATTGTTAACTTTGATTATGTTGGTAGCGTGGTAGAATAATAGAAACTCTTACTTTTGAGATTTAAGTCTTGAACTGCCGACAAAATCTGATTTAGGCTAATTCTCCGCTAGCGTTGTCATCATTATCTGACACGGCATCAAACATGTGAATAGAAATATTACATAGTTCCTGAGGTTTAAGGTTAAGGGGAATTGCCGTCTTTGGGATAAGTAATAATATGCATTTAAATTAATTCTTAGGGCTGTTTAAAGTAGCGTAGACCGAATAGTTCAACTAACGGAATTTTTTTCTAGAACAATATTATTATTATTAAACTTTAGAATGTGTATAAGACTATCATGAGACATACTAAATTAATTAATATATTCTAGCCGGAAACATAATGATTATTTCATAAAAAATATAAACAATAGAGTCACAAGTTACTAAGATAGAAAATTACCAACCACTTGTCACCTATATCTTTATATATATAATTCTTCTGTGAGTGTGTATGTCACTGAACTTCTCTCAAACGACCGACGGGACCGATTTTGATGAAATTTTTTGTGTGTGTTCAAGGGGATCTGGGAATGGTTTAGATTCACAAATCAACCCGGCAGATGGCGCTGCAGTCGGTGTCTAGGTTAGTTATCCTAAACGGCTGAACTAATTTGAATGAATTTTTGTTCCTACATTCAAGTGGATATGCAGGACAACGTCTGTTGGGTCCGCTAGTATTCCTAGTGAAAATCCTACGGGAACCAGAAACAACGGGATTGCGCGTCGCGAAACGAAGTCGCGGGCAGAAGCTAGTCATTTTATAATTATTAAATCTTAAAGGAATGTAATCATTATGCTGTAGGTATAACAATATTATAACATGCGTTTTGTTATTCAAACACTTGTATCAATAAGTGTTATCGGCAAAATTATATTTAGTGACCTTCAACATATATAGTGACGTCATCTGCCCGACCTATATACGTGGTACAGATAACGTACTACTATTTCATTCTCGCTCTCATCGCCTCCGTGGCGCAATTGGCTAGCGCGTTCGGCTGTTAACCGAAAGGTTGGTGGTTCGAGCCCACCCGGGGGCGTTTCTTTTTGTAATTTCCTACTTTTGTTTAGATCTTTTTTTTGTAACAATTTCGTAGAAAATGATTAAGGTTTACGTTTTTATGATTGATGTTGCTATAGATATTTTTATTTTAGTAATATATTTCAGGTTTATTTTGTAGGAATTAAGGAAAATTCGTATGTTTAGTTAGATTAAATTGTCGTGAAGTCTGTATTGCTGAGTCTACGTGTACATAAATATTCTAGGAAGGGTATTTTTGGAAGCATCTTTTTTATATTTAATTTTATATTATTTTTATTAGTCTTTTAGGAATCGTATTGATATAACTAGATAAAGATTTTTTTGTCTAAACCACTAGCTTTATCTGTTAAAATTTAATATCCAAGATTTTTGAATTATCCAATTCACAAAAGGCCGGTAACGCACTTGTAACGCCTCTGGTGTTCCGGGTGTCCATTGCCGACGCCAATTGCTTACCATCAGGTGATCCGTCTGCTCGTTTACCGGCTTATACCATAAATACTTAAACCAAAATAAAATAAAATAATCTGTATGACAACAACATCAAAAGTACATTTTTCTCATAACATAAATGAAAGGAGCTAGCAGAGGTTGAGCACCTTTTGAATGGGTTCATTAAAGCTTTCACGGGAACTAGGTTTCGTTCCTTACTGTGTGTATTTTGTAAAAATGTTACTTACCACTGCCACCATCCAATGTTCGGAGCAGAAATCTTTTTCTAGAATTACCTACGTACGAACTCTTTTGATCGAAACCTTATTGTAAGACGGAGAGGTTCGAATTCGAAGACGTTGGTAGCGCATTTGAATTTCGAATTATTTTGATGTAGGTATTTATTAATTCTGTTTCAATCTCGTTCTTTAGTTCCAGGTAGGTATCTTTTAGTAATAAGGTAATTGCCAGGGTACCTATGTAGATTAAAAATCGAATTAGTCCGTCAGTTAAGTAGATAATGAAAAATACCCACATAGATATTTTTTAGACAAAATGAAGTTAAGTGGTCGATATTTGAAATTAGATAATATATTTTCGAAAGTATTTAATTTTGTGAGAACAGAAAAATTATAAAATGCCTATAATATAATCACAAAAACTCAAATCAAAGTAACTAATAGGTATTTCACATCTACTTACTACTTCAAAGTTATTACTGAGACTGACTAGCTATTGCCCGCGACTTTGTCCACGTATAACTAATCCCAAAACTTGCCGCCTGGTGGCGCCTTGTAGGTACTTACGTGTAATATACATACATGTCTGTCAGTAACCTTGAGCACGAAATCGTATTCTAATTCTAAGCAAGATTTTTAATATTTAGGCCTTATTAGCCGACAGGCTTTAATACCCGCATGTACCTTACTATTGCACAATGTTAGATAAAAAATAGGTATTATGGCATAACTGTAGGTAATAGTTAAACAAATGACATGATATATATGAATGATATTACAGACTTTAACGTTGATATGAATGTCCTCTATAAGACCCTAGTACATCACTTTGCTCTATTATCTATAATTCCACAGCGTAAGTAACACAAGGAGGCTTTTCGTAGTTTTTTCACCAATTGGTTTCTTTCTCTTATCAAATCCTCGATGACTATAGGTTCATCGAGGATAATGTAGGATTCCAACGGTAAAAATAATCTTTTAAATAGGTCGAGTAGTTTCGGAGCCTATTTAATTCAAACAAACAGAAAATCAAATCATTCCTCTTTATAATATTAGTGTAGATGATAGGTCACCTATCATCAGTACTAATAATAGTTATTTTATACTTTTTAGTTTTTATTTTTTATTTCAGAAGATTGATATAGGTATACCGGTCAAGTTTAATAAAACGACAGCCGACGCCAAGTAACATAGGAAACAGAACACGTAACACGCCTTTTGTCCCCGAAGAGGTTGGCAGAGGTAGTAATAAGGGGTGAGCCTATTGCCATATACCGAACATAATATCAGACTCCGTGCTACTACTGAGAATTAAAAAAAAAACAGTAATACTTTGCCCGACCCGGGAATCGAAATCGAGACCCCTTACCCAGCATTTGCGACTACTCGGCTCGAGGCAGTCATACCATATTCATTATATGGGACATTTGAAACAAAACGAAAAATCATTCCCGTAGAATTTTATAATTTTTTTACCGGGGTTAAGAACTACCGTAAAGATTACATTTAATTATCACGATGATCTGATAAAGATAAAACAATTAATAAAAAACTTATACTAAAACCAAAATGGCGTCCCTAATGTCTTTCAATTACTTAAGCTACCGGCATTTTAGCCCAGAGATCTTTTGTCCTTTTCTAATTCAAATAGATAGAACGAGATGTGAATAGTTTACGGATTCACTAATTGGACCACCCGTTGATACTATTTAATTACTGTTTTATTTAAGATTGAGATTAGAATTTTATTGATTAATTTAAATTCATACTGATAAATCTTTCAGTGTATCTCCAGAATAATTTTATGTAGTTTTGTTTTTTTAATTATTTATTTTTTAATCGTAAAATTCTGCGTTTTGAGGAACAAAGCTACAAAACATTTTTTTATGAAACGTTGCTACCACAGAACTTATATTGTCTGTGGTTGCTCCACACTAGGATTTTCTCCTGTGCTGTAGGTGCGTTTACAAACATTCAAGTTTACATACATAATTATATAACACCCGGACCCGGAACAAAAATTTGTGGCAACAATATCAGTTTTGACCCGAAACAACAATTATTATTATTCAACAATAATAATAGTAGAATATCATCTTTACCTAAATACTTTTGTACTGTTTTGTATGGTATGTACATGGGGATTGTTAGGCCTGGGGTAACACCATAAAAACCCCATTGGAGGAAGATAATAATTATAATATGCTGAATAAAATAAAAAAAAATATAATACTTATTTTAATAATGTAACGAAATGTTACTTATGACGTTCCCGAAGGTTAGAAATGATTGAAAACAGGGTAATGGATTTCTAAAACACAATAAAAAACTTCTCACAATAAAAAAACTATAGTCCAACCAAATTAATCGCAATGCAACTATAATTACACAAAAAATATTTGGCAGCATTATGTCAAACATATTATATACTAAAATGCAACTAAAACCAGAATCAAACTACAACCCAGTACGTAGAGACAGGTGGCACAAAAAGCGGGCGCTCTTTGTTACCAAGTTATGGTGGTAAAAACCTGGACACGAGCGCCATCTGCCGGTGACAATGGTAAGATTTATCGCCTACTTTCGCCATAGAAGCGTCTGTGTTTGTCCTGTGTAAGGTGTAGGAGGTAGCGGAGTGGTTTATGTTCTTATGTTTGATGATGTTTTATTATGTTTTCGGCTTACTCACGTAATTATTTGACGAGGAACTCGACTAGTTTCAAGCCATGCTAGAGGCTCATATCATGACAGTCGCCACGTCAAGGGTCGCGAAATGCTGCGAAATGAAAAATTTAGTATGTCTCACGAAAGTTATAATAGGTAGAAGTATTTGATGATACTACATTTTCTGTAAAAGGATTCAAGATTCATTTATTCATTGTAAAACATAGGTACATTATAAGTTCTTATGATGTTTTCGAAATATGTGTTAGGGGGTCATTCTATTGATGATATCTTACTTTTGTCTAATGTACGAAATGAACACATTTGTGTTCCATCAACAATTTATCATCAAGTGTAAATTCTCATTCCGGATCCGAACTTGAAATTCCATATTCAGCAATCACATGCTTTTATTCGACCATAGAATAAATTAGAACAGATAACAGATTTAAATTAAATAAATAAATATAAAATTTGCCTGCCTCGTTGGCCGAGTGGTCGCAAGTGCGACTGCCGGGCAAGGGGTCTCGGGTTCGATTCCCGGGTCGGGCAAAGTATTACTGGGTTTTTAAAAATTCTCAGTAGTAGCACGGAGTCTGGAAATGTGAATCCCGGTATATGGCAATAGGCTCACCCCCTATTACATGGGACTTATAACATAAATAGTGAAAAGTGGGTGTTACATTGTACAGTGGCATTAAGTGCCGAAATGTGCACCTCTGCCTACCCCTTCGGGGATAAAAAGGCGTGATGTTATGTTATGTTAAATATAAAATTTGTAGAAAACTCGACCAACAAGGACAACAACAAGGTTACAAGATCAACTAAAACCTAGTAAAAAATACTTAGCATTAAATCCGCCTATTCTTATAAATTAGACCAGAGCATTACAGCTGTCTTGCAGATTAAAATCCGCACCATGTACCAATGAAGTCCTTTCAAAATAAGTATAGGTATAGTTTAGTATATATATAACTAGCGCCACGGCTTCGCACGAGTGCAATATACCTCTATATACATGTATTATACCTCTACATATAAACCTTTCTTAAGACTCACTGTGTCTATTAAAAAACCGCATCAATTTCCGTTGCGTAATTTAAAAGATCTAAACATACATAGGGACAGACAGACGGCGGATAGCGGCTTTGTTTTATACTATGTAGTGATATAGTGTTTAACACTAGACAGGGTACATTTATCAATTCCTATTTTCTGTGTGTAGTTTCTATGTATCTTCACGTCATGCAGCATCAACAGTGCTTGACAGTCTGCTGCTGGATTGCGTCTCCTCTATTTATAAAGGTTTATCATAATATCATGTTATTTCTTTAAGGCTCATATTTATCAAGTAGCACTGCTGCCCACCTCCGTCAAATGTGTAGTTCCTCGGCTCTTACGATACTACAGAACAAGAAAAATAGATGTGTTAATAAAATATTATTTTCTAGCTAGTCGTCATTGCATAATGTTGTATAAGTTTAAAACCAATTAAAAAAGCACAATCATAATAAAAAAGGTGTTGGTGGCCCGGTGGTTTAAGACGCCCCAGCTTTCATTTTTGAGGGTGCGGGTTCAAAACCTACCAAACGCAAGTACCAATGTGACTTTTTCCGAGTAAATTATAAAATATATACTTTCTAAGATTATCTAGACATCACTGACAAACGGTGAAGGAAAATAACATAACATAACATCACGCCTTTTTATCCCCGAAGGGGTAGGCAGAGGTGCACATTACGTCACTTAATGCCACTGTACAATGTAACACCCACTTTTCACTATTTATGTTACGAGTCCCATGTAATAGGGGGTGAGCCTATGAAGGAAAATATCGTGAGGAAACCTGGGCTTGTAATTTTTAATTATAAGTTTCACATCGCCAACCCGCATCGAGCAAGCGTGGTGATTAATGCTCAAATCTTCTCCGTGCGAGAAGAGGCTTTGCTCAGCAGTGGGCATATAGGCTGTTGATGATGATGACAACGCAACTATCTTTTTCTTTCTTCTCTATTAATATCATCTGATCTATTTCTTTGTGGGATTATTTATTCATATCCCTGGGACGCGCCGCACTTCAGTGTTCCGGTGTTTTCATGGTTGCACCTACTGTAAATCCTGGCTTATAGAAGCTGCAACGGTTTTATGAGGTGGTGGCGGGTGTTAAAATATTGAAATGAAAATACGCAAACTAGTTCATATTCTTGCCACAAGTGCGCTGTCTTTATTTGTATGGAGATATGTTATATTTTTTTTTTATCTATGGTAGTCTACCGTACGTCTGCATGATACTGTTTGATTGATCTCAGAAATAAACTTATTTGTAAACTTTTACAGTTTTACTTTAGAACCACATTTTCCTTCATGGTAGCAGAGCGTGGTTCTGAGTAAATTATAGTAATAGTTCAGACAAACGGAAGTTTTTCGTATCAAGTGAATGAAGACCGCCGCTCTTCGGTTACTTTCCGCCATTATTGCACACGCCGCCGGTACCGGTTGTAAAATTGGAATCTATCAGAAAGTACGACAATGTCCTCAAATATTTTTAGTATAGAGAAGTTAACTGGTCGTGATAATTACGCGACATGGAAGTTCACCATGAAATCATACTTAGAACATGAAGAACATGGACATGCATTGAGCCAGGCGGTACTAAAGACAAGCCTCTTGACGCTGCTAAGGATGTAAAGGCAAGAACTAAAATTATATTATTAATAGATTCTCAGAACTACATATACGTTCAAGATTGCTTAACTGCAAAAGAAGTATGGAATAATCTGCAAAAGGCATTTGATGACAAGGGTCTAGCTAGAAAGGTGGGTTTATTGAAGGACTTAGTGAATACATCATTGGAAACTTGTGACAGTATTGAAATATCTCGAAGATAATGACTACAGCTCATAAGTTACGCAACATTGGGTTTGACGTGAACGATGAGTGGCTGGGCACCTTAATGTTAGCAGGATTACCAGAAGTCTATACACCAATGATTATGGGGCTCGAAAGTTCGGGCATTCAAATAAGTGCTGATCTTATCAAGACTAAGCTCCTACAGGAAATCAAATCTGAAACTGGAGTCGCATATCATACAAAGAAAGGTAAAAGTTTCCCGAAGCAAAGTAAGGTATCTGAAACTACACTGTCGAAAGGGCCCAGATGCTACAATTGTAACAAATACGGTCATTTTGCAAGATTTTGTAGGAGTCCTAAGATATCGTTACAAAAGGAAGCTGAAGAACTTGAAAAAGAGTCAAAATTAGTAAAGGAAGAATCTTCTAGTTTTGTTGCAGCTTTCACAGAAACTGGTGAAGAGAATGTAGACTGGTATGTCGATTCAGGTGCATCCATGCACATGTCATGTAAATGGGATTGGATGTACAACATGACTAAGGCATCGGTGTCAAACATTACAGTAGCTAACAGTGCACCACTGCCAGTGCAAGGAGTTGGTTCTGTTATATGTTATATTTACCCAGCTCAGGGCAACAAAATTCAGGTTAATAATGTATTATATGTTCCTGGACTCAGTGTGAATCTCTTGTCTGTGAGTGCTGTTGTAGGGGCTGGATATAAAGTAATATTCAGTAACCAAGGTTGTGACATTCATAATGACACAGGAGACTTAATATGTTCTGCATTACTAAAGAAAAAGCTGTACATTTTAAATACAAGAATGAGTTCAGAGTCCACTCATCTAACTGTTGATAGTAAACAAATTGATGATACTTATGGCATTTGCGCATGGACCATCTTAATGTTTCAGATGTAAACAAGCTAACCGGATGTGTTGAAGGAGTCAAACTCACTCAGACGAATAATGTCAGCAGTTGTCCTTGTTGTATGGAAGGTAAACAAGCCAGGTTACCATTTAACCATGTTGGATCCAGAGTCACCCCACCCTTGGAACTTATACATTCAGATTTATGTGGTCCGATGGAAAATGTGTCTTATTCAGGTATGAAATACTTTATTACAGTTATCGATGATTGTACACGGATGGTACATGTTTATTTCATAATGATTGTACACGGATGGTACATGTTTATTTCATAAAGGATAAGTTAAATTAAAAGTTGAGAATAAACTTGATTCTAAGATAAAAACTATTAGAACAGATAATGGCACTGAATACTGCAATAATTATTTTGAAAAATACTTATCCCTTAGTGGAATCACCCATCAGACTACAACACCATACACCCCTCAGCAAAATAGCTGAAAGGATGAACCGCACATTGGTGGAACGGGCAAGGTGCATGTTGATCTTTGCTGGCCAACAAAAGCAGTTGTGGGCAGAAGCTGTCGCCACTGCAGCATATATTGTGAATCGTTCACCTACTAAATCACTAGGGGGAAAAACACCTTATGAAATGTGGACTGGTCATAGACCTAGTCTGTCTCACATGAGGATATTTGGTTCAGCAGCTATGGTGTATATTCCTAAGGAAAAAAGGCTTAAATGGGATAAAAAATCGAATAAAATGATTTTAGTTGGTTATTGTGAACAAACAAAGGGTTATCGCATGTTTGATCCTAAGACATGTAAAGTTATAAAAAGTAGAGACGTCGTATTTTATGAAAATTATAAGAGTATTCAGAATGATTTCACAGTGAAAGTACCTGTTAATAGTGAGAGTATTGCTACAGCATCAGAACCTGATACGAGCTTGAAGGCAGACAGTACAAGTCAGCAGCAGCAATCTCTTGACTCAGAAAGTATAAGATCAAGTGGTGAAAGTACCAGTGAGTATGAAACTGATTATGGTGATTTGGATGAAACTTATCAGCCTCCGAGAAGTTTACGGAATACGCAGGATAACAGCAGCAGAATGACAGTGAGGCCTCGCAGAACACAAACTAAAGAACATAGTTTATTTTGTTTGATGACCCTATCTGATCCGCAGTCAGTCAACGAAGCACTATCATCCTCAAATGCGGTACAATGGAATAAGGCCATGGACGAAGAGTATAGTTCCCTGATCAAGAATAAAACTTGGAGCTTAATAGACTTACCTGCCAATAGAAAAGCCCTGCCATCAAAGTGGGTGTTTAAAACAAAAACTGACTTAAGTGGAAACATAATTCGCTTTAAGGCTAGACTTGTGATAAAAGGCTATGCACAGAAGAAAGGCAGAGATTATGAGGAAGTATTTTCACCAGTAGCAAGATACACTACTCTCCGTTATTTATTTGCTTTGGCAGCCAGAGATGGTTATGAGATAGAACAAATGGATGCTGTCTCAGCGTTTCTTCAAGGAGAAGTCGACACAGAAATTTATATGATGCAGCCAGAGATGTATGAGCAGGGATCACAGGTGTGTTATCTACATAAATCTATTTATGGTTTGAAACAAGCAAGTCGTCTCTGGAATTCTAAGTTGAATACTGTGTTACAAGAAATAGGCATGTACCAGTCTAAAACAGATCCATGTGTATATTACAATAACAAGAAAACCACATTCATAGCTGTATGGGTAGATGATTTAATATTGTTTACTTCAGAACAAACTGTGAAAAATACTATAAAGAATATGTTGAAAAAATATTTTGAAATGAAAGATCTTGGAAAAGCTACTCAGTGTTTGGGATTAAACATAACATATGACAAGAATACAGTTATGTCAGATCAAGAGAAGTATATCAAAGAGATACTAACTAAATTTGGAATGCTTAACTGCAAAGTTGCAAAGACGCCAGTTGAGGTTGGTTTGAAGTTCACTTCAAGTTTAGAAGAAAAATTCGACTGTCCCTATCAGCAAGCTATAGGCTCTTTACTTTACTTAGCCCAGTGTACACGTCCAGATATAAGCTTTGCCGTTAATATGCTAAGTAGATTTAACAAGGGGCCAAAGTCAGAACACTGGACAGCTGTCAAAAGAATAATGAGATACTTGCAAGGTACCAAAGATCTTCGGTTGGTGTATACCAAAGACGGAAATAAGAACATCACAGGATATTGTGATGCCGATTGGGCGAGTGATATGAGCGACAGAAAGTCGTGCACCGGTAATATCTTTATGTTTCAGGGAGGTGCTATTTCTTGGTGTTCCCGTAAACAACAAACTGTGGCACTATCCACTGCTGAAGCGGAGTACATGGCTATGTCCTCTGCCACCCAAGAAGCTCTGTGGTTGAGGCAACTACACGTCGAGCTCAGACTCCAGCTGGATGGGCCGGTCATCATTTATAGTGATAACCAGAGTGCAATAAAACTATCATCTAATGATTGTTATTTGCCCAGATCAAAGCACATAGACATTAGGCATCATTTTCTCAGGGATCATGTAAATGATTTGCATATTAAGTTTTGTTATAGTGAAGGTAGTGAGATGGTAGCTGACATTTTGACAAAAGGGACAACTGTTGATAAAAATTTGTATTGTGTTCATAAAATGGGTTTGCGTTCAGGGGTGGATGTTAAAATATTGAAATGAAAATAGAACGCAAACTAGTTCATATTCTTGCCACTAGTGGCGCTGTCTTTATTTGTATGGAGATATGTTATATTTTTTTTTTTATCTATGGTAGTCTACCGTACGTCTGCATGATACTGTTTGATTGATCTCAGAAATAAACTTATTTTTAAACTTTTACACAGTTTTACTTTAGAACCACATTTTCCTTCAGCGGGCTTATCCCATAAAAAAGATACAACACAAAGGAACATAATCATAAAATTAACGTCTAATTAATAAACAATACAACTTTAACTTTAGTTCACTCTTCTACAAAAAGTTAAAATACCGAATGACATTTACACGTTCCTAATACAGATCCTGGATGAGATAACTAAATATTCCCAAAACGTAAATTATTTTAAATTAAAAAAAGTAAGTATAAACAGCAGGCGACATTATGCGTGAAACATTAAGATTCAACAGAATTTCGACCTTAGTTGCCAGACATCAAGGTTGAAATTCCTGCAAAGAATTTTGACAGTTCGGGTATTTTGATGCCCTTGCCCACGTTTTATAGTTTCGCCTTTATTAATGTGTGTTTTTAAAGAATTTATGTTTGACATTTGTGGCTGTGTAAGTCGGCTACCATTGGTTAAAAAAATAGAGACCGTATGCTGTTTACTTTTTTTTCTGTGGCAAAGGACACGAGTGCGGCAGAGATGGAAGAAAAAAATGTGTCGAAATGAAAAAGTGAAGTGTCTTGTGTACTTTTTTATTTTCATTTGAAATGTTTTTTTTTTTTGCAAAGCGACCTACATCTGGAATTTAAATGCAATAGTTTAATTCCATAATTCCAGTCGTGTTTTTTTTTCTATTTGTAGGTATTTACTTATTTTATTAGAATACAAAACCTATACAGATAACAATTAACATTGATAAGAAATTATTTACAACTTAAAATTTCCAAAAAATGAATAAAAGATATTAGGCGTGTTTTCACATAATATTTGTACTAATTAATTGTGGAAAAAAGTCAAAGTCAAAGAATTTATTTCAGTTAAAGCATAATTTGGTACTTTTGAAACGTCAACAAATACAAAATAAATAATAGTCTGTCAGTCAGTCCGTCAGTGAAGCTAGGTGACAAAGACAAACAAAGTATAAAGTTTATTGACAATATTGTTTATCACCAAAAAAATTGTATGCTTTTCCAAACTAAAGCAGTTGGCCCAGAATTTATAATTCCATAATACTGAAGCACTGTTTAGGGTAATGTGTACAAAAATACAAATAAAAAAAAAAGAATTGTAGCAGCAAAAGTCAAAAGACTGCCACAGGACGTACTTTTTCGTGGATAGCACATAAGTCATTGTAAATTAATAACTATATGACTTGGATTTTTTTTCTTTTTTTCCTGGTACCTGTCAATTATCTGGACCCATTTGATCGTTGACTTCAGGGACACCCTGTATTTGCACTTGCGACATAGAAGAAAATAAGAACGATATAAATAGTAAACAAAGATTCCTAAAGTCCTTACTACCATTGAATAATACACGAAAGACAAGAAATACACCACACGCTAATCTAAAACACTATACCTCTAATAAAACCAAATTCGAAGAAATTCCCAGGAATTTTTAAGGATACGAGAAGCATTTGAAAAAATATCCCGAAGTCCGAGCCGACGTGTGATTATCAAATACCCATATAATGATCACTTTGCCGGGGGCTATATCAATTTGAAGGGAATATTTCTATAATATCCCCCTATTATCTGAATACAGTAATTTGTTAAATTATTTAAACTGTTCCACCCATACGATATATTGGTTCAAACCTTTTTTATTACCATTCATTTTATTAATTCTTAATTCATAGGATATGTCGTGATACGACTCCTGCATATAGCAGAGTATTTTTTTTTAAGGGGCGAATATCATCGGATCACTGCTTCCGCCTGGGTGAGGCGGGAGGGAGTGTCAGACTCTTACTGACTAAAAACCACCTCGTTCCTTCTCCTGCACGTCGTGCCGGAGCCCCGGTTACCCGTTAGGTTCTCCGCGACTGTATAGCAAAATATAGAATACCTATATCTGTGACCATGTTTACTCTGCTTGCGGGTCTAGTAAGCTTCAGAACTAAGGTCTTTTTTAGAGATTGAGCTCCAATACTCTCTTATAGAACCAGAATGAAACGCATTTTTTATTTTTTTGTTTGATTATTTTTTATATTTTTTTTAATATTTTTTTTAATGTCCTTTAAGGTTATTTTTTCCGATCTCTTTGACTGTATTTTAGTGTTACATTGTTCTCGCACAACCCAAACAATAAAACTATGTAACTGGAGAATTGTGAACTTGATTGAAAAAGAGTAACCTATGGAGTTTCTTGCTCGTTCTTCTCCATAGGAATCTACACCTTGGAATGAGCAAATAGCTTCACTTGTTAATTTTCTTTATTGACGTTCAAAAGTGCTTCTATGGTCTAATTGAAATAAATGATTTTGACTTGACTTGACTTGACTATCTTTATCTTTTGCTACTTTGTATTTCTTACACAAAGTATTAGAGTAAGTTTTTTTGAGGGGGGATGACGAATGACTGCTCCCTTCTGGTGAGGCGGGAGGGAGTGTCAGACCCTTACTGACTAAAAACCACCCCGTTCCTACTCCTGCACTTCGAGCCGGAGCCCCGGCAACCCGTTAAGCCCTTCGCGGCTCCGTAAGTTTCCTTTTTGTTTGTTTATGTCTTGGCAATCACGCCGATACTGAACAAATTTCTTTCTTTAAATTTCAAACGTCTAAAACCACAACACTTTTCAACTCGCTCTGCCCCACCCACATCCTTAACCACCCAAAATATCAAAAGACCACAAACTACGCAGTAACGCAAATAACCACTCTACTCAACAACCCATCTAATGCAATACAATTATAATTTTCCATAACATTAAAAGTCAACAAAAGAAACCAGCACGATACTTTTCACTATAATTACGTTTCTAACATTAATATCAAAAATGCAAAATGGCCGCCAAACAAAGTGACAGTTTGTGCAGGGGTCACAACTCACAGTGCAATTTAGTAAATCTCATAAAGCATGCCGCACAGTGGGACAAAGTTAATAATGAGTCACAATTAAGGCGTTGTACACACCTGAGTACTGTGTTTTATTAAGATTTGAAGCGCTCACAGTAGGGTATCAAAATTACGCGAATATTAAAATTGTGACGCCCATCTTTAACCAGTTTTTAACTATAAGTTTTGTATAATAATAGAGAGTGAGCCTCATATTGGACATCGGGAGAGGAGATGTTATAAAGTCTGTAATTGGGTCGGATATAATTATGGTAATAGCCATTACATTGAAAACAGAGGCAAAGGTACAGAACCTTTACCTCTTTTTTTCTCACTCAAGGAAATATCCTACTAACTTCGGTCTTCAGTCATTCCTTAAATTAGGATTGTTAATTAGGATTTTGATAGTTGACTTCAGGCTTTTATTACGGCACTTAATGCCACTATACAATGTAACACCCACTTTTCATTATTTATGTTATAATGTCAAGTAATAGGGGGTGAGCCTGTTGCCATATACCGCGCACAATTCCAGACTCCGTGCTACTACTAAGATTTTTTTTATAAACCCAGTAGTCCTTTGCCCGAACCGGAAATTGAAACCGAGACCCCTTGCCCGGTCGCAGTTGCGACGACTTGGTCATCGACGCTGTAAGTTTACCTTTGAACAATAATTAAATTATCATCATCGAAAGTATAAATGACGAACTAAAGATTAAGTTAGTAATGTGAAATACATCTCATTTCTGTATACGTAGGTACTCCTACATAGATTAACGCAGTACTTATTTCTACGATTTTATCAACTTTGACTTTGTAAAATGATATTTTCAAGGGCAAACGTTGTTATTAAAAGTCTGAAATTTTAATAAAGTTCTTGTAAATCTTTTAAAAAGTTTACACGTTACAATTTTCCATTAATTACTTGCTCTACTTAATATGTAAATTAAGGTTTTCGAAAACTTTCCACAAAGATTCGTGTTTAGTGCAATGAATGAAAATGTGCGTGGAATAATATTACTCCCCCTTTTGGTTAAAACTTTTCTTTTAGAGTTTAAAGTGACTAATATTTTTTTTACTTTTAACATTGGCTAATATAAAGTGTACTTTGTCTAGTAGGAGAATTATAATTTAATCACAACTGATATTACATACACACTTAGATAACTTCACGCCTGTCTCCCATGGGGTAGGCAGTGACTATAGAACGCCAATTGCTACGATCCCTACATACCTCTTTTGCTTTGTTATTCTTAGCGACTCGGTAGTTAGAAGAAAAAACTACGTTTAAGTCGCAAGAGTTAATTTTTTATGAAAACACTATCTGTTTTGGTTATGTAATGGTTTTGTAAAAAATGCTTCTATTCTTCGAAAAACTGTGATAATAATAATAATCATTTAGATTAAAGTTGTCTAAAGGGCCTCTGCGCAGTTGGCTTCGGCCCCTCGTACGCCTCCCAAATGACCGGGACCCTGTGGTCCCGTGAATGGTAAAGACATACATAATAATAATAATAATAAAAATCTTTATTTTCTCAAAAATACTCAACGGATACAAATTATATAATATGTTACAATTAAGAGACTGGTGTCTGTTAAAGGTATAACCTGTGTTACAGATCACCAGGCCCGGGTGACCCCCGGAGACATTGAACAATATAAAGTATTTACTTAATTAAAGAAAATGGACAACATTGTATGAGTGTGTGTGTGTGTGTGTGACTGTGGGTGTGTAACAATGTAGTGTGAGTGCGTGTATATGTGTATGTAAGTGAGTGAGTTGATGTGTATTATGTGTGGGTATGTATAGGTAAGTGAATGAGGTGGAAGTGTTGATATGAATGTAGTGATTGATAATTCTGCATCAGTTGTAGCTTTTTTTTTTTTTTTTTAAGGGGGGAACATCATCGAATGACTGCTCGCGCCTGGGTGAGGCGGGAGGGAGTGTCAGACTCTTACTGACTAAAAACCACCCCGTTCCTTCTCCTGCACGTCGAGCCGGAGCCCCGGTTACCCGTTAGGTTCTCCGCGACTCCGAATCGGCATCGGCCCTATTGGGCCCCATCTGTGGTGGTCTGATGGCTCTTTGAGGCGCGCGCGGAAAGCGACGCGCCGTACGCTCGGGTCTGTTTCTGGTCGGACGGGGAGCCACCCATGCTCGCCGTCCGCAGGCCCGATCAGTTGTAGCTTAGGAAATAATAATATGACTTGAAACAGTAAAAACTTAATAATATTAACCCACAGGTTATAATATCTCAACTTAAATACTTAAGTAGATATACCTACATAAATAAACTCGTACACAAAGTTAATAAGGATGCACATTTACCACGAGATATTGTTGTCATATTTGCAGACAAACGTGTTTAAGAATAATAGTGACATTAATATTGCTGAAGAGTAGTTCAACTGGTGGAGTTACAACTAGCATAATATAAAGTGGTTCTACAATTATGTAATGTTCTTTTTCTACTAGGTATGTACGTGGGTCCAATAAAAACGGAATAAAAGGAGTAATTGGGCCTCCGGGTTCGATTCCCGGGTCGGGCAAAGTATTACTGGGTTTAAAAAAATCTCAGTAGTAGCACGGAGTCTGGAATTGTGCCCGGTATATGGCAATAGGCTCACCCCCTATTACATGGGACTCATAACAGAAATAGTGAAAAGTGGGTGTTCATTGTACAGTGGCATAATGTGCACCTCTGCCTACCCCTTCGGGGATAAAAGGCGTGATGTTATGTTATGTATTGGGCCTCCGGTAACCTCACTCACACGATGAAATACAACGCATGCGTTGCCTCACGTCGGTTTTCTGTGAGGCCGTGGTATCACTCCGGTCGAGCCGGCCGATTGGTGCGGAAGCATGGCTCTCCCACACTTAAAGTATCTATCTAAAATATCCTATCTAAAATATACAAAAAGCTTTGAAAGTGAACATCCCCGGCAAAATGGCAAATATACCAAAACTACTCGATACCAGTAACACGATCAATAAATTGCAATCACTCCACACAGATGTCGGTAAAGAACGAAATATGTATAGCTGAAAGAAAGCTAAAGTTTGGCAAAACAAACCGACGGGCCCTTTTAAAAACCATTATCGCACAAACGGAGCCACTTTGTGCGAAACTCTAGAGCTATGCTAAAGGGTGGGGTGCTAGTGATAGCGGGTGTGGCTTATTTATACGTTTTTTTAGCGACTTCAAAAAAAGAGGAGGTACTATGTTCGAATGATTGTTTTTTATTGCAGTTTAAAGTCTAAATAGATTTTCAATCAGCCAGTTTTAAAACCCTAGTTGTGACTGGAATGAAGATGTTCGAATCTTATAAGCACTAAGCCCAAACCTAGGCGGCGCTCTCGTCGTTTTTTAAAGCTTTGCCACTATTTCGCTGCTAGAAAAGTCGGTTGGTGATAACAGTTATACATAAAATTTAGATCTAGGTAATAATGAGCATTGTAGCTCATTCTATGTCAAATATGGCCTTCTACTTAACTGATTTACTGCACCCGTGAAAAGAGTAGGGTTAGACCTTTTTGAACATTAGGAATTTGAGGATTGTTGGGGATTTTAGGATTGGGGAGTACTAGGGGTACTTTAACCTCACTCACACGACGAAACACAACACAAGTGCTGTTTCACGTCGATTCTCTGTGAGGCCGTGGTATTACTCCATTCTGCCCGGCCCATTCGTACCGATAACGGTAACGGTGGAAGGTGTTCTAACTCTGCCGTAAGCACACCGAATTTATAATGATCATCAGTAAACCATTAGATTCAGTACGATACCCGCTTAATGTAACTCGCTTACACTACAACCCAACATCAGAATTAATAGCAAAGAGCAATTCAATAATGCTCGAATGATTTTTAATATTCGAACAATTCGCAGCCGCGATGTATTGTCCATTCATCGAGACCAATTTTTGGTGGAAACCACTTACCAACTCATATTAAACCGTAATAGTTTATAACAGAGTTGAATATGGATTGTAAACAAGGATTTAAAAATTCAGACAGCAGCACATGTTATCCCTGGTTGTGAAATATCTTCAATGGATTTAATTCTTTATTACAGAACGATAAAGTATATAATGTTGAAGTTTGAGACATCTTTTTGAAGTAGACATGTGGATGATCTGGAATAATTACATGGTTGCCGTAGACCAATATTTCACGGTTGATCAACCAATATCATAGAATGCAACAGGATTTTCAATAAAGAATTTTTAAATCGATTTCCAGTGAGTGCACATGCGCAATTTGTATTTGAAATTTTGAAGTGATTCGTGGTTTCACTTGTTACCCGATTAAAAAGCACTTTAATAGGGTAGTTTCCAGGGTAAGAAAATTCAAAATCAAATAATCCGTCAGTTAGATAATGAAAAAATATAAGACACGTGTTTTTTTTTATTTTCTTTGATAAAATAACAATACTTAAATAAAATGGCGTTAAGTTTAGGAGTGGGTGGTCGTTACGTCATAACGTGGTACATTTTGTAGCACGCTGTGACGTCACGCGACATTTCAAATCAATATCTCATCAAGCATTTAATCTTGTAAGAAAAGAAAAAATACGTTTCTAATGTTTTAAAATAATCTACCAGACGGACATTAAAATAAAACTTAGGAAACGACCCTATTGTAGTAGTGTAGGTAAGTTTCTCAAGTTTTCTATTTCATAGTTAACGAATTTGGTCATGAATAAATAACTCGACTTCACTTTTAGACCAATAATAGATAAAAGTACAACACGGTAGGAGTAATAAATGTGTTGCCAGCCTGTTTGAGACGAAACAATCGTGTTTGTTTGACCGCTTGACGCCATTTTCTGTGAGGAGTCTGTGATATCACTCCGGTCAAGCCGTAATAATGTGTAGCGATACATGGGTCTCCCACAAGAACAGATCACGTAGAAATCGTCTAAAAAAATCATATTTATGTAAAAGGACTATTTATGATGGACCTAAGTATCAAATACAAAGTAGCACTCATACATAGACAGTTTAAAATGTTATCACACAGAATGATTTTAGAGTTTGAGGTTAACCCATGTTTGGTTACAACAGATGCAATAATAACTCTGTGGTTAAGTTAGAATGCTGTTTGTTTGAACTCTGACATCAATGTTTTTGTTTATTAAAGTTATTTAGGTGTTGCAAAATATAATTGACTAGCTGTTGCCTGCAAATTCGCCCACATAGAATATGAACTTTAGAAAATACCTAACTTGTTTTGTGATTTCATTTTCAAAAATCAAATTAGCATGTCCTTCGTCCATCCTTCGATCCTTCCATCAGCTACCTGCCTATATAAATCTTGCAAAATCGGTCCAGTCATTCCAGAGATTAGCCAATACAGACGAACAAACAGATAGACAAACGATGTAAAAATATAATTTTGGCATGTGTATCGTATCGTATATTCATATGCATCTAGTAAAGGCGGTTATTTTAATATCACAAACAGACGTTCCAATTTTATTTATCTGTATAGATAAGTACTGTTTTGAAATAAGGTTGCGATTCAAGTCTTTGTATTTTTTATTTTATTTACGGCCTAAGCCGGTGAACGAGCAGACGGATCACCTGATGGTAAGCAATCGGCGTCGCCCATGGACACCTGGAACACCAGAGGCGTTACAAGTGCGTCACCGGCTTTTTGGGGATTAGGAGTTTGAGGATCGTTGGGGATTCAGGGATTGGGGAGGGGAAGGTAATTGGGCCTCCGGTAACCTCAATCACACGACGAAACACAACGCAAGCGTTGCTTCACGTCGGTTTTCTGTGAGGCCGTGGTATCACTCCGGTCGAGCCGGCCCATTCGTGTCGAAGCATGGCTCTCCCACACTTTTATATTATGTTTTGAGCTAATCTTAATCTTACAACTTCTTACAGAAGGTACAAAACACTACGCTTTAATATTAAAATTTAAAGGGCAGTTTTTAGGGGCGTCCCTCATTAAATCATCACCACTAAATAAAATGTGTTAATGTCAGTGTGGAGGCCATTTTGGCAATAACATAACACGCGCAAATAAAAAGAAATAAATAAAAAAAAATATTATTTTGTTTTTTTTTGTATATTTTGATTCTGTTATTATCGTATTGTTATTTTGTTACACTGTGATGTTTTTTGTTCTGCTCTCTATTCTTTAAGTTTATTATTAGTATTTTGATTATGTATTTATAATCTTTGTTTTGTGTGCTAATTGCCAAATAAATGTTTTTTCTTTCTTCTTTCTTTCATATAATCACTGATTTCACAACATTCGTTAACTTAGAAGACATTTTCGCCATCAAAAGAGAAAAAAACAATTTGACAATACCGTTATTTAGAAATCAATAATGAAGCTTCATTTTCAATTTCCCATCGAAATAAAACCCTTTAAAAATTGTTACTAAGAATTATTTTTCAATAAAAATGAATACAGACATTTTCCTAGCAGATCTGCCTGCAGCTACAACCGCCATATGTTACAAAGCTTACTCGCTCCGTTTCTTGCGTACTCATGCATCTGTCTCATATATCTATAAGTAAATATAAGTGGTTATATATCAGTTTTATGTAGGAGTATCGAGGAATGGATCGGTTGAAAGTAAAATAAAATCGCCTGAAGGGATCGGCAATTTTGTACATGTGGTAAATAACTTTTCACTAGTTATGTTATGTTATGAGTCCCATGTTTTTTTTAAGGGGGAATCATCGAATGACACCTCCCGCCTGGGTGAGGCGGGAGGAAGTGTCAGACTCTTACTGATCAAAAACCAACCCTTTTCTTCTCCTGAACTTCGAGCCGGAGCCCCGGTAACCCGTTAGGTTCTCCGCGACTCCGAATCGGCATCAGTCCTATTGGGCCCCATCCATGATGGTCTGATGGCTCTTTGTGGCGCGTGCCGTACGCTCGGGTCTGTCCCATGTATAAGGATGAGTCTATTGCCATATAATGGGTACAATTCCAATGCCTGTACTTTAGCTGATACAATTTTGAGAACCAACTTTTTTTTAAACATTGCCCACACTTGCATTTTCTCCTGTGTCATGGGTGCGTTTACAAACATACAAGTTCATATACACATGACACCCAAACCCGGAACAACAATCTGTGGATCATACAAAGAGTTGTTCCGTACGGGAATCGAACCCGCGGCGGTCAGTTACCCAAGCACCGCGCCAACCATAAATATTCTATAATACTTTGCTCATTCCGAAAATCAAACCCAAGAATATATCGTCACGAACGAACATAGTATCGTCTTTACCATAAGAGCACTCGGGACCCGTACCCAGGGCCCCGATCTTCAGCGGCCCCCGAAGGACCGACATTTTCTACCACAGACCTACACCTGCTAAACTCACTACATATTGCACGGTAAAACCTAGTGTCACATTGGAAAAGGGCCCTAAATGATTGTACCCATGGGTCGCAGCGTAGTCTAAGCGGCCCTGTTTGTGACCAATTCACTAACGAAGCCATCATTAACAGACATAATAGTGTGATACTATACAACAATTCTCCGATCACCAGTGAAGTGCACATCTTCTTTCAACATACCAGTGGCCACATTGGCAATGCATTCTTGACCCACATGTTGTTACCCTTGGGAGATGCCGTAAAGTTGTCGAACCATAGCTAAGGTTCGACAAAGATGAAAATAGATGTGGAGAAAATTTTTAGTCATGTTTATTTAGAGAAGTCTATTAGACTATTATTGTGCTACTGGTATTTTTAAATATGCCTTATGTAAATCAACTTGTTTCATCTTATTGAGAAAAGGCAATGAGAATGACCGATAACTTATGCGAAAAGAGATAGAGAGCGCAGTGGCCCATGTTCAAGATAACATGACCAGCTATAGTAATCAGCGCGGGCAGTAAAGCATCTGCAAAAGGGAATCATGTCAATAACAAAAACACCACCATCCGTTCATTAGTACAACGACTTAAATTCCAAACAATTTAAACAATTTTTTCATAAAAATATTCTTACATTTTCTTTGGACGTTTACGGCGTCCACAAAGTCTGTGAGTCGCGAGACTTTCCCGACCAACTTCTCTTGTAAAATAATGCAATTAAATATTTCCGCTCTCAATATTTTTTAAGAGTTCCATCTCTCAAAGATATTGTTCGGCCGATAGTTTGCAACTGGCTTTGTAGAGGTTTTTTCCCAACAACAACTTTTGCAACTGCACCTCATGTACTTTTTTAAAGTTTACAAAGATCGTTTGCTCGAGTTAAATTAGTGGTACATTTTTTTCAGATTCTAAACTTGTTCACTAAGAGTCCTGTTAAAGTGGAACAAGTTTGAGGTCCCAAATTAAGTTCGTTTGAACTTTAACATGCCTTCAGATGGTTTGCATTTTAATAAGATTAAATATGCAAAATATAATCATGTAGGTTGAAAAGTATGAATTTTAAACATGCAAGTCTTTTCTTATTAACAGAACACTAACAGACGTTACACGAGAATTTGCAACTGACGTGGCGCGTGGGTGTAAACTTAAGCTAATATTTTCTTTTTAATTAATATCAACACTATATAGTAAACAAGGTAACAGTTTCAAAGGAAATACTTCACACGCTTACCTTTACGTAAAAAAACTTCAACGCCCTCCCACTGAAACGCTTAAAAAATAAATCCTGAACATAAAACCGGTAACAAAGTGGCAACAAAACCTCCCACTATAAAAGGATCCACTAAAAAAAATAACGTTCCAAGCGAAAGCAATTACGTCTTCAAAATATACCTTTTTAAAAAATTACTCTTAATATTTCAGCGTAGTGCGCTCTCTCAAAGGGTGACGCAACAAAATCTTGTTAAAGTTAATGAACAAACTTAGTGAGTCTCAGTTAAATTAGACACTTGCTTTGCCACCCTAGTCGGGGACGTGAACGCGTTGAAAACTACCGCCGTATTAATAATGCTGTCGAATATTCTATTCATGTTGGAGGGTAGTTCGTTTTGTACGAACGACTTTACGATTGAATGTTATAAATTATTTTGTAGATGTAGTGCAGATGGTTGATGTCGATGTCTCCGTTTTTGCTTCCGATAGTTGGCGCCACTAGTGTTTAAAGTCATGTCAATTGCTGTTATAAGAGTTTGAACAATGCTTTACTTCCTTAAAGGAGATCATTTCGGCTCTCTACAGTTTTGTGCCTTTATGAAAGTCAACGAAAAAAATTGAATGTATGGTTAGAACTAGCCATTTGTATCAAAAGTTAATATGGCGTGAAAGTTGTAGGATCCAAGATGATAACTTCTTCAGTTATATCAGTTTGTAGATTCATCATTTTCATACATAATAATTATTGTATTCTAAAAGTGCTAGGTCGTGGTGGCCCAGGGGTTGAAGACGCCTGCTTCTCATGCACGAGGGTCATGTTGATGATGATGATGAAGTTGCAATCTCTCTATGTCATGCAATCTACAAGAACTTAATATACGTATGTTTAGTTTTTATTTTATTCAAAGTAACACAAGTTGTAAGTAAGACTAGTAATTCTAAAAATGTAAAGTGTGGGAGAGCCATGCTTCGGCACGAATGGGCCGGCTCGACCGGAGTGATACCACGGCCTCACAGAAAACCGACGTGAAGCAACGCTTGCGTTGTGTTTCGTCGTGTGAGTGAGGTTACCGGAGGCCCAATTCTCCCCTTCCCCAATCTCCCCAATCCCTGAATCCCCAACGATCCTCAAACTCCTAATCCCCAAAAAGCCAGTAACGCACTTGTGGTGTTCCAGGTGTCCATGGGCGACGCTGATTGCTTACCATCAGGTGATCCGTCTGTTTACCAGCTTGTGCCATAAAAAAAAAGATAACGAAGTTATGGCCAATGAACTCTGAAAATAAATTGTACCTGTGTATAGTTGTGTAAGTGCCACAGTCAAGATAGCAATGACAAATTGGCAATTTAATATTTTCTAAAAACTTTTCAAATATATTTTCCAATGAAAAAAGTATCCTCTTTGGGGCTTGAAATACTGTAGTGCATTTTTTTTCTAAGTTGATACTTTAATTTATTATTTGGTTTGCTATTAGTTTTATCCGACAATAACGAAGTATTTTTTTTATTTATTTAATATTTAATACTTCTGCACTTATAGCACAAGGCGGACTTAATGCCTAGGGCATTCTCTGACAGTCTAGCTTAGATCGGTACAGTGATATGACGTGCACCTACCATGTCATGTCTGCATGCATTACAATGAAAAATGACTAATTTAACTTAACTTCAAATAAAATTTTAAGTGTGGGAGAGCCATGCTTCGGCGCGAATGGGCCGGCTCGACCGGAGTGACACCACGGCCTCACAGAAAACCGACGGGAAGCAACTCTTGCGTTGTGTTTCGTAGTGTGAGTGAGGTTACCGGAGGCCCAATTACGCTTCCCTTCCCCAACCTTCCCAATTCCTGAATCCCTAACGATCCTCAAACTTCTAATCCTCAAAAGGCCGGTAACGCACTTGTAACGCCTCTGGTGTTCCAGGTATCCATGGGCGACGCCGAGTGCTTACCATCAGGTGAGCCGTCTGCTAGTTTACCGGCTTATGCCATAAAAAAATTGAATTAATTAATTTAAAATGTAATACGACTTTTATTTTTCAGGCGCAATTTTTGTAGTTTCTGTTAACATCTGTTTTTTAGGGAACAGAGAGTATAGTTCCCTAAGATCGGAAAAGGAGGATCCTCCGACCAGGCGAGGTGATCGTGCCTGGCGGGCTTTCTGCCCAACAGTTGCTCGTTGGCATTTTCTATCCGTGTTAAATCGAATGTAAACTTCGCATGTGCGATGTAGGATTTTTATGACGTCATCCGTTGACTTGAGACATGTGTCGCCACATCATTCCCTCCCAAGACCGGAGGTCGATCCCGCTGAGACGGCTGTCGATGCTTGAGATGAGCGGTGCCAGAACCAGTGTAGAAGGTCCCTAGTTCCAGTGAGTCGGAACTGTGCCGCTGAGTGCCGCCCAGTGAGTCGGATAAGCGGTGCAGGGCGATACTCCAGTGAGTCGGAGAGATGAGTTCGCAGTGTCCCACGGTGAGTCGGGGAAGAGATGCTGCGAGGGTAGGTGCGTAGTGGCTGGCGTCTGCGTTGACGGGAGGAGATGTCCTTCAGAACCGTGTGCAGAAGTGTTGTGCCTAGACGCTGGTGAGGCCGTAGGGAAGAACCAGGCTGCACGCACAACTTCGTTGCAGGCGATGGTGGTCCCTGATGAGGCTGAGGATGCTGGTTGGCTGCGACTTGATTACCGCTCAGCGGAGAAATGATGAATGATAGGGATGGCGATTCGGATGACGGTGCTGATCTGCTCCGTTAAGTGAAGGTTACTTCCAATCACGTCGGGTTCACCACTTTAGGGAACAGAGAGTATAGTTCCCTAAGATCGGAAAAGGAGGATCCTCCGACCAAGCGAGGTGATCGTGCCTGGCGGGCTTTCTGCCCAACAGTTGCTCGTTGGGATTTTCTATCCGTGTTAAATCGAATGTAAACTTCGCATGTGCGATGTAGGATTTTTATGACGTCATCCGTTGACTTGTGACATGTGTCGCCACAGTTTTATTTCCTCAATGAAACGTAAAAGCAACGGCTTGTCTAACATGCTCTACATTTTTATTCGTCACACAAGTTAATATGATATCCGAATATACATTTACATTATAATTCTTTACACATTAGTCCATTATAGCACCATAAAATCATATAAAAATAAAATACACAGCAACAATTACAATAAAATTGTAATACCACGACATAAAACTGTCATAAAGTTACGGCACAGTACTTAATGTGCATTCACATAATATTCTACATACATTCTACAGACAGTCAGACAAACATTATCGATACAATGTTACTTTATGTTATGACTAAATACGTAGTATTATGATGATTACACATAAATATGTTCTAGAGATGTGTAATATATTAAGTGATTCTTTTTTAAGGGTTGAGCTGATAAACGAGGGGACGGGTCACCTGATGGTAAGCAATCAGCGTCACCCATAGACACCTGGAGTAGCAGCGCGACAGTCGCCGCGTCGCGGGTCGCGAAATGCTAGAGGCTCATGGTCGAGATCCTCGTCAAATAATTACGTGAGTAAGCTGAAAACATAATAATATAGAGGTATAAATACTTTTTTTCAGTCTACAAAGTTACACAATAGATAGGTCCTTATTCGACGAGACTAAGCTAGATTTTTTAATACCTAGGTATAAAATATGGAAGCTACACTACGCTCTTCGATGGCACTTCACTGGTTTTCCGATATTGCGTTTTAAAAAAACACCATCAACGAGAACGCGATGTCAATTTTTCACCAGAATTTGATTGAATTCGTTCTGATGTGAAATAATGCAGCTGAAGTGATTCACGTAATGGTAAACCTTTACTTGTATTGTTTATTGAACTAATAATGACCTATCTATACCCTTTTACTTATACAGGGTGGAATTTTGTAATGCCATCTGAAGGGGGAAGTACTCTTAAAACTTAAGATAGAAAATTTACTCAAAAAAAACATTCCTTTATATTTGAAAAAAAAAGAAATATGCATTCAAAGATTTTTAAATTTCGCCTAAAAGTTGCACCCTGTACATTTATTGCATCGATTGTTAGGATCAATAAGGATGAAATCTCTCTAACAATCTGCATAAATTTAATTTAGGAATACAATGAACGACCGATGTCGTAACAGTACATACAGGGTGCAAACTTTGACAGATTTTAGTCGGTTCGATAACCGTGCGAGACAAGCTAATTTTTAAAAATGTTGAATACAGTTTTGTTTCTTTTTTGTATTAGGAGTACTTCCCCTTCAGATGGCATTACAAAATTCCACCCTGTATATTTAAATCAATGGGAGACCATATAGAGGTATTTAAAAAGAAAATATAGTTATTAACTACTACAGCGTTCGTCGAGTACGCAATCATTTTCTTGTTAAACCTTAAGATTGGGTTCAAGGTCTCTTCATATCAGTAGAACAAAGTATCCCATTCGTACGAAACTTTTCGGTAAGCAAAACTTTCGCAAAGGATTCCAAGTAAAAGGAACTATTGGAAAAATATCAGTAAGTACTTTGTATTCTGATATATAAGTATGTTGTAGTTTTGACTAGATTCTAAACTGAAAAAGGTAGATGCCTAATTTTTATTTTAATGTCCATCTGGTAGGTATATTATTTTAAATCATTAGACACGCACCTATTTTTTATTTTCTTACAGAAACGAATACTTTCGACGATATATTGATTTGAAATGTCACTTCTATGTACATTTTATACGTAGAAATAACGTTTTAGCCCGCACTCCTAAACTTTGATTCGTTTTATTTAATTATTATTTTATTATACAACAAAATAAAAAAATATAATTAATATTTTTTCATTACCTAACTTACGGACTAATTAGATTTTTAATTTTCATACCCCGTCATCATCCCAATTCTATAAGTTTCGAAGTGGAACAGCTATGTACAAATGCATGCTGATCAGTTGTTTGTCATAATTTTGTGAATTAATGTTATAATTTTTACTACGTGAATACTTTTTTCTAATTAATATTACGGAATCTTGATTTATGCCCAGGGCCCAGGATACCTATAGCAAAGTTCACCATTGTGGAAAAGTGGGTGTTGGTACCTACGTGACGATATTGTATGATCCTGCCTACCCTTTTAGAGCCTACGATAATTAAAAGGCATAACTCAATATCAAGTATATAGGTATTTGTTGACTGCCTCGTTGGCCGAGTGGTCGCAAGTGCGACTGCCGGGCAAGGGGTCTCGGGTTCGATTCCCGGGTCGAGCAAAGTAGGTATTACTGGGTTTTTAAGAAATTTTCAGTAGTAGCATGTAATCTGGAAATGTGCTTGATATATGGTAATAAGCTATACATGGGACTCATAACATACATTGTGAAAAGTGGGTGTTATATTGTACAGTGGCATTAGTGCCCTAATATGCACTTCTACGTACCCCTTCGGGGATATAAGGCGCTATTTGATGTTATGTGAATTTCAATTCTCTGTTTTTCTTATCCAATAGGTACTGTCGCGGAGAACCTAACGGGTAACCGGGGCTCCGACTCGACGTGCAGGAGAAGGAACGGGGTGGTTTTTAGTCAGTAAGAGTCTGACACTCCCTCCCGCCTCACCCAGGCGGGAGCAGTCATTCGGTGATTTTCCGCCCTTAAAAAAAATCCATTAGGTACTACGAACTTATTAAAATGTTTTCCACCGACAACCAGATAACATATTTATACAATATTACACATATCTAAACAGCCATTCTTTTGACGGCCGACAGCTTTCGCACAACTTATATTTTATGCAAAAACTTATTTCATATTTCTTATTCAAAGTTTTGCGGTACAGAAAAAGTAGCGGGTATCATTATAAAGAGAGAGTAACTTATACCCCTTATAGCTACCCGAGTACCCACATATGAAGTGGTGGGTAGTTGACAAAATCCTATTAAAAGTCTTCAGATTGATCAACGTTTAACTTTTTGCGTGGGTATATAGTTCCCGAAATTACATGGTCCTGGTTGATAGCTACTGTTACATTTTTCGGTTGGGATATAATAACTTTTTCTACCGTTCGTACGTCGTTCTACCTCCTTTTAGATTTGGATTTCTTTCTTGCTTTTGACGGTACAATCTGCTTGCTTAAGGGTTGGTCTTTGCTAATTTGGATGTGAATTCGTGTGGGTACGTAATTTGATTATGACTTTTTAAGCAGTTTGTTAGACCGACACGACAAGCAAAATGCAGTCATAATTTTGCACGTTAAAATAATTTTTATAAAATAACTTCACACCAATGAAAATATTCGTAACAAAAAGTTAACGTGAGGATGGTATTATAAGATAATTGCACACTTTTTCCGATCACTGATCAGGTGATTAGTTCGTTAAAGATCGTAAAAGGTCGGAACGTGTCGGCTCCTTATTACCGGTGGAACGTCGAATGGGACCGTTCGGAATGACTTCGGAACTCGACTTCTGGCGCTGCAATTTAAAACAAAGTTTCGAAAATGGAACGCTACGAGACTCTTAATTGAAATAGTTGAATTTTTCGCCCAAAGATTTCTTGAGACTTGGTTTTTTTCTGTCCAACTTCTGGACTAACTGTTCTTAATTCCAATGTAGATTTGTTTTTTATGGCCCACTTTCGGAAACTTTAGTTTCGTGTTGAAAAGATTAATGGCTTTTCTGATAATGCCCATTGAAATGTCGTTTATTTCTTCTGAGACGCCTCCGTAGGCACAGAAAAGACCTCAGTGTTATGGTAGAAAATCTCCAAAAATTGCACTTAAAACATCACAACAGAGGAAGTAATTAAACAAAATATGGACCAAACTCCTCAAACTGCGAAAATAAGCAGCTATTTCCCCCACAATTTACGAGCGGCTACAACTTTTTAACAACTCTGCGAACACGAAGGAAATTTTCCTGCGACCTTAAAAGGAGTACGGCTTAAAGTTAGCCTTCCCTAATCCTGCACGACACACGGAATTGTTTAAAAGGGTAGAAAAAAAATCGAAAGCTCCCTACAAGCTGGCCTCTAGTAAATAATTCTTGAAGTGGTCTTGTCTTCATACATCTTTTATGCGGCGTTATTTATGTCTGTGCGGTGTACAACCGGCCTTATTCTTCCAAAGAAAAATGAAACAAGTTTGAGAATAAATAAAAGTTTCACTCGAGTCCGTGATGACGCGGTAACGTTTTCACGCATTGTTCTGATGAGTTGAGATTCTTTTCGGAAAAATTCTGGACGTTTTAATGGATTGTACATTTTAGTTTTGTTCCAGTACTTTTTTCTTTTTCTTTTTTTTTGATTGTAATGGGAAATGAGCATATGGTCCATTTGGTGATAAGTGGTATTTATGTAGCCAGAGGGTTTTTTTAAAAGTAGTTACCGTGTTTGCGGTATTCCACCTTGCAATAATATCCAACACATATTACATTTACTAAAAATCTCATTAGAAAAAAAACTTAAACTTACTTCCCACTAAAAAATAAATTTGTCCAGTATAAAAATAAACAAAACATGAATTTAAACCGTGTCAAAGTAACTAAAACCTTCGACAATCTTCGTTGACCTTCGGACAACTTCGAGATCCTCTTCGCCGGTACAAAACTACCGTCAGCAACGATAAAAACTTTGTCCTATACATTATGAATACCGCCTCGAGTTGACCTGGACAAGACACAATTTTGTTGCGCGTGAATTTGGTGACGGTACGGTGGTTAAAAGTAAACAAGTATTTTATGTTTTCATAGTAAAATGATGAGTTACTCACGTACTGAGAAAAGCTCTACTACTTTTGAGTCTCCGAGCGACCGCGCACGCTACTCATGAGGAAGAGTCCCTCTGTAACTCGAAACTAGTAGAGCGTTACTCAGTATATTTACGTGAGCCCTATTTTTATTTAAATACATTTTAGAGGTATATTAAGATTTTAGTAATACAACTGCTTCCGTAGTCGAGTAGCCGGAAGACCAAAGGGTCTTGGGTTCGATTCCCGGATCGGAAAATGGATTTTCAGTTTTTTTTCCGACATCATTAAGGAATTGTAGTTTTTTGTATATTGTATTCAGGCTTACGTCTTGTGAAGTACATAACTGGTGATATCAGTTGGTACACCATGGATTACCCTTCTCTATGATCTCCCTGTTTATCCAATCAAAGGTTGTCTATAAGAGATCGCTTTCCTAGTGATAAGTTCGCATATTGTACAGTCAATTGCTAAATGTTCTTTGTGTTTTTGTTTATGGTGTACAAGCAAGAGTTTTCTTAGCCAATCTAATCTGACTGGTGAAAAATTAGTGTTACATTGCATCTCTACCAATCCCTTTGAAGATTTAAGGCCGTGGCGTTACTAAATGTAAAATTATTAAAAGGTACAGAAACAAAATTCACGAAACTGCATAACAGTTTAAAAACAACTACTACACCAATCTATTTAAAACATAAAGACATCAAAATATCATAACAATGTAACATAAACTCAACATAATCTATGCAAAAACTCATACATACATTTATGTCGAAAATATGACATATTATTTCGTTGTGTTATTTCAAACATTTTTTATTGTTATACGCGAATGGAATAAACATAAAAACCTAGGGTTGTACGAAAGCAATAAACTTGGAATATTATTGTCTTTTTGTGGCATAAAATTATATGATGGATATACAGCCCTTTAAAAGGTATTTAGGACTTTAACTCGTCGAGTACCGGTTTTGCAGACACAATTATAGAGCAATAGGTTGCGGTCACCGGTGACCGCTTGGTGTTTGTTGTTTGTTTAAAAGCGTTGTTTGAAGTTTTTATGAAGTTTTTATGACATACTGATATTTACAACTTTAGCATTATTTTTGGATAAGTGGGGCACGAATTTGACAGAGCCTTTGTGCCAACTATGTTATTGTTAAACTTTGTGTACTGACTTAAGTCATAATTATACTACACATAGTTTCAGACACACTAAATATAGTAATCGAAAAACTAAAAAGGCATCCATAAAAGCATTTTTTTTAAAGGCGTAAATATTTTAGTTCATAGTTATTGATATTTTAAGTTGTATGTATTTTCATTTAGTAATAGTTAATATTAATTTTATTTATAAAGGTATCCTAAGACTTTCCCCAACTCGGAAATAGAACTCAATACACCATGCTCAGCAGTCACACTTCAACATCTGACTTATAATTACACTTTGATATTAAAATAAGCCTTAAAACACATAACTTCAGTTACGTTTAAATAATAATATTATAATGAAAACTCGAAAAACGACATAATTAAATGTTAGAACATTATTTTATCATTAAACTTCTAATTCGTTTCATTTAAATTAAAACGTTTATTGTGCTTTAATTACTTAATTTTAATTCATAATTCTCGACTGGCGTAAAATAGGGGCAACTCATAACAATTTAAAATAATTAAGTGTTAATGTTTGAAATATTAAGAGCATCCTTTGAATTATTAAGTAGTTGTAAGTTTTGTTATTAATGGCTAAGTTAAGTTCGTCTTGCCTAGCTTTTTTACACTACTGAAATTTGCAAGTAGGTGCAGAAGGTTTTTTTTAAATGAGATTTTATGTTATCGTTGGAACCATTTTTAATTCTTATCTAAGAATGGCTTAGACTTAATTCTTGTCATGTAAGTCATTCTTAGACATTAAACATTTAGTGTAGGCTGTCGGTACTTATCGACCTCTTTGGGCAAGTGGCCGAGGTTGAATTCGATTCCCGGGTCGGGCAAAGTATTGCGGGGTTTTTTAAATAATTCTCAGTAGTAGCACAGACTCTGGAATTGTGCCCAGTATATGGCAATAGGCTCTACTACTCTGCCTTACTACTACATGGGACTCATAACATAAATAGTGAAAAGTAGGTGTTACACTATTCAGTGGCATTCATTACCTGATGTGCACCTCTGCCTAACTCTTCGGGGATGAATGGCGCGATGATAATGATGACGTACCGGTAATTCTTACTAAGAATTGTAAAAAGTTAGTAGAACTCAGGACGCCTCGTTTGGTAGTTCTATTTACCATCACTCATGATGTTTGCAATTAAATAAGTAAATGTTTAACAAAAATTAACTACATACGGAAACAGCCGAAGTTTCTCGAGCTCATCCGAAAGTTATCGTGTAGTATTTGGGAGTTTTCGCTATTAAAGTGACGTGTGAACACTTTTACATGATCTTTATTAACTCACTCAGAGAGTATGTTCATTTGTTTTTCATTTGAATAACTGCAGAAACAAACCAAATAAATAAATGTAACATCTTCCACTGACCGATTGGGCATGATGAGGTTTAGGGAGACCCCATTTTAGGGACATGCTGAGATATTTAAAATCACAACTAATTTCAGCACCTTGTTCAACCCAAATATCGAACTTAACATACCTTAATTATGTTATGTTTTTCGGTATACACACGCGGCGCGGCGACGTGGCGACTGTCGCGTTGCTATTGCGCAGCGCGCGGAATGGTGCTCATAAATATGAGCCTCCATCAAAGCTTGGAACTAGTCGCGTTCCTCATCAAATGATTACGTGAGTAAGTTAAAAAACATAATAATTAATTCAGTGTGTCTCACGAAAGTTATAATACCAACATTCCTTGCTAATTTCATTCCAGGAAGAAGAAATTATGAAAAAAAACCTATACTTTTTTATATATTTCATGAGCCAATGTTTGACCACTATTTCGCCTGGTGATAGGCCATCATGCAGTCTACAATGGAGCATGTCGTCCCATAAGCAACTTATTCACTCGGGCCTTGAAGACATCCATACAATATTACTGATTGTATAATGTATAGCAAATCCTATCTCAAAACCGTACCCATACAACATAGTCATAATATTATAGTATCTACTCCATAGACGCATCACACCACAGCCGACTGCAACACGCTTGCAATTAAGTAGCGACAGTGTGACATTTGCGAACAGACACAAATAATATCCTGTCGCTCAGGAGATTATTAAATTAATATACCATGTTCTAAGGTCTACTACCTAAGTTTAAAGGTCTTAAAATCGATACAGGTTAAATAATTATTGAGTTCAAAAGTGTAAAAATTTGTGTAAGATAAGAAGTGTTTTTAACAGTCATGCTTCGAAGTGAATCGGCCAAATCATTTTTATAGCATAAGCCGGTAAACGAGCAGACGGATCACTTGATGGTAAGCAATCGGCGCCGCCCATATATACCTGAAACACCAAGGCGTTACAAGTGCGTTTCCGTGATTTTAGTATTTGGGAATTTGATGATTGTAGAGGATTCGGGGATTGGCTTAATTAGATTGATAATGCGGCGGCCACATACAGAACCAGCGTGAGACCATACAAAATCGGCGCGGCATGAGATCCTGTGTTTTGCCATGGGATTAAGGTTACCAGAGGCCCAACTCAATTGTTAAACAGCCGGTTATGCACTAGCAACTCTTTCAGTGGTACAATGTTGGTGTTAATCACTTGATATCCGACGACCCATCAGCTCGTTTGTTTTTAAACAAAAGGAAGAACTTAGCAGATGAAGAATGTTTTCAAGCTGGCTGTTAATCCTCAAAATATGGGAGACCGGCACGTATGGGCCGGCTCGACCGGAGTGATACCACGGCCTCACAGAAAACCGACGTGAAACAACGCTTGCGTTGTGTTTTGTCTTATGAGTGAGGTTACAGGAGGACCAATTTACCCCCCTCTCAGTGTCCTTAATCCCCTAATACCCCTAATCCTCAAATTTCTTATTCCCTAAAGGCTGGTAATGCACTTTAAAGCCTCTGGTGTTTCAGGAGTCAAAGTTAAGTAAAAGCATTTAAAAATATAAAAATGTTTACAACTGATCAAACTGCAATAGAATTTGTAACCAGTGGATGTTGGTGGATTGCCAATATTACGCCAATTCTGAGTTCATACTCTTTATCATGACAGGTTACTCCGACAATGGAAGAAAACGACTTCCTTAACGTATAAGGAAAATATATTTAAGTCAGTAGAAAACCTCGATGATGTCGTGGTAGCCCGTAGGTTTAAGGCGCCCGCTTCTCATGCATGAGGGTGCAGGTTTCAAATCTACCAATGGGAAGTACCACTAAGATTATTAAGACACCACTGACAAACGGTGAAAGAAAACATCGTGAGGAAACCTGGGCTTATAATTTCTAATTATAAGTTTGAATTCACCGACTCTCAGTGAGCAATCGTAGTGATTTATGCTAAAACCTTCTCCGTGTGAGATGTGATGTGATGTTACCAAAAATTTTAAAACCCTTTCGTTGCACAACAATACTCTTAAAAAACACAATGATGTTTTAGGGTTGGCATATGCCGATTGCTCATAAAGATTTTAAATAAGGGTGTTTGCACACGATCAAACTGTCGGTTGTGCAGGCGGCGGGACGTGGGATGGTAGCGGGATTGTGGCAAATTGCCAATAACATGCAACCGCGGACAAGCTTTATTACGTTACTCGACCGTTCACAATAGTTCATGTCTTGATGCCATTTTAAAATTGTTACGAAGATTGAGATACTTCTATTGAGTACGATCGTGTGATTCTGATCTGATCTGATGATCATATCTAAATTATTATTTTTTTACTTTGTCCATT
The DNA here is from genome assembly GCA_038387885.1 of Spodoptera picta. Taxonomy (NCBI): domain Eukaryota; kingdom Metazoa; phylum Arthropoda; class Insecta; order Lepidoptera; family Noctuidae; genus Spodoptera; species Spodoptera picta. Next base: position 408,021 of record JAZHFQ010000168.1, on the reverse strand, counting down.
CATATCTAATAAAATGCTTATAGCCTACTACTGAAGTTTACAAGTATGATATCTCGACGCTGGTGATGGCACAGAGGGATCGCGTAGGCGGAGGAAATTATGCCTCAATTGCTGTGCCATCAAGTGTGCGCACAAAGCGAGGTGCTGCAGCACCAACATCAAGAGGGATAGGTCTGTTGAACTCGATGATAGCTTAGCACCCAGAATTCAATGTGTTTCACAATATGTCGTATGTCATACGTTAACAATTTACGTTTATATTTATATCTAAAAACATGAATAAAAACAACATACATTATCATCACTACATAGTATAAAAAAAGCCGCTATCCCCCATCTGTCTGTCCCTATGTATGCTTAGATCTTTAAAACTACGCAACGGATTTTGATGCGGTTTTTTTTAATAGATAGAGTGATTCTTAAGGAAGGTTTGTGTGTAATACATGCATATTGCACCCGTGCGAAGCCGGGATGGATCGCCAGTTAATAATAAATCTTAATAATATTGGAACTATCTAAGTAATTAATATTGTAATAGGTTCAAGTTTCTTTTTAGTATCCTAAAATGTAAGTTATTAGCTCTCGCTGTAAACGTTCATTGTAATGTAGATAAATACCTAAATAAATGCTATTTTGTAACTGTCGTTTCATAACGTGTACTTAGTAATTACATACCTATTTATTCTTTCAGCTATAACTTATATAGATACTGTTAATATTTCCACTTCATTTTTCACTGAAAGTACCTTCACGACAACTTGATAACCGGGACTTACAGTTTGATTAACGTTGGCCTACACTGCTGGTAACTTGGCAAAGATTAGATATGAGAAGGTCGTGGTAACTCAGTGTGTTACTCGTTTGCTTTCGGTTTGATTCTCAAAATGAGAGGTAGGTTTTACAGGGTAGTTAAAGTTAATGTTTTTCAGTATCTAATAGACCCTGGTTGGGACTCCAGTTAGTGAACAAACGTCACCCTATCATGTAAAAATTTGCAAGTGAACAATGCTGTAATGTTTCTGTTTCTTAATCATTATGGATGGGCCGTATTCATTATTATCACATCAGCCATAAGACTTTCACTACTGAATATTGGCCTCATCGAACGACTTCCAGATCAGCTGGTTGGTTGGAGGTGACCTCTGTGCTATAAATTAAACTGATGACAGCTAATGACAGCTAATTAGAGTATATCGTTTTCTATCAAAATTTTGAGTATAACACATGTCATAACATAATTTCACGCCTTTTATCCCCGAAGGGGTAGGCAGAGGTGTACATTACGGCACTTAATGCCACTGTACAATGTAATACCCACTTTTCACTATTGTGCCATGTAATAGGGGGTGAGGCTATTGCCATATACCAGGCACAACTCCAGACTCCGACTACTGAGAATTTAAAAAACCCAGTAGTACTTTGCCCGACCCGGTAATTGAACCCGAGACCCATCGCCCGGCAGCCACAGTCGCGACCACTTGGCCAACGAAGCAGTCATCTTAGCATCAATTTTGAGTATATCATTTTCTATCCAAATATATATCGAAAAAGACAACATAAAATAACAATTAACTTAAACCCAATCAAAAATGACATTCCAAGTTCAAAAACAAAATTTAAATTTAGATCTCGTTTTCGTCACAGTAGGATACAGGGCGAATAAATAACGAAGGCGTCAGTCACTTCCGGTTGCGTTCGGTACAACTTCGAGTTTAAACGAATTAAAAGCTTGCCCGGGTCTCGCTAACGAACGTAGCGTACAACGTATGTTACGTAGCCTGAATTTCGTATGTGGAGATTGAGATTGAGATGGTGAACTGTTGAGATAATTATGGGATGGGGTAGTTAGGGTTGTGAGTGATGTTTATCTTTTTATCCAACATCAAAAATAAAAAAGGAGGTTAATTTGACTCTGTACCTCTGTACCTATGTATGTTTGCGCTTGACTATCTCGCGATTGGCTGAACCGATTTTGATGCAATTTTGAGAAATATGTTGGTATACTTAGAAGGTTTTAGTAATATTAACCTCTTGTCTGTCGATATACCTATGAGACACAATAGAAAACACATTGTCTCGCGTATAGCTGCGTTTCGACACTTGACATGTTATTTCACCGACTTCCAGAGGGCGTTGAAGTCGGTTGTTTTAAACGTAGTTAAGAAAAGAAAAATTTAATTATGTAAGTCGTATTTGGGTGTATTTTTCAATTGAAAATAAATTATTTCGACTATTCAATACAAATAAAAAATTTGAAAATATTCATAGGTACTTTCATTAATTGATTTTATGACCAACTTAATTTTAGTCTTTTTTCAGCAATTTTATTTAAAGTAATAATAAGTATGCTCTTTGACCCTAAAAAACGTGACGTCACAATACACAATCTCGTACAAAATTCATAGTTAGAAAACTGTCGTTTTTGACAGTTCGAATTGAATTTGACTAGTTGGCAAGTATCCAATTGATAAGAATAGAGTATAACGTGACTGTTGAGTATCCGCTATGGTGTTTGACCCTCAACTCAGATAAAGTAGGTAATTGAAACACATTCACCGACAAAGTGGACAGATGATATAATGATAATGTTACAGAGACCTGCTTTTTTTTAAGGGGGAAAATCATCGAATGACTGCTCCCACCTGGGTGAGGCGGGAGGGAGTGTCAGACTCTTACTGACTAAAAACCACCCCGTTCCTTCTCCTGCACGTCGAGCCGGAGCCCCGGTTACCCGTTAGGTTCTCCGCGACACAGAGACCTGCTACCCTCTTCCAATCGCCCGATGACGTAATAGATGAAGGCATTGATTTGAACTAGAGGTACATATGATATACTCTTACTCATTCTTATTTCACACACAAACCATTTTAACACATTCTTTTATATCTAAATTACAATAACGTCGCTGAATACAAAAGCAACACACATACATAACTTTACGCCTGTCTCCCATGGGGGTAGGCAAAGACTATGGAACGTCAATCAACAGTCATCAATATTTTTATGCACGCTCGTCGGTTAAAGGTACTTTTAATTTGGCCCTTCTTTAATATATCGCCAATCTGGTCACTATATGTCCGTCTAGGGCGCCCTCTACCGACGGCCCCATTCATATCCGCTCTGTATACTTGTTAACAAAGGCAATAAACACATTACATCTTGTCGTCCACCAATCATCCCTATCATACCCCCTCCCCTTCTTATAGAGATGGCCTATCTACAAAGTTGCACTGCATTCTCCTAAACTCCGTTTTAAGTTCCGATACAAACATTAGACAGACATGTAAAAGGGTTCACATTGCACATAAAAACGCAGAAGGATCAGTTTTATCGACAGCCGAACAAGAGGATTTTTTTTTCAAGGGGGGAATATCATCGAATGACTGCTCCCGCCTGGGTGAGGCGGGAGGGAGTGTCAGACTCTTACTGACTAAAAACCACCCCGTTCCTACTCCTGTACATCGAGCCGGAGCCCCGGTAACCCGTTAGGTTCTCCGCGACAGCCGAACAAGATGATAGACAACCTTTTCAAGTTGGTAGCAAATTCTCAGTACTATTACGGAATTTAAAATTGTGTCTTTTATAGGTATATTATTAGGCATACCTCTTATATGAGACTGTATAGGACTACCTAATAACTATAACTGGAATCACTAAAGACTAGTAAATGTGGAACTGTACATAGTTACATACAGACTGCCTTGTTGGCCGAGTGGTCGCAATTGCGACTGCCGGGCAAGGGGTGTTGGGTTCCATTCCCGGGTCGAGCAAACCGGGTGAAGCAAATATTTGCTAGATTTTTAAAAGATTCTCAGTAGCAGCACGGAGTCTGGAAATGCCCAGTATATGGCAATAGGCTCACCCCCTATTACATGGGACTTGTAACATAAATAGTGAAAAGTGGGTGTTACATTGTACAGCTGCATTAAGCGCCATTATGTGCACCTCTGCGTACCCTTTCGGGGATAAAAAGGCGTGACGTTATGTGTGTCATATACAGGTCAAACTTAGTACGTCCTTTGTTTAGTCAGTGACAAATGGGAAATAATCCTATTGGGTTTAAAAGATGTGGAGCCATGCGTCACATTTTAAAAACGAACCTCAAAGTCAAAGTTAAAGCATTTATTGCAAATAAGGCTTAATATGCACTTTAGAAATGTCAAAAATTGAATTGTCTGTCCGTCTGTTTGTCTGTCATTACGTATTTTTATGCACCATGAACCTTCTCTCATAACCCTGTAGAATGACCCGAACATCTCCACCACGTCGGAGAGACGTCTCTATTTTCAATTATACCAACTAGGAATTTGATTACGAATCCTTTTTGGAGTTTCCGAGTTCGTTCTTTGTTTCCCTTTTCAGTGGAATTGAGTTTTGAAGGTGTTACCGACTTGTTCTGTCTTGTCGTGTCGCTTATATATGTATAGTTTCATGGCGAGTGCGTTTTTTAGAGTGTGATCTTTGTTTCTTTCTTGGTTATGATTGAGGCGTATTAAATAAATGGTTTGTTTCGCATTTATAAAGAAGACAAGATATCAAAATTATATCATAGGTACCTACTGGATTTATTTAGGTACATGATGTGAATGTGAATGATTACGGGAATTTACCAACTGTAACTAAACAATAAAGTAAATACTTACCTATAAGTATAGTAGGTAGTCGTAGTATAATATGTGAAACTTACGGATGCAAGGAATAATTAGGTATCTTAAGTTATTTAACGAAGAAATACACAGAAGTAGGATTACCACTAAAGCTACTATTAAACTGTATTCACTATTAAATGGGAATCAAATCCGAGAACATCATCCTAGTAGTAGAGATTGCAGCCATTTAGTCAATTGACTATATATATTTCAATAACGTTTAAAAAGCAGACTATAATCGACCCCCTCTTGTTTTAGGTCGGGTCGGGCAATTAATACACTAAAATCTTTTCCTAACTGTTACAACACTTTTCTGCACTCTGCATCAGAATTGGTTCAGGAAATCGCGACATAATCGCGAACAAACATACATACATATTTTACTGATCAAACTGGAACCATAACATAACATAACATAACATCACGCCTTTTTATCTCCGAAGGGGTAGGCAGAGGTGCACATTACGGCACTTAATGCCACTGTACAATGTAACACCCACTTTTCACTATTTATATTACAAGTCCCATGTAATAGGGGGTGAGCCTATTGCCATATACCGGGCACATTTCCAGACTCCGTGCTACTACTGAGAATTTTTTAAAAACCCAGTAATACTTTGCCCGACCCGGGAATCGAACCCGAGACCCCTTGCCCGGCAGTCGCACTTGCGACCACTCGGCCAACGAGGCAGTCTGGAAACTGCAAACTGGAACCCTTCTTTTTTAAAGTCGGTTAAAAACAAATGAAACACTTTTTCATTAACTATAATTAAATAATGAAACAAGAATTAAGAAAACAAATTAGAACGTATTTGATTTTATTATCTATCAACTACTACTTAAGTTGCATTTCAAGTGCACGGTCGGGTTATAGTCACTTCAAGTGTGTTCAAGTATACTTAAAGATATTTTACTGATTAATAAAACAACATTGTTCCCTTATGTATTCACTAACCTACTATGTAATAATATGACGATATTTACATTCTATTGAGTACTTGCTTTTTTCTTTCAACAAATGAAGAGTGGACATCCTATGTCGACAGATGGCATTATTAGCTATTTATTCATTCTAGACAAACTAATGACACATAAATATTGCATTCATGGATATTGAATGAAAGGTAAGTAGGTTATGTGCCTTCAAATATTTCAAATCAAATTAAAACTAATATTATAGTAAATCAGATCACTATATCACCAGAAAACAAAACAAACAACAATATAATGAAACAATTAAAATCCTTCATAATCCTCTGTATAGAATTAAAATCGCAAATGTAAGCGCGATGTCAATTAAAACAAAAACAGTGCGGGACATCGCTTATTCGCCGAAAGCCGACGATCCGATTAGTGCGTCCAATAAACAAAGGGTACTGGCCGTTATTAATTTTCGATTGGCGCAGACGTCGCGAACGTTCCACGGTTTAAATTTGAATTGGGAATCTGGAATTATTATTGTTTGGAAGCAGAGGTGTGAAGATTATCCCAACTGTTGTTTGCGTTTAAGGGGTGAACAACATAAATAATCGTTCCGTATGGATGATAGCATCGGTAAAGCTTGGATATCGATTTATCGCTTCCTGTCATACCTCGTTTTATGTTTGGATTTGGAACTAATTCGTGGTTTAATTCTAAATTCCGTTTTGTAAGTAAAATTAGTATGATATGGTTGTATTATTTGATTAAGACTGAAGACTGCCTCGTTGGCCGAGTGGTCGCAAGTGCGACTGCCGCGGGCAAGGGGTCTCGGGTTCGATTCCCAGCTCAAGCAAAGTATTACTGGGTTTTTCAAAGATTCTCAGTGGTAGCACGGAGTATGGAATTGTGCCCGGTATATGGCAATAAGCTCACCTCCTATTGCATGGGACTCATAACATAAATAGTGAAAAGTGGGTGTTACATTGTATAGTGGCATAATGTGCACCTCTGCCTACCCCTTTGGGGATAAAAGGCGTGATGTTATGTATCTAAAAATGTGAATCTACCTGTTCACGCATCTAACGTGTGGACCACAGCGGCGGGAGACGCGGCGGGCGGGGGACGCACACAGCTGATCGGGCGCACCGCCGCCGCGCCCCGATCGGCTCGCCTACAGATTTGGTCAGCGACAGACGTGTCGTGCTCTAAGAAATTACTCATATATTTAATCGATCTGTATTAAAGTAATTATTTACCTAAAGCGAGTCGTTCATCATTAAATCCTGAACATTGTGGCGACCGTTGACAATAGCGACTCAAAGCTGTAATCTTCGGATATCCATCGAAGAATAACGGAAAACCGTTTGGAATTTGAAATTACGGAACAAGGAGATTAGGTTGGATTCCTGCCTTCTACCCTGGTGGAGTGAAAACTTTGCTGAGGACTGCTGGAGGACGTCTGGCGGAATACCCAAGGGAAGTTGGCCTTTTATTCTATCCACTATTCCTTATTTTCCTTTTCGATTTGCGTACGGCTTGCCGCTCCGATAGCGTTACAAGATAGTACTCTAGGTCCACTATTACTATTCTTCTTTGTAATTTACGCTTCGGCTATTGCGAAAGCTTGCCTATAAATACATACCTATCGCTTTATTATTTTCATTCCTATTAAATTGTTTAACCTATTGTTCTATAATTTTGTCTACAAAGACGGTACTCATGAGTTAATATGTGTTAAAGAAAAAAAAAAATAATTTTAGAACCCCCATTCGATGATGGTTTTAGCTTAAAATCATATTGCCAGTTGCGCTACTTACTTCCTAGCTAAATATTTAAAATCTGGATGTGGCTGTTTGTTCAATTATTTTTCCAATAATTTTGTTCCACCTACCCTTCACAAAAATTTTGTCACATACTTAAATATTAACGTGACACATTTATGTAAATTCCAGGTTACCTTTGCGTAGTGCTTGGCTTGTGGGTTTGCGAATCCATCCAGCATCCGAGTAGTAACTACGGCGGGGCGGTTGGATCTCCCGGCGACGGAACCGTTATAACTGGTTTGATCATTTCAATATTTTGCCTAGTTCGTTGTTCGATTTCTTTTTATTGAGTTGTCATGGAAGGAAGAGAATCTTTAAAGGAGCTTGTCAAAAAGCGTAGCATAGTCAAAGGTAGATTAACAAAATTCAAAGAGTATGTGAATGTTTTAACCCAGATAGGCGCGAAAAAGATAACTAGCATTCAAGTCAAAGAAATATCTTTGCGGGTAGATAAGTTTCAAGAATTGCTGTCGGATTTTAACATCATACAATCAGATATTGAATTACTCTCTTCAAATGACGATGAACAGTTAAATGAGCGGGATTCTATTGAGTCGCAATTCTTTTCCCTTCTTTCCACGGCTAAGGAATTGATTGAATGTGCGAATTCTGAGAAGAGATCATTACATGATGAAAGTATGTCCAATCAATATTCACATTCCATGAATTCCATAAAGTTACCTACTATAAATTTGCCAAAGTTTGACGGGAACTATTTAAAGTGGCTTGAGTTCAGGGACACTTTTGATTCCCTCGTTAATAAAAACGATTCTATTCCATTAATTAATAAATATCACTATCTTAGATCAAGCTTAGAGAATAGTGCCGCGGTCGTTATAAGATCAATTGAGTTTACCGCTGACAATTACGAAAAGGCATGGCAAATTTTATGTAACCGTTATAATAGTAAGAATATCTTAATAAATAACCACATTAAGTCGTTACTAAGTATTGAGCCAATTGTGAAGGAATCATTTAAAGCGTTGCGATATTTAATTGATCACTTATCTAAAAACTTGAGTTCTTTGCACACTCTTGGGCTTCCTACTGATCAGTGGGATGTCTTGTTGATATTCATAGTTTCAGCAAAGTTGGACTCCACCACTGGTATAAAATGGGAAGAATATAAGAATAGTCTATCGGATTTACCAACGTTAGATCAATTTTATTCATTCTTACGTAACCGGGCAGACATCTTGGAAACAACGCATTATAATAGATCCGATAAACAGGAACATAACAATATTATGCATTCTCAAAATAAAAGACAGGTGAAATCTTTTTTGTCTGCCTCGGATTCAATGGGGAAATATCAATGTGTTGTTTGTAGCCATAATCATTTTGTGTATGAATGTCCGAAGTTCAAACAAATGAACTATGATGATAGAATGGGCGAAGTAAAAAGGTTGAAATTGTGCACTAAGTGCTTACGTAGTGGGCATAATGGTTATCAGTGTCGTTTGAAGGGTTCTTGCAAAATATGTAAAGATAAACACAATACTTTGATTCATAAAGATAACTTGAATACTTCTTCGCTACAAAATGCAAATAGTCAACAGAATGAACCGGTTGCGTTATCAGCTACGACGATGACTCATACGTTATTGTGTACGGCGCAGGTAGAAATCCTTAATGAGTCGAACAATAAAAAGGTTAAGGCGCGAGCATTATTGGACACTGGTAGTCAATCATCATTTTTAACCGAAGCTATGCGAGAGAAATTAGGGTTCAATAAGAATTATACTGAAATCTTAAAGGTTTGCGGTCTAAATAATATCAAATCTAACATTTTAGGAAAGTGTATCGTGACGATTAAATCTTGTTCATCTACGTTTAGCACCCCAGTCTCTTGTTTGTTAGTGCCGACGATAACAGGTATTTTACCCAGCGTTGAAATAGACGTTTGCGAGTTAAATATTCCGTGCGGTATACAACTAGCGGATCCAAGGTTCTTCCAGCCTTCCACTATAGATATACTTTTGGGGGCTGACGTTTTTTGGAACATTATTGGGACAAATCAAATTAAGTTAGGGTCAAATAAACCTACTTTACAAGAATCACAATTAGGGTGGTTAATAGCCGGCCCACTCGGTAACAGTCAATCCAAGTCTGAGGTCTATTGTTATTTCAATCAGTTTTCGAATATTGATAATTCCCTGAAGAAGTTTTGGGAGATTGAAGAACTACCTGCAGAGACAAAAACATACTCATTAGAGGAGCAGTTTTGTGAAATTGAGTTTATAGAAAACACAACTCGCTTATCCGACGGTCGGTTTTGTGTACGTATGCCCTTAAAGGAACCTGAAACTAGTCTTGGTGATTCATACTACATGGCAAAGAAACGTTTCTTAAATTTAGAATTAAAATTAAATAAAAATCCGAAACTTAAGGAGTCATACACTAGATTCATAGAAGAATATAAAGAATTAGGTCATTTAAGTGAGGTAGATCGCCCAAGATTGGGCAATTACCTTCCACATCACTGTGTACTTCGCGAGAACAGTGAAACGACGAAATTGAGAGTAGTGTTTGATGCCTCAGCTAAAACATCATCTGGGAAGTCATTAAATGACATACAAGCGGTAGGCCCAGTAGTGCAGTCCGATTTATTCTCTATTTTGTTACGATTTCGCGGGCACAGGTTTGTTCTCTTAGGAGATATTGAGAAAATGTACAGACAAACTGCCTTGCATGAATCTCAACGTCACCTTCAGTTAATTTTGTGGAGGGATTCATCCGTTAGTACGGAACCAAATAATAATGGAAATTTAAAGGTTCTACAATTAAACACAGTAACGTATGGGATGGCCAGCGCTCCGTTTTTGAGCACCAGATGTCTATTACAATTGGCTAAGGAGTGTAATGATGACGTTATTGCGAGAATAATAAAAAATGATTTTTACATTGACGACTTAAATACGGGTGCGAATAGTGAAAGTGAATTACAGAATATATATGTGAATGTTAAGAAAAATCTAGATTCAGCATGTTTTCCCTTAAGAAAAATTCGTACTAACTGTTTGCAAGCACTTGACTGTGATGATAGTGTATTCGACCCGGTAAATTTGACTAAAGAATCCAGCGTGCTGGGTTTGAATTATTCTCCAAAACTCGACATCATTCAATTTCCCTCGAAGGTGGAATCGCCACCGCAAATTGTTACAAAAAAAGTCGTAATAGCTACTATTTCTAAAATATTTGATCCGTTGGGATTAATTTGTGCATGCATTATTAAAACTAAAATATTTTTACAACAATTATGGATCATAAAATTAAATTGGGACGACCCCATACCACAAAATCTATTGGATACGTGGTTAAAATTTATTTCTAATTTACATTACATTTCTAATATTAAAATTAATAGATATGTTCTTTGCGATAACCCCGTGTCAATAGAATTGCATTGTTTTGTTGATGCGTCACAGAAAGCATATGCCTCATGTGTATATTTACGGTCAACAAATGAAAAAAATGAGGTCACTGTTAGACTTTTGTGCGCAAAGGCACGTGTTGCACCCTTAAAACCTATTACTATACCGAAATTGGAATTACTTGGTACTTTGCTGGGAGCTAGATTATGTGATAAAATTATACAGTCATTACGATTTAATATAACTAACAAAACTATTTGGACAGATTCGACAGTTGTCTTAGGTTGGCTAAGAACTGATGTAAGAAATCTTAAAATGTTTGTCTGCAATAGGGTTAATGAAATTAACGAGCTAACAAGTGGTTTCGAACACAGACATGTACCTACGAATATGAACCCAGCTGACTTGGCCTCAAGAGGAGTTGAACACCAGGACCTTTTATCTTCTTCATTGTGGTGGGAAGGTCCTTCTTTCCTACAGAAGGAGCGTTCAGAGTGGCCACAGAATTCTTTCGTAGTTCAAAACTTACCTGAGTTAAAGGTACATTCTTTGATAGCTGCATTGGACAATTCTGATGACGGTAGTTTATTTATAGAATTTAAAAGGTACTCGAGTTTCAATAAAATAAGTAGAATATTTGCCTATGTGTTACGTTTTGTTAGCAATTGCAATAAAAACAAACATAAATATTCAGGCCCTATAAGTTCAGACGAAATAAATAATTCAGTGGTATTACTAATAAAAAAATGTCAAGTACAATCGTTTCCTTTTGAAATTGGGTTACTCAGGCAAGGAAAACAATTACCACAAAAGAGTAAATTACTACAGTTGACTCCATTTGTGGATTCAAACGATATAGTTCGAGTGGGTGGTCGTTTGGGAAACTCAACTTATAATTTCGATAAGAAGCACCCTATACTATTACATTCAAAACATCATTTTACCAAGCTATTAATGATTAATGAACATATACGTTTGTTCCACGCAGGTCAACAGCTGCTGTTAGCGTCAGTGCGTGATAAATACTGGCCTATTGGTGGAAGATGTTTAGCGCGGCAAGTAGTTAGACAATGTATTGTTTGCGTTCGTCTAAGAGCGGATACGATGCAGCCAATAATGGGTCATTTACCTGAAGCGCGTACAAATGCTTGTTTTCCTTTCTACTCGTGTGGAGTTGACTTTGCTGGACCTTTCATGATTAGTAACCGTAAAGGTCGTGGTAATCGTATCACTAAATGTTACTTATGTTTATTTGTTTGCCTCAGTACAAAGGCAATACATTTAGAGCTGGTGAGTGAATTGAGTACTCAAGCTTTTATTTTATGCCTAAGACGGTTCATATCACGTAGAGGAAAATGTCATGAGATTTTTTGCGACAACGGCAGGAATTTTGTGGGTCATTGTTCGCCAATGAACTGGGTAGGTTGCTTAGATCCAGCCGTCAGTCTGTTAGTGATTATGCTACTTCTGAAGGAATCAAATTTGTATTTAGCCCCGCATATTCTCCCCACTTTGGTGGTATATTTGAAGCTGGAATTAAATCAGCAAAATTTCACTTAAAACGTGTAGCTGGAAATGCTGCTTTGACGTTTGAGGAGCTAGCAACGCTATTTGCGCAAATCGAAGCTGTCCTTAATTCACGTCCGCTGACTCCTCTCTCGTCCAATGTTACTGATCCTTCTCCTCTGACCCCAGGCCACTTCTTAATTGGGAGACCACTTACGTCTATTCCGACGAAGCCCATCACTGCTACTAGACCAAACAGATACGAGCTTATTGAGAAAATAAGGCAGCACTTCTGGGAGCGGTGGCGCCTTGAGTACATCTCCGAGTTGCAGCAACGCACCAAATGGCGCACCGGGCAACAAGGCCTCGCCTGCGGGGACGTGGTGGTACTGAAGGAGGACAACTTACCGCCATTACAATGGCGGATGGGGCGTGTGTGTCGCCTCTACCCAGGGGCCGATGGCGTTAGTAGGGTGGCTGACGTCACTACTTCGAGGGGCATTATACGAAGGGCTATCAATAAACTATGTCTTCTGCCCACTTCAGAATCGAAAGATGACAACGAACCAGAGGGAGGCGTCCCGAGGCTCCAGACCTCGTCTACTTCTTGAAAGCTAATGCTTTCAACGCGCCGGAGGATGTTCACGCATCTAACGTGTGGACCACAGCGGCGGGAGACGCGGCGGGCGGGGGACGCACACAGCTGATCGGGCGCACCGCCGCCGCGCCCCGATCGGCTCGCCTACAGATTTGGTCAGCGACAGACGTGTCGTGCTCTAAGAAATTACTCATATATTTAATCGATCTGTATTAAAGTAATTATTTACCTAAAGCGAGTCGTTCATCATTAAATCCTGAACACTACCTATCTCTCAGCTAAAAAAGCAAACATGAAGTTGTCCCATATAAATGTCCCGAATTATGATTGAACCTCGCTCTAACTGTTACAGCTGCTGCGTCAAACATACTCCTGATTTACTAACCTGTGTCACACACACACACATACACACACACACACACACAAACACACACACATACACGCTCAACTTTGGTTTAACCATAAAATTTTTGCCGTGTCATTGATTATTCCTAATTTTAGTTCAATTTCGGTGTAAATCATAAGTGAAAAGCGATAAAACTGGATTTTTAAGAAAATGTGAACGTGGTTTTTTTAGTTTAATCTTTTGATTATAGGTAGCGCCTGGGGTTTCATTCTCGAGTTAGGTAAATTCCGGTTTTCTTGTCCGGCAGACTAGGGTTAGACCTTTAACAGTAGGACGGGGGATGTTGTCAAGCTGTTATTGTTTTTGTTTCACAGTAGTTTACCTCACTGTCTGCCTCGTTAGCCAAATGGTCGCAAATGCGCTTGGGCAAGGGGTCTCGGGTTCAATTCCCGGGTCGGGCAAAGTAGGTATTACTGGGTTTTTAAGAAATTTTCAGTAGTAGCATGTAATCTGGAAATGTGCTTGATATATGGTAATAAGCTATACATGGGACTCATAACAGAAATAGTGAAAAGTGGGTGTTACATTGTACAGTAGCATAATGTGCACGTCTGCCTACCTCTTCAGGGGTAGTTATGTTATTGGATTAAGCAATAGGTTTTGATGAAAAAGCAGAAAACAGCGGAAAAATTACCTAGTTTATATTATTTTTGTAATATCACTACTAATATTTCCTTAACAAAATAGTTAATCCGAAATAAACGTTTTACTCCCCACACGATATTTTTACACTTAACTATTTCGGGGTTGTAGGTGGAACATATGCGAAATATTTTTCTTTTCAGAAATAAAATTTCTGGTAGAAAATAACGAATTTTTGCTTTTATTTCTGGAAATGTTGGTAACCTCTGGTCACGTTGGCTGACCTCGTGTGACGTCATTTCCTCTGTGCTTCACGCTCGCTCCGGTTGTTTCATTAGCAGCTATACAGGCTGTAAAATTGTCCAAACAATGTATCAAGGTATTGTGTTTTTATTGAATTTGTGCCTTGCACAAATGGTTTTAGGGTTCCAACTTAAATGTAGGTTTCATCAATGGTGTGTTTCAGTTCGTAGGTCAGTAGCTAGGTTTGAAACCAGAAAACTAACAGTCTTCAATATCCTATTATATGTATGACTGCCTAGTTGGCCGTGTGATCGCAAGTGCGACTGGGTTTTTAAAAATTATAAATAGTAGCACAGAGTCTGGAACCGTGCCCGGTACATGGCAATAGGCTCACCCCCTATTATGTACATGGGACTCATAAAATAAATAGTGACTAGTGACAAGTGGGTGTTAAATGTAACAATGGTACAGTGGCATAATGTACACCTCTGCCTACCCCTTCGAGGATAAAAGACATGATGATAATTATGTATATTATGTATATATCTGTAAATTATGTAGCTCACTAGATAAAGAACTTGCATATCAACTCCATAGCAAATCTATAAATATAAAAGAAAGTCGTGTTAGTTACACTATTTATATCTCGAGAACGGCAGAACAGATTTGGCTGAAATTTGGTAGGGAGTTAACTTAGAGCCAGGAGACGGACATAGGGTACTTTTATCAAACTTTTACGTTCTCTTTTACCGAAAACCAACGGGAACGGGAAACAAGGAGATCGCGCGTAGAAGTCGCGGGCAGAAACTAGTAAGTAATAGATAAAACATTATTCAGACTAGCCATAAATCAATCTATCACTATTTTCCCAACCAATGAAAATATTTGTACACAACATACCAATACAACATATAACTTTATATCATATAAGAAAACACAAGAATGTCCCCCAGACGACACAGGAACAAGATTCGCTTTATCTAACGAAGGCTCCAGGCTATGTGCCTCGTCTATAATTAAATAATATGACACAAAACTGAAGACGCTTCGGAAAACGGGGAAAACATAACAAAAGTCAAGTTAGAAAATTATATGGTTGCTAAGATGACGTGTGTCTAGACGTGGTACGAAAGCAGTTACGTATAAAATAGTTGTTTCGGACTTCTACATCAAACTATTGGACATAGATTTTATTAAACTTTGTCCCATACTAGGATTTTCTTGTTTTGTGGGTGCGTTTACAAACATACAAGTTTTTTTTATGGAATAGGAGGCAAACGAGCAGCCAGATCACCTAATTGTAAGCGATCAGCGCCGCCCATGGACACCCGCAACACCAGAGGAGTCACAGGTGCGTTGCCGGCCTTTTAAAAAGAATACGCAATACGAATTTTAAATTTACGTACACATGATACCCATACTAGAAACAACAATTAGTGGTTCACACAAGGAGTTACTCCGTGCGGAAACCAGCTACACGTCGCGTGGCGGCCAGTTAGCCCTGCCATCGCACCAACCGTGCAGTCTGCTTTTTTACGGGGGGACAATAATCGAATAACTGCTCCTGCCTGGGTGAGGCGGGAGGGAGTGTCAGACTGCACATCGAGCCGGAGCCCCGGTAACCCGTTAGGTTCTTCGCGACGTGCAGTCTGCTTAGGATTGCAGTTTGCTAGGAAATGCTATCATTATCATATTCACAAGACATCACTGCCTTTTTCAATAAATTCCAGATCCTTTGGTAATAGCACAATTTAATTTAGAGTTGAGAGTACGGAACTTAGAATAGATATTCAAGCAAGTGAAACTGCAAGTAAAATCTAGTTTAATTATAAAATATTACAAACATAGAAAGTGCAGTAAATATAACAAGCGTCGGTCTCAATTAGAGAAATGTGTCAGCTGCCAGCTGCAAGAGTTGTGCAGCTAGAAAAATCAACGGACGGAAAAATAGGTTAATGTTATTACCCAGCTCCAGAGTCTAGGTACACTAGACTTCCTTGGTTATAGTCTCTGTTTTCCTACCATCTCTGTTACTTTTGTGCCGTGGGTAAAAGAAAATAAAAGAAAAGAAAATATAATGCAGCAATAGCTTTATGTTAAACTAGCGACCCCCCCCCCCGGCTTCGCACGAGTGCAATATGCATGTATTATACATATAAACCTTCCTTAAGAATCACTCTATCTATTAAAAAAAGCTGATCAAAATCCGTTGCGTATTTTTAAAGATCTAAACATACATAGGGACAAACAGACGGCGGATAGCGACTTTGTTTTATACTATGTAGTGATTTTAATGACCAGAGTCTATTAACTATATAAAAATAATCTTTATTCAGAAATGTAAATGGACACAAAATATTCCTTATGCAAGCCTAGATCGATCTTACATAGTTAGGTGTCACTAAATTTCACTGGAAAAGGTTCGGATTTCAACCTGGTTAAGAAGAGGTTATCAACAGCCAACTGTGGACTATGAGCCACCTCTACCTTTGATGGTTTAATCTCCATGCTTGTTAAGTGAGTTGGATTAGAGGTCGTACCTTAAAAGGCAGATTTATCAGAGGGCATTTCGATCTCATCATCAACACCATATAAATGCCCACTGCTGAGCAAAACCTCTTCTCACATGGAGAAGTTTAGAGCATTAATCACCGTGCTTGCTCAATGCGGATTGGCGATTTCAAACTTTAATTATAAATTATAAGCCTAGGTTTCCTCACGATGTTTTCCATCACCGTTTGTCAGTGGTGTCTATATAATCTTAGAAAGTACATATAACTCGGAAAAAGTCACATTGGTACTTGCCGTTGGTAGGTTTCGAAGCCGCACCCTCATGCATGAGAAGCGGGCGTCTTAGTCTTAAACCTCCGGCCACCACTATACCATCACCACCACCATTTCTAACTGGTATACGGTAACTGTTGAAAATGTTTTATGGTCGAAAGTAATGACAATTTTTGAGATTACTTTTATAGAGTTTCTTTGCAGGAAGATAGCTGACATGACAAGTATTCTGTCATGACTTGTCACCACACGTTCAAACAATCAGGTCCAAACACCTCCAGTGACGTAGATTAAGGTCTATCGAACCGTTCGGTTGGGACCGATCGTACGTACTTCATTAACCGTCTCTCACTACATTTGATTTCAGTTAATCGTTTGGAACATTGAGTTATGTACGTTGGGACGTTTGTACCCGTTCAATGTGTGAGTGATAGCGGGTTAATGTAACGGCAGAATATATGATGCTTGTTGTTCTCTGAAAGGATGAGTACTGTGTTGTGGATGTTCTTTGGACATTTTGAAACCGGTATAGCTGCTGAGTGCTAATAGAACTGTTATATAAAGACCGTTTTTTGTCCAATATCGAATTAATCCCTTATTACAATGAGGTAAACTTCACAGATACGGAAGATGTGCACATTATGACACTCAACGCAACCGTACAATCTAAAACCCACTTTTCACTATTTATGTTATAATTATGTCCCATGTAATAGGGGGTGAGCCTATTATTGTATATATCCATATACCGGGCACAATTCCAAGCTCCGTGCTACTACTACTGAGATTTTATTTAAAAACCCAGTTATACTTTGCCCGTCCCGGGAATTGAACCCGAGACCCCTTGCCCAATCGCATTTGCGACCATTTGGCTAACGAGGCAGACAGTGAGGTAAACTACTGTGAAACAAAAACAATAACAGCTTGACAACATCCCCCGTCCTACTGTTAAAGGTATATCCCTAGTCTGCCGGACAAGAAAACCGGAATTTACCTAACTCGAGAATGAAACCCCACGCGCTACCTATATTCAAAAGATTAAATTAAAAAAACCACGTTCACATTTTCTTAAAAATCCATTTTTATCGCTTTTCACTTATGATTTACACCGAAATTGAACTAAAATTAGGAATAATCAATGACACGGCAAAAATTTTATGGTTAAACCAAAGTTGAGCGTGTATGTGTGTGTGTTTGTGTGTGTGTGTGTGTATGTGTGTGTGTGTGTGACACAGGTTAGTAAATCAGGAGTATGTTTGACGCAGCAGCTGTAACAGTTAGAGCGAGGTTCAATCATAATTCGGGACATTTATATGGGACAACTTCATGTTTGCTTTTTTAGCTGAGAGATAGGTAGATTCACATTTTTAGATACATAACATCACGCCTTTTATCCCCAAAGGGGTAGGCAGAGGTGCACATTATGCCACTATACAATGTAACACCCACTTTTCACTATTTATGTTATGAGTCCCATGCAATAGGAGGTGAGCTTATTGCCATATACCGGGCACAATTCCAGACTCCGTGCTACTGGGGTGCGGTGCCAGAAGACCTCCCCGTGGTGCACCCTGGGTACAGGCGATAGTCTCCCTAACGGGAGTGATAGGGTTGGAGTGGCTATTGCCTGTAGCTAACTTCTGGACGGGGCGGACGAACCCTGGATGGGTTCTGGAGGCGGCGGGTTTTGTGCAGACACATAGCCTACGCTTCCGAGGGGTCGCTTTTCCGCCCGTCTCTCTGAACTTAGCAGAGAACGCGGCGGAGAGGCAAGGACGGTGCTCGTTGCGCACTCACCCTGCCAACGAGCAGCATCGGGACACATGGTTCCTCGACTGCAACCGTCGAAATCGTAATCCGAGAAGAGATCATGGATGTCTCATGACTCAGAACGGGACGAGGGTCTTGGCTTGGTCGCCCGGACCGCGAGGAAGATAACCTCTATAAAAAATTCCTCCAATACCAAGTTCTGGTGCGCGGCGAGGGTATGCATGGCTGAGGAGTAGTGTCAGTCGTGAGCGCACCCCCAGCTAAGGTACCGGTGGACCCTCTAGTTGGGAAACAAATATACACTTACCCAGGTACAGGGGGCACTGCCTGGGCGGACCGTTTATTTCCCCATACTCGTGGGAATTGTATGGAGTCTGATAATAAAAATAAAAATAAAAATAAAACACCGGAGGAGGAGAGGGCAAGCGAGCTTAGTTCGCTTGCTGTTGGCGGGGAGAGCTAGGGTGGCTCTGGAACCCGTGGGGAAGCGTTGGAGTCGTCCAGCCAATCCCTCACACGGGCCTTAAGTCGGAGGATGTCGGAAGCAGAGTCTGACTACTCTTCCGCATCTGGCGCTTACTCATTGCGCAGCTTGAGTTCACAGCGTCAAAAAAAGGGGACGTTTAAACGTCCCAGGTTGAAGGAGGGCGGGGATCCGTCCTCCAACGAGCAGGAGGCTCCAGCCCCTAAGATCCCTACGGCTGCGCGGGGTAGGGGTCGAAGAAAGGGCTGCGAGAGGCCGATGGCCGCTACTTGGGCCGAGTCAGCTGAAGCTGACTCATCAGAATCTGGCGGCGAGGGCTCGGTAGGCGACCTTGGTGCCATAAATGGCGACCTTTGCAAGGTGGTCAAACAAACACTCCGGACGGTGGCTGAGCAGAAGTCCGAGAAGGGCCGAAACGGAGTGTTAAGGTAAGCGAAGGCAGCCATTATGAAAGCGGCTCGACAGTGTGGACTGCCTTCAGCGGCAGGGCAGCAGATGGCCGCCTTGCAAAAAGAGCTGGGGGAGATGCGCCGAGAAATGATCCGGCTGACAGCCTCCAATGCGGCTATGGAGGACGAGCTTCGGTCAGCCAAGGCCCAGCTCGCCGCTGCTCGCGAGGGTCGACCCCGAGCCTCGCAGCCAGTGGAGGCCGACATAATCGGCCTGGTGCGGCGGGAGATGGCTGCGTTCCAGCAGCGTTTTGACGTGCTGGAGAGCAGGATCCTCCGCCCCCCACTCGCAGGGAGTCAAGCAGCACCGCGCACATTTGCGGCTGCGGCGGCTATGCCGACTACTCCTGGTCGGTCCAGCGGTGTCCGGGCCCAACCGCCGGCGGCTTCGCCGGCGCAGGCTTCAGCTGAAACGGTGGTGAGGGCGCCAACAGTTCGTAGGCGTGGGGGCGCCGTGCCTGGGCCGTCTACTGCCCCAGCTGTGGAGCTTACCCGAACTTCGGGTTCCCCTGCCAGCGGCGGCGGATGGCAGGTGGTCGGAGAGGCGAGGAGGGTCGCCAAGGAAGGGCGAAAGCGCCGAAAAAAGGAGCAGCGGCAGAGGCAGCGGCAGCGGCGCAAGGAAAAGCGCGCTGCGGCAATGCTTGTCGCCCCTAAAACCGCGGCTGTAGTGATAACTCTACAGCCGGACGCGGTCAAAAGAGGCGTGACATATAGGCGTCCAACCGCTGACGCTCTAGCCGAAAGGCTCAGGGTGTGCCTTGCTGCAGACGAGGCTCGCGTGTCAAGGCCAACCAAGTGCCTGGAGTTGCGTATAATGGGCCTGGACGACTCCGTGACGGAGGAGGAGGTTGTGGCCGCTGTGGCCAGGACGGGTGAGTGCCCTGCAGAGCAGGTTAAGACCGGTACCATCCGTCCAGATAATTCGGGGTTGCGAACGGTTGTAGTGAGCTGCCCCGTCTCAGCGGCCAAGAAAATAAAGGAGGGTCGAAGGCTCCTGGTAGGCTGGGTCTCGGCGCAGGTTAAACTGCTCGAGGTCCGACCTATAAGGTGTTTCCACCTCGGAGGTGGACCGCAGTGACTGCTGCTTCCGTTGCGGTCAGCCCGGTCACAGAGCCGGCTCGTGCTCTGCCCCGCTACACTGTCACGCATGTGCGGCGGTTGGTAAGCCGGCCAATCACCGGGTCGGGAGCAAGGCCTGTTCCCCTCCTGCCAATAATAGCTCCATTCCGCCTCCTTCAGGCGAACATCAACCACTGCGCCGCCGCTCAGGATCTCCTGCTTCAGAGCATGGCGCAGTGGTCAATAAATGTCGCTGTGGTCTCCGAGCCGTATTTTGTCCCGCCCAGGGATCACTGGGTGGCGGACTTGGACGGCTCGGTGACCATCATCTCGTCAGCCGCCGCCGGTACCCCGACTCTCG
The DNA here is from genome assembly GCA_038387885.1 of Spodoptera picta. Classification (NCBI taxonomy): domain Eukaryota; kingdom Metazoa; phylum Arthropoda; class Insecta; order Lepidoptera; family Noctuidae; genus Spodoptera; species Spodoptera picta. The sequence goes on along the minus strand of JAZHFQ010000168.1, from coordinate 387,012 downwards.
AGGCCGTTCAGAGAGGCCGGGGTTGTATCGCAGCACGGTTCGGAGAGATCGCTGTGGTGGGCGTGTATTTCTCTCCGAACCGAACTCTCGCCGAGTTCCACAACTCCCTGAGGGAGTTGGTCGCCGTCGTTGTCGGGTTCCGTTCCCTCACCGTGCTAGTCCTCGGGGACTTCAATGCCAAAAACTTGGCTTGGGGTTCCCGGTTTACTGATGTTCGGGGTAGGATGGTGGAAGACTGGGCCCTTGAGGCAGGCCTAGTCGTCCTGAACCGGGGTTCTGTCCCCACGTGCGTGCGGATGCAGGGCGAGTCGGTGGTGGACATTTCGTTCGCTAGCCCTGCTCTATCACCGCGTGTCGTTGACTGGCGTGTCATGGAGGAGGTGGAAACGTACTCCGACCACCGGTATATCCGGTTTAACGTCTCCACCGAGTCCGCGGACCCGCCGGTCAGACAGGCCCCATGTGGCCCGCGTTGGGCGCTGAGACAGCTGGACCGGGAGCTATTCCTGGAAGCCGCAATCGTGCAGGCCTGGGTGATACCACCGCACAGGCCTGCCGACATCGACGAGGAGGCGAGGTGGCTCCAGGACGCCATGTCCAGAATCTGTGACGTGGCGATGCCCCGGGTCCGGCCAGGTCAGCGCAAGCGCCAGACGTACTGGTGGTCGCAAGAGCTGGCTGCTCTACGCAGTGCATGCACTGCTGCGCGACGCCGGTACACCAGGCACCGCAGGCTTCGTATCCGTCCTCAGGACGCAGAGGTCAGAGAGGCGGAGTTGTACGAGGGGTACAAGGCGGCGAAGGCCGCCCTCAAAGCGGAGATACGGCGGGCCAAAGAGAATGCCCTCCAGGAGTTCTTGGAGACTCTGAACAGAGACCCGTGGGGACGCCCCTATCGGATGGTGCGGGATAGGCTCCGCACATGGGCTCCCCCGCTGACTCAGAGTCTCCGGCCAGAGGTAGTGGAGGAGGTGGTCGGCGCCTTGTTCCCCCGACTACAGAGGGGTTTCACCCCTCCGTCCATGACTCCGCCCCCTGCGGTGCCCTATGCGGGCCACAGCGAAGACGACGGCGACACAGTTTCGGAGGTGACCGAGGCCGAGTTGAGAGCGGCGGTGCGCCGGATGGGCGCCAAGAACACCGCCCCGGGACCCGACGGACTGCACGGCAAGGCGTGGGTCCTGGCCTCGGAGGCTCTCGAGCCTCGATTAATTGGTCTCTACAGCGCATGCTTGGAGAGGGGCCAGTTCCCGCAATTGTGGAAGGTGGGTAAATTGGTCCTAGTGAAGAAGCCGGGGCGCCCTGCGGACTCTCCATCTGCGTACCGGCCCATAGTGTTGCTCGACGAGGTGGGAAAAGTTTTCGAAAGGATCATTTCGAACCGCCTCGTCGCGCACCTGTCGGATGTTGGGCCGGACCTGTCGGACGGCCAGTTCGGCTTCCGCAGAGGGCGTTCCACGGTGGACGCCATCATGCGTGTAAGAGACCTCACGACGGGGACTGCAGTGTCCAGGGGTAAGGTCGTAGTGGCGGTGTCCTTGGACATCGCCAATGCCTACAACTCCCTGCCCTGGAGCTGCATTTTGGAGGCACTTCGATATCATCGGGTGCCCACCTATCTCCGTCGTGTAATCGAGGCATACCTGACGGAACGGTCCGTCATTTACCCCGGTCACCGAGGTGAGTGGAACCGACGAGAGACGTCGCGCGGTGTTCCACAGGGTTCGGTTTTGGGGCCACTCCTGTGGAACATCGGCTATGACTGGGTGCTGCGCACCGACCTCCCGAACAACGGCAGCGTGGTCTGTTACGCTGACGACACACTGGTGGTAGCTCAAGGGAGGTCGCATCAGGCGGCGGCTAATTTAACGGCGAGAGCGGTTACGACAGTCGTTGAAAGAATCCGGCAACTGGGACTCGAGGTGGCGCTCCACAAGTCCAAGGCCATGTGTTTTTATGGCCGCGGGAACGCGCCACCTCCGGGTGAGTCTCAATTAACGGCGGGAGGAGTTACCATCGGCGTCGAGACGACGATGAAGTACCTAGGACTCGTCCTCGACAGTCGGTGGAACTTCGTGGAGCATTTCCGACGTTTGGCTCCTAAGTTGGAAAGGACGGGGGCGGCGCTTAAGCGCCTCTTACCCAACCTCGGGGGCCAAACGCCTCCTGCCGGAGGTTATACGCCGGGGTCGTGCGGTCCATGGCCCTCTACGGCGCCCCTGTGTGGGCGCCGAACCTGATGCGGCGGCCCGCTCGGGCGCTGCTTACATCACAGAGGGTCATGGCGATCCGATTGATACGCGGATATCGCACGATCTCCGGGGAGGCGGCGAACCTCCTTGCCGGAGTACCACCGTGGGATCTGGAAGCGAAGGTGCTCGCGCGCGTGTTTTGTTTGCGCGCGGAGGCACGTCGCCGGGGCGAATCTCCGCTGCCGCGCCAGATTAATGCGTGGCGGGATGAGCTCCGGCGTTATCTCATGGCGGAATGGCAGCAACGACTGTCGCAACCGAAGGCTGGGCTCGCTGTCATTGCAGCGGTAAGTCCCCTCTTTGAGGAGTGGCTTGAGAGACGCTACGGCGTCCTCACCTACCGCCTGACGCAGGTGCTTACCGGACACGGAAGTTTCGGTAGGTTCCTGTTTCGGATTGGGCGGGAGGAAACGCCCGGGTGTCATCACTGCGAGGATCGCCCGGAGGACACGGTGGAGCATACGGTGGCGGTGTGTCCTGCGTGGACTGAGCACCGCCGTGTCCTCAGGAATGTGATCGGCGACGGCGACCTCTCGCGTCCGGCTCTGGTTCAGACCATGGTACGGAGCGAGGGGCACTGGGATGCCGTCTCCTCCTTCTGCGAAGCAGTCATGCTAGCTAAGGAGGAGGCGGAGCGCGTGAGGGAACGAACCTCCTCACGACCCGGCCGTCGCGAGAGACACTCCGGGCGTCGGGGATCGCGAGACGATCTCCGGCCACCGTAAGCACGGGCCTGCGGACGACGAGCACGGGTGACTCGCCGCCCGACCAGAACCAGGCCCGAGCGTACGGCGCGTCGCGTTCCGCGCGCGCCTCAAGGAGCCATCAGACCACCACAGATGGGGCCTAACAGGGCTGACGCCGATACGGAGCCGCGGAAGACTTAACGGGTTGCCGGGGCTCCGGCTCGAAGTGCAGGAGTAGGAACGGGGTGGTTTTTAGTCAGTAAGAGTCTGACACTCCCTCCCGCCTCGCCCGGGCGGGAGAAGTCATTGGATGATTTTCCCCCCTCAAAAAAAAAAAAAAAAAAAAAGACTCCGTGCTACTACTGAGATTTTTTTTAAAACCCAGTAATACTTTGCCCGACCCGGGAATCGAACCCGAGACCCCTTGCCCGGCAGTCGCACTTGCGACCACTCGGCCAACGAGGCAGTCACATTTTTATAAGTGAGAAATTTGAGCAATCCGGAAAATACCCAATAATACTTTTACCGAATTAGTGATCTCTACATGCCCTACTAGTATGATTTGTTAAAGAAATACGACAAACACCAAGCTACTAAGGCCTGTAAATAAAAAACCTTTTCAAAAAAATCCACTAGAGGACGCTGCAGCGTTTTAATTAATCAATTATCTTGATGGCTTCGAGCGGCGAAAGTTATAGTCAACTTACCACTTTACAAAGACCTTCCGCTCCCCTCGAAATAGTACTAAGTTGCAGGGGTGGAGAGGAAATGCAGGGGGAGACAGAGGTCTAAGGTAATTGGCCGATTTAATGACATGCCTTCTGATTGTTTTAACTATCAACCTTTTTAAAACGTTGGTATGGTGAATAAGGATTTTGAAGACTCCTACTCCTAATCGGTCCAGTCGTTAGAGAGAAGTTCAGTGACATACACACTTACAGAAGAATTATATATACATATATAAAAATGGATATCAGGCAAGCCGTATTCTTAATATTGATCTACAGTGCACAAAAGCAATAGATGAATTGTTTCGACGTCAAATCCCAGTTCTTGAAATTTTTCATTTTGTTGAACCTATGGTATGAAATCCTATGCTCATTCAATTTTAAACAATAAACATCTTAAAACAAATTACTTAATATAAAAGACTTGAAAATCTAATCGCTGTATCGGCAAAGACTTCAATTCCTATTAAATCTCAACGAGACACGACAAAAGTCTAATCTCTTTAAAGCGACTGAAAGAAAAAAAATGAAAGTCGAAGTCGGAAATTAAAGCCGCCGACTTCCGACGGGAGACAGGCTCGATTTGTTTCAGTAAGCGAAGATGGCAGCCGACTGAAATCGCGTCATTGTGATTTTAAATGAAATCTTAATAGATGCAAATGAGGATTAGTTCTTCATTCGCCCGCCAGAGGGCGTTTTCACAGATGACTTCAAATAGAAGACTAGTTGAATCCTTTGTCTTTTTTTAATTGCAGATTTTGTGAGGACCAAATTGAGTTGCCTTTCTAAGTATTAAGGGTTTTCTCGAATGGCTGGAGTGATTTGAATTGAATAAAATTTATCTTAAGTAAATGCTAGGCTTAATAGAGTATACTAAAAAAACACCAATGAACCCTGAAATTAAACTCTACACGCCGTGTATGGCAATCGCACCCCTATCTCAAGCACACAAGTGCTACAACAAAACATGACGGTATACCTTTAATTTCCCAAAGGCGTTATCATAAGCATGTTCAATATCATTTAAAAAATAAAAACAAAAGAAACTAGAATGGAATTGATCACTTACTACCAGGCGAGATAGTGGCCAAACGTCGGCCCATCAAACATACCTAATTTGAAAAAAAATCGTAAGATAGGCCTTCCAAGTGAATACCACCTCTTTCGAATTACGGTTGTTATGGCATCATTAGGTATACCAACCATAGAACGTCCACTGCTGAACATACGCCAATGATTTCCAGTCAGGCCAGTTGGGAGCGACCTGCATCCAGTTGTTATGTATTATTCTAAAACTTCTGAACCGATCAGTAACTACTATTTATACCTACTGAGTTTTTTTTTAAGGGGGGAAAATCATCGAATGACTGCTCCAGCCTGGTAGAGGCGGGAGGGAGTGTCAGACTCTTACTGACTAAAAACCACTCCGTTCCTACTCCTGCACTTCGAGCCGGAGCCCCGGTAACTCGTTAGCGTGACATGTAGCTGTAGTCTATGTACTGAATCAATCTAAATTCTCTTTACTGATTAATTTGGTCATCTGTAATCTAGTCTCCCATTTCCTCCCCAAATTCGTACCTCACAATCGATCAACATAACTAATCTATCGGTAATTTCCCGTCGAACATAAATGTTAACCAAAATATCATAATATCTAAGGTCCGTCATATGTGATTAAATATCGAAATTCCAGACAAGGGAGTTGCAAACAACGCCATCTATTAGTAGCTATGAAAAACTAGAGTTGACAGTTGAGATAACGTAGCTTCGTGTGAAAAAGATAAGGATTTACAGAAGTCCCATTTAATAAAAGTGAGAAACATTATTTGTAAAATTTTTGAGTTAAAAAGAAAATCACCTAATCGTTTGGCAATTGTAAGGATAGGAAATGGAGGTATTTATAAAAGGAAGTCTTTATCCACCCCAGATATCGCGAATCATGGTTACTATGGCTGATGACGAATGACAAATAACCGGTACTAGAGGTATATAAGAGAACTCAAAGCAAAAAGGAGAAAGTAACACAGTCTAGAAACGACCAAGCGTTGTACGTAAGTTAGCTTTCTGCACATTTTCCTCCAGGTACGCAATAACCCACAGAGCCACCGCGGGTCATTTAGACCGATAGCGCAGATTTATGCGAAGTGATTTTTAACCCTTTATAATGTGAAAGCTAACGGGTTGGGCCACATGACGGATGGTATTTTGGACCGAATATCCTAAATTTGTGTTTCGTGAGTTTTTATCAGTATGAAGCTGTTTGTTCATGGTGATTGATTGAGGGTATTGATGGTGTTGTAATCTATGGGAGCTGCAGTATGTATCAATTGGGAAAGTTGAGAAAATGGGTAGCTCGATGTTTTGTTCGATGAATGAGTGAACATAACTCATGGTAGATCGAATCTGTTTTCCTGTGGCTGGTTCTATAACAAAATTAAAAAAAAGTGATTCATACTTATTCTCATCATCACGCCTTTTACCCCTGAAGGGATCGACAGAAGTGCACTTAATGCCAATGTACAATGTAACACCCTCCTTTCACTATTTGTGTAGTAGAGTGTGAGCCTATAGCCATATACCGGACACAATTCCAGACATTGTGGTACTACTGAGATTCAAAAAATAAACTCAGCAATACTTTGCCCGAATCGAAATGAGGCAGTCAGCATATAAAAAGTTAATATAACTGAAACTCAAAGGATAGGCAGACACAAAAGGCCGGTAACGTATTAGTAACGCCTTGCGGTGTTTCGGGTGTCCATGGGCATGACTTAATGGTACCTACACCCCGAGCGTACGGCGCGTCGCGTTCCGCGCGCGCCTCAAAGAGCCATCAGACCACCACAGATGGGGCCCAATAGGGCCGATGCCGATTCGGAGTCGCGGAGAACCTAACGGGTAACCTGGGCTCCGGCTCGACGTGCAGGAGAAGGAACGGGGTGGTTTTTAGTCAGTAAGAGTCTGGCACTCCCTCCCGCCTCACCCAGGCGGGGGCAGTCATTCGAGGATTTTCCCCACTTAAAAAAAAAAAAAAAAAAATGGTACCTACATAGCTATTTACAATAAGCCAGTGTTATTTTCATCATCACTGAAATATGTAATGAGTGAACCTATTACCAAATATCACTGAAACATTTTTTTTAATATGATTCATGCACAAAATGTACAAAAAGTTGGACTTAATGCCGCAGGCATTTTCTACCAGTCTGACATTTGAGTGAGTCAATTTCTAAAGACCAGATATAAATTATTGTATAGCATAGGTACCTGTGTCAACAACATCAATAATACATGGCCCAGTAGTCGAACAAGATATTATAGCTGCTATATGTAGACTACTTGGTTGGTGTGACGGCTGCCGCTGAACGTGTCGCGGGCTCGATGTCCGCACGGAACAACTCTTTGTGTGATCCACAAAATATTGTTGTTCCGGGTCTGGGTGTCATGTGTATGTGAACTTGTATGTTTATAAACGCATACAGGACAAAGGATAATATGCGAGGGCTTTTTTTAAGGGGCGAAATTCATCAAATGACTGCTCCCGCCTGGGTGAGGCGGGAGGGAGTGTCAGACTCTTATTGACTAAAAACCACCCCGTTCCTTCTCCTTTACGTCGAGCCGGAGCCCCGGTTACCCGTTAGGTATAGCGCAAAATTCTAAAAAAAAATTGGTTTGTACACCAAATTCATTTTCCAATCAAGTACAATTCTACTTACCTACTTTCGTACCCAATATTGAGTCTACTCCTATTTAAAATTCCCAATGACTCATAGACAAACTTTACAACCAGTTGTAAACCAGTTGCGTGACACGGCCGGAGTTAGGGCGATCCTAATGCCCAGGGGACCGATAAATAGTACAGTTTTATTGCACGCGCCGTGTTTGAGAAGTGTGCGTGCAATACGGTATTAGGGATGCGCGGAATTATTTTTTTTATTGGTTGAGTTAAAATGTTTTTGAAAATGACGTCATTTTAGTTAGGGGTGAAGGCATTGTTCTTTGTTTTTGAAAGTAATAAGAAAAGCAAACATTATTTAATGTTAACCTAGGGGTGTATTATTATGTATTTTACTGTTAATTGAGATTAAAATTCGGTCTTCTCTTGGTTAGTTACAGTCTTACATATTACTATGTAAGTGTGAGACATACTAAATTAATTAAAATCACGAGTTACTCACGTGATTATACTGTCGCTGAGATGCACGTGAGTACCCCACGATTTTAGTTAACATAATCTTTGTGTACCTATGTATTTCATGGTTCATCATCAACGTCATTGTCATACCAGTCATAAGCCGTCTACTGCTGAACATAGGTTTCCCTCACTGACTTCATGGTTGTTTCTTTGTAAAACTAAAACTAATCTAAAACATTACTTCACCTAATTTTCAATAATCTATGTCTGTTTCGTCCTATTATACATAATTAGCATTTTAACAGCTTATTTCTCAGTCCAACGCAATGATTGAACCGAAACATCACAATGAGTTTCTGATTTCTACACCTATGAGACAGTAAGCAAAATATATTTAATTTTAATATTATTGTGTTACCAAATATGTATGTTATACCAAAATAACAGAATGATTAAAATTTAATTTTGCGCTCTTATTAACCCGCCTCCAATTACACAGTAAGAGTAATTAAAAGTCATCATTTCCTGAAATTCAGTGAGCAATATGATTTTCTAATAAATATGTTGATAATTAATAATATTTGAGGAAAATCGGAAAATATCAATAATACTTATATGTATACATTTGATTTCAACATTGTGTCATTCGTTCGAGTACCGAATAGATAGGTACCCCGCCTGGGTCAATTAACATCGTTAATAATATATAGACACCATCTTCATGTTGATCACTACTCTTTACCGACATCAAAAAAAGGAGGAGGTATGTTTGGATGATTGCTTTTAAAAAAAAATATTACTTAAGTAAAGGTCAATGGAAGAATCTGCACTACGCTTAATAGGATAGATGCCTAATTTTTATTTTAATGTCCGTCTGATAGATTATCTTAAATCATTAGACACATATTTTTTATTTTCTTACAGAAAAAAAAACGTTCGACGATATATTGATTTGAAATGTGGCGTGACGTCACTTCTATGTACATTTTATACGTAGAAATGATATTTTAGCACTCCTAAACTTTATCGTTTATTCAAGTATTGTTTTATTATACAACAATATAAAAAAATACGTGTCTAATAATTTTTCATTACCTAACTGACGGACTAATTAGATTTTTAGTTTTCATACCCTGTCATCATCCCAATTATACTATACACAGCTTAATATAAGGTAGGTATCTATTACCAAATTATTTATTAATAATTTGGTTTAAAACTTGTGGCACCGACTTCTTACCTAACAGTGGGTGAGTAATTTATCAGTACAGTGTATGACTAATGATAGTTAAGTATTTTTGCTTTTTATTTTTTACTGTCTCGTTGGCCGAATGGTCGCAAGTGCGACTGCCGGGCAAGGGGTCTCGGGTTCGATGCCCGGGTCGGGCAAAGTATTACTGGGTTGATACGGAGTCTGAAATTGTGCCCGGTATATGGCAATAGGCTCACCCCCTATTACATGGGACTCATAACATAAATAGTGAAAAGTGGGTGTTACATTGTACAGTGGCACAATGTACACTTCTACCTACCCCTTCGGGGATAAAAGGCGTGATGTTATGTTATGTTATTTTTTACCTTTTGTTTTTAGTGTTCGGTTTTTTAAACGTAGTTTTTTTATTTATTGTTCACAGTGAAGTAACGAACTTGTGCTATAGATATACCTAGACTGAACAGTCGAAATATTGAACAGTCGAAATAATTTATTCTTGATTAAGGAAAGACCCAATTGTAAATAATTTAAATCTATTTAGGTACCAACTGGCCATTTTTACATAAATACAAGTTTACTGTAAGGCTTTTGATAAGTATACGGACCGCATTTTAACTGCAATCCAGTCGCAAACTGCAATTCGAATGTAGTTCGAATGCAGTTGACATGACTGCAATTGAACTGCAAACCAAACGTGCAGTTATATAATTGCAGTCGTGACCAACGTTTGCAAGTTAATAAGTAGGTACCTAATAATTGTGTAATTATTTGGTTTGTAATAAGAAATAAATAATAAATAATAATAAATAATAAATAAATTTATTCAATATTCAAAAAATGCAAAATACAAAACATATCGTAAATACGTACAATTGTCCTCACAATATTAAATGCCTGCACTAGGACAATCCTGTATCGCAGACGAGAGGAGTTCTAAATATAATTCTTATAGTAACACATTTTATTTCTACAGAGCCATATACTTAACATTATACAACAGAAAACAATAAGATTATTTTAATATACATACATACATACATATAAAACTATTCCTCATATAAAATATACTATAATATACCTAATAAATATATTAAAATAACAACTAAAGTAAGATTTGTTTAAAACAGCAACATTATGTCTATCGACGAGGAATTATCTACATCAGCAGAAATAAACTAAGTAGGCTAACACTAAAGTCCATACGGTCATTCATTTGGTTGTGTTTGAGTAAGCACAAATGCTCGATAGCAACAAAGTGATGTTTAATTAATCTAACATAATATGTAGAGGTAGTGTCACTGTTGTGCAAATAAGGAGGCCAATCAACTCAGAAGTATGACGCATTACGCGCCCTCGTAATCAATCGAGTTGATATACCTCCTGTGCTGAGCTATGTTCTTTGCCGGACACTCAGCAACACCTGTCTTATGATTGTTGGGCTTATTAAACCGAGAGCACGTTGCACATTTAGGGGATTCTCCTTTTTTCGTGCACGCCGGTGTTAAATGGCCTATTTCTCCGCAGTGTCCACATGATGAGGGGCCTCTACATGATTTAGCTGCATGTCCGTACTGTTGACACCTGGTGACTAATGTAAAGTCCCTTACAGGGCAAGAATTCCAATTTATATATATTCTTTCCTGAGCTATAAGGACCTTGCGAATGTTGGCTGGAACTTCTAAGGTTACAGGTCGGCGCATCCTTCTTTCCGGATTTGTGGCTCAGTTTAATTGCTGTTAAAAAGGACTCCATGGTCATCTCTGGAAACTTCTCAGCAATGTTTTGCTCGTATATGAACTTCAATACGTCAGTGTCAACTAAAGAAGTCGGGACGCCTACCACAGTGATTCGTGGCTGGCGTTTTTTGGGCTCACCGATGACAAGACCAGATGACGACTGATGAACTGCCTGCTTAACCTTCTCAGCATCCTGTTTGTTGTCTGTGCTAATTACTATGCCTCCGTTTTGGATTTTTCGGACTCCACGTACGTGTAGCTTCATTTGGTCAGGCCGTATAATTTGTTGTACCAGAGATTTGGTTTCGTCACTGCACTTTACTAATTTACTCACTGGGTAAATTGCAACAGAATTTTGCTTTTGGGGTTGCACAAAATCATTTGGCCCTTTCTTCACCATATCGGCAAAAGAGACGTTCTTAGTTGCGGCAGAGTCGTTGATAGCCTTTTTCAACACCATAATTTCTTCTGCTAGGTCCCGTTTTTCTCTAAGGTCGTCAATTATATAGAGGGCTTGTTTGGCTTTCTGCTTCAAAGACTGATACGAGACTGCTATTTGCGATACACCTTTTGCGGCTCAAGTTAGTTATTCTTAATTTCTGCTCGGAGTTGAGTTTGCCTTCTGTGGCAATAAATAGCAGTTAAACGAGGTCTGCAGACCTCGTTTAACTGCTTCTCGATGGTTGACATCCATTTTTGGAGTTCTGACGTGGATACCACTTCTATACAGAAGCTAGGTTGCTGGCTTTTCTCTTGCGAGGTACAGGCACGGATATTACTGGGACTATTCTCCATTTTGTCTTCACTTGGTCACTACGTTTATGTTTTCATATTTGTAGAAAAAAACTGAGTAATAAGCAACAATATGAAAGGAGGTCACAAATTTTGCGTATTGCTAATGCGCACGTGTATTCACTACGAACGGCATCAATGCAGACTGTATATAATTTTATCATCATAATCACTATCATCATCATCAGACTGTGGCACTGCAGACCTCCTTTACAGAAGATAACTTGGAATAATCTTCATACTTGTCACTCAGCTCGGAGACCGCAGTTTAAAAGGTTACCAAAGAGCGCTGCTGGCTTGTCTCTGTGAAATGTCCCTTAGTCGACATTTACGACACGCGCGGGAATAGTAGGGACTAGGGGTGATGACAATTAATGCATTCAATGCGATCACCACACAGCATAATGTAATTTTATAGCTTAGGATAAATGTACCCCTTTTTCTTATTTCGTTGCTTTACACAAGGTGTTGTTTTAAAGCCGCGTCATTTACTAGGAGGTAATTACTCGGCTATCGATTCTGAGTCCGAATCAATAAAAAAATTGTAGGTAAATATTTTTATTTCTTTTTGAAATTACGGAAATCCGTAAGTGCGAAGTACGGCGCCGTCTTGTAACTAGCTTTATAAACGCGGCTTAACACACACAAACTCAAACACGTAATTAATATTATGCCTAATTCCATAAAACTCCAATAAGAAACATTGCTGTCGCTTATCCTGAAATACTGTCGAAATTAAACGATTTATTATAGTCGTATTTTTTACTTTTGACTTCTGTGATATGCCCCTGAGAAATGACACGGTTTTAAAACTACACCTTCTATAATGGGAATCCAAAACAATGGAGAATAGGGATGATGCAGGGCAGACTAAAAATCTACTTAGTCCGCCAGTTAGATAATGAAAAAATTTTAGACACGTTTTTTTATTTTGTCGTATAGAAAATAATACTTACCTAGATAAAACGAAACAAAGTTCAGGAGTGGGAGCTAAAACGTCATTTCTACGTACCTATAAAACGTAACTAGAAGTGACGTCACGCGACGTTTCAAATCAATGTATCTTCGAAAGGATTTGTTTCTGTAAGAGAATATAAAATACGTGTCTAATGTTTTAAAATAATCTACCAGTAGTACGTTAAAATAGAAATTAGTCATCTACCATAATTCAATTGTCGCGGAGAACCTAACGGGTTACCGGGGCTCCGGCTCGACGTGCAAGAGAAGGAACGGGGTGGTTTTTAGTCAGTAAGAGTCTGACACTCCCTCTCGCCTCACCCAGGCGGGAGCAGTCATTCGATGATTTTCCACCCTTAAAAAACCCCTGTTTTAATAGCAAATACGTTTGTAGGCAGTATTTGCAATCACTTCCCCATCTATAATGGCAATCAGACATTTCTTACATTATCCATAAAAAATAGACGCACTCCCGTTAACATCACTCTTTCCTCTCAAACCATCACTCTCCTCCGAAGGGGACATCGCATTTTTAATTCTAAAACGACATACCATCCATTTTCCTAAATCGAACACGTCATCAATTAAATTACTTACCCTTATTGTAACGCACTGAGCATGTACTAAAAAACCAACTTACTTGCAACCTCCAATCATTGGAAATTAAACCTTATGCACTTTTAATAAAGTAGTTCAAAACTGCATTTGTAAATTTGTCAGGGGAGAGTCGGGTAAGTGGGAACAGTGAGGAAAATTTCCCGAATTTTCTCTATAGGGAAGCTCTTTATGTGGTCCCATGGGAGTCATGGTGTATGCAACTTGTCCGTCTGTTTGTCTTTACGTGGGGAAGTTTTTGTATAGTGTGCTTATGTGGGGAGACACGTGGAACCGATTTTGTTGAAACAAAGTTGGTATGACATGAAACTGGTTGGAGTGGTCAGAGGTTTCGTCTTTCACCATTTATGATGTTAGCTATGGTTTAGTAGACGACTTTATAGGTAATAGATATACTAGCTTTTACCCGCGGCTTCGCTCGCGTCACAAAAGGAAAAAGTAGCCTGTGAAATAATAATAATTATACCAATAACAGCGCCGTCTATACCAATACTTTTGTTTTCTCTCGGGAATATCAATTTTTTTCCGGGATAGAAAGTACCCTATGATTTAATCCGGACTTCTAACTTTACGTCTGCAAAAAATCAAAGCAATCGATTTAGTAGTTACGGCGCGAAAGCGGAACAAACAAACAAACTCACTTTCCGATTTATAATATTAGTAAGGATGATAGTATCTAAGGCACACATTGCATGATAGGGTTGATACCTAATTTTTATTTTAATGTCCGTCTGGTAAATTGTTTTAAATCATTAGACTAATAGACACGCATATTTCATTATTATATAATAACTATCGTGAGACATATACTAAATTATTATTATTAAAATTTTATTTTTTTATTGCCTTACAGAAACGAATACTTTCGACGATATATTGATTTGAAATGTCGCGTGACGTCACTTCTATGTACATTTTATACGTATAAATGATGTTTTAGTCTTCACTCCTAAACTTTGATTCGTTTTATCTAAGTATTGTTTTATTATACGACAAAATAAAAAATACGTGTTTAATATATTGTCATTACTTAACTATAAGTACCAATATTTTTTATTATCCCACGCTGGATACGGAACAAAATAGTCTAATCTAATTACCAAGTTTTAACTAGGAAAGGCACTAAAGAATTCTGACTAAATAGTGAGATGCTAGTTACAATCACGATAATTACCAGTCGACGAGACAATCATATTCTTCTGTATACAACTTCATTTATTTAAATTAAAAAAAAATCAAGATAACATCTCAAAATTAAGACAAAACAATAAGATCAATGTTATCAGTTGTAAATCAACAATTATTCCATTAAATAATTCAGTTTAAATTGTAAACAATTTGTCCGTTGGCAACACTATAAATCCAATATGGCGGATTGATTCGTAAACGTCAGAATTATACTGTTCCATTTCTTTTCTATCAATTTACTTCGTATTGGGGACTTTTATTGATGATTTACTCAAAACTAAGAGGTGATAAGTCTCTCTGTAAGAGGGCCGGACTCAAAAATAATAAAAAGGTTTAGGTTTTGTACAGCATGAGACCTGAGACCTGAAAATAACACACATATTTTCAGATTACATGTTACATTATGCCTTTTATTCCCCGAAGTTGGCAGAGGTGAACCGCTCTGCTACGCGTATGGATATTTCTAACAAACGTGAAGTTAAGCTATATATTTAACTTCATGTGAAAACACCAGGTCCAGTTTGATCACTGAAATTAAGCAACATAGGTCGCAGTCATTACTTGGATGGGTGACCGCCTGCCTCAAGAAACCGATAACCCACCTTCACTGGTGTAGCGTTCAATAGGTGACGTCGAATGCTTACGAGGTGATACCACTGCGCGTTTGCTTTCCTATTCCAAATAAAATATCCGTAACAAAGAATCCTATTATTATATTTGTTCCACTCATATTCCAGACCCCTAACCGTATTCAACAAGAAAATTGACAAAAACAACACTCTTGCAACAACTGATACTACTCAATCAATTTCAACTTTTTTTGCCCTCACGAGTACATCTCTGTAGCTCCCTTTTTGACACTGAGTTATCTGCCGTGAATTGCCCCTATAAGTTGCACTGGACACTTAAAGGGTCCCACACCAATTGAGAGCTTACAAATAGATTTTTTACCCATATAATCTAATATGGAGCGAATCTTTTGGGATATTTGTGATTGAGTGCGTCTACGAATCTTTTCTTAAATTTAATATTGTTTTCTTTCATTTCATTATGCAATGTCTGCTTACTTACATATTATTTTATTATCTTGCTGAAGCATCGGGTCATTTGATTCTTATTAAAGTTTCAAAATAGGTAGTCTAAAATAATTATTAATTCACCTAACTGTGAAGTATGTGGCAAGTTAGATGATGTTTATCATATGCTAGTGGAGTGTGTTAAATTTAAGGAACGAGGGACTCACTAATGCGACATTGTATCTAATATAAAAAAAATATGATTTGTGATCTTTTTCTACTATTTTGTCAGAACCTTTAAGCAATGCAGCAGGTTCTATTGTAAGGATGTTGCAACAGTGATGACCTGCTGGTATTTGATATTTCGAATTATTTTTAGTTAATTTATAATGTTTTAGTTAGATAAGTTTGGGCTACGATGGGGCTGACGTAGCCTATTGGTTAAAAGCCTCTAAAATAAAAAAGATAATAAAAAAAATATTATTATCTTAGTAACTTAAGCAAAAAGTCAACGTCACGCAGTGTTCCCAGGCGGTCACCCATCCAAGTACTGACTGCGCCCGATGTCGCTTAACTTCGGTGATCGGACGAGAACCGGTGTCTTCAACATGGTATGGACGTTGACGGACTGTAGTTATCAAATCGCAGATTGTGACATAGGCACCCAATATTGTCACGGATCAATTTGGTAATGTAACCATGTGCATTCATTTTTCTTTCACTTTTCTACAATTTAACAAGAACCCATCAAAAAAATCATTATTCTTGTTTTTATTATGAACATAATATGCTCCATCAAAGTGGTTCCTCGATTAGAGAAGATTACAAAATGTTAACAAAATCATTAAATACAATAAATGATTGATGATGACGCTAGAAATATGCGGTGCTATCTTAATAACAGTATAATTCCCCTTCGCTGGGAAGACGTGGGTACCCCTAAATTGGTCTGAATGCCCCAAAATTGTTGTGATCCACATAAAACCAAGTTTTGATGATAAATGGGTAGGGGACGGTTTGATAACTGGTATGTGTACGTGGTATTTTGAAATTAAAATTAATATGATGTTAAGGGAATTAAAGTTTGTAGGGACTTTTAGTGACAAAGGTCATTTTGGGACGATAGCTATAATTATCTGTGGAGCTGGAAATATGTAATTATAGAAGGTTCAAAACTATGCAAAAGAGCACTTATCGGTTTATCGAATTGGAAAAGTAATAATTATATCTCAAATAGAGTAAATAAAATACTGTTTGTTCATTATCTACAATAGTTGTACACTAACCAGGGACTGTCCTTAGGTGTATTTCCATAGTGCATACAGGGATCATCGCTGATTTGTGTCTCCATTACATTTATATTAAAGTTGTCTAAAGGGCCTCTGCGCAGTTGGCTTCAGCCCCTAGTACGCCTCCCAAATAACCGGGACTCTGCGGTCCCGGTAAAGACACTCAAATAGTATTGTCTTATTTTTGGACTTTTTTATATTTGATGGATCGACGTTTGGCCGCTATCTTGCCTAGTGGTAAGCGATGATGTGATGACATGGTGCAGTAAAAGAAAAAGTAACGCAGTAACGCACTCGTGGCATGATATATCTGAGGGCCTTAGTATAAGTTTGTTTTACGTTTAGAGTAATCAAACGAGACCGCGTTCGACGCTCCGATTGGCCGGCTCCAATGAACTAACCAATTAGTGCGCCGAACGCGGTCTCGTTTCGGTAGCAGTTCTTGGAATTGCTATTAAAAACTAAGATGTTTTCATTGAACTTTGAAATTTGATTGCATGGTTGGCGCGGTGGTTGGGCAATTAACTGCTGCGCAACGTGTCGCAGGTTCGATTCGCGCACGGAACAACTCTTTGTGTGATCCACAGATTGTTGTTCCGAGTCTGGGTGTGAACTTGTGTGTTTGCAAACGCACCTACGACACGAGAGAAAATCCTGTGAATTGAAAAAAAAACGAATATTACACCGTTAATTATTACACCCATGCATAGCCAATTCCACCAATCTCCTTTTAAATCACTTCTTAACGACATTTCCCCACACTTTCGCCAACCATTTCTTATTCACTCGATTACCTCCCCTATCTGAAGATGCACACAAAACATAAATAACACACTTAATTAATACACAAAGACAGACTTTTGAATTAAAATCCGACCCTCACTGAATTGATCTGCGTAAATCTTTAATTGTAGTGTTCACCCTCGTATCAGAAATTACTTATTCTCTTTTATCTTGGATTGTGGATTGAAGATGTTGTTTGGCGCTGCAAAATCTTTATTAGATTAATTATTATTTGACTGTTGAACAGGAAATCTTGGTGTTCGGAGCAACGCAACCGAACAGCTCAGCATTTTACGTACAAACACTTTTATAAAAGGCATCGAATTTTACGTTCAATAGTAGTACGCAATCGCCGGTCAACTCGTACAAATCAAATCAAATCATCTTTTAGTATTAACCAGTTAAACCATCATTTGTAGAATTTAATATATTCATAAATCAAACATAACTTAGTGTATTTTTTATCTCACCATTGATAATCAATAACTTGCAAACACAAAATAACAATACAAAATAAGAGTTTGTTTGTTTAACGTTAAAAGTAATCGAAACGAGACTGCCATCGGCGCTCCGATTGGTTAATTAATTGATGCCGGCCAATCAGAGCGCCGAACGCGTACTGGTCTCGATTACTTTAAACGTGAAACCAACTTGTACTATGGCCTCTGATATGTTCAACTTAATCACCTGCTACTTTCTTCTCTGCACTACCTGAACGTTGATTGGATTAGAATGCCCTAAGACAAATCTATCGCATGTATCGATGTTTTGTTTTAAGTATAAAAAAATGTTTATATCAATAGAGAGTCTGAAAAGTCTGAAAAGAATAAAATAAGAAAAGGGTTTTAAAAAAATTCTCAGTGATAGCACGGACTCTGGAATTGTGCCTGGTATTTGGCAATAGGCTCACCCCCTATTACATAGGACTTATAACATAAAATAGTGAAAACTGGGTGTTCAATGGTACAGTGGCATTAAGTGCCGTAATGTGCACCTCTGCATACCCCTTCGGGGATGTTATGTAATGTCTGAAACGTTAGATTTATTTTATTTATTTATTTTCAACATAATACAACAAACATGTGCAGGCGGACTTAATGCCTTGGGCATTGTCTTCTAGTCAACTATGATGTTATTTTTGTTAAAAACATTACAAAAATCGAAGAATTGATTCCAATTCAACTCCCAACGCTACTTTTGGATATCAAGAATCAGGTTAATTCAAACATGATTTCTAGTCTGCCCGTATGTTTTAGATTGAAACTAGTCTTTTTAGAGCCTATGTTAAATCCAAAAGTAAATAGAATAAGTACCTATAAACATGTTTTTATAATAACTATCATGAGATATACTAAATTAACTAAAATTGCGGGTTACTCATGTGAATATAGTGAGAAAAGCTCTACTAGTTTCGAAACACAGACGGGTTCTTCCTCATGAGCAGCGTGCGCGGTCGCGGCGACGTCGCGCAGCGCACTGTACCTATAAACAAATAAATATTTCCCAATTAAATCATCTTCATCTTCACCATAACATTTCATTTCTACCTCTTCATTACTCTAACAAGCGTCTTCATTTTACAATTGATTATATCGAGATCAAAGCTACCACCCTATACCCTCAAGGTAGCTATAAAGGTATATGTACAAGTGGCGAACAAAACATTCGGAATAGTTCCCCCTAGCATGCACAAAACTTGTTCCTGCTACTCTGCATTCGAATTACCTGAGGGAATAACCACTAGACGGAGGTCGAAGATTTAGATGGTGAATGGAAATGGCCCTCGTTATTGAGCTTTGTTTATTAGATTACAGTATCTAAATCGTCTCATTGTTGTGAAATATTAGGTACTTCCAGGCAAAAACATCTCTCAGTTCATTTGCTAGTCGTGGTGTCAGTTATTTTATCGGAATAATGCGGTCAAGCTCAGCTTACTATTAATGCCTGGCCACAAACAATAATTTTCACAAAACCACTTAAAGGAACTGGAGAATCAAAGTTTTGAATAATCTTATAATTTTGAAAATCAATCACCATAATTATATACTTTGGAAGTATCGGTCGTCACATCCAGTCTCTATACATTCATGTCTATAATTCTAAAAGGAGCACAAAGGCCCACATACGGCTTTATCTAATTTACTATTGTTTCAAACGAAACTAAATTTCTTTGATCATAAGTAGTTAGGAGACCCCGTCTGTGTAGTTTATAAAATTTAGAAGCTCTATATACGATCGCCTGTGATAAATTATTGAGCAAAGAGTATTTGAACGCATCTGTACGTTTGCTATAACAATAACGATAGGCGTTTTATTGTTTTAATATGGCAGAATTTAAGATATGACTGCTTCGTTGGCTGAGTGGTCGCAAGTGCGACTGCCGGGCAACGGGACTCGGGTTTGATCTTCGGTCAGGCAAAGTATTACGGGTTTAAAAAAAATGTCAGTAGTAGTACGGAGTCTGGAATATATGGCAATAGGCTCACCCCCTATTACATGGGACTCGTAACATAAATACTGAAAAGTCGGTGTTACACAGTTATATAGTGGCATAATGTGCACCTCTGCCTACCCCTTCGGAGATAAAAGGCGTGATGTTATGTTATGTTAAGATATTTTACAGATTTTTTATGGAATAGGAGGCAAACGAGCAGACGGATCACCTGATGGTGAGCGATCAGCGCCGCCCATGGACACCCGCAACACCAGAGGAGTCACAGCTGCGTTGCCCGCCTTTAAAGAGTTAGTTGGTTTTGATAAAGCATAACGATTACTTTAGAATTCAACGGCTTTAATTACTTATTTTACAGAGTAAAAGGTACACACATGTTGCACATATTCTTATTCATAATTCCCATAGTACCTACCAAAATTCTGATAAAGAAAGGTTCATGAAATCTTAACTAACTTGATAAAAATGCATTCATCTTTTATAACAACAAAAGTTTCTCAATCACCAAGCGGTCACCGGTGACCGCTTTCCACTAATATTACATTACATTATAGACCTTTTTTCTAATGTTTAGAGATTACTTTTGTATGACCAAATTTAGGTGGTGGATTTCAACGGGTTAAATCAAATATTAGGTTACCTACACACTTTTATTAGCTTTTTTTGTAAGGGGGGAAAATCATTGAATGACTGCTCCCGCCTGGGTGAGACGGGAGGGAGTGTCAGACTCTTACTGACTAAAAACCACCCCGTTCCTTCTCCTGCACATCGAGCCGCAGCCTCGGTTACCCGTTAGGTTCTCCGCGACACTTATTAGCTTAGGGGTACGGTAGACGGCGAGCACGGGTGACTCGCCGCCCGACCAGAACCAGGCCCGAGCGTACGGCGCGTCGCGTTCCGCGCGCGCCTCAAGGAGCCATCAGACCACCACAGATGGGGCCTAACAGGGCTGACGCCGATACGGAGCCGCGGAAGACTTAACGGGTTGCCGGGGCTCCGGCTCGAAGTGCAGGAGTAGGAACGGGGTGGTTTTTAGTCAGTAAGAGTCTGACACTCCCTCCCGCCTCACCCGGGCGGGAGAAGTCATTGGATGATTTTCCCCCCTCAAAAAAAAAAAAAAAAATAGGGGTACGGTAGTGCCCTCAGCCAAGTCGAGCATAAGAGCGACACGACGGTAATGTTTCTTGATCACCAATTATTTATCATCAATTTCCATTTCTTTTGTTTCTAACTACTCTTAGCTGTTACCTAGAGCTATAGACTTCTATAAAAAAATGCCTACCTACAATTGAAGTATCTCATCGTCAGCGTCCATACCATGTTGAAAACACCGGTTCTCGTCCGATCACCGAAGTTAAGCAACATCGGGCGCAGTCAGTACTTGGATGGGTGACCGCCTGGGAACACTGCGTGACGTTGACTTTTTGCTTAATTTTCCTAAATATCTATCTATGAGTTTATTTTCACCTAATACTTGTACTGATTTTGTAAAGTTCCTTAAACATTTTAATTTAATTACGCGACATTTAGTTCTATTGAAACATTTGCATGGGAAACTCTTTGTGTCTGTCCAACGGACCTTTTTAACCATTTTTAGGGTCATTAAACTAAACGCATTAAACGAAAGGGCGCAAAACTGATCAAGTGTAAATATCTAATGTTTTTATTTGCGCCATTTCGAGGGTTCGACCCGGGAATGTTAAAAGTTGGAATAGAAAAAAATATTTTAAACAATGATATTTTTTTCTTTCGTTTTCCTTTGTGTGTTATTTTTATTATGAAATAAAGCTAAAATTATTTATTGCGAGATATTAAGTAATGTCGACACATTCAAAACTGAACTATCTTACATTATTAGGTATTTTTGTTACTTTAAAAAATGTAGCACCTTTCTCGGAAAGTTTACTCTTGGCTATGAAAATCTTATACCAAAAATACATACGGTTTTGATGGAAAGGATCATTTTTTCTTGAACATTTTGTATATTATAATTTTTATCTTTTTTCTAGCAAAAAGTCAACGTCACGCAGTGTTCCCAGGCGGTCACCCATCCAAGTACTGACTGCGCCCAAAGTTGCTTAACTTCGGTGATCGGACGAGAACCGGTATTTTCAACATGGTATGGACGTGAACGATATTTTAGTCAAATTTTTAGTACCTATACAACCAAAATGTTAGAATCAAATAGGCTCGCTCTATCGTTGGTCTTAAAAACAAATTCGCCTACTACCACCAGGTGTCACTATATAGACAACACATTTTGTCTCGCGTAACACCACGGTTACCACGGGATGTAGGTATAACTATTTTTTTTTATTTATAAGTAACTACTCAAGTAAAACTGTCGTGGTGGCCCGAAGGTAAGACGCCCGCTTCTCATGTATCGGGTTCGAAACCTACCAACGTGCAAGTACCAATGTGACTTCTAAGTTATATGTACTTTCTAAGATTATTTAGACATCACTGACAAACGGTGAAGGAAAACATTGTGAGGAAACCTGGGCTTATAAATTCTAATTATAAGTTTGTAATCACCAACCCGCATTGAGCAAGCGTGGTGATTAATGCTCAAACCTTCTTCGTGTGAAAAGATGCTTTGCTCAGCAGGAGGCATTTATTATAGGCTGTTGATGATGATTATGACTCAAGTAAAAAAAGTATCACGAAAAAACCGTCCCAATTCCTATCCACACTTTTCGAATCCACGTAACACAGCGGGGTTTAGCGTTGGGCGGCATTAATCTGGCAAAATCGAGCGACATTTTGGCAGATGCTAGCTTTAAATCGTTATCGTAATTGATTGAAACACGACCACTTTTTCGGGATCCTTAACTAAAGGATCCCTATTTTCTAAGCTAAGCCATTTATCTTCCATCAGGAGTCATGTAGAGATGTATAGACATTTTTTCTGGAGTGTATACTTGGAAGAGGAGGAACGTGTTTTCATTAAACCCTTTTGACTGCCAGAAGAAAACTGTTGGTGGTGAATCCTCCGTCAACAGGGACATGGCGTTTAAAATGTTAAAGTTTAATTTATGGCATAGGTATAATGTGTTAGTCGATACTTTCAAGTACTAAGTAATAATCTATATTAATAATTTCGTCAAGGGTTACGGTACACTCGATCGAAACATTACCTGAATAATAAAGCATAAAAAATATCGATTTCGAGTCGACTACCTTATATCCGCAAAATTTGGATTACGGAGATTATTTCGTTTTATTAATTAATTTTAATGACACTGACAGACAAACCGCAGTCGCCATCTTGAGTAGACAATAAGCGTTTGTTGCCAAAGAAGAAGAAAAAAAAAAGCGTTCCGTTTCATACTTCATTAATCTTTACTTTCATACATACATACAGAATGATTTGTTCAAATTGACACTTCATTTGATCTAACTAAACAGATTAATTACGAGCATGTATACTTATGTAATTGTAATCAGACTAATCATCTGAATGTTGGGAATTCCCACGAGATGTATTTCTTCCCTGAAAAGAGACTTAGGTAAGCACAAAATTAGAAAAACACATTTGAAATACTTTACATCATAAAATGGTAGATAAAAATCCGTCCTGACTTCATTTATACACAAAATAAAATGCAACCAATTACTTTAAAACGAAAGGTCGTGAGCTGTGAGTTGAATGCAAATATAAAAAGGAACCCCGCTACCCGGGGTCCGTTGCTACCCCTGACAGCGCGGGCCCCGACCCCCAGGTCCCGTGGGTAAATATGGCGGATGAATTAAAATTATAACAAGTACCGTCTACTTATTTACGTTTATTTAGTTTCTTGTAAATTATAGAATAGCTATGGGGAAATTATTGTTTATTTTTTGATAGTAGATGCGATGAGAAATATTAATTTAGGTACTTGAATTATTCAGTGCGATTAGGTAAGTAATTGAAGAATTCTCGTGATGATCAATGTGTTGTATGTTTAACATATTCTCAAAAGGAACCTTTTGTCATGTTATTCAGAATTTGGGTCATAATAGCGAATTTAAGAATCGATATTAACGATGTTTTAGAAGTCATTCGCCCGCTACAACGGCAAAGTACCAATGTGATTTTTTCCGAGTTATAGAGGTAATATGTACTTTCTAAGAATATTTAGACACCACTGACAAACGATGAAGACATCGTGAGGAAACTCAGGTTTATAATTTCTAATTAAGTTTCAAATCGCTAACTTGTATTGAGTAAGCGTGGTGATGGTTAAACCTTCTACGTGTGATAAGAGGCGCTTGGTCAGCAGTCATTTATAGGCAGTTGATGATGATAAGAAGTCATTGTAGAATAAAAAAAGAAAGACAGGATAACCACATTATAATAAGTACCTAGTTAGCTATATAGAGATACCTTGCGAAGTCATTTAAAAAAACTCAATGATTAGGTCGAGGGGAGCAATTCCAAAATCGATTAATTGGATTTTCGTTTGTCATTCGATCACTTAAAGTTACGGAGTTACGTTTTTCAATTTGTTCCTCTGTTGCAGAATGTAAACTTGTGACTCGTTGTTCTCTGACAGAGTTTGCCAGTCTGTCAGTTCTGACTTATAAGAGGCTATTAGCCATTTCTGTATGGTAGGTACAGTACTACGTGAGTACTACCATACCTGTTGAAGTACTACTAGTACTTACTTTTTTTGTATTGTATCTTTCGTGTGACATACTAAATAAATTAAATTGTGTTTTCGGTTTACTCACGTAATAATGAGTAGCAGCGCGACAGTCGCCGCGTCGCGGGTCGCGAAATGCTGCTCATAAATATGAGCCGCTAGCATGGCTTGAAACTGGTCGAGTTCCTCGTCAAATTATTGCATGAGTAAGCCGAAAACATAATAATTTACTACTAGTACTTCTGCAAATTTAAAATTTGATATATAAGAAGTCATACCTTTAACTAAGACTGGGTAGCAGTACTTACTTTCAGATAAAGCTAAATCTGTAACATAACATCACGCCTTTTATCCCCGAAGGGGTAGGCAGAGGTGCACATTCTACCATAGTACAATGTAACACCCACTTTTCACTAGTTGTTATGAGTCCCATGTAATAGGGGGTGAGCCTATTGCCATATACCGGGCACATTTCCAGACTCCGTGCTACTACTGAGGTTTGACAAACCCAGTAATAATTTGCACGACTCGGGAATCGAAACCGAGACCCCTTGCCTGGCAGTCGCACTTGCGACTACTCAGCCAATGAGGCGGAGCACCTAAATCTTGTCACCTTCATATAAATCAAAGCGATACACGTTGCCTGTACAAGGGTTAAAAAGAACTAGAGGTAAGTCGCGGAGAATCTAACGGGTAACCGGGGCTCCGGCTCGACGTGCAGGAGAAGGAACGGGGTGGTTTTTAGTCAGTAAGAGTCTGACACTCCCTCCCTCCTCACCCAGGCGGGAGAAGTCATTCGATGATTTTGCCCCCTTAAAAAATAGTTAATAAAAGTGTGTAAGTAGGTAATATTTGATTTAAAGACTTGTTGTTATAACAGATGAATGCATTTTTATCAAGTTAAAAAAAAAAAAAAAAGAGGTAAGTCTGTATAATTTTAGATTTTGTTTTTATTAATTTCTAAAGGTATATGAGTATGACATGTTTGTGTAGGTGTGTAAATACTCCCAGTGGTACCCGAAGACAATCAGTCGTCTACTATACATCAAAAGATGACAACGGAAGAATTTTAAAAAGTAGCAACAGATAAAATATTGATGTGTCATTGGCATGTGGCATATTTGCATGCTACACGCACGTGGTCTCCAGGGAGCAAGCGAAAGGGACATGTGTGCAAACGTGAGCCCTCCCTACATCTTTTTAAGGGTGATAATCGATTTCGTGTAGGTTTATGACACTTGATTTTTAGAAAAAAAAGAAGAAAATTCCATTTTTAAAATGATTTTATGTTTTTTTAAGGAACAGAGAGTAAAGTTCCATGATCGGTAAAGGAGGATCCTCCGACTAGGCGAGGTGTTCGTGCCTGGCAGGCTTTCTGCCCAACAGTTATTCGTTGGGATTTTCTATGTGTTAATTCACATAATTATAAATTCACATACGTGCGATTGTTTTTGTGACGTCATCCGTTGATTTGTTTCATCGATAGTCTATATGCGTGAACTGTCCTATTGTCGTTTTTTTTATAGCATAAGCCGGTAAACAAGCAGACGGATCACCTGATGGTAAGCAATCGGCGTCGCCCATGGATACCTGGAACACCAGAGGCGTTACAAGTGCGTTACCGGCCTTTTGGGGATTCAGGAATTGGGGAAATTGGGGAAGGGGAGGGTAATTGGGCCTCCGGTAACCTCAATCACACGACGAAACACAACGCAAGCGTTGCTTCACGTCGGTTTTCTGTGAGGCCGTGGTAACACTTCGGTCGAGCCGGCCCTTTCGTGCCAAAGCATGGCTCTCCCACAATTGTTTGACATGTGTCGCCATATTTTAAACGAGATTTTTATTCATAAAGTTGATACATGAACACTGATCCACGGGGAAACGTCATTTTAATCTACAACGCCATCGTGACAGAATACATTTTACATACATAACATCACGCCTTTTATCCCCGAAGGGGTAGGCAGAGGTGCACATTCTACCATAGTACAATGCAACACCCACTTTTCACTAGTTGTTATGAGTCCCATGTAATAGGGGGTGAGCCTATTGCCATATACCGGGCACATTTCCAGACTCCGTGCTACTACTGAGAATTTTAAGTACCTACCTATTGAGTAAAAATATTACCTGTTGCGTGTCAAAAGTAGTATGCATTGACATCAGTTTATTGGGAATTAATCTGAAAGGGCATATAATAAAGGGGCTTCAAGGGAAACTATTATTTTTAATAGGAGGGTGGAGATCTGCCACTAATAAATAGTAATAATACTAAATTAACTAAAAATCGCGGGTTAAGTACTCACGTGAATATACTGAGAAAAGCTCTACAAGTTTCGAACCACAAAGGCTAGCTGTAGGAATAGGCTGCGCGACATCGCCGCGACTGCGCACGCTGCTCATGAGGAAGAACCCCTCTGTGGCTCGAAACTAGTAGAGCTTTTCTCAGTATATTCATGTGAGTAAACCGCGATTTTTAGTTAATTTAGTATGTCTCACGATAGTTATTGTAAAAACATAGTAATAATACCATTGTAATTAATACTCTAGAAGTAGATAATAATTACTCTATTTTGGGAGATTGTGGCAGGCACGTCCCAAAAAAAAATCTACTCTATTAGGATGCAGTTTCATTTGGTCAAAATCTACGAGTAGGAGGATTTTTACTTATAAACTTGCTGTTTTATCTGTGGTTGTTTAAGTGGTTAGCAGTCACTGTATAATTAATTATTTATCATCCATTCACTGACTGGAAACAGACTTCTTCAATAGCACGTCGCTGAGTTCGATCTTCGACTCATCGCATACAAATACTGCCAGCTACTCGGATAGCAGATACTTACATATCATCACTTTAACAAGATAGAGGATCCTCTGTACCTAGTGTCGACTCCAGATCACGGTATCTATTTAAAACTAGTTTTAACCGACTTCATAAAAGAGAAGGTTCCCAATCTGACCTGTATGTATGTATGAATGTATAAATGTAGGTATGTTCGTGCGCGATAATTTCACGATTGGCTGAACCGATTTTAATTTGGTTTTCAACAAAGTGTTTGAACGATTAGAAGAAAGTTTGTAAATTACTCGACCGACTTCAAAAAACAGGGGCTTGAAAACGGTTTTGTTAAACGTAATTTATAAAATAAAAATTACTTTTATACTATGGATAATTTAAACTGTCAAACACCGCGAGGACACCAGTGGTGACCGAAACCTATTGTTCTTTAATTGTGTCTATAATGACGGTACTCAAAAGATGAAAGGAAGTTAAAAAACCTTAATTCATTAAAAATATGCACCCATTCTATTTTCCTTCACAGAAGGTCGATTATCCATAAAACCAACAGTGAGAGAATCCCATAAATTCAGCTATAATCCGTCTGGATGCAAGTTGAGTGGGGGGAACTAATGGCTTGACTAAAACACAGCGAAAGTTTTAAATTAGTAGCGAATCGTGAAGTTATCGAGCGTAAAATTGACGTGCCTAAGGGAAAAAGGGGGTCGAACTGTGTATTTATGGTATGGTAGTCTTATGGGGTTTGGTATAAGCATGTCTTTACAAACATTAGTATTGTGAAAAAGAAACATTTAAAATGTTTACTAAATTGAGTGAATGTTATTAACTGTTACAATTTTGATGCTATCTATTGTCGTAACATATTCGTCAATAATGTCGTGGTGGCCCGGATGTTTAAGACGCCCGCTTCTCATGCATGAGGGTGCAGGTTCGAGTGAATTTTTCTGAGTTATATGTACTTTCTAAGATTATTTAGACACCACTGACAAACGGTGAAGGAATAACATCGTGAGGAAACCTAGACTTATAATTTCTAATTATAAGTTTGAAATTGCCAACCCGCATTGAGCAAGCGTCGTGATTAATGCTCAAGCCTTCTCCGTGTGAGTACAGGCTTTGACCAGCGGTGGGCATTTATAGGCTGTTGATGATGATTCTACAATACGAATATATAAATCTTTCTTCTGTCGAGCCCTCAACTAGTAGTAAAACATGCCTATCAGCCCAGCTATAATGACTATCTTTTCTACAGACTACGATTAAAAATGAAACCTGCACATACATCGAAAAAACACTAAATATAATTGAACTAAAAGAACTCTAAAACAACAGTTAGACGGCTTGTAAAAATCCTAGCTTCTTATATAATAGCAGTTCCCATCTCTTCAGCTTCGCTATGGGGGCGTCATTGTCGACCTTCTTACTTTTCTTGTATTTCCTGAAGAAGTCTGCATCAACCTATTGACAAAAATCTGTTATATAAATAACCATGCCTAATAGGTATTGTGTTCATTTTAACTCAAGTCCACTCTGTACATCCACTTTATCTGGTCTTGTATCCAGTCTCGTTCTAGAATTATCAATAGCACATTTAGCAGCCTGCTTTCCGCCAGCAAGTTATGAAGTGTATGTGAGTAAATGCACCCACGACACAGGAGAAAATTCTAGTGTGGGGTAACATTTTCAACATTATTCAAGAAAAAAAACGTGTAACACGTTAGCTCATTTTTTATACGTGGCACAATTCCAAAATTATCTTCTGTACCAATCAATATCAATTTCGATAAATAAAGATATGGAAATTTAATAAATTTTGTTTATTTATTTATTTTACACTTTAATGCACACAAAATAAGGTACATAAGGCGGACTTAATGCCATATGGCATTTTCTCCCAGTCAACCTTTGGGTTAAATGTAAGCTCAGCGAAAATGGGCCTGTGTAATATGCAAAAAAAAAAAATAACTAATAGTAATAATAAATACTGTATAACATACTGTATAAAAATATATAATAAACACAAAATATGTACATACATAAATAACTTCCTAAATAATTATAATTATAATATAGAGGTAATATAAATTGACGAAGACACGAAATCGGCGTTGTAGCGCCTTTAAATAGGCCTCACGAACACTACGTTTCAAGGGCACGGACCTAGAGTACGTGGAGAAATATTCTATAATATTAAAAAAAAAAAAAAAGAACACTACGTTTAAAAGCCATTTTGTTTGGAGCCATTTTTATACTATGTGGTAGTGCATTCCATAATTTAATTACACTAACTCTGAAGGAGTTAGAAACGAAGGAAGTGTGGTGAGACGGGATCTCTAGAAGCAAACTTTCAGCTGAACGGAGATTTCGGCTGTGAGAGCTACCCAAAATCTGAAAGCCAGATTTTAGGTATTCGGGAGCACAAGGATAATTTAGAATAGAGAAGAGCATGCAGAGGCATCTAAGGGATCGCCTCTCACGGATAGGAATCCATTTAAGCTGACCGCGAAAGGAAGAGACATGGTCGTATTTACGAAGTCCGAAGATAAAGCGGATACAATTGTTGAGCATTCGATCCAATTTGTTAAGAAGGTCTTGGGATAGGTCAGAGTAACAAACATCAGCATAATCAATCACAGGAAGCACAAGAGACCGAACGTTTATATGGGGAATCTGAACTAAATGATATCACCAAAACATAAAAGAAAATCGAACGGAGCAAGAAAAAAATGACTGATGTTACCCACCTTGACTCTCTGATCGACATTATCGCTGGTCCCTTTCGTAGTACCGATGGCGGGTTCGCTCTTGTTTTTCGACCTCGGGTAGAACAGCCACCGCTTGGACCCCAGGCCATCACTCTTCAGGATCTCCTCGATACGGTCATGACGCTTCCTCGTCGCCAGAAATTTTGATGGGTTCTTTCTGGTTTTGCTTGCTGAAATTAGATTTTTTTTTAATATATGGTGATCCGACGTTTGACCACTATCTCGTCTGATAGTAAGCGATAATGCGGTCTACGATGGAGCACGTTGTCCCATAAGCAACCTATTCACTCGAGCCTTGAAGACTCCCAGGTTATACCCTTCAGGAAAACGACTCTGGCAAAGAATTCAACTCCTTAGCAGTAAACACAAGGAAGCTTGATGCGAACCGCGTCGTGCGTGTGGATGGGATATCTACCATACCATAAATTTACCTATATGTAGCACAACAATAATTATTATCAATGCGTTTTGTATGCCACGTTATATCTAAAACCATTTTTTCCAAAAACCATAAAATTCTCTTGTCAAGGGGAACAAGCTATTCCCAAAAAAAACAGAGTTTCAACCCAGATCTCGCACTGTTACAAATTATCTGGGATACTTTCTATTCTGCAGACAAGTTCACGTTTCGATTAGAATGACATCCTACGAATAAAGTATTGTTTTCAGTTATTTCATCTGTTATTCTCACAAAACGTAGGTCTGTAATGGTTACATCACAACATTGGAAGCCTTAAGACATCTTTGTTTATTATTAGAAGGTAGAAGTTCTTCAAACAATTGACGTTATTTCACAAAAGCTATATTCTACGAATATGGCTTTTCTTTTATGGAAGCCAGATATTGTACACCTCACATACACCAACGACCTTACACATTGACTTCAAACATAAGTCATTCAATCATTCATTGTATAATAATTGAATAAGTTGAAATATTTATTCTTTCTGAAGACAAAGAGACTAACAAAAAATTATGTCCATAGGAATAAACTCCTACAACTCTAAATAAGCAGTCAACATATAATAAATGATCAGCATCGCTTGTTATGTCCGATATCTCACCAAAGGTGTATAATAATATGGTCTCACCAAAGGTACAGGTCACCATCTATAACACAGCTAGCAACCAGCATCAAATGATGGAGTTCTTGTGCTTTTCAAAATCAAAATGTTACTCACGGGTCAAATATAAAACTCTAAAGGCATCTAGAAACCCTGGCTCCTTATAGTTCAGCTCACGGTTATGTGTGCCAGATTGTGAGTGGCTGTGACTCCGTGATCGTGTGCGTGATCGAGACCGGGAGCGGGAACGGGACCGCGATCTGGACCGAGATCTCGACTTTGTCCGTGCTCTAGAATGAGATCTCGATCTAGACCGAGATCTTCTTGCACTGCCACTTCGAGATCTAGAATATTTGTTGTCTCTCGTTTTGCGTCTTCTTTCTTTCGATCGACTACGTCTAAAAAAAACAATATTATACAATGTAGGTTATGAGAGTAATCATAAAAGCTAGACAGACAATCTATAAGATTTGAAAGTTAGAAAATAAAATAGGCTGTTTTTGCATTAAGTAATATACAACAATAATGTGTCTTTGTATCTCAATAAAAATAGACATGCGAATCCAATAGAATTACAGTGCTTTCCTATGCCTTTTATAGTATGCTTTTCCGTCTACATGTATTCAAGTCAATTGTCTATTCATTCCTTACGAAAACCTTTCAATGAGGAATAATTCGCAAACATCTTGTTTATAAGACATCAATCTTACCTTCCTCTATCCCGACCATCGTTCAAGGTAGCCAGTCCATAATATTCACCGAAACCATCACCATGGTCAGGATATTCTTCAGGGGGTCGCATTGGGAGAAACGGTGGTGGATAGGGGTAACCATAACCATCCATCAACCATCAACCAATCCACTAACTTCACATACAATGTCCAAAAAAATATACACAAATAATTTTCTTACGAACATTCATTTCGATGCCTGTCACTGTCAAATTTTGTCTTTTTATTTTTTTTGAGTTTTTGAGTTTTTTGGGTTTGGTGGAGGTTGAGGTAATATTAAATAACCTCAAAATTTACGAAAGATTGACCAAGTATTTGGTTAAATACTTTAATAAGCTAAGCATCGATCATCGGTATCGAAATCGAATATAAACTTTAATGTTTATTGATAAATATTGAATTCTAGAACATAAATCAATAATAATTCTATACTGATTTGTATTATATTAACCGACTTACTACCTATCAATCGATTTATTAAAAGATGTTTATATTTCTCATAGACGTATGCCCATATTACCAACATTACGGTAGGTAACACATAAATAACCCATAGGTCGTAGGAAAAACATGCAAAAAATTTTACGTTTCATTAATTTTATTTTTATTTCTTATATAAAGACATCATCATGGCCTTACTAGCGTTGCCCACAGACATTATCTCGTTAAAAAATCTACTAAAACAAAGCATTTAATATCCATTTGTATAGCGGTCATTCAGGACCCACTCTAGCTACATAACCCTTTTAAATTGTCAAATCAAAACCCTCTTTTAAATACAAAACTTTTACCAAAAAGTCATTAAAGCACACCCATTAATACGATAATCTTTGAAAAAAATTCTAAGACATTATTATCGAAAATACTTACGACATTTTTCGAGTTTCGAATCGATTGTAATCGAGTAAAAAGTTGGAGAGTAACTTATCGATTTCGACAGAAAGAACAATTAAAGAAGTAAGATAAATTAGGAATCGATGAATGCTTAATGGTTCCCTCCATTAGAGGGTTTTGAGTTGGAGCGGTATTTTTTAAGAAAAAATTTAACTACTCCCCTCTAAAGTTTGAGGGAGAACGCGGATTTAAAGAGTATGGAAGTGCCGTGCAACAGTAGAAAATGCAGACATTTTTTATTTCAAAAAATTCACTCTGTTTAGATTACAATGAAATCATCTGAGGTGTCTGATATTGTATAATAATGATGATAATCTTAGGTATGTGATACTATTGTTACTTTAGAAAATTTAACGTAAGTTTTGCAATTGTCGATTTGTATTCAATGTTCGGGATGTGAAATAAGTATTTAACTACTTCCTTATTTTTTATTTTATTATTTTCTGTACTAATAAAATCCCAATAAACGTAGTGTCTATATACAATAGTATTTTACATACTTTAACGAAACATACTCGTCAAACATCCTACTAACTAACTCAGGATAATTTACTTTTTCGTAGTGCACCTTCCGCATCCCCTAACTCCTTGCAACAGTGAAGGCAGTACACTGTTCTTTAACTCGACTACTCAGAGCCGCGGTCTATTCTTCACTTACTTTTTAATATTCCGCAAGTTTTCTGCTCATTTAGATTTTATACTAAGTGTACTTTGTTATAACCGACCACCAGCCTCCAGTGGGTTTTAAACTACGTCCAATAAGTGCAATTTATTTTTCATGAATTTCTGCAATGCTGCCCAAGTTATCAGAAGGGTTTGTGAAGTTTCGTGGCGGATCTTATGGTTATTTGTTCTTGTTTTTACTGTAGTGTTGCAGCTGGTTTAAGTAATGGATTCAGTAATGTGCTGTATCATCATCATCAGGTTTAACTGTCACACTGTAGGATATAGTCCTTCTCTCAGAATTAAGTATTAACTACTAATATGCATAACGGTATGTAATGATGTGCCATAACGCTACTTATGCTTGTGTGCTACTACTAGATTTTTTCTTAAAAACCCAATAATACTTTGCCTGAACTGGGAATCGAACCCGAAACCCCTTGCCCAGCAGTCCAATGATGCAGTTTTTCAACGTCCTTGCACGTTATTAAAGATTTTTAGCATTCAAATTACTTGATACCTACTCAATTACATAGTAGCATTATCTGAATATTTTGAGTAAATTTTTCATTCCATCCGCCAGATATAATCCATTACTCACCTTTCACAAAACCCACGGGAAGGGTTTCCTTATCTCAGCCGTGGTCCTAATGGCTGGAATCTCGTAAATTAATTAATTTACTAATGACTAGACCTTCTTTATTTTCTTTAGATACCATCAAACCTATTTTTATCAAAAGGTTTGAGTTCCCGATGGTCCAGCGGTTACGAGATTGACTTTTAAGCATGATGTCCTACACTTCTTCAAGAATCCGGCTTCTCAGATGTAGTAAGACCAGGTTTTATAGGAACAATGTGTAATGTGCCTGTGTTTAGTCTGTGGTTCTGAACTCATATTCTATTCCAAGAAAACTTATCCGATGTTGATATGAATTTGGGTATTGAATATGTAGAAATGTACAGATTTTTATGCGTTAATCCAGTAAACGAGCAGATGGATCACCTGATGGTAAGCAATCGGCGTCGCCCTATGACACTTGAAACACCAAAGGCATTAAAAGTGCGTCACCGGCCTTTTGGGAACTTGAGGACTTTTGGAGATTCGGGGATTGAGGAGACTGGGGACTGGCATGGGATGGTAACCTAACTCATACGACGAAATACAACGCAAGCGTTGTTGAGCGTCGGTTTTCTGTGAGACCGTGGTATCACTCCGATCGAGCCGGCCCATTCGTACCGAAGCATAGCTTTCCCAAACTACAAATTTCCACCACAAAATCAAAGTCGTTGCACAATCCTAAAACACTGGAATTTATGATTGTGTAGGTAGTATAGAATCTAGAAGATTTTATTTGTATAATGAATATTAAACTTGAATTTCATTTTAATGCCTAATGAAAACTGGGAAAACAACAGTGAAAATAAACGTTACCAAACTTTTTCCAGCATCGAGCTAGAAAAAAAATTAGGTTACAAAAAGAAAAATTGATTTGAAATTTACTTCTTTTCACAATATTAATACGCGAACTGTAACTTTCAATGCTCATTCCACCCCGATTTCAGTAACAGTTTTAATGAAACATGAAACTCGAAAATGCATGTAGGTAAATGTACCTACTGAAAAAAGTTAAAATTAAATAAGCGCAATTTCAACGTCACTCATTCGAAGTCAAAGGTTGGAAGTTTTTTTTGAAGTGCCAGGAAAAAATTTGCAAATCGTACTAATTAACTGAAAATAGTAGCTATAAAGGTAACCTAGATTTCAAGTAAGTTAGGGTTACATGTTTTTGGTTTTTATTTTTAGTATGTACTTCGACTGTGTCGTTGGTTAAGTGGTTGTGCGGACCCACAGAAAACTGACTTGAAACAATGCTTGCGTTGTGTTTCGTTGAGTGAGTGAGGTTACCGGAGGCCCAATTACCCCTCCCCCTCCCCAGCCTCCTCAATCCCCGAAACCCAAAAAATCCTCAAATCCCCATAAGGCCGATAACGCACTTGTAACGCCTCTAGTATTCCAAGTGTCCATGGGCGACGCCGATTGCTTATCATCAGGTGATCCGTCTGCTCGTTTACCGTAACCATAAATGGCAAAATACACCATGATATAGAATCACGAGTTATTATTTTATACAAATCAAAGATATACCTGCCTGTATTATATCCTACCCTAAAGCAAAAACACACGATTTTAATTTAAAATATTTCAATTTCAAAACTCATATTCTCAGTAATTTCGCAGATGGCAACCCTAGATTTTGCCTATTTGAATATAATTTGTGCAGTCACTGGTATTTAGTCGAAAAACGACTCTACAGAAATAAGTATAGGGTGCAATTTCATTCTTATATTTCTGCACTTCATAAGTATTTGACTAAAACTCGCGTCATAATATCGCTGGCAGGCATGAGACGTCATGGACAGGAGTGACGTCATTTCGGAGTGTTGTTGCTGTTTTGATATTTCGTTACAATAATAAGTTTCGTAATTTCATGATTTGAAATACCATACCTAATTAATTTTGTTTTAGTTTGATACAGCTTTGATAACCCTAATTTGATATTTGTTGTTGATTTTGGAGTACTGAGACTGCCTCAATGGCCGAGTGGTCGCAAGTGTGACTGCCGGGCAACGGGTCTCGGGTTCGATTCCCGGGTCGGGAAAAGTATTACTATATTGCTCCATCGTCGGCCACATCATCGCTTACCATCAGGCGAGATGGTGGTCGAACGTCGAACATAAAGTATTTAAAAAAAATATTTACATGGGACTCATAACATAAATAGTGAAAAGTGGGTGTTACTTCTGTGTGCACTTCTGCGTACCCCTTCGGGGATAAAAGGCGTGATGTTCTGTTATGTTATGTTATTTCGGAGTATTTAAAAAAGTTTCTATATTTTGTTGACATTGCGTTATAGACAGTAAAAATGTATTAAATATACCTAAAAGTGAATAAAATGTACAAACATTCAGTTGGATGGATGGAATTACCTAAGGTACTTATCTAACATTAGATATCTTCCTCCAAAAAGTACTTTTACCATCAGGTAGATATGAAAACAAATGCGTCTTAAATACGCTTGCTTCTTGCATCGACCATTGTTTTTGTCTCTGCATCACCCAAAGGTCTGGCTGGAGGAGAATGCCCTAGGTATTAAGCTCACTTTGTACATTAGTGTGTGCATGAAGTCTTTTAAAATTAAATAAAATGAAAACATATATGAATCGAGTAAAACAAGCAATATTTCGTATACCACTCACATAAAAACAGTTTTCCTACAAAATTCAAATATTAAGTAACATTCAGCGATCCTTTGGTTTACCCTTGTAAATTAGTTTCGCTAGTACACGCCCGCGGGTTTTCTTGCATAAAATTTAGATGTTTCCCTCTCCTGAGGGCCATACCAAGTTTTCCCCGAGATGAAAATGCTGGAACAGCTTAAGATGCCTCTGTCATATTCTTATGGTTGCGACATGAGTGGAATTTTTGGAATTATTTCCCCCCTGTGTGGTTTATTTTTAAATTGTCGACGAATTTCGTCTTTTGTAGAAAAAAAATTATGGCGATTTTTTGTTCAGTGTCTTATGTTGATGGAGTTGAGGTTCAGAGATTGTATAGATAGATATTAGACTAATTATTGGTCTAGTGTTTACAAGCCCGATATTAATTTTACACGGTTCCATTTTTTCTCTTAATAAACATAGCCTATGTTCATCAATGATAATTTAAGACTCCAACGGTAAAAGAATTTATCAAATCGGTCCTGTAGTTTCGGAGCCTATTCAATTCAACAAAAAATCAAATCATCCCTTTTTGTAATATTAGTGTACATGTAGATGTCGCGAAGAACCTAACTGGTTACCGGGGCTCCGGCTCGATGTGCAGGAGAAGGAACGGGGTGGTTTTTAGTCAATAAGAGTCTGACAGTCCCTCCCGCCTCACCCAGGCAGTCATTCGATGATTTTCCCCCTTATAAAAAAAGTGTACATGTAGATATAGTATAGATGTAGATTGTTAACTAGGGCTGAAATTCATTAAAAAATTATTAAAATTAATTCAATTAAAATTACTTACTGGAATTTGAAATAGTGTTCGAAGTTGCAGTAAATGATAACTAGGCTTACACTCTATAATAACTTAGTCTACGTTTACCTCGGTCTACGGTCTTTCTATAACACTTATTTGATTTTGTGAAATATTTTTCAGAAAAGATCCGTAACTATTAAATTTTATTTGCCAAAACAAAGCTCATGTTGTTAGAATATACATAATTTTAACAAGATCACCGTCAATATACGAGTGACTTCAACTGCTGTGATAGGTATTTCTTTACGCACTCGATATCGATAAGAGTTCAAATATAAATCGATCTCACCGAACATCAAACGATTTTCTGAGAAACGTATCTTCGAATTTGGTTGTTGGGTCTAGTGATGTCCATTGGGTTATTTCGTGCGAATATTTAACCAATATTTTGGTTTTGGAATATTTAACCATTATTTTTTTATGTTTTGAAGAAGAAGAAGAAATTAAAGTGTAATCTAAATGAGTGAGAATCATTGCTTCAATTGCACTTCACTTTTCTTAACCAACTTTGTCGTTTTTGTGTATTACTTTAAGAAAACAATAATACTTGTGTATTACTATACGGAGCCGCGGATGACTTAATGGGCTACCGAGACTCTGGCTCGAAGGACAGAAGTAGGAACTGGGTGGTCTTAGTCATTAACCGTCTTATTACAAAAGTTCGACTTAGTACTGGTTTAAACCCGGACTATAAGATCTAGGTTTGTTACGGTATTAAAGCTAGTACCAGGACTAAAATTTGTTCCAATTATAAAACTAAGACTATTCGGGGATCAGCTAGTACCAAAGAAAGTCCATAGGCAAGTCCATTTTTCAAATAAATGATTTGATTTGATTTGATTGATTGATAGGCCCACAGATAAAAAAACATAAATAGCATTCTTTCATTCGTTCACTCAGGATCCACTTGGAGCAACGTTCCGTTCGTCTAAATATTGTTATTACAATAACGCCTGAAATGCTTAAATAATTATGTATCAACACAAAATTATATCATAAATTGTTTTTTGTTTGTGTTTCAATATAGTGAACAAGCATAACTTGTATTTTGACGAGCGTTTTATAACCAAGTTGTCATATTTTTTAACACCTCTAGCGTGAAATGGAGCGACTTATAAGAAGGCGGCAGAGCACGAATCACGAAACAAATATTGAGTCTTTTTTATTATATAAATATTTTTGTTTATTGTGACTGACTGGAAATGGAACAACAACTGTACTTATATCGAAAGTCTTCGTCACTGAAGTCAAAAGGATTTACACGATGGCGATTTCTGTACGATCGCCGAGACGTCTCTAACATGTCCAAATCTTCCAAATCTTTTAAATCCATAACATCAATCGATTCAATATCCATTTTACAATTATAATAATATAGAAGATACACGTAAATATTTCTGATAGCTAACCTCAAATAACTTTAGTACCGAAGTTAAACTAGGGGTCTCGGCGGTTTAACTTTAGTACCATAGATAGTTCCGGAACTAGTGATAAACTTTGTTTTATAATAACGTTTTATTTAGTCATGGTTTAAACCTAGTATTAATCCTGGTACTAAAAATAGATCGGGTTTTGTAATAAGACGGTAAGAGTCTGACGCTGACGCGCCTCACTTCACCCAGGTGGGATAAGTCATTCGATGATTTTCCCCCCATTAAAAAAAAACTATTACTTATTCATGTCAATAATTTAATAAACTCAATATATCATCATATCGTCGTGTTATCGTTGAAGATAAAATTGTGAAGATAAATAAATCAGTCATGTCTAAAAATCAAGATTTAATCACCTTTTCAGATACACACAGCCCATCACTATCCGAATACCTTGAGAATCGAGTGGTAGACCAAACGAAACAGGTAAGATCGACACACTTGAAACTTGTTCGAGATCTTTTTTAAAACGAGACGCACCGTCAATGGTACTTAGTACCCCCGTTAGATTCGGTGTCACGCAAAAAGTCCTTGGAAAAAAATTTCCACGAAAGGAATATTCATTTCCAAAAATCTCCACTTTCCTTTCCTTTATTTTGATAAATTCAGTGATGCGTGTGGTTAAGATTATTCGTTGAAGATTTTTATTAAGAAAAATGAAGTTATTTGGTTCGTCAATAGAAGTAAGTAAGCAAATTAGAGAAATCTAATTTACTTTTAACCAGGTTTTTAAAAATCTTATTATAGGTACTACGGTCACAACATGAGTCTTCACTAACTGTTATTATCCTATGGAGTAACCAAATGTTCCGATAATGTACCTACTACACAGTTTCTTAAAAATATTCTAATTTCGTGATGGTGTATATTATTTCATATCTTTTTTCGTTGTATTGTTAAATCAAACTCCTTGGTTATTATCAAATCAAATCAAATCATTTATTTGCTAATATGGGTAAATTAAGTTGTTAGCAGATAAGAAGATACAGTTCCGACCATATTACGCCTTGAGGCATGCAAATTACAAAATTTACAAAAATTACAGTTTTACAATGTTATTTGGAAAAAAATCAAGTACCTTCAAAATTCAAACTTTCAACACAATTATTGTAATATAAGTGAATTCAAAATATAATGTCACCAATTTAATAGCCTATGAATCAATAATCATACACTATAGAGGTAGTATTTACAAAATTCCTTCAAAGTTTTCCTCTAATAAAATCTACAATATAAGGTCTAACAAAAATTGTGCACAATATTTTAACATGTGATATTGTATGACGGCGCCGCCGTCATTATTTTGTAAACTGCGAATGTAATGGGCAAGCAGTGAACAAACAACTGGCCGACGCGGCGACGTCACTTCAACCCCACCATGGCACCGAGTGATATATAAAGTAGCGCAAGCGCAAGCTCGGGGGGTCGTTCGTCAATCGTTGCCCAGTTCACACGTTACGCAATCGCTGAGTAATTTTATTGTGCACTGTCGAAAGTAAACGTTACTTTAATTACGAAGATTTAAACTGTCAAACACCAAGCGGTCACCGGTGACCGCAACCTATTGTTCTATAATTGTGTCTCCAAAACCGGTACTCGACGAGTTCATTGTTTTATTACTGCATAAACATACCTCTACCGATATATATGACGAAGAGGGTTCTCGCTTGACATCGCCCACACCATCCTTCCGAAATGTACATGATAAGGATTATGTTTACCTAAAAAAAAAATGTAAACAACCACATGTTTAATTAAATTTAGCATCACATTTATTTCAATATGTTCTTAGAATTTAGTGTGTACTGTGCTAATTAGGTCTATTGGTACAAAGGATAGATTTACTGTCAATCACCACTCTGTATCTCTTAAATCTGTTACATAACATCATCACGCCATTTTATCCCCAAAAAGAGATAGGCAAACGTGCACATTACGGCACTTAATGCCACTGTCCACCGTAACACCCATTCTCACTATTTGTGCTATGAGTCCCATGTAAGAGAGGGTAAGCCTATTGCCATATACCGGTCACATTTCAGACCTCGTGCTACTACTGAGATTAAAAAAAAACCAGTAATACTTGGCCCGTCCCAGGAATCGAACCCGAAACCCTCTTGCCCGGTAGTCGCACTAGTGACCACTCGACCAATGAGGCAGCCAAATCTGTTATCACTGATAATCTCGGATCATCAAAACTCATCTTAGTACATAATAATAGGGATAATGACAGGTTATAGGTAATGCAAAAATATTAGACACGTATTTTTTTATTTTGTCGTATATTAAAGCAATACTTAGATAAAACGAATCAAAGTTTAGGAGTGGGGGCTAAAACGTCATTTCTACGTATAAAATGTAAATACATAGAA
Source organism: Spodoptera picta (assembly GCA_038387885.1). NCBI lineage: Eukaryota > Metazoa > Arthropoda > Insecta > Lepidoptera > Noctuidae > Spodoptera > Spodoptera picta. Next base: position 345,739 of record JAZHFQ010000168.1, on the reverse strand, counting down.
GTGACGTCACGCGACATTTAAAATCAATATATCGTCGAAAGTATTCGTCTCTGTAAGAAAATAAAAAATATGTGTCTAATGATTTAAAATAATTATAATTATATGACCTCGATTTAAAATAATTATAATTATATATTAATAATTATATGACCTCGATTATTTTGTAAATCACATTAACCTCGACTCTATCAACGAGTTATCCTTACATTTCTGTTAATATAAAATAGCCAATACAAAGTTTGAAAATCTGACGCGAACTTCCTTGTCGAAAATAGTCGTCAACTCGAATGTGCCGAGTACGGTGTAAGCCCAGCAACTTGCCACTTAGCCACACTCAAGCGCGCACTCCCTAATGACGCGACGCGTATTGTACCAACTTTTTCATCCGGACTTGCATGAATATGGACTCGGACGCCTTTGTGAGAATCCCTCCTTCCTCGTAAATCTGCTACGTTAACCGCACACCCAGAAAATGCTTAGGTATTCCATTTTAGACTTTATTTCTTAAAAGTTAAGGGTGTTACCTCATTGGTGCCGCTGCAAAACAAAGTTTGTTAGTAGGTTTTTTTTATTTATGTTTTACGTTATTTTTACACGAACCTCGTCCTTTCAACGTGGTTCATTCACGCTTCGGAGTATATAAAGATGCTCGTTCTAATTGAATCTTCATTACAGCTCGAAAAGACTTTTTTTTCTATTCCGTATTCCATATTTCGTTTTTTGGATTTAGAATTTGGGTTAGTACAACATTTTTCCGTTTGCCTTTTTTGTTTTCCCGTTTTTAATTTTTGCTCGTGTTTTTAATTAAAAGAACGGAGATGAGAAAGTTTGGTGTTTTCGTCCCAAATATCAACGTTCACGATAATCATTAAAAACAAGTAGTGGACACAAAAAGCTTTGCCTTTATTTGGAACTTGAATGTAACATTTTTAATGAGAGAAGACATACGTTTTACAAATAGTGAAGTACACAGTTTTAATTATCCTATGATTATTATTAAGTTTTTAGCTTTCTCATGTACCTAATTATTTGCCGAGGAACTCGCACTGCGCTGCTACTGTAGTAGTGCCAGTAGCAGAGCGAAATGCTGCTCATGAATATGAGCCTCTAGCAAATAATTACGCGAGTAAGCCGAAAACATAATAATTTATTTAGTATGTCTCACGAAAGTTATAATACATATATCATTATTGTAGGTCTAAAAACAGATATGCGTCAATACTGTACTAGAGGTAAATAGCAAATCTATATATCAGCATCACACATTTTTTATCTTCAAAGAGAAAAATCCTCATAAAAATTCTTTACCCTAATAGACAAACTGGTCTGTCAGAGTATTGCAATAACTAATCTTAATTTAAAAAAAAACACAGAAAAATACGACTCAAATATATGTAATATTCTTCTCTAGCAAACCCAAACGTCTTTACTAGTCCACCGTACCTACTCGGTCCGCAGCGCTCCATACATCACGCGTTACTTAGGTGGAACTAGAGAAGTGAGGTAATGCTCTCTAAGTGGATTATAGTACGTTAGCTATCACCTGCGACTTTAATAGCAGTTTTACATAATATCCTTGTAGTTTATAAATAAAATAGTATAATTTTTAATACTGATGGAGGAAAGTGCGCGTGAATCACAGAAGAGAGCGCGTTTGGCCGACACCGCAGCAGACTCGAGCAGCCAGTAACCACAGTAGCCACGTCACGGGACGTGGAATGCTACTCATAAATATGAGCCTCTAGCATAGCTTGAAACTAGTCGAACTCCTTATCAAACGGTTACGTGAGTTAGCCGAAAACATAATAATCAATTAATTTTTAGTAGATAGATTATTTCGGCGCAATTTTTGGTTTAAATTACGGTTTTATGTATCAGGACATTTAAAGGTCTCCGTTACCTACAAAAGCTTCGTCGGTCAAAAGGTTATGTTTGTATGTGCGGGTTCGAAACCTACCAACGGCAAGTACCAATGTGACTTTTTCCAAGCTTTATGTACTTTCTAAGATTATCTAGACACCACTGACAAACGGTGAAGGAAAACATCGTAATTTCTAATTATAAGTTTGTAATCGCCAACCCGCATTGAGCAAGCGTGGTGATTAATGCTCAAAACTTCTCCGTGTGAGAAGAGGCTTTGCTCATCAATGGTGGGCATTTATAGGCTGTTGAAGTTTTGTATTCAAAACTTGTGTAGGTGAAATTTTAACGTGTATTGGGTTTCTTTTATATGGAAAATTCTTAACTGCAAGTAGAGGTACTATATTTCAAATTGTGCTTAATATTTTGTCAATACGTTGGTTAGCATAGTTACCATGCTAAAAATACTTTACTGTACCAGTCCAGTAAGAAATACAACTCAGATGTCAGTCCATTCAGGTAATAGATCGTCATATTCATTGTGTGTGTTTTGGTTGGATATCTTTGGTATATCTATGTATGTAAGGACGTCAGTATATAACAAAGCGCTGTGCCCATCTTCTGTGTATGGCAGATCCATTTTCAATCTTAACATGTTATTGGATACTATACGTCAAGGAAGAATATTAATCTTTAGACCAATAACATACACACATTCATGACCTCACGCCTGTCTCCCATGGATTTAGGCAGAGACTATGGAACGCCAATTGCTACGATTTTTGCCTTAAAGTTTTTAACCAACTAAATACTTTTTACACACCTATTTCGCTTTCTGAGGAAAGCTGTATCGGCCTCCAACACAAACACGGGCGCCTCAACGTGATCACGACTGCTCTGCCAAGAACGAAACGACAGAGAAGAATTCGTTTCCTCAATAAATCAACAGTCATCAATGTTTTTCTGCTTGCTCGTCGTTCAAGAGTTTCTTTTTAGCGTAGCATCACGTGACCGTATAGAATATTCACCTGCGTTTTAGTTCCATTAACAAACATTTTAGAACAGTCTTTCAGTCATGAGCTCCTCACATGTATAGTAATATTTCCACATCTGACACATTTTCCATGTGACGCTCATCCCCTTGTTAGCCCACCCTATTATAAACACCATGATATATCATTAGCCGGAATCCACACAGATTGTAAATCAGCTCACCTACGTGAAGCTCTATTGTGTAAAAGGCGATTGCCACTAGTTGTGTTCTGGTTGTTGTAAGGCAATCAAATAAGTTGTAGTACTTACCTAAGTGTTGGTAATAGGGACATTTAACAGATTGCCTTAGTGAAATCTCTGTATGTTACTTGAATTACAATAATAATTATTATAAGACAATTGGTATGATGACAGGGTATGAAAATTAAAAATCGAATTAGTCCGTAAGTTACGTAATGAAAAAAAGTATAAGATACCTACTTATTTATTTATTTTGTTGAATTGAATCAAAGTTTAGGAGTGGGGGCTAAAACGTCATTTCTACGTATAAAAAGTACATACATAGAGGTATAGGTGACGTCACGTGACATTTCAAATCAATATATCGTCAAAAGTATGTGATTCTCTGAGAAAATAAAAAATAGGTACGTATCTAATGATTTAAAATAATCTACCAGACGGACATTAAAATAAAAACTAGGCAACTACCCCATTACTTCTTATTCATTGCTGGATTTTTATAACTATTCTCAGTTCATTATCGTCATCATGATATCAGCCGTAGGACGTCCACTGCTGAACATAGCCCCCCCCCCCCCAATGACTTCCAGATAGGCCGATTGGAAGCGACTAGCGACCTGCATCCAGCGGCTCACTGCAACCTGAGTAACTCATGCTAATTGAAAGAAGATTATTATAATAATTACACTGTATTTAAATATATGCATTTGAATAAAATCTTGTAAGCAACTGTAACAAAAATATATTAACATTTTCCATCTATAATTTTCCTACAAAAATGTTTACCAATATATGTTTACCCCAGCAACCGTTGCACAACAATCGCACAACCACTTACCCTTCACAGTTCACACATACCTCCCCGGATTTGAATACCGACCAATATGTTTGTTGGTACAGACGATGATGACGTCACAACCCACGTCACACTAACAAGCCGCCCGCCGTGTTACGACAAATTGTAAACGTCTTTTATCTAAACCACCATTTTACATATACTACAATTTCATAAAACTCAATGTAAATTAGACCCTATAGCGTGGTATTAGAGTTGAATAAATTATTTTGTGGAGGTATATGTGGGGTTGTTAGAAGTATTTTGTTGTTTGACATGGGATGGAGTCGCGATTCTGTACAAATAGCCCCGGTTTATGGTATTTGCTTAATATTTGTGAGAGGACTGATGTCTGTACGTATGAGTGTGATTTATTTCCATGCGGCACTGCGGCAAGGTGGTACCTATACAAAGATTTTTGGTGGTGGATTCCCTTAGTAGGCATCCTACCCCACCTTTGTTTAATCATAACAATAATGGTAGAATCGGCTAAAACTATTTATCGTTAGTTTTCTTTTCCTGTCAATGGTTAATGTTAGGTACCTACCTATGTTTGATACATTTCCATTCACTTTTATTATGCCGGATTTTTTCAATCATACACGCGATAGTATATTTATATGATTTACGTAAATTATCAAATTAAAATAATAAGTAGGTAGGTACTATTCAAAAACTAACTTTTACAGTAAGAGAATAATAATAATACAATTACTATACTTAGTTATCATAATTACTTTACTGAAATCACAAACAAAATCTTATCTTAAGTAAGTAAGTTAAATAAAATACGTTTAAAATATTTTTTCAACTCCCTCTTCTTTTTTAAGTCTGTTAATTAATACGAAATGCTTTTGCTAAGTGTACCAATCACTTTTCTAAAAACCGCATCAAAAACTGTTCAACATACATGCATACATACAGGTCATAATAAAGTACCTACTTTTTGAAGTCGGTTAAAAATTAAAGCTTAACTTTTACAACGTTCACTCAAATTTTTACACCCCCACCTCAAACACGCTAGCACCCAATAAAGACATACCAGATCCATTTAAAATAAAAAAAAACCGCCATTTAATTCATATTTCCTGTTCATGCCAGAAGATATCTTAATGCACGTTGCGTGCTTATTAATTAATTAGGGGCCGCCCGTAGGACACACATCAAGCTGTACAAAACCATTTTACTATGATCTCGCATTGTACTTTATTACAGTACATTCCAAGGTCAGTTTATACTGGTTGTTCATAGCTTGATGTAAAACTGCGTGTAGATCAAAACCAATTATCTCAGACACGCAATGGGATGGGCAGACTGAAACGAATTAATAATAATATTGTTTACGAATATTGTGTACCTACTTGTTAAAGGTGTGATTAGTTTTGATTGACAGTTTGGCTTGTGTCTTCACTACATAGTACAAAACAAAGTCGCTATCCGCGGTCTGTCTGTCGCGGAGAACCTAACGGGTAACCGGGGCTCCGGCTCGACGTGCAGGAGAAGGAACGGGGTGGTTTTTAGTCAGTAAGAGTCTGACACTCCCTCTCGCCTCATCCAGGCGGAAGCAGTCATTCGATGATTTACAACGATGAAAGGAACAACTCTTTGTTTGATCCACGGATAATTGTTCCGGGTCTGGGTGTCATGTGTACGTGAACTTGTATGTTTGTAAACGCACCCACGACACAGGAGAAAATCCTAGCGTGGGGCAACGTGTTAAAAAAGAAAAAAATGGTTCTTGCCATTTGTCTATATGTGTTCGTTAAACCAAAAGTGTATACTGTCATATCTTTTAGGATTAACTTACAATATAACGAAGCCTTAATTATATCCTGACGATACAATTGTTTGTAATAACAATAAATTAATCGTTAATACGATTAATCATTGCAACAATGACGTAATTTATATTAATTAAGGAAACATCGTGTACGGTGACCATGTTATTACAATTATTGAGATTATCCTGGGATTAATACAACATAATTTATAATAAACGAACTGCGGAGACTGGGCAACCGGCTGCCGCATAACATGTCGCGGGTTCGATTTCCGAACGAAACAAGTCTTTGTGTGATTTACAAATTGTTGTTTCGGGTCTGGGTGTCATGTGTATGTGAGCTTGTTGTATAGGAGAAAATCAAAAACGATTAAAAAAGATTAGGTTAGACAATCTATATGTAACTAGTGTGTTAAAGAGTAAATAAAACTTTTCATTGGTTTTTGTTGCTAATACTTTGGCAGTACTATTGAAATAATCCATTGATTATTTTATAATATGTCAAAAGTCAATTTCAAAGTCAAAATCATTTATATTTTATTTAGACCAGAAAGGCACTTATTAAGGTTAACATAAAAATTAAAAGTGAAGCTATTTGCTCATTCCAATGTGTAGATTCCTATGGAGAAGAACGAGCAAAAAACTCCATAGGTTACTCTTTTTCATTCAGGTTCACAATACAATTCTCTAGTTAAATAGTTTTGTTGTTTGGATTGTGCGAGAACAATGTAACACTAAAATACAGTGAAAGAGATAGAAAAAACCTTAAAGGACAGTAAAAATACAGTCTGGAGTCAGTATTGAAAATCCTAGTGATATTTTCTCCTATCACAAATCAAACGCGTCTATATACGCGCGCATGTCTGTACCTACAACATTTTCACATTAAGCCACCAAACAACATAGCACAATTCAAACACATCCCATAAAAAAAATAAATCCACAATATTCTAATTTAAAAGTTGGTCACAGTACGAACGATGATGGATAGCTACATTCGTTGCTCAGAGGTCCCGGTCCACAATAAATCATTACGGTACGACTCGAAAGCCTTCGGACTCGACAGTCCGTAAAAAGTAATTCCTTAGTAACGCCATTTTTTCTCACACTCCTCTCTTTTTTGACTAAGAATTAATTAAATCCTGCAACAGGTTTGGTGTTTTTGGCGTGAAATAGATTTTATATTCTTATGTATACTTATGTGCCTATTGGAGAAAGCTGAAGCTGCCTTTTTTGAGGGGAAAAAATCATCCAATGAGTTCTCCCGCCTTGGGTTAGGCAAATGGGAGTGTCAGATTTTTACTGACTAAAAACCACCACGATCCTACTACAGTTTATCTATATCCTGCCTAGCAAGAGCAATCAATTGAAGATAATCGAAAACTAGATAATATGTACCTACTTTGCCTGATCTAGGTATCTAAACCATTCTAATCCATTTTTTAATCAAATCCAATTTAGTAACAAGGCAGTTGAATTATTTTATCATTAACAGACTAGGTATGTTAGTTCACTTCTGGGCTTATGTGCCTCTTCTACTTAAAAGAGTTTGTCATAGGTTTGAAAATCGCAGTCATAACACATCTAATAAGCACGCCTCTTAAATCGTATGATTTATTTAACAACGTCATTGCAAAAAGACGACGGCGGGTGGTTAGCGCGCAGTCCACTCGAGCACTCGAGTTGTAGTCGAAGGGCCCGCGTGGTTTAGGCGCGCCGCCCGCAAGCCGACAGCGCGCCGGCAGCGCGCCGACGGCACGGTACGAAGGTCATTTAAAGTTCATATTTAAATGACAAATCATTTGCTAGGTTGAAGGCGTGCTTATCACATGTGCAATAGTACCTAAAAATGTCAGAGAAAGTCATCAAAGAGCGCAGTTGGACTTTTAATAATGAAAAATCGAATACCTACCTACATAAATTTTCAACAAGCATTTTTTTCAACAATTATCAATAACTGTTCAGGTGATCTACACCCACCATCAAATTAAATAAACAAAATACTACCATGTTTCTCCCATGAACTCCCCATTTTAATAACGGTCATCCTGTTCATGCCCATCGCTGTCCCATAATGCCCGGAATTGCCCTTTAATGCGATTTATAATGTAAATTATTTTAATAAAGTCCAACCTAGTGATTTATGGCTACAACTTTTAAAATAAACTTGTTCATTTAATACATGAAAAGAGAATTTACAAAATTATTCATTAAATAAATAAATGTTGTTTAATATTCACAAGATATTTAGATTTGTTTTGTAAACTAATAGATACTACACGAGCCTCGTGTCTTTGCTCGCGTAAGAAATGGAAAATAATAATGGTTCCGAAAAACAAATTAATCTCCAGCGATCTGTGGCCGACTATAAAAATGGATCTTCGAATAACAAAACTAAACCTCCGAATAGAATATTGAACCTCCGACAAAATTACTAAGTTACCGACAACAGACGTTTTAGGTTAGGTTAGGTTAGTATTGTAGCAATAGACAGTCATGTAAAGTAGTCGGAAAGTTAGTATTTTAGGCAGTAGGTTTAATATTTTCAGTAAGGACAATTCTTCTTTTCTTGTCGGAGCTTTTATTACTACTCGTAAAAATTTACGAACAAAAAAAAGGTTGTACGAATCTCGTATTTTGAGAAAATTAAATAAATTGCCAATCGATTATTACAATCCATCTATGTAACCAATTTCACCAATAGCCATTGAGCCGTTTTGATGTAATTGGCCGATAAACATCCATTCAAACTTGATCATCTATAAGATAATATATAATTCGTAATACGAAAACTTTTTCCAAAATGTAATTATATATCAAGATTTTTAGACTTTTTGAGATTTTTAGACAGTCTGCGGTTTGCGGTTTCCAATATGAGTGGCCTAAGTGAGGGATCATAGTACTTATCGTTTTAACTTTTCAACATGTAAATGAATATTAAACCTTTTTCTACTGAAATGTAGCATTATTAATTTGAAATTATAAGAAGTGATTTTTAATTAATTCTAGTATTGAAAACAGTCTATCATTGTGTGTTAAATATACCTACACAGTGGACCAAAGAAATGAACCTTATAAAAATATTAATTTTACAACAAAATGCTCCCAATTTTTAAATATAAATTAACTAACAATTGAGTACTCGCCTTAATCACACTTTCGTTAATTGATATTATGACCAACTTAATTTTAGTATTTTTCCAGCAATTTTTTAAGAAATAACTATGCTGTTTGACGTTAAAAAAACGTGGCGTCATAATACACAATCTCGTACAAAAATTCATAGAAAATTATCGATTTTGACAGTTGGAAAAAAGGATTGAATTTGACTTGTTAGCAAGTACCCAATTGCAGGTGTGACGACGGCAATAAGGATGAGTTTTGCTTGGACGGTGTTTGCATATAAAACTACGTGTGGACGCTTTAAAGGTTTATTTGTCACTAAAAATGCATACAAGTGGACTGTATTAGAAAAAGGTATAGATACCTATAGATTACACTTATGTATGACTGCTGTCGTGATAGTGTGCGTTTAGACAGGTGTGAATCACGTGAAAATACTGAAAAAAGTTCTACTAGTTTCGAACCGCCGACATCGCCGCGACCACGCACGCTGCTCATGAGGCAGAACCCCTGGGCTTCGAAACTAGTAGAGCTTTTCTCAGTACCTATTTATACGTTACCAATTAACAAAATGCTTGTCAGAAAAAACTTTCAAGAAATTAAAAAGAAAAAACACTGTTGGCTAGGTACGTTTCGTTGTCCCCAGGTGTTTTATCAACTAGCTGTTGCCCACGACTTCGTTCGCGTAAAATAATGACTTCTGGCAGAATTTAGGCTTTTGAATTAGATTTCAATTTTTTATCAAGGGATATTTTACGGTGACGAATGTTGTCAGGATTGATTCAGTCCCGTAGGAGCTATAGCGTGAGAATATGTAGCCTATATGTTGACCCGACATGGTAGTAATATTCATGCAAAATTTTGTAGAACAAAAGGCCATATTAAAGGCCATGGACGCAGTTAGAAAAGGAGCCTCAATTTCAGCTGCAGTCAGGCAGTAGGTATACCTAATATTCCACGGTCAACGATGGATGACAAAGTCAAAGTCAAAGCATTTATTTCAATTAAACCATAGTTTGGTACTTTTGAAACGTCAACAAATACAATATAAATAATAGTCTGTCAGTCAGTCCGTCAGTGAAATTAGGTAAAGCTAGGTGCTCATTCCAAAACGTAGATTCGAATGGAGAAGAACGAGCAAGAAACTCCATTCGTTACTCTTTTAAAAAAGTATGTTCTACAATGTCTCTGATACATATTTCAATACTGTACGCATATGTAAGAACAATGCAAAGATACGCTTGACGCATTATACTAATAACTTACTAAAATGAAAAATAAAAATCTTAAGTCTAACATGGTGCTCACATATGCATACTGACAATCCATAGAGATAGTGCTTCTATACAAGAAAAAGGAAACTCTTTGTTTCAATAAAGAAAGAAATGCTCGATGCCATAAGGAAACTAGATTGTCTACATTAGAATTAAAGTATTAAATTATGTATTATATTACCTACTATTGGAATTTAACTACTGACTACATTTGAGTACTGTCCAGTGGAGCCGAACCAACATGCTGCCAAGCATTCTTATCTTCAAGATAATCTGTCAGTGTGTAGTAAGCTTAATTACATAATTCGCGCTTAATATATGTTTTAAATTTACTTTCATTGAGATCTAGTATGCTATTTGGTATTTTATTATAGCATTTAATACCTAACCCCATAAAGGATTTCTGTACTTTGGACAGTCTGAATTGCGAAACTTTGAAACGAAAAATTGACAAAATCCGCGGCCGCTATTCTATTGAATGTTCCAAAGGACGTGCTACAATTTTCTTAAATCCAGTACTTTTTGAGATCTTTCTGGGCATACATACAAACAAACAGACAAAAAATCTAAAAACCATATTTTTGACTTCGGTATCAACTGTAGATCACGCTCCAAGTATTCTTTTTTAAAAAATACTCAATAAACAGATTTGACTTTTCTACGATTTTATTGTATTATGTATAAGTACTTACCTATATTATATGTATAGGTAGATGTGCATGGATTATGGGATTTATTGTGTTCAATTCATGACAATGGGTTTAAGGAGTCATAATATGACTGATGGAGTGAGAGTGTAAGTTAAACCTTCGGGTATAAAAGATGCAAAACTTTATTAAGTTCGATCATATTTAGGTAATTAAATTATAACAAAACTTTATCAATATCACAAACGCTATTCAAGATAAACGTTACAAATTGCATTTCGTTTCATTTATTCAAAAAACAAATGTAATAAAAAACCAAAACTAATTTTGCAATTTATCTTTTTGAAAGAAAATCAAATCAAAAGATAAAGAAATTCAAACAAGTTGTCTCTTATCTTGTATGCATTTTATTTCTCAAATAAGGTTGTCTACTCAATATGGATATAGTACAAGCACTTTAAATGCTACAATATTTTGTCTTATAAATCACGTAACATCTCCTCGCAAACTTTTCAATTACAAGGTTCGAGTGGAAATCTGCGGTGAAGTGGGCTAAAATGGATACGGCACTTTTGGTTGCTACCTTGCTACTCAAGTGACAGTTAATGGGTTGGGTTATACAGTGCACCTGTGTTGTATTGTTGTGATTATAGACTTCGTGTTGTTGTGTTTTTGTGTGTGAACAGTTTGTTATGATTTTTAGGGTGAATCGAGACAAATTGAAACGGTATTTTGTATTTTTATTCTTAATGTGTCTGAAAACGTGTATTTTTTTAAGGGGGGAAATCATCTAATGACTTCTATACTGCCTGGGTGAGGCGGGAGGGAGTGTCAGACTCTTACTGACTAAAAACCACCCCGTTCCTTCTCCTGCACGTCGAGCCGGAGCCCCGGTTACCCGGTAGGTTCGTATACGGATATTTTTCACTTTTAATTATGTTAATATTATAAAGAAAGAAATTAATTTCGCCTATAGATATAAACCAGAGACCAAATATGAGAATTTGCATGACGAACTAAACTTATTAATCGAATAATGTTTTATTGTAAAACTCGAATTGATAATACTACTCCCTTTTTGAAGTCTTGAAGACTTGATTTGAAGCCATATCCGGGCCACAATTGTCTCTTCAAAACTTCTTAACTACAAGACTGGGCCCGTAGCAATCTCCAGAAACAGCGAGCCGTTGCCGTTGTCGTGGCCTTAATAGAAATTTGAATAAAATCAATTTATTTAACGCGGCCCCCGCTTATCGCACCCTTAATAGATTGCCATTCGGGAAAAATAAATGAATTCAACTCCATACTCCGTACTTATTCCAAGTTTTTCACGTGATTTATGTATATGTATGTGTCGATTTTCTGTTGTTTAACGAGAAAATAAAATTGCAAAGCGCTAAGTGAGCAAGGAAAGGAGTGTGCTTGATTCGATTTGTGTTGAAATTAGAACTTAATTCCGAAGTTTGTAAGTGTTACTTTCCGTTGCTGGTTTTGTGAAATTATTATTTAGTTCTCTCTATAACACTATGAAGTCGCTATCCTTTAAGTCTATATATATTTAGGAACATATAAAGCTCTTTCTCTTGGCAGTCAACCTGTCTACCACCCCTATCGATTCCCTAGAACAACGTGACAAGAGTTCTCAATGTGAAACTTACATAATAATAAAGTTTTTGTTTAGTCTAGATAATATAGTCTGCTTCAACAATATTCATCAAATAATAAATAATATCTGGCAACGTTCCAACCCACGACAATCAACAATACCTCATCTGTTGATGAAGACTACCAACTTCCACTAAATAATAACTATCATACCAATCCTGTTTTCCTACGATTCTCATAAAAGATAATCAAAGTAAATACTCCTTGGAAACTTAATAAACAATCTTTGCAGAAATATAGTTTTTCTTTTCTGTCAAGTTGAGGCCAAGTCCATTCAGCCAAGGTCATGAGCAATGAGGTCATATATATATCAGTATATCAAAGTCTGTAACTAATTCAAAACATGTCCATGTGTGCGTGAGTATATTTCAGTTGGCAACATTGCTTTGTCTATGAAACTGAGTTATGTTTTTTTTCATTACTGGCTGATTTCGGAATAAAGACTCCTTGGTGATTTGCTATAGAGTATTACTTTTGAAAAAATAAATAATTAAATTGTCCACATTATAAATAGCCCCAGGACATATCAATCTTACTGTGAAATGACGTATAAATTACAACAGATGTTTGAGAAACTTGCCTTCCCACAGAACGAGTGGCTTACCCATTCAGTACAGGACCCTAATTGAGTTTCGACAGCTATTTATTTACGCAAACGATTATCTAAATTGCGTTAACAGCATCTGCTACTTTTCGCACCCGGCTATCTCAAGGTCGGGGCATAGAGTATCAATGAAAAATATAAAAGTGCACTGTCATTCACTTTCCAATAAATCATCATTTCTTAGCCTTTGTGTAGCTTTTTTGGGCAAAACTTTATATTAGTTTTTAAATTGTTTTTTATTTTTATGATCGACGTATTTTAATTTTTTTTACTTGTTATCCTATTTTACGTTAAATTTAATTATTACGTGGACATTTTTGAGAGTCATACCTAGCGAAAACTTCAGCAATACAGCTACTTTTTTTATTCATAAATTCTTCTAAGCCATGTTATTTGATTGTGCAATGTGCCTACATGATAGTTTCTTGACATATTTATACTGTATATTGAGGGGTCAAACCGAAAATCACACTTTAAAAAATACAACTATAGAATTATGCAGAAATATCCTATTACTTCACCATACCGGCCTTTTCTTCACTCAGCCAACAAAAAAAAGAAACAAATTCATCAAGAAACAATCCAATTCGTAAACAATTTTCGCTGCTCTCTTGGGCGCCATTAGCGATCGGCGCTGTAGACTCTGTACCCTCACTACTCTATGTTCATAGTCTAGGAGCAGTAAATTGTATGGAGCATTAGAACTGCAATTTGTGTATTGTTCAAGGGGCTTGAACCCCCGGGTACAGGAGTTATGGATTTTGGAGGGCTCTTACACTAGTGAGGTCACACAATGTGTTTGAGATGCAATTTTATGACTGTAACTAATATAATTTATTGTGTTCAGTCGAGCTGTTGTTTTGGGACGCATGTGTATGTGTATTGTCGTTTTCTGGAGATTACTTGACTAAATTGGTCGTTACAAATTGTAGTAGGTTGTTTTTATGTTATGAACTTTTTAATTCAAGTTCTAGTTTTAATTAAAAGTTAGATTTATGTGTACTTTTAAAAATTTGTGGGTTTACTGCCATTTGTCTTGGCCCGTTACTAAATTAAAGATCTTCTTTCTAAATCTAAACAGTAAGAGTACCTAAATTATTCATATTAAATTATTTTTGTCAAATAGCGCACAAATTATTGACAAATAAAGTATTTCACTTTAGAAAATTTCTTTAGGTTCACTTTTAACAAAGAATTTTAATTATATCTTTTTCGCGAGACATATTAAATTAATCATTATGTTTTTCAGCTTACTCGTGTAACATAACATCACGCCTTTCATCCCCGAAGGGGTAGGCAGAGGTGCACACAGAAGTAACACCCACTTTTCACTATTTATGTTATGAGTCCCATGTAATAGGGGGTGAGCCTATTGCCATATACCGGGCACATTTCCAGACTCCGTGCTACTCTGAGATTTTTTTAAAAACCCAGTAATACTTTGCCCGACCCGGGAATCGAACCGAGACCCCTTGCCCGTCAGTCGCACTTGCGATCACTCGTTACTCATGTAATTACTATTATTATGAGCCTCTAGCGTGGTTTGAAACTAGTTGACTTTCTCGTCAATATGCCGCTTGCATATGTTAGCCTTTTATCTGTTGAAACATCGGCTTCCGGTATAGAACACATTATACCCGCAACTTTCAACAGACAAGAGAATATTAAGCCAAAAAACAATTATTTAAAATTTAATTAAATAAGGGCTGGCTACTACCTTAGGCAAAGGTTAAACATTGCCATTCATCGTGGCAGTACTGCCAGTCTTTTGGGCACCCTACCTCACTATAGCAATGACGAAAAAATTTTTTATGCCTGATGCCTAAAGTAACATTTTTTTAAGGGGTAAATATTTTAGTTTTTAGTTATTAGTATTTTAATTTGTACCTATATATTAATTAATCATCAAGTTACTTAAATTATTTGTAAATAAAAGATAATGAAATAAGTAGATAGCCCTAATTCTTTGCCTAATCCGAGAATTGAACCCGAGACACCTTGCCCGGCAATGTAACTTGCGACCCTACTGTTATTTATCAAATCATTTCGTTATTTCTACAACTTATAAAACAACCGAAGCAATTCTATTAAGTTTCAAGAATATAGGTTGAAGTATCATAAAGTAGGATCAGGAAAGGGAAGCCTTATATAATCTCTATGAAACAAATGAGATTTGTGGGACTATTATTATTTTATCATAGTATTTTATTTATGTAACGAATTATTGGACACAATTCGGGAAAATGTACCAATACAATATGTTACATTTTTATATGTTACCAAATTTCGTATTGCATTGTGTGTTAGGGTTGGCAAAAAAAATCGAACATTTATTTATTTATTTATTTATTGCAAAATGTATATACATAGTGGTATTATACTACTAGTACAGTACATCACCCTGTTAGGGCGCAGCAATTTAACTTATAAATAATAACTAAATAATCATCTAATATATTATGTACTTATTCTATTCATTATTAACTTAATTACTCACTATAAACTTATTACTATTAAAATTTCTTATCACTTATATACATACCTATTTACCGCAACACACAAACTTTAATACAAAAAATCATCAACCTAATTAACATTAACACTCCTATAACGAAAAATAAGTTTAAGTTTAATGATTGTTTATTCACTCATAAAGAACATGGTTCACTTACAATGAGCTTAAATGACTATTTATAGCTATGTATACAGAGTTATGACCAAACGGTATTTATAAATATTTTCAGATACATATTTTCTTAACCTATTTTTGAAAAATGAAACTTAAAACTAACGTGTTAAAGTAACAATTAACACAAAATCACTATCATAAAGAGATTCTCTTTCACATTGTACACTACAAGTTATCTACAACTAATTTACACAAATCTCCTTCGCATCTAGTATTACCATTTCGCCCCATCACCTAGCCCTACACTGGCGAGCACTATTACTAATACACATATAAGCGATATCCACTTATTTGTCTCGCCGTGATCACGTGCCAATTTTATAGCATCGCCACTCGTAAATTGAAATTGCGGCCCGTTCTCTCGACACTGTACGGACAATGTTGCTGATGTAGTGTCCACTTTTTTGGCCAGCAATGTACGTTTAGCTTCCTTATTCTATTTAGGTAGCTTAGTGCTATATCATTTGGACGATTGGTTGCCTTCTGGTGAAATTTTAAAAAAGGATTCGAATTTGTACGTTGATGAGCTCTCAGTAACTGCTAAATTCGAATTAAGAATCAGGACAGAGAAGAATCATTTTTTTATGAACATGATTGGGTACTTGCCAACTAGTCAAATTCAATACTTTTTTCGAACTGACAAAAACGACAGTTTCCTATGAATTTTGTATGAGATTGTGTATTGTGACGTCACGTTTTTTTAGCGTCAAACAGCATACTTATTTCTTAAAAATTAGCTGGAAAAATGCTAAAATTAATTTGGTCACAAAAACAATTGATGTGTGATTATTATTTAAACGAGCAAACGGATAATCTGTTGATAAGCAATCGGCGTTGCCCATGGACACCTAGAACAACTGAAGCGTTGTAAGTGCGTTACCAACCTTTTGGGATTGTTGGGGATTCAGGGATTGAAGAAGGGGGGGGAGTATTTGGACCTCCGGTAATATTAAATTAAACTGAAAACGTATTTTTTGAGAGAAATAAAGATTTTGCTAGGTTGACTTGTATAAAACTGTGGTTACTTAATAGCTGAAATTATATAGTATAACATAACACCACGCCTTTTATCCCCGAAGGGGTAGGCAGAGGTGCATACAGAAGTAACACCCACTTTTCACTATTTATGTTCGTGCTACTACTGAGAATTTTTTTAAACTGTCAAACACCAAGCGGCACCGGTGACCGCAACCTATTGTTCTATAATTGTGTCTATAATGACGGTACTCGACGAGTTAAAACCCAGTAATACTTTGCCCGATCCGGGAATCGAACCCGAGACCCCTTGCCCGGCAGTCGCACTTGCGACCACTCGGCCAACGAGGCAGTCATTATATAGTATAGTAATATTAAATTAAAGGTAGTTTTTAGGTTACCGGAGGTCCATATACTCCCCCCCCCCCTTCTTCAATCCCTGAATCCCCAACAATCACAAAACCTTTCATATTTTATTGTATTGAACAATCGTAATAACTTATTATTTGATTAAGTAAAGTTAGTTTAAGCCATGTCTCTAGTAACAATCACAGGTATACGTACTCAAGTAAGATATAACTTCTAAATTTATTCTCAGTAGACCATGAAAAGCTGAAAAAGGGAGAAAGCCTTACGTGCACAGGTGACGCAAACTGCCGTCTTCCTCAAGGCATTACACGCGTTCCCTCGTATTATGAACGCATGGTTACCCACCGGTTGCCGCCGTCTGCAGATGTTAAAACTGAAAACGTATTTTTTGAGAGAAATAAAGATTTTGCTAGGTTGACTTGTATAAAACTGTGGTTACTTAATAGCTGAAATTATAATACAAGGATTTAACATGACATAACATCACGCCTTTTATCCCAGAAGGGGTAGGCAGAGGTGTACATTACGGCACTTAATGCCACTGTACAATGTAACACCCACTTTTCACTATTTATGTTATGAGTCCCATGTAATAGGGGTGAGCCTATTGCCATTTACCGGGCACAATTCCAGACTCCATGCTACTACTGATATTTTTTGAAAATCACCCATAATACTTTGCCCGACCTGGGAATCGAACCCGAGACCCCTTGCCCGGACAACGAGGCAGTCAAATTAGGTATTAGAATTTAATTGCATAATTATATTTTTTTTATGAGATAAACCGGTAAACGAGCAGACGGATCACCTGATGGTAAGCAATGGGCGTCACTCATGAACACCTGGAACACTAGAAGCGTTACAAGTGGGCTACCAGCCTACTAGTGGTAACTAGTGGGGGATTCAGAGATTGGGGAAGGAGGGGTGGGTAATAGGGCCTTTTTATTTGAGGGGGGAAAATCATCTAATGACTTCTCCCGCCCGGGTGAGGCGGGAGGGAGTGTCAGACTCTTACTGACTAAAAACCACCCCGTTCCTACTCCTGCACTTTGAGCCGGAGCCCCGGCAACCTAACGGGTTAGGTACGTATGACTAATAATAATTATTTTTTGCTTTTTAGTTTTGACCTTTTGCTAGTTTTTAGGTTCTTGGTTTTTGAAGTCGGTTTTTTGAAACACAGTTTTTGTTTTTATTATTTCAAATGATTTACTCGTGAATACTGTTGAATAACTAAATAGTGTGTAATATAATTTTCAATGGTAAAGTTTGTACAACTGTAATCTGTCGCACTATATCAACAAACAAACATTTACAATTTTATATAAAACCACGTTAAATTGAAACACCATTAAAAATGATCACCGGACACGTGTCCAACCCCCCTCAATCAACCCTACCTCCCCAACCGCAGTTTAAACTACACACAGTTTAAAAACAATTTAAACTAAAATCATTTGAAGCTTAGTACAACATATTGGCATAAATTTATTCACCCTGGACGCCAAACTGTGGTTTAATTCGGCGTTAACTTCTTCAGGGGTGACTCATGATGCACAGTTCCACATCAAGCTATTCAACACCAATTTATGATGATCCCGTTTTGTATGGTCTTTCCGTACATGCGAAGGTCCGTTTATACTGGTTTGTATTGCTTGATATGTAGCTGTGCATATGTTTAGTGTAAACAAATTATTAAGTAATATATATGTAAATGAGAGTAGATCGCTGGTAGAGTAGATACTAGTGCGACTGCTGAGCAAAGGGTCCGTGGTAAGGATCGGACAAAGTATGTTTTTTCGGTTTGTCATTCATCAGCCAAGCACAATGTTGCAATAAGGTAGATGACTAATAATTTTATTTTAATGTCCGTCTGGTAAATTATTTTAAAACATTACACACGTATTTTTTATTTTTTTACAGAAACGAATACTTTCGACAATATATTGATTTGAAATGTGGCATGACGTTACTTCTATGTACATTTTATACGTAGATTGAAGATTTAGCCCCCACTTCTAAACTTTGATTCGTTATATCTAAGTATCATTTTATTATACGACAAAATAAAAAAATACGTGTCTATATTTTTTCATTATCTAACTGACGGACTAATTAGATTTTTAATTTTCATACCATGTCATCATCCCAATTGTGCTTGGTTTGTAGCATACTATTGAACTCCTGCTAAGAAAATACAAAAATAATAATAGAAACTTAAAAGGGTTGTTTAAAAGAATCTCCCAATTTTCGAGCCCCAATAATTAGGGAAAACAAAATTAGCTTCAGTTTAACAACCTAAATAAAAAAAAATAAAACTTTAGCACTCAATAGAATCAAGTCACAACAATGCTTTTGATCAACTACCTATTATACCAATCTAAAAGTCAGACTACTCTCAATGCCATCATCAGTATCGATCAGCATCTCATATCACCAGCTAACCTTCCTATCAACCTGACAAATATACTAAATTACATATTAAATCGTTTTCTTATATTGAAGGAGGAAATCACCTCAGTGTGGCGTTCGAAGTAAAATTTATAGTCGGCCGTCAACCCGAATTTTATCGTGGAAATATACATCTTTTTCACCCAGAACTGTTTGTCAACGTCCCAAGGCGATTCGTTGGGAATGGCCACCATTTTATATAAACTCAACGTTTTTAGGAAAAGAAATGTTATTTCCAGACTAAGTGCGCTTATTGTTACATTTTCCGTCTGATAGATTTAGGCTGTATGTGTCTGGGGTGCGGTGCCAGAAGACCTCCCCGTGGTGCACCCTGGGTGCGGGCGACAGTCTCCCTAGCGGGGGTGATAGGGTTGGAGTGACTGTCGCCCGCAGCAGACTTCTGGACTGGGCGGGCGAACCCGATAGGGTTCTGGAGGCGGCGGGCTGTGTGCTCATGGCCCGCGCTTCCGTGGGGCGTTTCTCCGCCTGTCTCTCTGATTAGCAGAGAGCGTGGCGGAGAGGCAAGGGCGGTGCTCGTTGTGCACTCACCCTGCCAGCGAGCAGCATCGGGACACAAGCTGTCCCCGATTGCAGCCGTCGATATCGTAATCCGTAAGGAGGTCACGGTCACGTTTTGTGACTCTGAACGGGACGAGGGTCTTGGCTTGGTCGCCCGGACCGCGAGGAAGATAACCTCTATAAAAAATTCCTCCAATACTAAGTTCTGGTGCGCGGCGAGAGTATGCATGGCTGAGGAGTAGTGTCAGTCGCGAGCGCACCCCCAGCTAGGGGACCAGTGGACCCTCTAGTTGGGAGACAAATTTTCACTTACCCAGGTACAGGGGGCACTGCCTGGGTGGACCGAATATTTCCCCCATACTCGTGGGAACTTTATGGAGTTACATACTAAAATAAAAAAAACCACACAACCGGAGGAGGAGAGTGCGGGTGAGCCTGGCTCGCCTGCAGTAGCAGGAGAAGGGAGCCCAAGTGGCTCCGGGACTCGTGGTGGGGCGCTGGACTCGTCCAGCAGGCCCCACACACGGGAGTCTAGTCGGAGGGGGTCGGACTCAGAGTCCGACGCGACATTAGCGGAGCGGCTGAGCGTGAGCTCGAAAGGCTCACGCCGCCGCGCGACGGGGACGTTCAAACGCCCCAGGCTGGAGGAGGACAGTTTGTCCCCGTCCTCCGGCGCTCAGGAGGCGCCTCCCCCAAGGTCCCCACGGCAGCGCGGGGTAGGGGCGGCAAAGGCAGCGGTCGCCGGAAACCGGCACCAGCTGCCTGCGCGGAGTCAGCCGAACAGTTGGCCGCGGAGGGCAGGGCTCTCTCAAGCGCTGTCCGTTCGGAGTCCTCTGCGGCCGAGATGTCCGGCGTGGAGGTGTCGGAGGGCGAGCGCGGCTCTGAGAGCGAGAGCTGCTCCGGGGGCCTCCAACAGGCCATTACGGCGGAGCTCTACAAGCTGGCGATGGGGAAATCCCAGCCGGTTAGGTTCCGCCTCCTCAAGGCGGCGGCGGCCACAATAACGGAGGCGGCCTTGGAGCAGTGTGCGGTGCCCACTGCGGGAAAGGTGCGCTCCGAGCTGGCCGAGATGCGGCGAGAGCTGGCGCGCTTGGCGGCCTCCAATGCGGCTCTGGAGGCCGAGCTGCGGACGGCCAGGGCCGAGCTCGCCGCTGCTCGCGGCAGTCGCCCCCAGCCCCCGGCGGAGGCCGACGTAGTGGGACTGCTGCGGGCGGAGTTGGCTGCCTTCCAGCGACGTTTCGACGTGCTGGAGGGCAGGCTCTTGCGCCCCCCACTCGCGGCGAGTCAGGTCGCCCCCGCGGTCCCGCGGTCGTATGCGGCCGCTGCGGCAAAGCCTTCGACCTCGAGTCAGGCTAGCCGCAGCTCCAAACCGCCGGCAAGGGCGCGACCGGCTGCCCCAGCGAGGGCCTCGGCGCCCCCGCCGGCGCAGACCCCAGCTGCGCCGACGGCGCCGGCGCCCGCAGGGCGCAAGGAGAGGAGAGGCGCTCCAGCCCGGCAGGCTGGAGTTGCGGCAGCGGTGGTGGAACCCGCCCCGCGAGCGGAAAACGGCGGCGGGTGGCAAATCGCCGGCGAGGCGAGGAGAGTCGCCAGGGAGGGCCGGAAGCGCCGCAAGAAGGCGCAGCGGCAGCGACGGCAGCAGCAGCGCAGTGAGAAACGCGCTGCTGCCTTGCTCCTCGCCCCTAAGACCGCGGCTGTAGTGATTACGCTGCAGCCCGAGGCGGTCAATAGGGGCGTCACTTACGGCGACGTCCTCGCCAAATTGAAGGGGCGGTATCTCCTGCGGAGTTCGGGGCGCCAGACGGGTTCGCGGACAAGGTGACCGCTACCGGAGCCCGTCTTTTGGAGGTCCCCGGCGCGACCAGCGGCCCATCGGCCGACGCCCTGGCCGAGAGGCTTAGGGCGTGCCTCGGTGCGGACGAGGCCCGCGTGTCCAGGCCCACCAAATGCCTGGATGTCAGGATCTTGGGCCTGGACGACTCCGTAACGGAGACGGAGGTGGTGGCCGCTGTGGCCAGGACGGGAGGGTGCCCTGCTGACCAAGTTAAGGCAGGCGCCATCCGCCCGGACAACTCGGGGCTGCGCACTGTTGTGGTCAGCTGCCCCGTCACAGCGGCCAAGAAGCTGAAGGAGGGCAAAAGGCTCTTGGTGGGATGGGTCTCGGCGCAGGTCAAGCTGCTCGAGACCCGGCCTCTGAGGTGCTACCGCTGTCACGTGGGGGAGCACGTGAGTGTCAAATGCACCTCGGAGGTGGACCGCAGCGACTGTTGCTTCCGCTGCGGTCGGCCCGGTCACAAGGCCGGCTCGTGCTCCGCCCCGCTGCACTGCAATGCATGTGCGGCGGCTGGCAAGCCGGCCAATCACCGGGTCGGGAGCAAAGGCTGCTCCCCTCCCGCCAAACCCAAGGGCAAAGGTAGGCCCTCCGCCGCCCCTGCCGTTTCCGCCGCCGCCGCCGCCACTGCCACCGCAGTCGCCGCTGCCGCCACTGAGGAGGTCGGAATGGACTGCCAATAATGGCCCCATTCCGCCTCCTCCAGGCGAACATCAACCACTGCGCCGCTGCTCAGGATCTCCTGCTCCAGAGCATGGCGCAGTGGTCGATCAATGTCGCCGTGGTCTCCGAGCCGTACTTTGTCCTGCCCAGGGATCACTGGGTGGCGGACCTGGACGGCTCGGTGACCATCATCTCGTCGGCCGCCGCCGGTACCCCGGCTCTTGAGGCTGCTCAAAGAGGCCGGGGTTGTGTCGCAGCACGGTTCGGAGAGCTCGCTGTGGTGGGCGTGTACTTCTCTCCGAACCGAACTCTCGCCGAGTTCCACAACTCCTTGAGGGAGTTGGTCACCGTCGTCGTCGGGTTCCGTTCCCTCCCCGTGCTCGTCCTCGGGGACTTCAACGCCAAAAACTTGGCTTGGGGTTCCCGGTTCACCGACGTCCGGGGTAGGATGGTGGAAGACTGGGCCCTTGAGACGGGCCTAGTCGTCCTGAACCGGGGTTCTGTCCCCACGTGCGTGCGGATGCAGGGCGAGTCGGTGGTGGACATCTCGTTCGCCAGCCCTGCTCTGTCACCGCGTATTGTTGACTGGCGCGTCATGGAGGAGGTGGAGACGTACTCCGACCACCGGTATATCCGGTTCGACGTCTCCGCCGAGTCCGCAGACCCGCCGGTCAGACAGGCCCCATGTGGCCCGCGTTGGGCGCTGAAACAGCTGGACCGGGAGCTGCTCCTGGAAGCCGCCATCGTGCAGGCCTGGGTGATACCACCGGTCAGGCCTGCCGACATAGACGATGAGGCCAAGTGGCTCCAGGACGCCATGTCCAGGATCTGTGACGTGGCGATGCCCCGGATCCGGTCGAGGCAACAAAAGCGCCAGGTGTACTGGTGGTCGCAAGAGCTAGCAGCTCTACGCAAGGCGTGCACTGCTGCGCGACGCCAGTACACTAGGCACCGCAGGCGCCGCATCCGTCCTCCTAATGCGGAGGCGAGAGAGGCGGAGTTGTACGAGGGATACAGGGCGGCCAAGGCCCTCCTCAAGGTGGAGATATTGCGGGCCAAGGAGGAGGCCCGCCGAGAGATGCTGGGGACTCTGGACAGAGATCCGTGGGGACGCCCGTACCGGATGGTACGCGACAAGCTCCGCGCTTGGGCTCCCCGCTCACCCAGAGTCTCCGGCAAGAAGTCTTGGAGGAGGTGATTGGCACCCTGTTCCCTCGACTGTGGAGGGGGTTCACCCCTCCGTATATGACTCCGCCCCCTGCGGTGCCCGACGCGGGCTACAGCGACGACGACGACGACATCGTCCCAGAGGTGACCGAGGCAGAATTGAGAGTGGCGGTGCGCCGGATGGGCGCCAAGAACACCGCCCCAGGACCCGACGGCCTGCATGGCAAGGCATGGGTCCTGGCCTCAGAGGCTCTCGGGCCTCGATTGATTGGTCTCTACAGCGCATGTCTGGAGAGAGGCCAGTTCCCGCTTCTCTGGAAAGCGGGAAAACTGGTCCTCGTGCGGAAGACGGGGCGCCCTGCGGACTCTCCGTCCGCGTACCGGCCCATAGTGTTGCTCGACGAGGTGGGGAAAGTCTTCGAAAGAATCATTTCGAACCGCCTCGTCGCGCACCTGACGGACATTGGGCCGGACTTGTCGGACGGCCAGTTCGGCTTCCGCAGAGGGCGCTCCACGGTGGACGCCATCATGCGCGTTAGAGACCTCACGACGGGGACTGCAGTGTCCAGGGGTAAGGTCGTAGTGGCGGTGTCTCTGGACATCGCCAACGCCTTCAACTCCCTGCTCTGGACCTGCATCTTGGAGGCACTCCGATATCATCGGGTGCCTACCTACCTCCGTCGTGTAATCGAGGCTTACCTGACGGACAGGTCCGTCAGCTACCCCGGTCACCGGGGCGAGTGGAACCGGCGAGAGATGTCACGCGGTGTTCCACAGGGTTCGGTTCTGGGGCCGCTCCTGTGGAACATCGGCTATGACTGGGTGCTGCGCACCGACCTCCCGAACGGCGTTAGCACAATATGCTACGCCGACGATACGCTGGTGCTAGCGCACGGGAGGTCACACCAGGCGGCGGCCGACTTAATGGCGACAGCGGTTGCGACAGTCGTTGAGAGAATCCGGCAGTTGGGACTCGAGGTGGCGCTCCACAAGTCCGAGGCCATGTGTTTTCATGGCCGCGGGAACGCGCCACCTCCGGGTGGGTCCCAAATAACGGCGGGAGGAGTTACCATCGACGTCGAGACGACGATGAAGTACCTAGGACTCGTCCTCGACAGTCGGTGGAACTTCATAGAACACTTCCGACGTTTGGCCCCAAAGTTGGAGAGGACGGGGGCTGCGTTTAAACGCATCCTCCCCAACCTCGGGGGCCAAACGCCTCCTGCCGGAGGTTATACGCCGGGGTCGTGCGGTCCATGGCCCTCTACGGCGCCCCTGTTTGGGCGCCAAACCTGTTGCGGCGTCCCGCTCGGACGCTGCTCATGGCACAGAGGGTCATGGCGATCCGAATGATCCGCGGATACCGCACGATCTCTGGGGAGTCGGCGAACCTCCTTGCCGGATTACCGCCGTGGGATCTGGAGGCGAAGGTGCTCGCGCGCGTGTACGGCATGCGCGCGGAGGCACGTCGCCGGGGCGAAACCCCGCTGCCGCGCCAAATAGGTGCGTGGCGGGATGAGCTCCGGCGCGATCTCATGGCGGAATGGCAGCAACGACTGTCGCAACCGAGGGCTGGGCTCGCTGCCATCGCAGCGGTAAGTCCCCTCTTTGAGGAGTGGCTTGAGAGACGCTACGGCGTCCTCACCTACCGCCTGACACAGGTCCTCACCGGACATGGAAGTTTCGGGAGGTACCTGTGTCTGATGGGGCGGGAGGAAACGCCCGGGTGTCATCACTGCGAGGACCGCCCTGAGGACACGGTGGAACACACGGTGGGAGAATGCCCTTCGTGGGCTGAGCACCGCCGTGTCCTCAGGGAAGTGATCGGCGATGGCGACCTCTCGCGTCCGGGCCTAGTGCAGGCCATGATGCGGAGCGAGGGGGACTGGGATGCCGTCTCCTCCTTTTGCGAAGCAGTGATGCTAGCTAAGGAGGAGGCGGGACGCGTGAGGCAGCGAAGCGCTGTCTCCTCGCAACCCAGCCATCGCGAAGGACACACCGGGCGTCGGGGATCGCGAGACGATCTCCGGCCACCGTAAGCGCGGGCCTGCGGACGGCGAGCATGGGTGGCTCCCCGTCCGACCAGAAACAGACCCGAGCGTACGGCGCGTCGCGTTCCGCGCGCGCCTCAAAGAGCCATCAGACCACCACAGATGGGGCCCAATACGGCCGATGCCGATTCGGAGTCGCGGAGAACCTAACGGGTAACCGGGGCTCCGGCTCGACGTGCAGGAGAAGGAACGAGGTGGTTTTTAGTCAGTAAGAGTCTGACACTCCCTCCCGCCTCACCCAGGCGGGAGAAGTCATTCGATGATTTTCCCCCCTTAAAAAAAAAAAAAAAAAAAGGCTGTATGTGTCTAGGAATTGTGACGTAATAGTGTCTACGTACTGTATTTATCATAGTGTCCTGTTATAGCCGTAGGATGTCCTTATAGCCGTCTTGGGTGTCGTAAAAAACATTTTTTTTCGAAGAAACTTTACTCTTTCTACACAATTTTTGTAGGCGCCTCCCCCCAAGGTCCCCACGGCAGCGCGGGGTAGGGGCGGCAAGGGCAGCGGTCGCCGGAAACCGGCACCAGCTGCCTGCGCGGAGTCAGCCGAACAGTTGGCCGCGGAGGGCAGGGCTCTCTCAAGCGCTGTCCGTTCGGAGTCCTCTGCGGCCGAGATGTCCGGCGTGGAGGTGTCGGAGGGCGAGCGCGGCTCTGAGAGCGAGAGCTGCTCCGGGGGCCTCCAACAGGCCATTACGGCGGAGCTCTACAAGCTGGCGATGGGGAAATCCCAGCCGGTTAGGTTCCGCCTCCTCAAGGCGGCGGAGGCCGACGTAGTGGGACTGCTGCGGGCGGAGTTGGCTGCCTTCCAGCGACGTTTCGACGTGCTGGAGGGCAGGCTCTTGCGCCCCCCACTCGCGGCGAGTCAGGTCGCCCCCGCGGTCCCGCGGTCGTATGCGGCCGCTGCGGCAAAGCCTTTGACCTCGAGTCAGGCTAGCCGCAGCTCCAAACCGCCGGCAAGGGCGCGACCGGCTGCCCCAGCGAGGGCCTCGGCGCCCCCGCCGGCGCAGACCCCAGCTGCGCCGACGGCGCCGGCGCCCGCAGGGCGCAAGGAGAGGAGAGGCGCTCCAGCCCGGCAGGCTGGAGTTGCGGCAGCGGTGGTGGAACCCGCCCCGCGAGCGGAGGACGGCGGCGGGTGGCAAATCGCCGGCGAGGCGAGGAGAGTCGCCAGGGAGGGCCGGAAGCGCCGCAAGAAGGCGCAGCGGCAGCGACGGCAGCAGCAGCGCAGGGAGAAACGCGCTGCTGCCTTGCTCCTCGCCCCTAAGACCGCGGCTGTAGTGATTACGCTGCAGCCCGAGGCGGTCAATAGGGGCGTCACTTACGGCGACGTCCTCGCCAAATTGAAGGGGGCGGTGTCTCCTGCGGAGTTCGGGGCGCCAGATGGGTTCGCGGACAAGGTAACCGCTACCGGAGCCCGTCTTTTGGAGGTCCCCGGCGCGACCAGCGGCCCATCGGCCGACGCCCTGGCCGAGAGGCTTAGGGCGTGCCTCGGTGCGGACGAGGCCCGCGTGTCCAGGCCCACCAAATGCCTGGATGTCAGGATCTTGGGCCTGGACGACTCCGTAACGGAGACGGAGGTGGTGGCCGCTGTGGCCAGGACGGGAGGGTGCCCTGCTGACCAAGTTAAGGCAGGCGCCATCCGCCCGGACAACTCGGGGCTGCGCACTGTTGTGGTCAGCTGCCCCGTCACAGCGGCCAAGAAGCTGAAGGAGGGCAAAAGGCTCTTGGTGGGATGGGTCTCGGCGCAGGTCAAGCTGCTCGAGACCCGGCCTCTGAGGTGCTACCGCTGTCACGTGGGGGAGCACGTGAGTGTCAAATGCACCTCGGAGGTGGACCGCAGCGACTGTTGCTTCCGCTGCGGTCGGCCCGGTCACAAGGCCGGCTCGTGCTCCGCCCCGCTGCACTGCAATGCATGTGCGGCGGCTGGCAAGCCGGCCAATCACCGGGTCGGGAGCAAAGGCTGCTCCCCTCCCGCCAAACCCAAGGGCAAAGGTAGGCCCTTCGTGGGCTGAGCACCGCCGTGTCCTCAGGGAAGTGATCGGCGATGGCGACCTCTCGCGTCCGGGCCTAGTGCAGGCCATGATGCGGAGCGAGGGGGACTGGGATGCCGTCTCCTCCTTTTGCGAAGCAGTGATGCTAGCTAAGGAGGAGGCGGGACGCGTGAGGCAGCGAAGCGCTGCCTCCTCGCAACCCAGCCATCGCGAAGGACACACCGGGCGTCGGGGATCGCGAGACGATCTCCGGCCACCGTAAGCGCGGGCCTGCGGACGGCGAGCATGGGTGGCTCCCCGTCCGACCAGAAACAGACCCGAGCGTACGGCGCGTCGCGTTCCGCGCGCGCCTCAAAGAGCCATCAGACCACCACAGATGGGGCCCAATACGGCCGATGCCGATTCGGAGTCGCGGAGAACCTAACGGGTAACCGGGGCTCCGGCTCGACGTGCAGGAGAAGGAACGAGGTGGTTTTTAGTCAGTAAGAGTCTGACACTCCCTCCCGCCTCACCCAGGCGGGAGAAGTCATTCGATGATTTTCCCCCCTTAAAAAAAAAAAAAAAAAAAAAGGCTGTATGTGTCTAGGAATTGTGACGTAATAGTGTCTACGTACTGTATTTATCATAGTGTCCTGTTATAGCCGTAGGATGTCCTTATAGCCGTCTTGGGTGTCGTAAAAAACATTTTTTTTCGAAGAAACTTTACTCTTTCTACACAATTTTTCTTTGTGAAAGTACTTACCAACAAATCTTTGTTTAAACAAGTACTGTTTTGCTGAGAAGCATGGAGACATTTTTATTTGTCAGTATTTTTATTTTCGGATCGCGAAGATGTTCATATTCACCTCAATGCAATCATCACGATCTTTAATCACTGCCACTTAATAATAACTTTTAACTACATTAGAATAAGTACAAAAACATTTCAACTTGAATTTAATAATAAAACACATCACGACGTCTCCAGTATTAGCTTCCCAGTCAATTTCCGTAAGCGGCATATAAATCTCTTAGACGCGGCGGTCTCATCTTCACACGGAAATGCAGACCGAACCCGCTAGAGTTATAGTGTGTTTTAACAAGGGAAATGTTGTAGTTTTTCACTTGTCGCCTACTCTCCTCTCTGTTTTATTTTCAATGTGGATTTTGTGGTTCGCGAGAATGAAGTAATTTTGTATTTTACGTACTAACCGACAGTGATGTGTTTTTGTAACTGTGTGTCGGTAAATGGGTGTAATTTTGAAATAGAACTTAAAACACTGTTGTAGCAGTGTTTTAAGTGGCTGTAGTTTGGCCTCAATCAATTAAAACAATCGGTTGACAAAGTGATTCTGTATAAATGCTTGCTATATATTTTTTTAAGGAATAGGAGGCAAACGAGCATACTTATCACCTCATGGTAAGCGATCAGCGCCGCCCATGGACACCCGTAATATTAGAGGAGTCACAGGTGCGTTGCCGGCCTTTTAAAAAGGAATACGCTCTTTTCTTGAAGGTTTGAAGGTCGTATCGGTTCATTTTTTGAATCATATTCACATCGGTTTGAAGGCCATATAAAAATGGCACAGCATAATATTTAAAAAAAAACGTTAGTTACCAGCAATCCTAATCAAAATCTCTTTAGAATATTCAATTTCAATTCGTATTTTCGTCAAATAAAACCGCAGCAATAAATAATATGTATAATATGGTAGTGACAGGCAACACCGCACGCCACGCCGCGCGCCGCGGAGTTTCTATTTCACGCGCAAACGGTCTGGGCGCATCTGAATTTATGCACGACGCGCTATGACGCCTGTCGCGTCCCTTCTGTTAGATGCATGACCCTGTGGAATTTATGTTCGGAAATTAAATATTTTATTTTCGATAGATTTTTGAAAGGACTGTGGACCGATGCTCAATACCTATGTCAAGGTCTCATATCCAATATGACCCCTTCAAGAAGAAAATGGAAATACTTAACGTGTTTTCTTCTACATTCCTTATACAAAAGTCAAATGGCTATTGACCAAACTTACATAATCGAAAAAAATAGTCTCCACCAATAAACTATCTCCACAAAAAACCACAACTAGACCCGTGACATATTGAGACTGACAACTTACGAATTGTTTGCGAAAACTTATCAACCGAGATACCGAAAATATGCCGGCGAAGACAATATTTTCGCTTATCTAGTATAATTTATGCGAAAACTTAGCGAAACTTGGTCACTTAGGAAGACGATTCGTTCGAGCCGTCGATCGAGATAAAATCACACTTTAGTAATAACGTTCAGAGTTTCTGTTTGCTATTTTGTAATGTTATTATTCAAATTGTTGAATGCTTTGTTCGACGCTTCCAGTTCTACTTTATAACGTTTTTGTTTAAGATAAGGGGTGTTGCGAATTGAGGTGGTGTTTTTATTTTGTGCAATTATGTCGACTTTTGTTTTATTTTTTTTTAATTGTATTGGGTTGCTTTTTTGCGATTATAATTGCATCGAAGGTAACACAACATTTGGTCGAATTATGTTTATTTACGGAAATCGATGGAACACCTATCGTCTATTGTATACACCGTTAAATTTTAGTCGTTTTAATCCCATGGACCTGTGATTTAACTAACAGAATACTACTCATTACAAGCTTGTACTGCGGTGTAACATAAAAAATAAATAAATTAGCAAATGATAAGATTATACTCGCAAAATGTATGAAACCAAAAGTTCCGCCACGAGATAGTTACCTATGTCGTCGTCGGTCGTTGCGTATCGTCGACGGTCGGGCAGTGTAGGTACCTACACGGCGGCTATTGACTCGATCAACTGATGTTTGCGAGTCCACGTTGACCAGCGACCACGTCAATGTTGTTAGGTTGTTACTGATAGGAATGCTGCCTACTAACGGTTCGCATTATTTATTCACTCATGCGAGAATTGATTCGAGTTATTAAAAAAAAGTACTTTATTTTTTAATTTTATCTTTACAAATCGATAGTGTTTCATGGACCAGTTCGAACCTCCAAGGGATTAAAACGATTCAAATTTAACGGTGTACATACATAACTTCACGCCTGACTCCCATGTGTAGGTAGAGACTATGGAACGCAAATTGCTATGATACACACCTCTATTATATCTAGGGATCGAACTTCCTAAAATTCTCCATTATGTTCTTATAATAGGCTAAGGTTCTGGTTAAAACCGAACCCAATATCGAGACAGGAGTCTAGTCTATATTAAAGTTATTTTATACAGGGCTTTAATCTAGGCAACCACAATTGTTACAACAGTTTACAAAGAAGAGCTTTTATACACCACACCTTGTACCAACCAACAAATTAACAGGTTAATCAACATCACAAAACTCAATAATTTCCACAACAAAAACGGAACTGAGGACAAATTAAAAATTAAGATATTACGGTCCCCGTCGTCATCTCAGACTTGTTACTTCCAGGAAATGGGTTCCTCCGTTGAAAAGGGTAAAGTCTATGGAAATTTTACAATGTCTGGGGTCCTTTATGACCCTTAAGGTCATGGGGTTGAGTGATAAAGATGGCGAGTCTATGTTCGGAGGAGGGTTGAAGATGTAAACATTGAGTGTACCTACTGGTGTTTCAGTGTAAAGGGATTTTTGTGTGATATTGGTAATGTTGAGAGGACTTATGATAGTGATGTGAATATTTATATCTGTTGTGCGTACACTCAGTAGGTGAAAGTGAGCTTTAGGGTTCGTAGGATAAGATATAAAATAAAGTTTTTTGGTTTTAAGTTATGATTTCTTTGTCACAAACTCTAATCTTCCAGTCGGTATTTTAAGAGTTGACCACGGACAGCTGAAAGAAAGAAAGAAAGAAAAATCATTTATTCGACAGTAGGACACAGATACAAAAAATACAAAATTAAAAAAGAAAAGAACAAATAAATACACTCATTTATACAGATATAGAAAAAAAAAACGCAAAGAAACGACAGCTTATAACAACACAGTGACAATAGAATACTAACACAAAATAAATAAGCTGCGCTTTGTGATGCACCGCCCACATAACGTGGAGATCATAGTGCTGTGGATGACTATAATTCTACTATGGCCTCTCACACTCGTGATGATTTAACATCTGGCTGGTCTAAATTCTGCCATTGACTATAAATCTAAACAAATAACATAACTTGCAAAGTCAAAGTCAAAGTCAAAATCATTTATTTCAATTAGACCAGGAAGGCACTTTTCAGTGTCAACAACAAAACAATTTAGAAGTGAAGCTAGTTGCTTCACTTCTAAATTTTTAGAATAGCTAGTCCAAGGTATAGATTCCTATGGAGAAGAACGAGCAAGAAACTCCATAGGTTACTCTTTTTCAA
Source organism: Spodoptera picta (assembly GCA_038387885.1). NCBI lineage: Eukaryota > Metazoa > Arthropoda > Insecta > Lepidoptera > Noctuidae > Spodoptera > Spodoptera picta. The sequence continues at coordinate 313,673 of JAZHFQ010000168.1, read as the reverse complement.
TCGGGTTTACAATACAAAACATAGTTTGCACATTACAAATGACAATTTATCAAAACAACTCAGGTGGAATTGCTTTCAATGTCGTCTGTGTAACGTCTGAGAAATAATTGGACAATCGTGCACATACCGACATACTTACCGCATTCTGGTGGGGAGTTTCCCCTCATAATTTAATATAAATAACGTTGGTTCCTCTCGCCATTTTTATAATGTACGCTATGTGATGCAACGAGGGTGGATGGCTATTTTTGGATTTATATTGAGCTGTTGTTAGCATTTATTTGTCGAATTAGACATAAGTCTGTTAGATAATATTACTCTGTTGAAAAAATATATAGAAAGTAATAAAATTGTAGTCTTACAGTATGCAAAGCATGTTAAATTGACCAGGCATTTAAAATGACTCCCAAATAAGGAAAATTCTTTTTGCTCTTACTCATTAAAAAATAATAATCAATAGGTGCGCTTAATACATTCATCCATTAAATACGCATTGTGAATGTTGTCACTTAAATATAATCTGTTTAATTAATGTTGTAGAATACAACGTGAAACAGCTCCAACAACACTCTCAACTCTACATAGGCACACTAAAATAATACACAATCACACCAACACCACACTCTACACATACCACGTCCACAGTACCCTCACGCTACCATAGCTTTGGGGGGTGACAAACATCATAGCCACGTTCATAATCGTTGGCAGCAGACACGTTAAACACAGCAGCCTATAAAAATTGTGCAAAAACCATAAATTTTCGCTCACATTCAATTATGGCGGAATTGGGAGACGCTAGCGCCCTCTGAAGGGAAGAAAGTAATTACGGAATGTAATAATGTGTATGGTAACGCATGTGTAGTTTTGTAATAAATGATTTTTAGACGAGACTTGAATGTTAAGAAATTGTTACGTTTATTATGACGACCACAATTGGTCCCAAATTGCTAAATCAGTCTCGATTGCGAATAGTCTCAATAACTTCATTGGTAACTTTTACTATGTTGTTAGTGCGTACATAAATAAACTTATATCTAGGTCATATTTGGGAGCATTACAGTACACAGGACAATGTATTCGCTATGACAAAAATATACATAACATAACATCACGCCTTTTATCCCCGAAGGGGTAGGCAGAGGTGCACAGTACAATGTAACACCCACTTTTCACTATTTATGTTATGAGTCCCATGTAATAAGGGGTGAGCCTATTGCCATATACTGGGTACAATTCCAGACTTCGTGCTTAAACTGAGATTTTTTTAAAACCTAGTAATACTTTTCCGACCCGCGAATCGAATCCGAGACCCCTTGCCCGGTTCGGTCAAAAATATACATTGTATACATATATACATCCATATTAAGCAAAAAACATTGGACATTTCAATACAATTTAGACTGAAAACTGAAGACGAATTTTCTACTGAAAATTGCAGACGCAATAATTATGTTGCGTCGTAATTATATGTCGCAAAGAAGACAAGCAATTTAAACCACAAACTATAACTAAACAAACATTCAAATCACACAACGTTTAGCACGTACATATCAAGTACAAATACAAAAAAGATTTTCCATCGATTTAACCCTCCAATACCCGTCACAACACGTCCGGGCTCACGCCACGGTCACGCCGCGCGGTCGCAGTGCGGCCGCATTTGTCACGCAACTCAACCGCACTCGCTGCCATCCGTCATACGCTCTTGACTACATCGGTTATGGCATAGAGCATAGGAAATATAGAGGGAGTGAAAAGTGGGAATTTCCTATTTTTGTGGGAGGAACAAATTTAGCGTGTCAAAATTTGTTGTAGATATTAGCATGAGTGTAAACTAGACAAAGTGTTGTGAACTACACTATGCTGTGATTACAAAACCTGGCAAAGTCTGGCTTGTTGAATACGTGGTTTCAATATTGAAGCCCCAATTTAAAAGTATAATACTTAAATTTCAGTCTCGGCGTGAGATGAATTTTTTTTTCTATGGCATAAGCTGGTAGACGAGCAGACGGATCACCTGTTATTAAGCAATCGGCACCGCCCATGGACACCTGGAACATCAGAAGCGTTACAAGTGCGTTACCGGCCTTTTGGGGATTAGAAGTTTGAGGATCGTTGGAGATTCAGGGATCGGGAAGATTGTCGGATTATTGATTTCAAAGTTCTCACCAATAGCACAAAGTTTATTATTTTAGTGTTAAGTAAAGTTTACTGTCAAACTGCAATTGTTGAACTCATTACAAAGTGATACACCAAAGCGGGCCCGCTTTGGTGTATCACAGTACGTTAACTTATTTACATAGTTAACTAGTTTACACTTTGTATGTATGTTAACTTATTTACATAGTTACCTGGTTATCCGAATGTACCGTCTACAAAACGACTTAATCTATGCCACCTCTCAGGCAGACATCTGTTAGGTATCGGTTTATTGCCAGACCAACCGCAAGTGTCCCGTTAAAATATTACTGGGTATTACCGAATATTACCGGTTATTACCGGCGCGTGTCGAATATTACACGTCATTACAGTGGTCATAACTTGAGAGGGCGTTGTAATAAGTGGGTTAGTTTGTTTTATGTGGTCATTTTGACCCGACGCGGTTGGCGGAAGGTTGGCGGTCTGTCACAAGTATCTCGAAATGTTAATGACGGCTGAATAATATGTTAAGTACAGTTGAAGAGGAATTTCTGTGAGCAGGCAACTGTAGGATAATTCTCTTTCACTGCTGTCTATTCAATAATGAATTCGTAATTCGTATAAATTCATTCGTAATTTTTTTCTACGCACTAATGTGGAAAACGATATTAGTTTTCCTAATGATTATGTATGGTAACGTTGTACATCATCTATCATATATATCATTCGTTTCACATAGGATTGTAGCCTTATTTTAAGACTATCCTGTAAGGTACCTATACTCATATTTTCAAAATTAAGTCTGGTAACTTCTTTTCTCTTATACTTAATAGTTTAATCAATAATTCCTCAAAAACAGAGCAACAACATAACATAATATCACGCCTTTTATCCTCGAAGGGGTAGGCAGAGGTGCACATTATACCACTCAGTGGTATAATGTGCACCTGTCTGTACAATGTAACACCCACTTTTCACTATTTATGTTATAAGTCGATGTAATAGGGGGTGAGCCTATTGCCATATACCGGGCACATTTCCAGACTCCGTACTACTGCTGAGAATTTATAAAAACCCAATAATACTTTGCCCGACCCGGGAATCGAACCCGAGACCCCTTGCCTGGCAGTCGCAATTGAGACCACTCGGCCAACGAGGCAGTCAGAGCAACAACTATTATTAAAATAATTTACAACACACACACTTCAACGTCCACGGAGAAGGTTTGAGCATTAATCACCACGCTTGCTCAATGCGGGTTGGCATTGGGTTTACACAGTGATCATCATTCTTAATTACGTTATATTTTATTCCAAACACCATAAGGAATTATCGGGGGGAACCGTAATCATACTGTACTTGAGGATTAGCAGAATTCTATGGTTATTAGCAAACGCAGGTGGATATAGCTGCACTTGAGTATAATCCCTTAGTGGCTGCTTATGACGCTCGTAGAATATGGTGTAATGATACAGTTCTGATATAATCGTAAGATGTTGGAGGTTGATATGACAATTATAGTGTTTTGTGTTGTGTTAAGTGCTGTGTTGTGCTCAAAGTGATGTAGTTTTTGGTTCAGAGATTTTTTTCAGTTAGATCAATAAGTTTTTATCTGCGAATCTGCGAATTCAAATCATCACATGTTCCTACTCTTCTGTATGAGATTATTTAAAAAATTATGATAGTTAGTTAATGGTTGATTCTCTTGTCAAAATATCATTTCATTTGTGGGAGAGCCATGCTTCGGCACGAATGGGCCGGCTCGACCGGTAGTGATACCACGGCCTCACAGAAAACCGACGTGAAGCAACGTCTGCGTTGTGTTTCGTCGTGTGAGTGAGGTTGCCGGAGGCCCAGCTCCCTCCCCCTTCCCCAATCTCCCCAATCCCCGAATCACCCATAATCCTCAAACTCCTAATCCCCAAAAGGCCGGTAACGCACTTGTAACGCTTCTGGTGTTCCAGGTGTCCATGGGCGACGTCGATTGCTTGCAATCAGGTGAACCATCAGCTCGTTTAAACAACGCCATAAAAAAAATTAACTTAACCACAGGTTAATCAAAATCCAGCCATAATTAGCTGGAAATTAAGAGACTTTACGATTCATAAAAATCTAAAAAAAACAACATGCACCCATTCAAATCCCTGCCTTAACATATAAAACTTAACCTTACAAGAGCCACTTTTAACACGAAGTCCTGTTAACAATTAGTCTGTGTTAACATAATGTTAATTAACACTATGCGTACAGGTACAGTAACGTAATCATTCGCTTTAATGACATCGTTAGCTTGCATGCGATGTGCGCTGTGTTAAGGTACGAGCGCACTCTAGTCGTGGATGAGGGCGTAACAGGTAAAGACGAAAATTTACACAACGTTGTGGTTTCAAATTATAATTGATAGAATAGGTAGTAACTATAAAAAATCGACTTCAAAAAACTAAAGCTTAAAACAAACGTAAAGTAAAAATTATTAGTAACGCTTGATAGACCCACCCACTGATAGGTTAGAAGTCGGCGCCATAGCACTCGCTTAAATATACTGAGAAAAAATCTAGTTTCGAATCACTGAGGGACTCAACCTCGTGACCGTAATTTTTAGTTAATTCAGTATTCAATAGTCTAACGATAGTTATTATAAAAAGAATAGGTAATTAGAACGTGAGATCTGAATAGTTGTTACAATTCATTTAAGTGTAAAGAAATTCTGTCTCTGTAATTTCTTGCAACTAGGTACAAGCTACATGCACATTGCGGCCTTTTAACGAGATTGGGGTTTACCTCTGGTAATTTCGGATGGAGCCCAACAGGGCTGATGCCGATTCGGAGTCGCGGAGAACCTAATGGGTTACTGGGGCTCCGGCTCGAAACGCATTAGCAGGAACGGGGTGGTTTTTCCCTCCCGTCTCACCCAGGCGGGAGCAGTCATTCGATGATTTTCTCCCCTTAAAAAAAACCTCTGATAATTTACACGCACAGCTCACAAGCTAGCAAGCGTTTTTTCATAAGGGGTGGCACTAACAGACGAAGATTTACCATATATACCTACGTTTTGATTATGTAGTAGTCAACATCCATACCATGTTGAAAACACCGGTTCTCGTCCGATCACCGAAGTTAAGCAGCATCGGGCGCGGTCAGTACTTGGATGGATGACCGCCTGGGAATACCGTGTGACGTTGACTTTTTTGCTTTTAAATCAAAACAATAATATCATTATTTTTGATAAAATTGTATATAGAGGTAGTTTAAATACGAAAATTATAATTAGTACTTAATACGGCCATTTTCGAAATATTACCTACTTATTCTTAAAAAAATGCACTATCCCCATTATGAATTTCCACAGCTCCTCTAAAAGGGGGAGGCGCGTCTAACTACTGAGTACCATCAGGCTCGTTGTATTATTAACATGTAAATGTGACGCCACTGTATGTTTGTTTGTCACTACGTCTGAAATTACTGCTAAATATATACAGACAGATATGGGTGTTATTTAGAGCTTCGTGTACTATATTGTTTAAATATTGTTCAATTTTTTACTAATACTGATGTAATGACATTGCTTAAACCTTCTCCGTGCGAGAAGAGGCTTTTGGTCAGCAGTGGCCACTTATAGGTTGTTGGTGTGTGTCATCTTGCGTGCATTCTTTTTTTTTAAATGGGACAAGCCCGCCACAACCTCCCAAAAGTCTAGTTGTACAGTCTCTTCTTTGTGCCTTTAGGCTTATTTCATTCTGTCTCCTGCAGTAATTCACCTTGCGTGCATTCTATAAGTACCTAATATTCATTACTCATGTTAAACAAATTAAACTATCTTTATCTAAAAAAACAACATAATATAACATCACACCTTTTTATCCCTGAAGGGGTTTTTTATATTTTTTTAAGGGGGAAAATCATCGAATGACTGCTCCTGCCTGGGTGAGGAGGGAGAGAATGTCAGACTTTTACTGACTAAAAACCACCCCGTTCCTTCTCCTGCACGTCGAGCCGGAGCCCCGGTTACCCGTTAGATTCTCTGCGACATCCCTGAAGGGGTAGGCAGAGGTACACATTACTGCACTTAATGCTGCACAATGTGTCACTATTTATTGTAGCTAGCAATAGGGGGTGAGCCTATTGCTATATACCGGGCACAATTCCAGACTTCGTGCTACTAATGACATTTTTTTAAAAACCCAGTAATACCTACTTTGCCCCGGGAATCGAACCCGAGACTCCACGTCCGGCAATCGCACTTGCGACTATTTCGCCAACAATGCAGTCTAAAAAAACAACAATTACAAAAAATATGATTCATGCCAACAAAAAAAAATATTAATTCACCGAACCAATACAACTGGCCACTTTAATAAAAAATAACGTCCAAACCCATTACACTTCGTATCAATTTTATGGTAACAATATTGTAAACGATTACATAAGCCAGTTTGCATTGCAGATTCCCGTTAGTGCAATGTAAATACTAATAGATGCCCGCCATTGTACAGTAGGGGACAAAAACATGTCGGCCATGGAAAATTGAATTTCCATAGATACGCCTGTGGCGGCCGGGATGGGTTTACAATGGAACCTAATTGTCTTTGTGTTTACTAAATGGTTTTGTAGCGAAACGTCACTTAAAATATTATTGGCCAATATTTTGTGGCGTGAAGTGCACTTGTTTAATTTAATTTTATATGATTTTTTTTAATGAAACATGTAGCTTTTTTTTTTTGGTGTTTACAGTCTACTTCTACCGGTATTGGTAGTATTTTTAGCCGATATCAAAAAGAAAAAAGAGGATTCTTTAGTTTTACCTTCATGTGTGTATGTGTGCGAATATCTCGTGATTGGCTGAACCAATTTTGATGCGGTTTTCAGAAAAGTGTTTGTTACACCTAGGAGAAGGTTTTAGTGTATTAATTAATCAACTTTAAAAAAGAAGGGGTTAAAGTCGTTATTTTTAAAAGGAACCTAAGAGAATAGGGTAGACGACTAATTTTTATTTTAATGTCCGTCTGGTAGATTATTTTAAATCATCACACACGTATTTTTTATTTTCTTACAGAAACGAATAATAATAATAATATTATTAGACACGTATTTTTTATTTTCTTACAGAAACGAATACTTTCTACGAAATATTGATTAGAAATGTCGCGTGACGTCACTTTTATGTACATTTTATACATAGAAATGACGTTTTACCCCCCACTCCTAAACTTTGATTCGTTTTATCTAAGTATTGTTTTATTATACGACAAAATAAAAAAATACGTGTCTAATATTTTTTAATTACTTAACTTACGGACTAATTAGATTTTTAATTTTCATACCCTGTCGTCATCCCAATTACCTATGTGATGTATAAAGAACATGAAAATAATATAAGCAATACTTTGTTTAGAACGTAAGAGTAACGAATGGAGTTTCTTGCTCGTTCTTCTCCATTCGAATCCACATTTTGGTATGAGCCCCTAGCTTCACTGACGGACATACTGAAAGACTATTATTTATTTGGTATTTGTTGGCGTTTCAAAAGTGCTAAATTATGGTTTAATTGAAATAAATGCTTTGACTTTGACTTTTGTCCTAGTAGTATCTGTGCAAAAAGCATATCATTACATATTTATCGGCAGTTATGTAAGTCATTAATTTATAGTCTTATTGTTGAAGGGAAGAAGACACAAAATGCCACATTATTCTACCAATCTCAACCACTTCATATACCTGACCAAAGTATCAAAAGGATTCTTTAGTTTTAACCGAACGGTTGGCGCGGTGGCTGGGCAACCGGCTGCTGCGCAATGTCTCGCGGGATCGATTCCCGCACGGAACAACTCTTTGTGTGATCCACGGATTGTTGTTCCGGGTCTGGGTGTCATGTGTGTGTGAACTTGTATGTTTGTAAACTCACCCACGACACAGGAGAAAATCCTAGTGTGGAGCAACCTTTTTTTTTAAAAAAAGAAAGCTCTTATACTCAGCAATAACACATACGTATACATACATATCTTCACACCAGTCTCCCATAGACAGGCACGCTATGGGACGCCAATTGCTACAATTCCTACATACCTCTTTCGTTTCATCAACAGTCATCAATCTTTTCATGCACGCTCGTCGGTTAAGGGTACTTTTAATTTGGTCCTTCTTTAATATATCGCCGATCTGGTCGCTATATGTCCTCTACTTATACTAACGGCCCTACTCATATCCACTCTGCATACACATAAGTAACAACATACATTATAACAATTATAATCTCTATATCAAACATTCAGTTCCCCTACAACCAATGAGTTTATAACTCAAACAAATTTTGCCAATTCACTTAGTAATAACTTTAAAATAATTAAGCTGGTTCCCAAGGGAGTCTGGCAGAGTGCAAACTTAAGATCGAATTATTTGCAATTTTAATCATATTTGGTTAGTCGAAAGGGATCTGTAATGGCGATTTTATAGGTAAGATTTTGTGAGCGGAAATTATTTAATTAATTTATTGTAGTTTAGGTTTTTTATGGCATAAGCCGGTAAACGAGCAGACGGATCACCTGATGGTAAGCAATCGGCGCCGCCCATGGACAACTGGAACACCAGAGGCGTTACAAGTGCGTGACCGGCCTTTTGGGGATTAGGAGTTTGAGGATCGTTCGATCGTTCAGGAATTGGGGAGATTGGGGAAGGGGATGGTAATTGGGACTCCGGTAACCTCATTCACACGACGAAACACAACGAAAGCGTTGCTTCACGTCGGTTTTCTGTGAGACCGTGGTATCACTCCGGTCGAGCCGGCCCATTCGTGCCGAAGCATGGCTCTCCCACACTAAAATTATTTGGTTATTTGAATTGGTCTCAAATGTCTCAATGTTTCGGGTTATTCTTTTTTAAGTAATTGTGATTTAATCTCAAAATCATCAGTAATTTAAATTATTTTATGTGCTTAACAAAATTAATTACAACATAAAAAAAATATAAAAAATAAAAATCCAGTTACTTATAGAGGTAATATTTGGAAAGAAGTGTAAATCTACCTAATTAGTATGTACTTATGTTGCATACCTACATTTTGAGAATACAATCGTCAACGCCCATACCATGTTGAAAACACCGGTTCTCGTCCGATCACCGAAGTTAAGCAACATCGGGCGCAGTCAGTACTTGGATGGGTGACCGCCTGGGAACACTGCGTGACGTTGACTTTTTGCTTATTTATATTTAAATTTTTTCTTTATTTTTTTTATAATAAAGTTGTCAAATCAACCTTGTTGTTGAGATAATAGGATAATCGACATGAGAAAATTGAATTGAATACCTATCACTTCGTTGTCGACCCATACCATGTACAATGGGCGCACATTATTAGCATTTTCATACAACTGGCCAATCTGCATTGCAAACTTCCACTACAGATATGCTAACTTAGGCCAATATAAATCTAAGACCAATTTCCGAATTTCCACTTTAACGTCTACACCACAAGGTGTAATTTTCTATACCTCAAAGTCGGCGATGTTATATACAGGTGGTATATTTGTTATACGTCGTCATGGGTTGGCTTTGACGCGTCGGACAAACAATTGTTCAAACATTGTTTGGACGAATAGCTCGTTTGTCAGAATTTGCCGTTTAATTCTCATGTAATCGGATATCTAGTTTGATATGTTTGTTTTACAATTCAGATGTGACTGTGATTTTAATCAGTTTACCGATTTAATTGAATTGTTTGTTGTTTTACTTGCTTATTGATATTTTCTGATAAATTGTATTTTTTTGTAAAAATTGTTATTTCTTTTCATTTAAACTCAAAGTCAAAGCATTTATTTCAATTAAACCATGTTTTGGTACTTTTGAAACGTCAACAAATACAAAATAAATAATAGTCTGTCAGTCAGTCCGTCAGTGAAGCGAGGTGAAGCTAGGTGCTCATTTCAAAATGTAGATTCGAATGGAGAAGAACGAGCAAGAAACTTCATTCGTTACTCTTTTAAAAAAAGTATGTTCTACAATGTCTCTGATACATATTCCAAGACTGTACGCATATGTGAGAACAATGAAAAGACACGCATGACGCATTTTACTTACTAATTACAAAACTTACTAAATTAAAAATAAAATCTTATAGTCTAACATGGTGCTCACATATGCATACTGACAATCCATAAAAATAGTGCTTCTATACAATAAAGAATTCGCGGAGAACCTAACGGGTTACCGGGCTCCGGCTCGACGTGCAGGAGAAGGAACGGGGTGGTTTTTAGTCAGTAAGAGTCTGACACTCCCCCCCGTCTCACCCAAGCGGGAGCAGTGACTCGATGATTTTCCCCCCTAAAAAAAAATACAATAAAGAAAGAAAATTCATAGCGAAGTGACAGATATTTAAACATAAACCTCCCAGACACATTAAAAAACTCAAAGTAAAAGTAGTTTACACTTTTTAACTCAAAACCTATCATAAATTGAATACAATGTCGTGCATTTTGATCACATCAAATAAAATTTAACGTACCTACTCCTTCGAATTTTAAAACGCCCATCAAATTTACACTTAGTGCCCAAAACATTGGCACACACATCACGTCACCGATCGATCACAGTACTCCCTCGTAAACTTGACACTTTCAATTGCTATACAGTGTAAAGTTAAGACCAATATCTTCAAAGAAATTAAGGGAAACTCAACCTTATCTTGAGGTACTAAGAAAGTTTGAGGTGTTAAAAATAATGTGGTTTTGACTAGAAATCTTAATTTTATAGTAAGCGTCTAGGGAGCTTTGGAAAATTTTAGGGCTCTCGTTTACTACTACTACTAGTCCTAGGAGATAATAATTTAATGGTGATTTTGATAGTTTTTTGATTGCACCTAAATAGTTAGGGCTTGCTTTATTTGAGTACAGGGACTTGCGTATAAAATTTTTGATCAGTTATGTGTCTGGCTTGTGTCTGGCTATTTTATGAGAAGTAAAGTCAAAATTGGACTACCTTGTTAGCCGACTGCAGGGCAGGGGTCTCTGGTTCGATTCTAAAGTCGGCAAAGTATTACTGGGTTTTTTAAAAAAAAACTCAGTATTAGCACGGAATCTGGAATTGTGCCTGGTATATGGCAATAGGCTCACAACATAAATAGTGAAAAGTGTTACATTGTACAGTGGCATAATGTACACCTCTGCCTACCCCTTCGGTTATTACCCGAGCGTACGGCGCGTCGCGTTCCGCGCGCGCCTCAAAGAGCAATCATCAGACCACCACAGATGGGGCCCAATACGGCCGATGCCGATTCGGAGTCGCGGAGAACCTAACGGGTAACCGGGGCTCCGGCTCGACGTGCAGGAGAAGGAACGGGGTGGTTTTTAGTCAGTAAGAGTCTGGCACTCCCTGCCGCCTCACCCAGGCGGGAGAAGTCATTCGACGATTTTCCCCCCTTAAAAAAAAAAAAACCCCTTCGGTTATAAAAGGCGTGATGTTATGTTATATAAAGTATTTTTTTTTCTATTGGTATGAATTCATTTGACATTAATTGGAAGTTATTATGCATTAAAATCGGCAACAGAGTTTATAAAATTGAACTCATCCACCCGAACACAGAATCCTAAAAATCACTAAACCGACAACCATTTAATGTTTACCCAGCAAGCAATGCATTTTAATACAAGCAGACAAAACAAGCGATATTATTTGTACTGTTAAAAATACACGTTAAACCATTTTGTAATATCAATATTTGATAGAGAGTTAAAAACTGTGTATTGACTTGAAAAATATTTTTTTATTCGAATTTACGCTTGTACTCTCAAAAAAATGTTCATGATTTTACAATGACGTTAGCAATTTTATCAAATCTGTTGTTGCTCTGACTGCCTCGTTGGCCGAGTGATCGCGCACAACTGCCGGGCAAGGGGTCTCGGGTTCGATTCCCGGGTCGGACAAAGTATTACTGGGTTTTAAAAAGTTCTCAGTAGCAGCACGGAGTCTGGAATTGTGCCCGGTATAGGACGGAACAACTCTTTGTGTGATCCACAGATTTCTGTTCCGGGTCTGGGTGTCATGTGTATGTGAACTTGTATGTTTCTAACCACACCTACGACACAGGAGAAAATCCAAGTGACCACGGGCAACATTTAAAAAAATTTATACATTCGGATTAAAAAAGAAATCTGATTGAATGAATGATCTAAATCATGAAACTTACACACATACATAAATTATGCTACAACACATAAAGTACTATACACTCACAAACCAATTTATAAATCAAAACCCAAAATATGTACCTACCTTAAAACTTAATAATCACATCAATAGCCAGACTCATCAACCACAAGTAAAATACCAGACATAACAATATCTCGCCAGAACCACAACGAGCCAGACTTTGCACTGCAGTACCTCTACCATGGGTTAAAATAATAAATTAATAATATTTTTACTAGCGACGACGTATGGCAAAGAATACTGGTGTATTCTTTGCCATGATCTTCTTTTATCATCTTTTAGTTCCGTAAGTGACCGCTAGAGATGGTTCTCTAGCGGTCACTTACGGAACTAAAGTGTTCCATACAAAAATACGTAGTCGCTATCGAGTAAACTTTCACTTTCTGACCGCCATGCGCCACGTCAAAAAAATAAAGAAGTATACCTACTCAGCGCCAAGTGTAATCAGTTTTTGTAAATATAGACTACCTATATAAAGAAAGAAGGTTCCTTAATATAAATAGAAATAAGACAAGGATCACAAATAAACGAAATAACAATATAATGCCTTCTGCTTTTCTGCGCAAACCTGTACTTCTCAACGTCCCGTCTACCAACACTGTTTATAGACAAAATTCATACATGATAAGAGCGTGTCGGACATACGATTCAGAGTGCCGGAGGATTGATTTAGATTTATTTCACACTAGCGTACGTAGATTAAAGAAATTAATGTCTTCAAGTTTCTTATTTCTTTTTGTTTTTCTAAACAGTTTTTTTTTTGTTTCGTCATATGCTGTCTTTTTAAACTAGTAATTTAATTACCTATAAGCGGAAACTTGTTATTGGCCGTTTATCTATAATTTAATCTATCCTTATGTTATACCTAGCTGTAAGTTTTCCTAAAATTGTAAAATAAAAAATAAATAAAATAAAAATAATGCTATAAATACGTTTAAAATTTAGACATGTAGTCGTGAATGTGGCGTGCTGGGCACTTTTCAGCTTACTATTTATAATACATGACACTGACGGTCAAAAAGTTAAAGTTTATTTGTCGATACTCGATAGCGGAGAAGTAATTTTTATATGGTTAGGTTTAGTTCCGTAAGTAACCGCTAGGATCGCTCTCTCACTCATGGTAGAGGTTCAGTTCAAATTAACGTAGCCAGCATCTGACATTGCAGAGTTCGTATAATTTCGCATTAGGCATTCGCATACAATTAGAAGATGATCAGACGCCTGTGCAAACTGGATAGATTAACGAACTCTGTGCAAACAGCGTATCGGAGGCACAGGCGATTTGTAACTAGTGTGTGTGTGATTGCATTTCATATGAATAGCGTGTTTGGTAGTATAACTAACTCTATTTTGTGAGCAGTTCGTATTGTTTTTAACTAAAATAATAGGGTAGATGCCAAATTTTTATTTTTATATCCGTCGGTTAGATTATTTTAAATCATTAGACACGCATATTTTATTTTCTTAAAGAAACGAATAATTTCGACGGCATATTGATTTGAAATGTCGCGTGACGTCACTTCTATGTACATTTTATACGTGGAAATTATTTCGTTGTAGCCCCCACTCCTAAGTTTTGATTCGTTTTATCTAAGTATTGTTTTATTATGCCACAAAATAAAAAAAAATACGTGTCTAATATTTTTTCATTGTCAAACTTACGGACTTATTAGTTTTTTAATTTTCATACCCTGTCATTATCCCAATTATAATGGTGATATTGTTGTTTGCTATGTTTATTTATTTATTTATTTAGTAGGCACACAAAACAGATACACAAATAAGCGCAATACACAACAGAGTAACAATACAAAACTGTAAATGGCAGACCATGCTTCCACAAGTATGTGCACACAACATGACATGCAACGACTAGTATTTATTTATTAACAATTATTTATAATTAATTATAATCCAGAACAAAATTAGAGTTAAGTTCTTTTATTACATAGAAACCTTGCCTTTCTAAGAACCTCGAAGTTAAAATTTTTCACTATTATTATTTGTTGTTAAATACCTCTGAGCCATTAATTTCTAATATAATATAAGGTATAACGAACGCTAGATTTAGCACTTTTAGAAATAAAGTAGGTATATAAAGTCACAAGTTGCGAAAAGCAAGTCCACTTAATAAAAAATCATTTCACCAAAAAGGGTGGTCAAACTTCAATTTTCGTGATAAAATTAGAGTTACTGAAACACATGAACGTTAGTTATAAGTCATTTAACAAACCATGCATGAAAAGATTAATGACTGTTGATGAAGCGAAAGAGGTATGTAGGAATCGTAGTAATTGGCATTCCATAGTCTCTGCCTACCCCATGGGAGACAGGCGTGAAGTTATGTATCCATGTATGTTAACAAAACAGATTCATGTCAACGCAAATAACTATCCTTAATAATATTATAAATCGGAAAGTGAGTTTGTTTGTTCCGCTTTCACGCCGTAACTACTAAACCGATTGCTTTGAATTTTTACAGACGTAAAGTTAGAAGTTCGAATTAAATAATAGAGTACTTTTTATCCCGGAAAAATGTGATATTCCCGAGGAAAACAAAAGTATTGGTATAGATGGCGCTGTGTGTATTGGTATATATATGTCACATAGGCTACTTTTATCCTTTTGTGACGCGAGCGAAGCCGCGGGTAAAAGCTAGTGTATATCTAACAAAACAGGAGGCTGTGTGCCTGTTTAAGTATTCTGTCAGTGAATCGTTTGTTTGTTATCCTATATGGAAACTAACATTATTTTGTGGGCCGCCAACATTTCGGAATTACGTTCAAAATTCACTCTAAACCGTCCATTGTGGATGTAATCGATCTTGATAGGCTTTTAATTTGAAAGCAATATTAAGATAGTCTGCAATAATACATATATCATGCTGAATTTTCATAATTATGGCAATGCGTATGATATTCTTTATAACATAAATGCGCTTCTTTTACATTACGACATTCCAATGTACCTCTAGATATAAATTGGGTATTTTTGACTGCCTCATTGGCCGAGTGGTCGCGAGTGCGACTGCCGGGCAAGGGGTCTCGGGTTCGATTCCCGGGTCGGGCAAAGTATTACTGGGTTTTTAAAAAATTCTCAGTAGTAGCACGGAGTCTAGAAATGTGCCCGGTATATGGCAATAGGCTCACCCCCTATTACATGGGACTCATAACATAAATAGTGAAAAGTGGGTGTTACTTCTGTGTGCACCTCTGCCTACCCCTTCGGGGATAAAAGGTGTGATGTTATGTTATGTTATTTTAATTTTTCAATCAAATGAAGTATTCAAAAATAATTACAACTTCATTCATAATATATATTTGACGATATACTTAATTATCGATTTATTCTAGCATTTTTTTCAGAAACAAGTGTGTTATTTGTCTCGAAAATATGGTGACGTCATAAGTTTTTTTAAGGGGGGAAAATCATACAATGATTGCTCCCGCCCGGGTGAGGCGGGAGGGAGTGTCAGACTCTTACCGACTAAAAATCACCCCGTTCCTTCTCCTGCACGTCGAGCCGGAGCTCCGGTTACCCGTTAAGTTCTCCGCGACTCCAAATCGGCATATGACGTCATAAGTTGTTTTTGGTACTTACAAAATTAATAGAACAATATCGTTTTTGACGTTTCGATAAAAGTATTGAATTTGATCAGTTGTAAAATACCGTATTGAGTCATAAATCGTGTCAAACCTCTTTCCTTACACCTTTGACAAAATGTGTTCATAACGTGACGAAGTCCTCCAATAATTACAAATACCTCAATTTCCAACAACACAAAACCTCAACCTTCTGATCAGAGACCTAAGCTATGTAAGGTCTAACCGCCATCAAAGCTTAGATACACAAGAGAAATATAGGATGTACCAACAAACCCTTGGATCCGAAGATGTCACTTGTAATGATAACAAATGAAGGGGCTTCTGGATACACCGGGGTACGGGGATTCCGTGGTCGGATACAGGTACAGGTAACATATCGAGGTAGGTATAAGTCTAAGAATAAGTCTGAAGATTTTATGACGGGATTTTATCGATTTGAGTTAGTCATTCGTATTTATTTAAGAGTACATGTGTATATAAAGATCTTAAGAAAATCATTTTCGTTTTATACCCCTACAATCCAGCATTTTATACATTATTCAGGAATCGTTACTGCCTCGTCGGCCAAGCGTCGGCCAAGTTTGCACGCCGATGTTAAAGGCAAAATAAGAGGACGTAAGTTATTACAAAATTACAACTATCTGTACCTTATTTACGCAAATAAATAATTTTTGAATTTTGATTTTGAATTTTTGTGGTCGCAAGTGCGACTGCCGGGCAAGGAGTCTCGGGTTTGATTCCCAGCTCAAGCAAAGTATTAACGGGTTTTTCAAAGATTCTCAGTGGTAGCACAGAGTCTGGAATTCTGTCCAGTATATGGCAATAAGCTCACCCCATATTATATGGGACTCATAACAATTAATAGTGAAAACTGTGTGTTCAATCGTACAGTGGCATTAAGTGCCGTAATGTGCACCTCTGCCTACTCCTTCGGAGATAAAAGGCGTGATGTTGTTGTATTATGTGAGTCAATACCATACCTAGTGTCAAATCCTGATAAACTATTGTAGTGTATTGTACAAAGCGGTATTGTAAAGCTATTTACAAACGAATGACAAAATACTTGTAATAGCACAAAGCCTTAAATCAAAATCAAAATCAAAATCAAATGTCTTTATTTGGTGAACAGAGGTGTAGTACATAATTAGTGACTAAGGTGTTATTTATTTTGTTATATATTGGATCTCTCTTTGTTCTACCCGTTGGGCATGCAAATGTTGGGTATGTCTCAACCATTGTACGTATTAATGAAATTCACAATCAGTCAATATATGTAGGTACGAGTCAAAAATATGTTTTCACATTAATAAAGCAATCAAATAATTAGTCATAGAAATTATACATCAATAATCGACAAAAAAAGGAAAAAAAAAAAGATACAGAAAATAATAGTATGTATATCAAATAGTCATAAATTAGTTAAATTCAAATGTCAACATCAATCAAATTGTAATAGCAAATTTGTAAGGTTTTCACAAAAAAAAAAGTAAATGATGTCATTATAGTAGGTACAGTACGTAATTAACACCGTCAAATTACTCCACTACAAAAATTGTTTACTTTATTTTCCTGAGATAAAGTCTTGAACATTATAATAGCATTTATCTATCAAGAACCGATGTAGATATCTTTTAAATAAGTTTATGCTAAGATTCTTAATATCATTAGGTATTCTATTGTAGATGTTTGGAGCCATGCAGAAGACACTTTTGTGAAGTAGGGCTGTGTTTGCCCTGCGTATGCGTAACCTATTGCATGTAGCATTACGTCTGTTACGAGTGACCGTTTCCGCCAAAGATTCAAAGAGCTCCGGATTCGGCTTTATAAATATTGCAACTTCATAAATGTATAGGCAAGGTAGTGTCAGAATCTTATATTTTTTAAAACATGTCTCACAGCTGTCCCCCACTTTAAGATTAAACATTGCCCTTAGACACCGTTTCTGAGATTTAAAAACCTATTTGTGGAGTTTATTAGAATTATCTCTATTTGTGGAGTTTCCCCAGAAAAGTATACCATACCTAAGATGTGATGCAGCCGAACCATGGTAGGCGGTAAGCAGGGCAGTGTGGTTAACCTTAGGCGCTAATTTAAGGAGGGCATATGCTGCACTACTAATTTTTTTGCATAACGTCTCTGTATGAGATTTCCAGTCCATTTTGCTATCGATAATTAGTCCTAAAAATTTTGTTGAATTTTCGTGTATGATTTTATCATTATTATATAGAGGTACATAACTAAAAACATCACCATAATACCTTTTACAAAACCAAAAACTACTTAAAAGTATTGTTTACTAAGCATTGGGTATAAAGAGATCTACACATTTACATTTAAAACGCAACGGCATGGCCGCGGTCTGTTTGCGGGATGTACGCGTAATACTAATGCACCGAAACTTGTTCAACAAAACAGCAGTTCAGAAAACTAAAACAGTCGTTTTTGAAATCAGCACGAATACACGGATACGGTGAAGTTTTGTTACCGTAAATATTGTAAATATGGGCATTATTATTATGTGGATCCGTACAAGTAGGTAATAACTAGCTCTATGTGTTGTGTTGTGTTCTACCTATAGGTACATAATTATGATAAAATCGTTAGAAAGTGATAGATGTACCTACATATGCGCCGGACTTCAGTGTTCTGGTGTTTTCATGGTTGTATCTACTGTAGATAGTGGCTTACAGGAGTTGCAGCGGCTTTGGGAGGCTGTGGCGGGCTAGTCCCAAAAAAAAAGATGTACCTACATCGAATATTTTTTTAAAGAATGCTTTGAGTATGATCTACATTCGATACCGAAACCAAAAATATGGTTTTTAGAATTTTTGTCTGTTTGTCTGTTAGTATGACCGGGATGAACTCAAAAAGTGCTGCATGGGTTTAATTCAAATTTTCCATGAATATTACTAACAGGTCGGGTCAACGTATAGGGTACATATTATCATGCTATCAACTACGGCGGAGGAGCTGTGAATCACTATTCCACGCGGCCAAAGTCGCGGGCTCAGCCAGTAATATTTATATTAATTCATACTGTGTTATGAACTTGTATGTATCTGTTAAATTTATTTTTCTTCTTTCTCCTCTGGCTATTTCCTGGTTAATTTTAAGGTCATCATTGAAATTAGACTGAGTGATTTTTTGAAATTTTCATAGAGCTACTGCTTTCCACATCCCTGGCAAAGGCCTTTCATATTTGTATTGTAAAATAAACGTTAAAAAGCACTTTAGCTCAGTAATTTGATACCTTTAAGGTTTTCTTGTAAAATGCACGAAGACAGAGATATTGTAAAAAAGTTAGACTGTTATTGCCACCATTTTTCAATAAGAAAGCGGCGCGAGCGACACACGTCCAAAGGTGCTAAATGAAAATCGAAAAGTGCTCATCAAACTCGAAAAAAAAATCAAGATGTAATTGTGTAATCACTTTTAAAGTTAATAAGTCTTAAAATGGCTATCACAATTTGCAGAAAGATCCAAACTTTAATTCCAAAAATAATAATTCTACAAAACAGTCACAATCCAACCAATAACGATAGGGACAGCTGAGTTCTACCTACCCACACGACTTATTTACACAAACATCCGTCTCCCGAACTAGTCTCCCTAACATTAGGGTCCAACCACATTGTCACTTGCCATGATATACGGCTCAACTGAACTTATGTCGTAAACTCAACGTTTTAACTTAGATGTTAAAATGTTTGTTGCCTGGCTATTAATATGTGTGTGTAGTTAAAATGTGCCTACTATATATTTAATTTAATTATATCTGTGTTTAAATAACATAACTTAAATTATCATCAGCATAGAAGGATCGTCTACCACAAGCATACTCTTGGTTAAGAGATTGTTCCTAATTGTTTGTATGTACCTACATAGTTGATGAAATAAGTTTTTTTTTAAATGATGAATAAATATAATATAAAACTTAAAACTTAACTTAAAACCATCCTCTTTACAAAGATATTGTAAAGAGGATGGTTGACACTTCAGGTGATCGAAGGGCTGGCTTCTACCTTGGACAAAGGTTAAGCATTGCCATTCAACGTGGTAATGCTGCCAGTCTTTTGGGCACCCTACCTCACGATAATGATGAGGAAAATTTTTTTTTGATGCCTTATTATAGCTTATTTATTTATTATTACCTTTTTTTAAGGTGAAAACTTAAAATTAACTAAAACAGAATTCATCCGTAGTTCCTTACCATTGTTACATAATGTGTATATTCTCATAATATATCACTGTGTTGAAGAACATATAATAATATTATGACCATAATGATGATTGGGCAGAAGCACCCTTTACTTACGTATAGACCAACAAAGTTTTCAATTTCAAAATTCTAAATATACCTACACTGTGAAATTACATACTCGACAGCTCTACATACTATTCGATATATAATAGTCATTATGTTACGTTACAGCCATTAACAGTCTTCAGTAAAAGTCAGACACTCGATCTCGCCTCACTGAAGGCGGGAGATGTCATTGGATGATTTACAGCCCACAAAAAAAGGCCCTTTTATTTCTTTATCAATAAAAATGTTGAAACGTTTTGCTTTTGCAAACATACAAGTTCATATACACATGACACCCAGACCCGGAACAACAATTTGTGGATCACACAAAGTGCTGTTCATATATATATAAGTTGTGATATATAAATCAATGGTTTTTGTAGTATCCCTGAATGAAGATATCCCTGTTCAGCCAGATTGGCAATAGTCGTTAAGTTTAGAGTGCGCTGTGATAATATACCTCTACATTGTCTTATACTACGGCACTCATCGAGATGAGTAGTGACTGCGATGAATAATATGCTTCATCACGTATACATAAACATATTACCCACACATAATTTAACAAGCCACCTACACTACAACTACAGGCATATACCTATCTCTTGACTAATTTCTCCCTTCCCGTCGAGGACAAGCTGTTAATTGGTAATGACATTAACGCTTGATTGGCACCCGAGCGAGGCAGCCGTTTGCCAATAATCATGTACTTCTAACATGTCACTAAAAGTTATTGGAAGATGGTTTTCGATAGGTTAAGATGTTTAATGGCAGAAGAAATGAATTTGTGGTTAGATTTTAATGTGGAATTTTTGTGTGGGAGAGCTATGCTTCGGCACGAATGGGCTGGCTCGACCGGAGTGATACCACGGCCTCACAGAAAACCGACGTGAAGCAACGCTTGCGTTGTGTTTCGTCGTGTGAGTGAGGTTACCGGAGGCTCAATTATCCCCCTCCCTAGTCCTCCTCAAAACCCAATTCCCAATCCCAATTCCCAGGCCGGTAACGCACTTGTAACGGTGTTTCGAGTGTCCATGGGCGGCGCCGATTGCTTACCATCAGGTGATCCGTCTGCTCGTTTACCGGCTTATGCTATAAAAAAAGGAATATAGCTATATGTGTTTCAAACAACACTTTACCCCCAATTAAGGTCACATCCAAAAAGGATGTTGAAAAAAGGTGAATAAATATCACTTAGAAATTATTGAAGCACCAAAATGTCAGTGGGTTATTCATGTGTGCGTGTGTAATGAGTTACCATGTTATCAGCCTTAAGAAAATGACAGATGTCCTTCGTGTCAATGTATGTATATTTCCCGTGTAAATCTATAGTAGCCAGGTACCACAGTTCTTGTGTTCAAGAGACTGTGTCCCCCTTTTTTTCAACATCGCTGGTACATCCGAATTCCAAAGCTACTTATTTCTATTTAACATCTATTATTACTCACTCACACTTAAAATACCAACACGCTACAAACCAATAGGGACCAACACACTAGACAGTGTATGAAAATTAAAAATGTAATTGGTCCGTGATGTGGATAAGGAACAAATATTAGACACATATTTTATATTTTGTCGTATAATCGACTGCCTCGTTGGCCGAGTGGTCGCGAGTGCGACTGCCGGGCAAGGGGTCTCGGGTTCGATTCCCGGGTCGGGCAAAGTATTACTGGGTTTTTAAAAAATTCTCAGTAGTAGCCACGGAGTCTGGAAATGTGCCCGGTATATGGCAATAGGCTCACCCCCTATTACATGGGACTCATAACATAAATAGTGAAAAGTGGGTGTTACTTCTGTGTGCACCTCTGCCTACCCCTTCGGGGATAAAAGGCGTGATGTTATGTTATGTTATGTCGTATAAGAAAACAATACTTAGATAAAAAAAGAGTAAAGTTTAGGAGTGAGGATCGGTACGTGTCACGCGACCCTATAAAATGTAGTAAATCGTGACGTCATACGATATTTCAAATCAATATAACATCAAAAGTATTTAATTTTGTAAGAAAAGAAAAATACGTGTGTAATGTATGACATTAAAATAAAATTTAAAATACTACGCTATTGCTCAAAAACACACAACCAAAGGAAGTGTGTTAAAAATCCCTTTTGCATCTAAAATATAACAAGACTAGCCTTATCATACGTTGCTTTTAACATTACTTACATTTTTAATATACTAAAGTGCAAGTTTCACGTGAAACATTTCGGCAACGGCCGACAAAGGAGTTTTTAATATCATGCAAGCTAACGTACCTATGTAGACGTAGGTACAAGAATAATGGAGTAGATGAAAAATTTGAAGAAAAAAAAACGGTTGTTGTATCTTTGCTTTGTTTTTTTAATAACTGCTTTTTTTACATTGTCATCATCAACAGCTTATAAATGCCCAGTGCTGAGCAAAGCCTTTTCTCACACTGAAAAGGTTAAAGCATTAATCACCACGCTTGCTCAATGCGGGTTTTCGATTTCAAACTTATAATTAGAAATTATAAGCCCAAGTTTCCTCTCGATGTTTTCCTCCACCGTTGGTCAGTGATGTCTAAATAATTTTAGAAAGTACATATAACTCGGCAAAAGTCACATTGATACTTGCCGTTGGTAGGTTTCTAACCAGCACTCTCGTGCATGAGAAGCAGGCGTCTTCTATTGTTTTTTTTTTCAATGTACGATAATGAAATGGCATAATATTTAGTTACGTTAAGATTAATGTATAGTTTTCGTAAATGAAGTGAAGTCAAAAATAAAATTTGCGTCTGGCTGTACCAAACAGCACTGTTCATGCTTATGTCATTTAAAAAAAAAACAAAGAAAAAATTTACTATCACTCAGAACTGTGATAACCAAAATAGAATCGAAAAATGTATTCTTACAAATCAATTCCAATTCTTGGAGACAATAAAAATATGGTGCCTCGTTGGCCGAGTAGTCGCTAGTGCGACTACTGGGCAAGGGGTCTCGGGTTCGAATCCCGGGTCGGAAAAGTACTACTGACTTTTTAAATAATTCTCAGTAGAATCATAGAGTCTAAATTGTGCCCGGTATATGGCAACAGGCTCACTACCTATTACATGGAACTCATAACATAAATAGTGAAAAGGGGGTTGTTACATTTTACAGTGGCATTAAGTGTCGTAATGTGAACGTCAGCCTACCCCTTTGGGGATAAAAGGCATGATGTTATGTAGGTATGTATGTATGTAAAAATATGATTTCCGAAATATGGTTACAATGCACTCTGTCTTTGATATTAAAGCACAAAAAAGGAAAATTTTATAAACCCACCATTTTGTCACTATGGAATAGTTCAGTTACGCCATTATTAACTTCGAGAGTATGTCAGGTTTTAAAAGCTGATAATAAAATAGGGTATATATTCAAGTAAAGGAAATGTAAGGTAGTTAATTAATTTCAAAGATGGTGTAGAAATATTTCTCGAACATTGTTCATACATTAACACGTTATATGATAATGGTTTTAGGTTTCCACCATTTAGGTGAAAGTGTTAGCATTTCCGGGGTGTTAAAATCCATTTTCTTACTCATTGGATTTACCTATATAAATTAGCTTAGAGTCTTCTCAAGTCAAGCTATTTCGCGCATGACCTTACAATGAAAATCCTAAAATTAAATAATCGTATTTTTAATCATGTAAGTGTCTTGGAGGCCCTGAGGTTAAAATGCCCGCCCGCTTCTCATGCATGAAAGTGCGGGTTGAAAACCTACCAAACGTCAAGTACTTACTAAGATTATTTAGACACCACTGACAAACGGTGAAGTAAAACATTGTGAAGTTGGACTTATAATTTCTAATTATAGGTTTGAAATCGCCAACACCCAATGTGCAAGCGTGGTAATTAATGCTCAAACCTACTTCGTGTGAGAGGTTTGCTCAGCAGTGGGCATTTATAGGCTGTTGATATAATCATGTAGGCAATTAACTTGTATACGGTTTTACAAAAAATATTTAATTATGAAGTGAGCCCATTATGTATACATTTTTTTATTTTTTTTTATATTAATGGAATAAGAGGCAAACGAGCAGACGAATCGCCTGATGGTAAGCAATAAGCGCCGCCCATGGACACCCACAACACCAGAGGAGTCACAGGTGTGTTTCCAGCCTTTTAAAGGAGTACGCTCATTTCTTGAAGGTTTGAAATACCGCCGACGACACATCATTCCACAGTTTTGTTGTTCGAGGCAGAAAGCTACGTGAGAAGCGCACAGTTGTGGCCTGCCAACCATCTATATGATGGGGATACATATGCTGTCGTGAGGGTCGATGGCGATACAATCTATTTTACATTGTGTTAATTTTTATAGATTGTCAGTATGCATATGTGGTGAGCACCATGTTAGACTATAAGATTTTTTTATGTTTGCTTTGTTTAGTTATTTTAATGAGTTTTGAATGAGATTCTGCAAATGGAACGTCTCAAAGTATCAACCATGTTTTTAAACAGTGACAATGACAGTGACTATGTGATTTACCTACTTAAAAGTGGTTAAATAAAATGCAAATCATTTTTGTTAAACATATAGAGGTACATATGGACAAATAAAAGTCAAACATGTTTTGGGGGTTTATCCCATTCGCATCCTTTTAATGGATGCATTAGCATTTCAAGCTTTATCCACAGTTGCTAGCCTTACTTTTGTGCCTATATTTTCACCTGGATTCCAATTTTTCAGCTTTTAGAGTAAAGTAATAACTGTTTCAATTCTGTTTTAAATAGTACTGATCATAGGATAGGCTAAAACATATTGTTCAATAGCAAAGTTTTAAATAAAAATCCTAACTGTTTGTATACAATCGGAAAATACAAATTTTTAATGAAGTATAACTAACTAAATTTTAGTAGACAATAAAAGTAGAAGCTATCTCTGTAAATTCATTAAAATCGGTTTAGTAGTTTTAGTGAGTAGTGCTATTTATAATACATAGTTTTTTTATGGCATAAGACGGTAAACGAACAGACGGATCACCTGATGGTAAGCAATCGGCGCCGCCCATGAACACCTGGAACATCAGAGGCGTCACAAATGCGTTACCGGCCTTTTGGGGTTGTATTTTCTATTCACGTTTCTGTTAGATTAACTAACAGATATGGGATTTGACAATATTCGTCACCGAAACTATCAGAAACTTAATCAGACACTATGAAACAAGTCGTGTCATAAACTCTGCATTCGCTACGTACGTTTACTGTAGCAATTGATGCGTAGCGCTCGTAGACTGTCGTAGCGATTTCGTAGCAACGTAGAGAACTGTACCGATTTGGTAGCTTCGTAAACAAGGGTAGTATAACAGTGTATAAAATATTTCTTCCCCGATTGAAATTATTCTAATAAATTAATTTAAGAATATGATCAAAGTTGTTAATAAGCCTTCAAAACAAATAGTTCATAAAACGTTGTTTTTATATTTAATACGAAAATATAATATTTGCATTGAAGTAATTATTTGATTTTTTTGTTTGAATTAACCCTTTATGTATTCAATTCAAAACAAACACGAAGAAATATAAACCACGGCCACTATTTGCATTACAAAAACCGAATACAACAAAAAAAATATACAAAATTAATTCCACAAAACTTGGCAACACTTTAATTAAGTATATCTATAATAACAATTTTCTAACTTTAGCCATTTTTTGTTGGCGGCAACCCTGAATAATACAGGGTTGAAAGTAGCGAGCTAATTAAAAGTTCGATGCCTCCGGTCGGGGGCAACCCTAGCTAGTTATACAACATTTTACACTTTATTTATGTATGAAATGTTACAGGATAGTTATTTTTAATGATACAAGTTTAAATAGTATGTAGGTAAGGTTAGATGTCATGGTGGCCTAGAGGTTTAAGGCTGGGTATGAAACCTACCAACGGCAAGTACCAATGTGACTTTTTCCGAGTTATATGTACTTTCTAAGATTATTTAAACACCACTTACAAACGGTGAAAGAAAATTATCGTGAGGAAACCAGGGCCTATACTTTCTAATTATAAGTTTGTAATCGCCAACCCGTAATGAGCAAGCGTGGTGATTAATGCTCAAACCTTCTCCGTATGAGAAGAGACTTTGCTCAGCAGTGGACATTTATAGGCTGTTGATGTGATAATGTGAAGGTTAAATAAGAAGTAACAATGACTATACGATTGGGAGATTTCTTTAGTAATAAAAAATAGCTAGATGTTAAACTTACGTAGCTGAACTGTCTGCTATGTTGTTTAAAAAAGCTGATGTATTATGGACCTCCTCTACATAAGAAGTTCGCAATTTAAGCTTCTGGCTTGGCAAGTGACTTAGAAATTGTAGTTTAAAAGGGTCGGCTTTATCAGAAAACGTTGACGTCTGGTCTTATCAGACTCGCGTTTAATTTCTATATGCCAGCAAGAAGACGGTGACTAAAATCTAAACAGATACCACCTCACGACTTATTATTAAACTCCTGAAATTTCGGAAGGATCGGCAAGACGCATGTAAATGCACGCCCCTAGTTAAATTTGTTGTCCTCGAGGTTATTTTTCTTTTTCCGTCTCCTTGACCAAATATTGGTATTACATTGTTCTCACATTATTGAACTCGAACGAAAGTATGTAACCAAAAATTGTATTGTGATCATGATTGAAAAAGAGTAACCTACGGAGTTTCTTGCTCGTTCTTCTCCATAGGAATCTACACTTTGGAACGAGCTAATAGCTTTACTAGAGGACTGACCTACAGACTAACATTTTTTCTTATTATTTAATACTTAAATATTTTGTTTTGACGTTCAAAACTGCCTTCCTGGTCTAATTGAAATAAATTATTTTGACTTTGACTTTGTTGCAAGCGTACATAGGCTACGGTAACCGCTTACTATTAGGTGGGCCTTGTGATTTTTTGCCACTATCGTAGTAAGTAGGTATATAAAAAACGTTAGCATTCGTAATCTATCCGTACATTATAATGCTATCTGCATTTACACCAGCCTACTACCAATAACAGACATGCATATTCATATCTAAATAATATGTTAATCAATAATGGGTTAGTTTAAACACAGCCGCTGTAAGCCGATGGCGGCGACAACCCATAAATTTGAATGGTCAAGTGAGCCCCGACATAGGACAGGGGTGCATAACCTTAGGATTATTAGACAAAATATTATTGTTGGGAATTATTAGTAAGGTGTTGTTGTTTTAGTAAGTCTGTTTGTGTCCCTAAGCATAATCATGATTATATACTCAAGCTTTTCGCAGGTCGAGTTGGAGCAAGCGTTACTGCTGAGCAAGATGTCTTCCTGGTCAGGTTAATAATTATTTAGATAAAAATTTCTAAAATCATAGTAATAATACGCAGACCTTATCCATCTTTTATGTGACACTCATAAATAGGTATAAATACAAAAATATTTTAGGTCGATATATAAATACCGAAGATATATGGCATCGTAAATGAAAAGATACAATCGAATACAAAAGTTCCACCTTTTTGAAGCTGGTTAAAAGTATTTGTGCAATATAATTCAAGCAGGTGTTAAGTCAACTAAAAAGAAACATACAATACTATTTTATTGTTGACACACACACGAATCTTGCCAGAAGATATAGATATATACAATCTTATATATAACCATAAAAATGTAACTACCGGACACCCACTTTTCAAAAACCCCGACGTATTTTAATAACTCCCCACTCAATATTCGTGTCTGCATCTCAGTGGAGGATCTTGTGGCCCCAAGCGGTAATATCATACGGTCCCAACGTCTCTCTATATAATATATAAATATATAAAACCCGTATGTTTGTTTGTACAGTCTTCTACACTAAAGGAATTGTGGAAGGAAATCCTGTGATAATCTTTGTAAAAGAGATAAGAGTAAAATAGATTTTGTGTGTAATGGATGGTTTTACTGTAGATTGTTATTTATGGTTTATTGTTATGGCAATTGGGTTGGTTCTAGACAAAGATAAAATTTATTTGCATAAACATGTGTCATTCATACAAAAGCATGCAAGCTGTTCATTGTTTAAAATCAGTGTCCGATTATAACTATCGAAAGTAAACCTACCAGTATTATATAGTATATACTCCCAACAAAAGATACACTTGCATGCAAAAATATAATCAACTACATATTACAATCGGGTACTTGCCTACAAAACAAAGTCAATACTTTTTTCGAACTGTCAAAAACGACAGTTTTCTATGAATTTTGTTCGAGATTGTGTATTGTGACGTCACGTTTTTAAGCGTCAATCAGCATACTTATTTCTTAAAAAATTGCTGGAAAAATACTAAAATTAAGTTTATCATAAAATCAGTTACTGAAAGTGAAAGATTTTTCTATTATTTTATCGTATTCAACAGTCGTATGTTCCTTTAATTAAAGGCACTCACACCATGCAAATAGAAACATAGACCAATGTATATTATAATTAATAATAATAATATACATAATAAGTAAAAGATAAGTATTTATTGTGTCGCAAAAGTGAGCCTTTCTGCTAAGCCCTCTTAATGTAGTTTAGATAAATACCAGTAGAGATAAAAAATTAAATATAAAAAAATCATAATTCTAATAAAATGTTGACCACCTCTACCCCAGTCAGTCCGTATCCCCGAGCTGTTATATGATGCACAAGTCAATTCACACCCATGTGCACGTAAATAGATATACCGTGCATGCATCGTGTATGCACCGTGCACACCATGCATGGGATATCGCTCACCGTCCTTTGTCTACGCCACTTATTTATACAGGGTGTTCAACTTGCTTTATCTGTTTTTGATCAATGGATTTCATAAATTGGTGATGGTGAATATTAATATGTTGTTTCTATGCATTTAAATGTAGTATTTATAAAAAATGTTTTGAAATCTTTTTTCGTATAAGTTCATTTTGACTTTAATTATCTTATTTTTATTTTAAATATTTCATTTTGTTTTACTTGAATATGTTAGGTCAATTTTGGATGATTTCTTTTTTTTTTTAAATGTTAATCTTAACAGATATTGCTGTGTACTTACAGGGTCCAGAAATGTACTTAGCTTTAAGCCTATTGTAACACCTCATTCACTTTATGGTACGCAAATAAATGAATATGAATATAATTCGTCAAAGAGGAGTTGAGATATTAAGGACATTCTTTAATTAGTAGTCGCAATGAATAAAACATGACGTGCTCCATCGTAGGTCACTCATCGCTTATCACCAGGTGAGATAGTGGTCAAACGTCAGTCCCATCTAATATAAAAAAAGCGTGTTTGAATTTGTCAACTTTCAATGACATGCATATTTCAGTACTCCCCATGTTGATTTACTGCAAACATTTCTCTTCAGAAATCCAAAAATTACGTTATGCATTCACGACACAAAAACACGAAAAGCCATCACAAATCACATCAACTCAAAACAAAGAAACATCAGCCGACCATCACGAAAAATCCTCGAGCCTCGTTCACATATGCAACCAGCAACCGGCAACCACAGATAAGTTACGGCACAGATCACTAAATGAATGACAGAGAAGAAGAGAGCCGCCAAATTGCATAGTCACTCACTGCGGGACAAAGCGAAGCGATGGATGTCATCCATTTTAAAATCTGTCGCCAGATCCACGGCGAGCACGACGAGTTTGGACTTTTCTAAATTTTGGTTTTTGGACGTTGATAGTGTAACTAATTGCAATAGTTGACGATCTGAATTGCAGATTATTGTAGCTAGTTGCAATAGTTAACTAGATATCCCTGATTATATTATAAATTTCGTGAGGCATACTAAATTATGTAAATGAGTGAATGAAATCACTCCGGTTGAGCCGGCCCATCCATAAAATTTTGCTACTATTTTCGTACTTCAGACCGTTGTGATACCACGGCCTCACAGAAAACTGACGTGAAACAACGCTTGCGTTGTGTTTCGTCGTGTGAGTGAGGTTACCGGAGGCCCAATTACGCCCCTCCCCTTGCCCATTCTCCTCAATCCCTAAATCCCCAACGATTCTCAAACTCCCAATCCCAAAAGGCCGGTAACGCACTTGTAACGCCTCTAGTTATCCAGGTGTCCATGGGCGACGCCGATTGCTTACCTTCAGGTGATCCGTCTGCTCGTTTACAGGCTTATGCCATAAAAAAAAATTAAATATTATGGTTTCACTGAATTACTTATTATTTTTTTCGGAATGCTGCTCATGAATGATTGACTCTGGCTAAGCTAAACTAGTCGAGTTCCTCGTTAAACAGCTTTACCTTAGTAAGCCGAAAAAATAATAATGAATCTAGATACTTATCTGTGTGTAACTGTGCATAGATTATCTTTTAAAAATTGCTGATTTTACTAAAATCATATAAGGCAAAGTACAAAAAGTTGATGGAAAATACTACATCCCTACAATATAAACTACTCTTAGTGTTCTATCATTTGGGGGTCTTAAAAGAGATACCTGCTATATAAAAGTCAATAGCATCTTCAAAATTACTCATATTCATTAACTGGCTACTTCCACGCAGTTTCACACGCTCTGCTTAGCTTCTATTAGTCGTAGCGATGATGTTTTATAGCCTATAGCCATCCTCTATAAATGCGCTATCCAACACAAAAAGAATTATTAAAATCAGACTGGTAGTTACGGAGATAAGCGCGTTCAAACACTTCCACTTTATATGATAGTATAAGAGTATAAGATTCCTTTTCTTTTTCAGATACCAACATTCAACCCCATAGCACCGAAGATACATCAAAACACCACAATACCCCAGCAGTCGGCAAATAAAAATTAGTATGCAAAGCAACCCAACACCCTAACTATGGTAATCTCCCCTCCCCAGGCATGACTTCATATCAAAATATATCAATTTCAAAGCATATAACCCGTTCCCACCATATTTCCCAAGTCCCCACCGTCCGTAGTGTTGTACCATGATTTATGAAACGGTGCAAATGGGTTACGGTGACAGCGGACGTGTGTCACAACACTACAATTATGCACATTGCATTACGCTTTGAAAGCGACTCAAGCGCTTTTTGTTTCTAGGTTAGAAGTTGTGTTGATATGTTTTTGTGTGTTTGTTAAATTGTTATGGAATACAGGGTACATAGTCAGGGTTATGTACTGTTGGAAAAATTATATGAATTAGAAATCAGCTACTTAAACTGCCAAACACCAAGCGGTTACCGGTGACCGCAACCTATTGTTCTATAATTGTGTCTATAATGACGGTACTCGACGAGTTAATAAATATATACAATTTATATATATTCTGTCGTACAATTTTGTAAAGTTAAACAAATATTGAAGCTTATATATTTTTGAAATACAAATGCTTTAAGAAAAAGCAGTCGACTAGGAAAAATACTCACAAAAAATACCATAAGAATGTTCAGCATCTACTTTTGTTTGTGTTGCATAATAATAACATTAAAATTAATAAAATGAAACCCTCGGCATTCAGTAAATATAAAAAGATGCGCAGGAGGAATCCCAAACAAAAAACATGATGGCTCATTTTAAGCTAAAGGTAAATGCACTAACACCATGGTAGGGCAGAAGTACAGAAGTTCCACTTCTGAAAAGGTTTCATAAAAATATTGCGATTTGTATACCTCGTAGATCATTTTGCTATTTGAATTTTTCTAAATTTCTCTGCTATAGAGGTAGATAGAGATTTGTCGTAGAATTAAATAAAAAAACTAGAGTGTCGCTAATGTTGTTCTTTTTTTTATGGCCTAAGCCGGAAAACGGGCAGACGGATCACCTGATGGTAAGCAATCCGCGTCGCCCATGAACACCTGGAACACCAAAGGCGTTGTAAGTGCGTTACCGGCCTTTTGGGGATTAGGAGTTTGAGGATCGTTGGTGATTCAGGAATTGGGGAGATTTAGGAAGGGGAGGGTAATTGGACCTCCGGTAACCTCACTCACACGACGAAACAGAACGCAAGCGTTGCTTCACGTCGGTTTTCAGTGAGGTCGTGGTATCACTCCGGTGGAGCCGGCCCATTCGTGCCGAAGCATGGCTCTCCCACACTTGCTGGGAAACAGGACTCCGTTGACTTCGTTACTAACATGCAGCTGAAGAGGTCGATATTTCACACAAATCTAACAGGACTGGTACCTATATTTAAAAAAATATAAGTATTGGTTCCTTTACAGACATTTTTTGATCCAGGACCATCATACCTGTAAAGAGACCATTTTGTAAATAGCAATAGGTATCTATTTTGTTGAGTTTTCAATAATTTCTTCCTATTCTTTTAAGTATCATGATACTTCTGACTTAAGCTGCCTTATGCTACGGCAGCGCGTTACCGCAAGCTAATATGGTGTGCTAGCTTTTAGCAGGCGGCTTTTAGCAAAAATCATTTTCTACCGGCATGTATTTAGAGCTAAATCATTTTCTACTCTAATTGTTAATATGAGGGTTGTGGCTTTGAGTACGTACTTAGGAATTACTGAGTTTTTTGTGTATTTTATACTAATGGCCTCATTAGGAGGTACGGTTATTTTAAAGTTGGTATTGTGTAGGTGTGCAGTGAATCAGATCAGATCAGGGTGTCATCTGAAAATCAGCATTGGGCATGTACGCTCAACTTAATGCTGAGATGGAGGCCCTTTTGGCAAGGGCACGCGCCGTTAAATGTTATTTATTTATTTATTTATATCTTGTTTTTATTAATATTTAATTACTGTGTTATTATTCTATTGTCGCTGTGTTGTTATACTCTGTCGTGTCTTTGTGTTTTTTTTCTATATCTATATAAATGTGTGTATAAATGTTGTATCTGTGTGCGTGCTTACTGTCGAATAAATTCTTCATTCTTCTTTCTTCTTCTTCTTCTTCAGTGTCTTTTAAGAATTTATTTGGTACCTACCTGAATGTGGGAGGTTATTAATAAAAATGAAAAAAAATATTTTGATATCTTTTGTTTAATTATAAATTTATATTTCTCGAAGTGATTTACTAGGTGAATTTCTAGAAAATTTCTACAAAACAAGTGATAGATAATTCGGAAATATCTGGGTATTTCAATTCTAAACAATAGATAGTTTAGTAGAAGTAAATGATTGATTAGCAATTTCAGGTGTAAAATTATTAGTTAATAGTTTTGACACGAATATTCATCTATACTTAAGTATAGTCCTGTCGCTACACATTCTTTATAGAGGTAATAATACAGAGATGGCACGATAATTCAAGTGTGGGAGAGCCATGCTTCGGCACGAATGGGCCGGCTCGACCGGAGTGATACCACGGCCTCACAGAAAACCGACGTGAAGCAACGCTTGCGTTGTGTTTCGTCGTGTGAGTGAGGTTACCGGAGGCCCAATTATCCTTCCCTTCCCCAATCTCCCCAATTCCTGAATCCCCAACGATCCTCAAACTCCTAATCTCCAAAAGGCCGGTAACGCACTTGTAACGCCTCTGGTGTTCCAGGTGTCAATGGGCGACGCCGATTGCTTACCATCAGGTGATCCGTCTGCTCGTTTACCGGCTTATGCCATAAAAAAAAATAAAAAAAATAAGTACGACTTAAAATTGAGTAGCCTTTCAGTATTTGGGCGTCACAGTTTAAAGAAACTTTAACCTTTTATTATTTACTAGCTACTTCCACGCGGTTTCACTCGCTCTGCTCGGCGCCTATTATTTGTAGCGTAATATTTTAGCCTATAGCCTTCCTCGATAAATGGGCTATCCAATACGGAAAGAATTTTTCAAATCGGACCAGTTATTTCGGAGATTAGCGCGTTCAAACAAATACAAAACCAACCTCTTCAGCTTTATAATATTAGTATAGATAAACTTAATAGAAACTGGTTGAAGTTCTCTGGATCCTCCTTTGGGACGACGCGTGAAGATAAGGCTACACTTATGACGACTACTGCCATTAGGTAGTGTGCCTCAAAACGGAT
The DNA here is from genome assembly GCA_038387885.1 of Spodoptera picta. Lineage (NCBI taxonomy): Eukaryota > Metazoa > Arthropoda > Insecta > Lepidoptera > Noctuidae > Spodoptera > Spodoptera picta. Next base: position 279,520 of record JAZHFQ010000168.1, on the reverse strand, counting down.
TGAGAATACAAAAGTACCCTTATTTAAGGATTGGTTTCAGTGATGCGAATCCTGGTACATATTAAAATTACATAATGTTAAATTACTGCAACTAGGTACATGTATGGTATGCCATATATGTACTTTATATGATGTAGTCTCTTATAATAGAGACGATGACGGGATATGATAATTAAAAATCTAATTACTCCATCAGTTAGATAATGAAAGAATTTAAGACATAATAGAAAAATAAGTGTTTAATTATAATGAATGAAAGTTAAGGAGTGGGGCTAAAATATCATTTCTACGTATAAAATGTATATAGAAGTGAAGTCACGCGACATTTCAAATCAATATATCGCCGAAAGTATTCGTTTCTGTGAGAAAATAAAAAATACGTGTCTAATGATTTGAAAATAATCTACCAGACGGACATTAAAATAGAAATTAAGCATCTACCCTATTGTAATACACCATTTGCAACAGTTTTAATTTTAAGTAGTTATATAATTAACGAAGTCCAATCTACTACAATTATATTAAGTCAATGTCTTGTCCACTCAGTTAACAAAACTTGAATACTTAATCGCGGGTACAGAATTTCAGTAAACACCTATCTATCTATTGTACATAAATACATAACTTCACGCCTGTCTCCCGTGGAGGCAGAGACTATGGAGCGCCAATTGCCACGATTCCTACATATTTCTTTCGCTTCATCAACTGTCATCAATTTTTTCATGCATGCTCGTCGGTTAAGGGTACCTACTTTTAAAGAAGGATCAATTTAAAAGTACCTACCCTTAACATAGGTTACCTACTGAATAAAAAAAAAACAATACAATAGATAGATTGTTTTTTTAAATACTGAATAAAAAAAAAATCGTATTTTTTTGTTACCTACTGTAGATAGCTATTGTATTGTTTTTTTTTTTATTCAGTAGGTAATTTAAGACGGATTTGTTTCAAAGTGACCCTGAATGTCAGTAAAGGTTTACAGGCGAGCGAGAATGATTAATGCCATAGAAAAGTTTACGTTGATTGACATAAATTAAATCACCATCTGTTCAATTCCTAGCTTCTTCGCTTCTATTTTATAGAGGTACAATAAAACTGTAGAAGTCTAAGTTCTGTACATTGAAAATATTAAAAAAATAAATTGTAGGGGTGTTACTAGATAGACACTGAACCCAAAAATGTGATTAAAATATGTGTCATCATCATCATCACCATCAACAGCCTATTACTGCCCACTGCTGAGTAAAGCTTCTTCTCACATGGAGAAGGTGAGCATTAATCACCACGCTTGCTCAATGCGAGTTGGCGATGTCAAACTTATAATTAGAAATTATAAGCCCTGGTTTCCTCACGATGTTTTCCTTTACCGTTTGTCAGTGGTGTCTAGATAATCTTATCACTTATTTCAATTAAGCCAGAAAGGCACTTCTGAACTTAAAGAAAAAAATTACAAGTGAAGCGATTTACTCATTCCAGTGTGAGATCATATTAAAATGTTAAACACGCTTTTTTCCGTAAAAAGAAAAAAAACGCACCACTGAAACCGACCTCTTATTTAGTCAAACTAAAATTCACAAGACGTCACTTTGTCCGAAAGGGAGTATATACAGGATCCATTCCTTTTGGACCTCTGAGTCTTTGAAGAGCGGTCATCTATTTCTCCAGAGACGGTGCCAAGACTGATATTAATCGTCCAAGTTTCTAACATGTTACTTTTTGACCACTTTTGGGGATTAGTGTATAGTTTTGACTTATTGAATTTTGTGGTGACACCCACACGACTGTGTCTAGTCCCCGTAGGATATTATTATGCGTATGGTGCAAAACTTTTTGAAAATATATGTATTTATGAATGTCTAAACCCAGATGTCTTAGTTCCGTCGCTTGCGTGATATATGCGTCAGGTATGTCTTTACATTATTCTCACATGTGTGTACAATATTGGAATATGTATCAGAGCAGTGTAAAACAGACTTTTTTTAAAAGAGTAACGAATGGAGTTTCTTGCTCGTTCTTCTCCACTCGAATCGACATTTTGGAACGAGCGCCTAGCTTCACTGACGGACAGACTGACAGACTATTATTTATTTCGTATTTGTTGACGTTTCAAAAGTCCAAATTATGGTTTAATTGAAATAAATGCTTCAAATAAATGTAACACTGACTGCAAGTTACAAGTAGCAAGACTGCCTCGTTGGCCGAGTGGTCGCAAGTGCGACTTGCCGGCAATGGGTCTCGGGTTCGATTCCCGGGTCGGGCAAAGTATTCTGAGTTTTTAAAAATCACAGTAGTAGCACGGAGTCTGGAGTTACATTGTACAGTGGCATTAAGTGCCGAAATGTGCACCTCTACTAATGTAACACATCCATTAGAAGTGAGTTGAACTGACAATATCAGAAAACCTATAAAACGCAATAATGCTATCTATAACGACGAGAAGTCAAATACAGGGTGACTTTTTAATACACTCAAAGACACCCTTAAAAATGGCAGCCATTATAAATTTCCAAAAATTGCACACACTGTAGGTAAGTACATAATACCACATAAAGCACCCCACTACATAGATATCACCATGGAAAATACGCCATAATCTGCAATAAAAGCGTCTATTACCCATAAAAACAGCACCTCAGCCATTTCTAATAGGGATTATTCACACTCCCTTTAAAGCCGGCTTTCCTTTGACAATTTAATAGGTATTTACCTCAGATTGTGGAAATAAATCCGATATGCTATTAAGATCAAGCATTCTGAAGTGCCAACGAATATAATCGTAAGTAAAATACACAAATGGGATAAATAAAAGTCGCGGAGATCGATTTGAGTCAGATAAATGGATGTTTTTTTTTGGACCTGTTTTTGGACCTGTTTTTGAAGAGATTGTTGTACGGAATACAGTTTCTTTTGTAATTATCCAATCTATACGATGTCATACACGACCTTATATAGAGGTAATAAAATTTTAGGAACCACATAGACTTGCCTTAGCTTTTAACTTGTCAAAGATGTTATGTCAATATGTAACAAAAACCCTGTTTTTCCTTTCAGGGACATATACGTTTATCTAAAAGAACATCATTCATTAATTAACTAAAATCGCGGGTTACTCACGGGAATATACTGAGTGAGCTGCGCGACGTTCGCCGCGACCGCGCACGCTGCTCACGAGGAAAAACCCCTCTGTGGTCCGAAACTAGTAGAGCTTTTCTCAGTATATTCACGTGAGTAGTAAGTGTTTAGTTAATTTAGTATGGTAATAAAAATCACTGCCTAGTCGAGGTGTCAAAATCACATATCTATTAAAATATACGCGCAACGCGGCGTCACGGTGCACCGTGTAGGGGCACTGATCAAAAAGATTGGCGGTAACGTTCTACTCGTATTTCTAGTCTTCATGCAGTATTGCAGAGGTAAAAATCATTTAAGGCTTTGACTGCCAATAAAAAACTGTTGAAGGCAAATCCTCCGCTAACGTCGGTCACCGGTGGCCATGGCGTTTAATGTGTTAAAAACATTACAAATATTATTAATTAAATATTTAATATAATTATATTTGTTGAACAATTTTTATAAATTACTTATTTCATTACGTCCGCATGCTGATTGTTAAAACGTAGGTAGAAGGAACAACAGGGTTTTTGTAACATATTGCATAGGTACTTAAATTATTCTCTATGTCCCAAATATATTCAAATTCTTGTTCAATGATTTAGATAGAAAAGCCTTGAAAATAAACAAGCTTAGTTTTGAATTTATAACATCAGTAACGACTTACAAATACATTTAAATATTTATAAACAGTCTTAGTTCACAAAGAGGTGTTAACTATAACTTCTAACATGACTTAATAACAATTATTCAACGTTTAAATCAAAGGCGAGGCCTCATTTGCAAAAACAACACATCGCCATTGTTTTAAAGATCAAAATCCTTCGGTATTTACGTAATCCTTGGTTTAAAGTCTGTTTTAATGCTTGCCTTTGTAGAAGCCTGGACGAACAAGTCATGAAATCTTAAGATTAAGTGAGAGCTCCGTTTTATCTCATAGGGCCAGCGGACACCGGATTTAACCGGTTTTTACTGGATCCAACCAGTTCACACTAGTTTGTTGGGAGTTACGTTCGGAAATTGTGTGGGGCTGATAGCAGTTTTAAATGTAGGAGGCTAGTTTTATTAGTTCGGTGAAATATGTGTTTGTTGGAGTGCTTTTATTCTCTAAACGTACCACGTTTTTCAGTTTTAGCTCTTATGTGTTTTCTTCTGGCTACTTTATAAATTGTGTAGGTATGTACAAACTCTGTTTAAAGAAGAACTTCGTAAAAATATACTCTACTAAAAAATCTGAAACCTAACTGTCGTTTAAACTGTCAAACACCAAGCGGTCACCGGTGACCGCAACCTATTGTTCTATAATTATGTCTACAAAACCGGTACTCGACGAGTTAATTACAAACATAATAACATAATACATTTTTTAATTCTTCAAACAAAACTGCTATATCATTTCGTAACAAAATAATAACACCAATAACGTCCCAATGTGAGTTACACCGAAAATCATTGTTAAGACCGGCCGCAGACGATGCTTTGAATTAATGAACAGATCGCAAGCGCGCGGTTTCCCTTAATTAATAGCTAATGAACGCTACCCCTACAGGGTGTTGTTTTAAAAATTCCCTGATACTTCACTTCATCCCGAGTACTATAGTATTTTGCTTGAACACACTTTTTTGTGGATATTTTTGGCAGTCTATTGTGGTCGGGATTTTGCATACAATCTGGATTTTTTCAAGTGTTGATTGGTTGTGTATAGTGTAGACTTTTTTAAGGATATTTGAGGTTGATTGGTATTAAATGACTTACGATAATGTTTGTAACAAGATTAATGATTATTTTAATTAGTCGGCCTATGACAAACAGCACTGGTCAACTTCTTTTGATGAAGTGATTGGATTGGATCACTTACTTCTTTTAGATATGTAATAAAATAAATTAAATAAAATAAGCCTTTATTACTGAGGTCACAAATTTACAATTTAGTCTATATTACTATACTATACATCAGTACTTTTATCCCCAGCTTGTCCTTCGACATAGGCCTCCTCCAAAGTGAAACAAGTGAATTTATTTCTGCAAAAAGGCTACAAGGCAGCACTTTTAAGCGAACGATGAGGTCGAAGGTCTGAATTTCCAGTCTTCCCTATCCCTGGCAATTCTCATCCACTCTGGTCCAGCAGTTTTCCTTAGGTCATCTTCCCAACGTTTTGGTTGTCGCCCTTTGCTCCTTTTCCCATCTCTGGGGTACCATTCTGATATTGTCTTTGTCAATTTCATATTCCTCTCTCTTATCATATGCCCTGCCCATTGCCATTTTAGTGTTTTACATAATTTCCCTGCATCTTTAAATTTAGTTATTTCCTTAATTTTTTCTAGTTTTTTTAGATATGGACTAACTTTAAAAAATATTTTTCTAGAAACATAAGAATTGTATCTACGATGTAAGATTGACCTCCCTCTGCCAGGGACTGACCGCGCCAAACACAGCTTAACCTTAAGCGCGACAGTTCCACAAAGCTATAACTTTGCCGAACTTACAGCTAGTTTCTTTAACAGCTATCTAAAACTTTGGGACCATAACATCGCCTGTTATTCTGCTTAAAAATAGGTCAGATATACAAAGGCCCTAAAGAACATTATGAATTCTACCGATACTGATGATTGTAATGGGTACCTATCGGAAGAATTTTTAAAGGGTATAGCGATAGACATGATTGTCTTTCGCCATACCGTTTAATGCCCGGTAATGTGTAGGCAATGGTAGATATATTATTTGACAATATAAAACTTCCTTTCATCCGCATCGGGCAAAATTCCTGACAGAAACCTCAATAGTAGATGCTGTATTATTTGGTTTCATTAAAAGTCTACTAAGACTATTACTAAGTAAAGTTCAAAATAACTTTATTCTGCTTCACAAACATATTAACTCCTCTGGTGTTGTGGGTGTCCATGGGCGGCGCTGATCGCTTACCATCAGGTGATCCGTCTGCTCGTTTGCCTCTTACTCTATAAAAAAAAAAATTACACCGCCATACGATGCGCCGAAATGTTCAGGAGAAAGAGGAAGAGGTCACAGATAATCTATTTACATTTGACGTCTATATTACAGGTACCTATTGAACTTTGCTTGGCCAGGAAATCTAACAGATCCTGCTCGGCAACAATCCCACTTTACATGAGATGTATGACATAACTTGTTAAAGATTAATGTTACCTTTAAAAACATGCTCCTTTTTGCTGACCCTTCGAGTGCCAATAAGCAACACTTTATATTATTTTAACAATACCATTTTATTAAGAGCCTTTGGTGACCATATTTCTAGCACCGAGATATTAAGCTGGGTGCACACGGTACAACAGCGCCAGTGCAACAACATTATAGGTGAGACGTGAGTAGCGTCGGTGCTATTTGGAAATAGTTGTAAGCTTGTATATCTTGTGAATGGAGTGATTCTGACTTCGGGGTGTGATCAGAATGTTTGGTCGTATGTACTAAGCTTTAAATCTTGGTTCGAAATGTATAATTGAATTTCGTTTTGTTAGTATTTATTATACTACTACGACTGCCTCGTTGGCTTTTTTTTTAAGGGGGGAAAATCATCGAATGACTGCTCCCGCCTGGTTGAGGCGGGAGGGAGTGTCAGACTCTTACTGACTAAAAACCACCCCGTTCCTTCTCCTGCACGTCGAGCCGGAGCCCCGGTTACCCGTTAGGTTCTCCGCGACTCCGAATCGGCATCGGCCCTATTGGGCCCCATCTGTGGTGGTCTCATGGCTCTTTGAGGCGCGCGCGGAACGCGACGCGCCGTACGCTCGGGTCTGTTTCTGGTCGGACGGGGAGCCACCCATGCTCGCCGTCCGCAGGCCCGCGCTTACGGTGGCCGGAGATCTCGCGTGTTGGTCTCGCGATCCCCGACGCCCGGTGTGTCCTTCGCGATGGCTGGGTTGCGAGGAGGCAGCGCTTCGCTGCCTCACGCGTCCCGCCTCCTCCTTAGCTAGCATGACTGCTTCGCAAAAGGAGGAGACGGCATCCCAGTCGCTCCGCATCATGGCCTGCACTAGGCCCGGACGCGAGAGGTCGCCATCGCCGATCACTTCCCTGAGCACACGGCGGTGCTCAGCCCACGCTGGGCATTCTCCCACCGTGTGTTCCACCGTGTCCTCAGGGCGGTCCTCGCAGTGATGACACCCGGGCGTTTCCTCCCGCCCCATCAGACACAGGTACCTCCCGAAACTCCCATGTCCGGTGAGGACCTGCGTCAGGCGGTAGGTGAGGACGCCGTAGCGTCTCTCAAGCCACTCCTGAAAGAGGGGACTTACCGCTGCGATGGCAGCGAGCCCATGCCTCGTTGGCTAAGTGGTCGCAAGTGCTACTACCGAGCAAGGCAAGTTTCGGGTTCGATTTCTGAGTCAGGCAAAGCATTATAGAGGTATAATAATAAGTCTTTATTGCTGAACTAAACTAAAATAACAAAAGTAATAATTAAACTAACTTATAAACTAACACATCAGTTTCGGTTTAGTGATCAGCGTGTCCTGTGACACATAGGCCTCTTCCACCTGTTTCCACACTTCCCTGTCTCTGGCTTTCCTTGGCCAGGTATTCTCAGCGATCTTTTTTATGTCGTCCATCCATCTTTTTACCTGTCTGCCTCTCTTTCGTTTACCATCTCGTGGTTGCCACTCCGTTATAATTTTATTCCATTTTGTTTTGCTGTCTCTTGTCATATGTCCTGTACATCTCCATTTTAATTGCCTTACTTTCTTTATTATATCTTCTGCCTTTGTTATGGATCGTATATCTTCTGATTAAAGGGCGGGCAAAGCATTACTGAGTTACAAAAAATTCTCAGTAGTAGCATGAAGTCTGGAATGTGCCCGGTATATGGCTCACCCCCTATTACATGGGACTCAAAACATAAATAAGGACAAGTTTGATCCGAAGTTTTGTTTGTTTAGTATATACCTCTAGTATTAGGTATAGGTATAGTACTAAGTATAATTAGTGTATAAGTATAATTATCAAGCGCTATTCCCGCCGTCAAACTGTCATAGCAGTTTGGTGAGTTTATTTATTGTATTCTTTTGTATAAAACTAATAAAGGATTAAACTATAAAAAAAAAATTATACATCTTACCAACAAGTTAGCCGGAAAACTAAACAAATTCAACTATTTATACAAATGCTGAACTCTCTTTATTTTAGTGTGTATTGCCATACTTTTGTTGTTGGCCATAAAACAAGCGTGGGGTCAGCTTAATGTTACGGAAAATTCGCTTTTACGAAGGATTCGTGGTAGTGTCGGGAGAACAAATGCGTTGGTCCGTGGATGAGTATAAAACAATGGTTTTATGGCCCCACACGTGATCTTTTCTTAGTTCTTCACTGGGTTGTAAAGAGTTTGTTAGATCTTAGTGAAGTAAGTTTTGATGTTTCACTGAGAATCGAATCGGTTTGAGTGTTAATTTATTTAGGTATCGTTTATGTCATTCTTAGTAGTAACTTAACATACGCCTTTTATTCCCGAAGAGGTAGGCAGAGGTGCACATTACGGCACCTAATGCCACAGTACAATGAAACACCCACTTTCACTATTTATGTTATGAGTCCCATGTAATAGGGGGTGAGCCTATTGCCATATAACGGGTACCTTTCCAGACTCCGTGCTATTACAGAAAAACCCAGTAATACTTTGCCCGACCCGGAAATCGAACCCGAGACCCCTTGCCCGGCAGTCGCACTTGCGACCACTCGGGCAATGAGGCAGTTCTTAGTAGTAAAATCACGAAATCTAAAATAATTCCCTGTGTACAACTAGAGGTGTAGACTCGTCCGTCCCCTACCGCTGTTAGATGGAACTTCTCATAATATTATTGGTGAAAAGTATCTTACATTGAACACTTTCAATGTTAGATACTACACAACAATAATAACAATACACTTATTGTTCCCATCTACACTCCTTATTTGGATTAATATAGTCAATATTTTATTACGTACGTACGTAAAGAAAATAGGTTTCTTTAATTTTGAATTTCACGCGATTGATTATATAAATTGTCAAATATTTAGTCTGTGATTTGTTTCAATGAGTATAACAATGCTATGTTTTGCCCCTTTTTATTCAAATACATAAACTGTAATGCCCACACCTGCCTTACCGTAACATATGGCACTGGCCGAATAGTCAACTACTAAATAGTGGAGACTCAATTGCCATAGAAGAAGAAAAAAAAGTTTAGAAGTCAGGGTTATTGGAATGTTGTAATGTAATATGGAATTCACTAAAAAGTAATATTAAACTGATATATGTTTTGTGACGAAAACGATTAGAATATGTGAAAAAATAAACTTTGAATATCGTTTCTATATTATCAGGTAAAGTTTTTTACAATAGTGTCCTATTAAATTTTTTTTAATAAGATATTGACAAAATAAATCTTTGTTTTTAGAAGTAACACATTCGTTTGATCGAATACTCTATCATAAGATTTAGTCCTATAATAAAACATGCCTCTAAGATGAATCTTGAAGCGACAAATCTGTTGAATTTCCTCTACACCTGCCGGCTAGTCTGAAGTCAGTAAAGCGAGGACACACACACGTGATGCCAAGATGGCATCGTTGCTAGGCGACAAATGTCTTAACATTACTGCAGTTTCTCTTAAAATATGAGAATTGAGTACTTTCTTTAAACATAAATAAATTATTTCGACTGTTCAATAGAGGTACTAAAAAATATTAAAAAATAATCACACATTCATTAATTGATTTTATGACCAACTTATTTTTAGTATCTTTCCAACAAAATGTTAAGTAAAAAGTATGCTTTTATAATAACTATCGTGAGACATACTAAATTAACTAAAATCACGGGTTACTCACGTGAATATAGTGAGAAAAGCTCTACTAGTTTCGAAACACAGAGGGGGTTCTTCCTCATGAGCAGCGTGCGCAGTCGCGGCGACGTCGCGCAGCTCACTGTTCACTCACTTAAAAAGTATGCTGTTTAGCGCAAAAAAAACGTGACGTCACAATACACATTCTCACACAAAATTCAAAGAAAACTGTCGTTTTTGACAGTTCAGTATTGCATTTGACTAGTTGACAAGTACCCAATTTGAAATTAATAGGACAGCATTTTGCCTTATAAAGTTATAGTATCATCTCGTGTATTTCCTTCTTCGAATGGTTGCTACTGACTAAGAAATCCCAAGTACAGTTTCCACGTTGAACAAGAATTGAAACTGGAGACTATCATAAATGCATTTTATTGAAATATTAAGAAGATTTTGTTGTGAAGTAACCAGGCCCAGTGACTGACCGTTGGACCGATGACCTTCGAAAGGTAGCAGGAGACAACTGGATGGATACAGCAAGAGATAGAGTACATTGGAAACGGTTGGAGGAGGCCTATACCCGAGAGGGGCCATGACTTAATATTAAGATATTAAATTAAACATTATTACTTTTTAAACTTTATATCTGGAATGAGTCAAACTTTTTTATATTTTGAAACACTTAATATGTAGGTAATAGGATTAGGTCAAGGAAATAGATAAAGACTTATTATTATTATTATTTACATATATTTATTTAAAATTCTCTATAAATTACATTTTTAAACACTACTTATAAAATAAAAATAATATTTAAAAATATAAAAAATAGGAGCCGACCAGTAGCGGGAGCATGGTCCAAGCTACCGGTGGTTAGGGCTCCAGAGACAGAAACCTCCTCACTATACGTGCCGTTTCTAGGAGAACTGCCTTCTGTATCAGGCCCTTGATCCATCTACCTAACGCCAGCCTCCTAAGATGGATGTCGAGGCTTTTAGGGATTAACCCATTGGCCGACACGACTATCGGCACAATGATAGCCGAATCCACACTCCACATGTCGACAACCTCGTGAGCTAAGTCTAGATATTTTATTTGTTTATCTTTCTCAGCTTTCACGAGGTTCTCGTCATGGGGAATGGTGACATCGATTATCAACGTGCGGCGTACTTGCGGCGTACTTGTCGGTCTATCACCACTATGTCAGGTTTATTGGCTACAATAGTCCTGTCAGTAATGGTAGACCGGTCCCAGTACAATGTGATATGGTCATTTTCCAGAACTGGGTCGGGCACATACTTGTAGTACGGTACCTCAGATTCAACAAGTCGATAGTGTAAAGCAAGTTGCTGATGGATAATCTTGGCTACTTGATTATGCCTATGCAAATATTCACTGTTAGCCAAACGACCACAACCAGAAATTATATGTCTAATGGATTCACCAGGACTATGACATGCCCGACATATGTCAACCGTCCCATCCTTAATTATATATTTCCGATAGTTATTCGTAAGGATAACTTCGTCCATTATTGCACAGACAAATCCTTCAGTTTCTCCAAAGAGATTACTGAATCGTAGCCAAGATACGGACGCTAGAAAATCTACACTGGGCCCATGTAGAAGGGCCCGGAAGAAGCATCCGTGGAGCTCCTTGCTATGCCATACCTCCTTGCGATCATTGACGCTCAGTACCACAGGTTTGCGCCAGTTCTCTTTTGCCAAGGATAGTGGAGTGAATCCATTGTCCACTGCGGCTACTTCTCGATGCATACCCTCGTTTACTTTCAGGAAATATTCCCTGAGGTTGCATACCTCACGGTTGTGAAGGGTCTTAGCATTTAATAAGCCTTGACCACCACACTTCCGCGGGATGTACAACCTCATGACCGACGAACGAGGGTGATGCATGCGATTTGCAGTTAGCAGTGTCCGGACTCGCCTATCCAGGGTGTCAAGTTCAGTCTGAGTCCACTTGAGTATACCAAAAGAATACATTAGGACTGGCATGACCCAACCGTTAAAGGCTCGCACTTTGTTTCCGCCTGATAAGGAACTTTTCAGTACCCTATTCAGACGGCCAAAGAAGCGCTCCTGTAACGATTGCTTCATGTCCGGTCCATTAATGCCTAATCCTTCTGACATACCCAGGTACTTGTATGTATCGTTTGCGGAGAGTTCTAGACCCTCAGATTCCACAATCCCTCCTCGCTTTACATGCATGACCGCACACTTGTCTACTCCAAACTCCATTCTGATGGAACTACCAAATTTTTCAGTTATATTCAGTAGTTCTATCAGTTGTTTCTTGTTTGGCGCAAACAACTTGAGGTCATCCATGTAAAGTAAGTGGGATATAACTAGACCCCTTCTCCGCAAAGGATAGCCTAACCCTGAATCCTCCAGTAGAGTACTTAGAGGATTCAAGGCCAAGCAGAACCATAGTGGGCTCAGGCTATCACCCTGGAATATTCCTCGTACTATCCTTACAGGTTCTTCATTCCCTTGGATTTGTCTACATCCCGGATAGCAAAGCACAGTGCTCCACTGCCTCATACATGACTCCAAGAAGGCGCGTAAAGTTGCATCTATTTTATACAACTCCAGCACCTTCAGGAGCCATGTATGTGGCACAGAATCATATGCTTTTTTGTAGTCTATCCAGCATGTAGACAAATCTTTTCGGGACCGACGAACCTGTTGGCTAACAACCATATCAATGAGGAGTAGCTCCTTAGTTCCACGAGACCCCTCCCTACATCCATTTTGAGATACAGACATAATGAAATTTTTTTCAATATGTTTTGTTATTTTTGTCCTCAAAATGGATGTAAGAAGTTTATAGACCGTTGGTAAACATGTGATTGGTCTATAATTTTTGGGCTCAGTGGAACTACCTGATTTATGGAGCAGGTGGGTAACTCCTGTTGTTAGAAATTGTGGTAACGACCCAGTTTCCAAAGCTGCCTGGAAGTGTAATGCTAAGCGAACGTGTGAACTTTTGAGCCATTTAATCGAGTAATTGTGCAGTCCGTCCGGCCCCGGTGATTTCCAATTCGGGACCGAACAGGCTGCACTGGCTACATCAGAGGAGGTAATTACTACTTCCTCCATCTCTGGTATAGTCTCACACCTTCGCTTAACATCAAACATCCAGTCACCTTCCGTATGGCTAACAGGCACCGACCAGATGTTGCGCCAAAATGTGTTAGTGGCATCATCATCCGGTCGCCGCCCGTCAGCCACATCTTGGTTGGATCGTTCCCAATCTCTGTATACCCACCTCTGATCTCTTTGGAACATGCGATTCTGAGTATAGCGCTCCACTCTTTTTTTGTACCTTCTAATTCGGTTTGCCCATGCATAAACTTTCTGCTTCAGGAAGTCGATGCGCTCTGTAACACGCGACAGGATAGCAGGATAGTTTGCCAATGAGTACCCTGGCCTCACTGATACGACGCTCTATCCTTTACTGCCAGGCAGATACTGCTGTCAGTGTCGGCCTGGAGGTTTAAGACGCTCGCTTCTCATGCATGAGGGTACGGGTTCGAAACCTACCAACGGCAAGTACCAATGTGACTTTTTCCGAGTTATATGTACTTTCTAAGATTATTTAGACACCACTGACAAACGGTGAAGGAAAAACATCGTGAGGAAACCTGGACTTATAATTTCTAATTATAAGTTTGAAATCGCCAACCCGCATTGAGCAAGCTTGGTGATTAACGCTCTAACCTTCTCCGTGTGAGAAGAGGCTTTGCTCAGCAGTGGGCATTTATAGGCTGTTGATGAGGTACTGCTGGTTTTGGTCGGACTGCTGCGTCAAGATTTGGGAATCTGACGTTAGCCACTCGACAAGCAGCTACCGCCCCACAGTACAAGATTGAGTGTGTATCATAGAGGTTTTCGCTACTCTCAAAATATTTTTTAAGTAGCGAATCCAAGGCACTATTTTTTCTACACATGGGCAAACGTGGTAATTTTGGTCTTAAATTACTAGGAGCAAGTCTGTACTCACGAACCGCATCCTCCAAAGCACTCCTCAGTCGTTCATTGCACTGAGTACTCACTTGTTCAACCCTGTCATCCTCCACTCCAACGATAGGGGTGGTTGGCGTCACACATTGTGACACTACAGGTGTTTGTGCCACCGATTGTGGTGGAACGGGGACGACACGATTGCGCAGTGCTTCTAGACGTAGCCGATCAAGCGCAGCCTCATCCAATCTGCGATTGCGTTGGATGACCCGCACCTGATCCGACAGTCGTTGGGCCGAGACGCTGATAGATGGCTCAAGAACCTGAAACATAGACAGCATCCTTTCACGGTACGCAGTGAGGTTAGTCCCTCCCTCTGTAGCACCGTAGTACGAGCGCATGACGTTCTCATTTATGGTTTGAGACCATTTCATGCGCCGCACACAACCACCGGTAGCGGGGACCCGTCCCGGGGCCTGTTGGCCCCTGGCTCCCGAGCCCGTCGGTGGCCGGCCTCTCCCCGGCCGACGTACAGGTGTCGGCGACGTCGGCGGGGAGAAATAGTCGTCGCTCGAGCTCGACGCAAGTGCTGTCACCGGTGATCCTGCGGAGCTGGGGTCCGGTGACGGCGAGGCGGAGCTGAGCGACGAGTCCGGAGGTGGTGGGGGTGCGTCTCGTGCTTTTGTTATTATTATTATGGCCCAGTATGGACCATAAGTCCATATGTGTTTTTTTGCGAAAACGAATTTGATCGATCTATCAACAATTCAAGTCAATACCAGAACTGATATCATGTCGTCTTACCTAAGTTAATTTGGATTATTCTGACTATTCAATCCTCCAAACCCAAATTGACCATTCACATGCCAATAACACCATTATCACCAATGTACAATCTTCAAGCCGCTGCAACGCGTTACTGCTGCACCGCTGCACCGCTGGACCCCAACAATACGTGAAAGCATTTAAGTGAAACTGCCAACTCTTGCTACGAATAAATACGAAATACGCTGTGTTGCTGAAGCATTTGACCACGAATTCACACTACTACTGGATCTCATGAATTTCTCGTAGGTTTGAAGTGAGTTACGATCGAGATCGTAGTTATTAGCAGGATGTACAAACAATACCAACATGTACACCGTAATAAAAACGTTTTTGTCATTTCGTATTACCTAGTCCGTCACTTAATCAGAATCAATACAACTCGGTAAAACAAGATCTATAGAAGAGACCGAACAAAAAGGAGATAATAAAACCTGATTCCCCATCTCGAGTCGAGAAGGTTGCACAAATCTTCTCGACTCCATTAAAAAACAGAAAATACCATCGGAAAATATATAAATACATACGTAACCTTACACCATGGGGGTAGGCCTCTGCCTACCCCCATGGTGTAAGGTAGTCAAGTAAAGTCTCTACTTTGGAACGTCAATTGCTACGCTTCCTACAGTCATCAATGATTTTTTAAACAATATTTCATTTTAATTTGGCTTTTCTTAAATATATCGCCAATCTGGTCAACATATATCCGTCTAGGGCGCCATTGGAAAATAAAAGAAAGAAACCGATACCACTTCATAAAAGTCACATAATTATCGATAATATTCACACAACCTTAACTGTGAAACACCGCGAGGACACTAGTGACAGCAACCTATTGTTCTTTAATTGTGTCTATAATGACGGTACTCAAAGGGTTTTTTTTTTTTAAGGGTGGAAAATCATCGAATGACTGCTCCCGCCTTACTCAAAGGGTTAACAGCAAACGATTGCAGTATTTTAAACACTACGTTTAGTTCGAGTTTTAATCGAGAAGCCTTAGTACCACCCTAGTATTAGAACATTTAGTCGCCGAGCAAGTTTAATGTTCATCGCTATAAATACGCGCTCAACTGATGTATTTACTGCTTCACAAATTGTACCTTACTACAGCCTGGAGGCTTGGGATCACCTGAAACTATACCGCTTAATGTTCGTGATAAAAGATGATTGTTCTCTCAAGTACCTGTGTGGAAATGTGATCTACATATTGGAAGTGGTTATGTTTGTTATCATGTTATAATTGGTTTTATTGTAATTGTTTATTGGTATTTATTTGTATGTTGCACATCAACATCCATATCAATCAACAGCCTATATTACTTACAGAATGCACGAAAAATATTATAGATGACATAAGTACAGACATGTTAAGCCATTAACATCAACAGCCTGGCCTCTGCTGCCTCTTCTCGCACGGAGAAGGTTTGAGCATTAATCGCCACGCTTGCGAGTTGACAATTTCAAACCTATTAGAAATTATAAGCCAAGGTTTCCTCATTTTGTTTTCCTTCACCATTTGTCAGTGGTGTCTAAATAATCCTTAAAAAGTACATATTATAACTCGGAAAAAGTTACATCGGTACTTGCTCTTGGTAGATTTCAAACCCACACCGACATACATAAGGTTGCGGGCGTCTTAAACCTCCAGGCCACCACGACTGTTGCACATAATGAAATGAACTAAAATAATATTACAATAGGCTCACCCCCTATTACACAAGACTCATAACATAAATAGTAAAAGTAACCTATAATGTGCACCTCTGCCTACCCCTTCGAGGATAAAAGACGTGATGTTATGTTATGTTATGTAATATTACCTACTAGGCTGGTGCATTTGATGTTTGAAACAACATTAAATAGTACTAGAAGTTAAATCAATGCAAAGGGAGGAGAATGGGTTTTCTAATGAGTTTTCTTCTACCACTATTTAACTTAGCTTCCGACCGTTAATGACGTTATCTATCCCGGTCTATACATGATAATAACTTTTGTTATCTTTTTGCATCCGTAGAAAGGATTTTCTTTGATTCTTAAAGACATTGTCTTTATTGATAAGCAGTATACATTTTTAAGATCCACTCAAACAGGAGCACATTATACATGGATTGTAGGACCATATTATCATATTATTATTCGGCGCGGTGGTAGTACACAGGGACTGGTTCAATGGTATACATAGTTCAAATCTAGCACTAGTTATGTTTACTTCATTTAGATGTTAATATGATGTTACTGCATTTTCCTTATGTGGTCTGGTAAAGCAATATTGGAGATAAAAAAATTTACGTTTCCAAAAACTTTTCAGTAATACCGTGTAGGTACACCATGCCTAATGTTTTATTTATTTATTATGTAACATATTACAAAATATACATAATTCAGCTTACATATTATACTTGTCAAATATGTTCCCATTACGTTTTCCACAGATTACTTATAATATTAGATCAAGAGTGACACAAACATAGGTACAGTTTGTTCAAATAGAATAAACTAATGTGAAACAATACAACAGCTTTCATAGATTCACGATGCACCACTTACACGAATAATTAAATTGATCACAAACAATTTTTAACGATTCTTACAATTCCGTACACACACAGCGTCACAGACAGACTGTCGATCCATAAGAGATGTCCGAATTTGCCTCTTAAAAAAGTTTTTACTCAAAAATAGGATGTCAATCCTTTTGTTCACTGCCTATTACATGAAAATCATAAAATAATTGGATAATGTAACACCCACACAAAAAACATAACATCCCCAATCATTTTATCGCAAAACAAATCTAAAATCTTCTATACCAAACTAAACATATTTGTGCTACGTTCATCAAAAAACGTTCGGCCATATTAAAATCAAACAACAACGTCATCGTTTTTTACAACACCCGCCATTTTATCAAAATGTGAATGCAACTTGACATCCGCGCTGCAATCTAGATAAAATCTGTCAATCAAATGGTTCTGTAGGCGATTTGGACGTACAGGACATAAAACATTCCGTTTTGAGTGGTCCGAACTGAGTATGGTGTAAGTAGAGGACGTAATTATTTTTAATTTTAATTCTTGTCACTTTGACTCTCATCCTTCATTCATTTGAGTGCCAGTATCAGTCATTAATACATCCATCCTCTGCTGCATTTGGACAATGAGCTCAATCTAGATTACATTTATGTCCAGTTCGTCAAGCCAGCTACTTTTGGGCCTCGACCAAAACCAGACCCGAGGGTACACCGCTTCGCGTTCCGCGCGCGCCTCAAAGAGCCATCAGACCATCAGACCATCACGGATGGGGCCCAATAGGGCTGATGCTAATTCGGAGTCGCGGAAAACCTAACGGGTTACCGGGGCTCCGGCTCGAAGTGCAGGAGAAGGAACGGGGTGGATTTTAGTCAGTAAGAGTCTGACACTCCCTTTCGCCTCACCCAAGCGGGAGAAGTAATTCGATGATTTCCCCCTTTAAAAAGAACTCCTTTTGAGCTTGCCGTAAGAGCACAACGCTTCACATAGAGAGGAGTGAAAGAGGGAGGCCTTTGCCCTGCAGTCAGACGATCAATGCTAGAAAAAAAAATCACTTAGGTAGGTATCTCTTCAATCTCTCTCTCTCTCTCTCTCTCTCTCTCTCTCTCTCTCTCTCTCTCATTTCTCTTATATGGTTGCAGGACGTCTTACTTTTCAGTTTAGCCTTCATGTTCAACTTTTATTAAAAACTTCAGTAATATTGTTGCAGTCTTAATATTTCCCATTGATTTTCTTCTTGACAATCTACAATAGAGTTGATCAAGCTGTTCAATTAAAATAAACACAAGCATTCACTGACGCTATTTCTCATACCTTAGACCACTGTGACACGCAGTGTGCGCGTAACACACGGCGTACGTGGGACGCGCATAACGAATGTCCAAACACTGAATAGCTGATGAACAATTTGCATACCTGAATCGGTATAATGTACTGACACCTTTAGCTATATGCTTTGAGGGACAAGCCTTCATAGAAAGCAAAGATAGAAAAAGATTCAAAGGAAAACCGTTTAAGAGATTTTCTTTTTCATAGGCAGTGAGTAGGTTATCCCAATAGCGTTATGGTTAGCATTCATCGTCGCCCATAGCAACACTGGAGGGGCTCTTGAAGCGAATTTTTCAGTCATTTAACTGTTTCACAGGCTATATTATTTAGGTGCACTTCCGATTTTGGTTTTACTCATTCATAATCCTAATATTACCTATAAATGCTGCTATAATATTAAAATGGCTGAAGGTATCGAAATGAAATTTGTGACAGGGGTAGATTATGTTCTGGAATTACAAATAGGCTACTATTTATCCCACGGAAACGCGGTCCAGGCCGCATGCAGAAGCTAGTCATAATTATAATATTGAAAAACTCGTGTGAGGAATTAAATTAAAAAAGATACGTAGACCCAGAGCACATTCAGTATAACAAATTAATTTAAATATATCAAAGAAACGCCTATCTATTTTATTACTAAATTGAAAATCTAAAAACACACACCAAAGGCATAAAATATTTCACAAATAAAAGTTCCCAATTAGTTGGAAAGTCTCTCAAAGCAATGCCGCGTGGTCACCACACGTTTGTGCGGACGTTAGCTAGTGCGATTTCATTGATTGAAATGTCCTGCGTTTGAATACTTGACATACATACTACTATGTATTCTGCTGGTTTGCTGTGTTGATTTTTATGACGTTTTGTATTTCTAAAAGCTTTCATATCCTCTCTAAAAGAGTTTAGCAGAGAAATTGAAAAAATTTACATAATTTTTTACTTGGTTTTCCTGGTAATGCCTAATTTTCCCAGAATGTATGAAAGATATTTTATTTCTCGTAAGTAGTAAAATAGTTCGAAGTGTAACACAACAAGGTGTATTATACTGTCCACGTTGCCTTATTTCACAAATACATGTATCCTTCATAAACAATTGGCGGCCTACAAACGCCAAATTCTTGTTTATTGCTTAGAAACAATGAAAACTCTCGTCTACAAAGCGGCGACATTAAAACCGCTTATCGTTTTTGACGAATGCATGCATACGTCATGCAACCTGGACAGTAATTTCTAAGATTATTTAAACATCACTGACAAACGGTGAAGGAAAACATCGTGAAGAAACCTGGGCTTATAATTTCTAATTATAAGTTTGTAATCGCCAACCCGCTTTGAGCAAGCGTGGTGATTAATGCTCAAACCTTCTTCGTGTGAGAAGAGGCTTTACTCAGCAGTGGACATTTATAGGCTGTTGATGATGATGACGATGATTCACATTCAAATTCCCAACCACATTTTCCCATCACATCGGCAAAAAACACCGAATTTTTTCCCAGCGATTTTTTCCCAACACAACAGATCGGCCGTTCATTGGTGCTATTTGAATGGTCCGTGACCCACATCGGGCGGTGGGACGTAATATCCGTTCTGACGTCCAGCACACTCCGGAAATTTCATCAAATCTGTCATACGATTGATAAGTTATCGTCAACTAATGTTTTCATAACGTACTTTCGATTTTTGTGGCTGAAAAGTGAGTGGAATTATTGGTACATGAGGTTTAATGTACCTGTTACATACATTTAGTCTCTTTTAGAATGGTCTCATTTAGAAGCTGCATATTATCTAGTCAGTGACATTTATCACGTTTATAATTATCACGTCGAGCCGGAGCTCCGGTTACCCGTTAGGTTCTCCGCGACTCCGAATCGGCATCGGCCGTATTGGGCCCCATCTGTGGTGGTCTGATGGCTCTTTGAGGCGCGCGCGGAACGCGACGCGCCGTACGCTCGGGTCTGTTTCTGGTCGGACGGGGAGCCACCCATGATCGCCGTCCGCAGGCCCGCGCTTACGGTGGCCGGAGATCGTCTCGCGATCCCCGACGCCCGGTGTGTCCTTCGCGATGGCTGGGTTGCGAGGAGGCAGCGCTTCGCTGCCTCACGCGTCCCGCCTCCTCCTTATTGGGGGAGGCCTAAGTTCATTAGGACGTAGTGGACGTCCTATGGCTGATATGATGATGATGATAGTAGGCAATAGGTTCATGACCAGATGGCTAGTTCTTACCCGCGGCATTGCCCGCGTATTACTATTTTATCCCATGGAAGCATTTAATTGGGATAGAAACTATTATCACCTAAATTCACATCCACTCAGTAGTTTCAGCATGATCGACGGCCAAACAAAATTGTGTAATATTAAGTGTAAGTAGTGTGCCAATACAACTATTTTTTTTTATTGACTTATAATGTAATCTGCCCGTATCGATTAAAATACCTTATCAAATACCTTTCTTGCTCGTTCTTCTCCATAGGAATCTACACCTTGGAGCTAAGAGCAAATAGCTTCACTTTTAAATTTATATTGCTGACGTTCAAAAGTGCCTTCCTGGTCTATTTGAAATGAATGATTTTGACTTTGACTTTAAAAATCCAGTTACAAAAACTACAACTAAAACAATACCTATTATCTAACTAACTAACTAACTAACTGAATGTAACAGTTATTTAAGCTCATGTACCTAGCCTCTTTGTATTTGTCGCTGAGAACCTAACGGGTAACTGGGGCTCCGGCTCGACGTGCAGGAGAAGGAACGGGGTGGTTTTTAGTCAGTAAGAGTCTGACACTTAGGTGGGAGCAATCATTCGATGATTTTCCCCCTTAAAAAAAACCTCTTTGTGTGAAAACTAATTCAATAGGTACATTACCAATACGGACGCCATAAAGTTTAGTAGAAGACTTTTGTTTGACTCTAGCAGGAGTAGACATAAAAAATGTGAAGCAATTTCACTCGCCGCCCGCAGACTGTCATGAATATTAACCATTTCGCGCCATCTGCCACAGAGTAGGGAATTGAGCGTAGATTCGACAGATTAGGGCTTGACCTTTGTATGTAGTCGGACATAAAAACTAACTAAAATCTAGTCCGGAAACTAGCCTAGAATAGAAACCATTGTGTAGAAATGTATTCGGTACCTACAATCCTACATACATAAATACATTATGAAGCATGTAGTCTTAAGAATAAATATGAGAAAATATGTTTTTTGAGACCTGAAGTTTCAAATACTTAGAAAATAAGTAAGTAAGTTTCAAATACTTTAAGTGTCTTCGGCACGAATGGGTCGGATCGTCCGGAGTGATACCACGGCCTCACAGAAAACCGACGTGAAGCAACGCTTGCGTAGGGTTTCGTCGTGTGAGTGAGGTTACCGGAGGCCCAATTACCCTCCCCTTCCCCAATCTCCCCAATTCCTGAATCCCCAACGATCCTCAAACTCCTAATCCTCAAAAGGCCGGTAACGCAATTGTAACGCCTCTAGTGTTCCAGGTGTCCATGGGCGACGCCCATTGCTTACCATCAGATGAACCGTCTGCTCGTTTACCGGCTTATGCCATATAAAAAAGTGGTGAAAAGTTTATCGTATTCTGTTATAAATGAAATGAAACGACGAAATGGAATATAGGTAACTAAGTATTTACTTATCATGACTAATATTATTAACCTTCAAGCGGGCGTGCGGTCATTTGTAACGGGAGCAGGCGCGCGTAACCGAACAGACGTTTAAGATGTATAAAGGAATTAAAGCACTTATTATTCAATAATTATTTATTTATTTGTACTTAGATATATTTTTTTATTATTTCAACTTCATACAACAAATGTGTACAGTTGGACTTTATGCCTTGGGCATTGTCTCCCAGTCAACCTTTAAGCAAGCAGGTGATTTTAAACCTTTATAAATAGGCAATGTACCAGTATACCTCTAATAAATAACATAATCTCACAATCATAATACTCAATAAACACCATATAGATAGGTAAATTTGAAAACTTATACTTACTTACATATATATTAATTGTCCTTAAAGTATATTTTGTCAAAAAAAGTAATTAAAAATATCAAAAAAAAAAACACAATTATTAATCTAATTAAAACTATGTAAGCTGAAGCATGTTTCAGTCCATATAAACAAATTTTAAGATTCTAGTAAAATGTTAATCGCTATTTTTGTTTCTTTGTTTTTTTTTTAACAAACCTCGTGGAAGCCTTTCAGCTCGTAACCACCCCCGAATAGTAGGAAGTTCTCAATTAGCACAAGTTATTTGTTTAAAAAAACCTCTTAACTAAGAGTTTCCTTTTGTCTTGAACGACCAAAAACATTTTTGTTGGTTTTCCTCGTTTAACCCCTTCGCTAGCCCAAACTTTAGGTAAGTGGTAAGTAGGTATTGTTTATTTTTTTAAGTTATAAATACCCCTAGCAACAAGGTAGGTAATTATTTTTTTTTATTAAATCAGAACAAAATACTTCAAAAAAAAAGGAAAAATATTATTTTTAATATCGAAATAGCTGTTTTGTGACCTTTGAAAAATATTATGGAACTTTTGTTTCCCATTTTATTAGCTACTGAAATCTGTAAGAAGGTAATTGGTGAAGAAAACATTTGAGCCATCTGCCTCAATGCACACTGAAGTATATTTTTTGTTATCATCATCATAACACCACACCATTTATCCCCGAAGGGGTAGGCAGAGGTGCACACAAAGGTAACACCCACTTTTCACTATTTATGTTATGAGACCCATGTAATAGGGGGCGAGCCTATTGCCATATACCGAGCACAATCCCAGACTCCGTGCTACTACTGAATTTTTTTTTAAACCCAGTATTACTTTTCCCCACCCGGGAATCGAACCCAAAACCCCTAGCCCGACAGTCGCACTTGCCACTCCGCAAACGAGGCAGTCAGATATGATAATGTAGTGAATATAAAATAAAAACACTACAAAATTCTGGTAGGCATAGTAACTACCTCGAAAATTTCTTACATATCTGTACAAAGGCTAATCTATGTCCAAAAACAGGGTAACAAAGTGTGGCGGGCGTCGATTGCCGCGCTTACGATACTTCAGGGTCGTATTTCAGCTGAAACCGGCGCGTTACAGATTAGCTCCAATATTCTGTGCTACTACATTGAATATGCTTCAATTGGAGAGATCCTGATTTGGATCCCTCGCGACGTGTAGGATATGTTATTTTTCAGTCCTAGACTTTTGAATGCCTCTAGCCTGAGCTTAGACAACGTTTTTTATAAGTCAAGAATATAATAGATTATTTATTTGCTATGAATGTAGGTACAAATTAGTTAAGGTTCCTTGTACATTCTACGTTTTGTTTTTTTTTTAATGGGGGAGGCGGGAGGGAGTGTCAGACTCTTACTGACTAAAAACCACCCCGTTCCTTCTCCTGCACGTCGAGCCGGAGCCCCGGTTACCCGATAGGTTCTCCGCGACAATTGGCATGCAAATATACATTTTAAAAGAATTTATCAAAACTTATCATCCAAGAACTCTTCTACTGAATAATAAAACTTGTGCAAAATTAATTCTGTAATGCTTCTTAAACTGTCAAATACCAAGCGGTCACCGGTGACCGCAACCTATTGTTCTATAATTGTGTCTGCAAAACCGGTACTCGACGAGTTAAATTTAGTTTGTGATTGTTCCTTGATATTATTCCGTAACTTATTATAAACAAGGAATAAGTGTTAGTGATCAGTGATTCCCATGCACACGAGTAACATCAGAGGAATTACAATTAAGTACGTTGGCTGTTGACTCAAATTTGAGTCAAACTTTTTTTATATTTTGAAACACATATGTAATAGGATTAGGTCAAGGAAATAGATAAAGGTTTATTATTATTATTACGTTGACTGTATTTTTAGATGAGAGAATGAGCCACTATTGGCTTCCGGTAACCTTTTTCACATAAACCAGAAAACCGAAATGAAATGACATAAAACGTTGTTGTGAGGTTGTCGTTATTACTCTAGTTGTATCATGCGTACCGAAACGTAGTTTTGGCCGCAAATATTTTATTAAATAATGTAAAGGGTAATATATATTTTCCTAAATAAAACAGCGGCCGAGATTACGCAACTCAATTTATATTTTCATAATGAATAGTGTGTCGTTTACACCCAAACCTAATCCTATAACCCTCCATCAATCCAGGAATCCAAGATAAACGCAAAATTTTAAACTAACATACCCACTCTAAATCACTTTAAAGCTAAAACTAATCACTTAAAAGGCCCGACCGTCCATAAACAAAGTAAGTAAGACCGATAAATTTTCACGTCTAGCGCCTTACGGTAGTTAATTTTTAATTCGACAGTCCACAGGTCTTACCCCGCGGACGGTCGATGCGAGACTGATGGGTTTCATGGTGGGGGGTGACCGCACAGCTTAGTTATTTGGACTACCGTCATTTGTTGACTGGCTCGTTTTAAATTAGATATCCGAGGAAATGTTTTCTTCTATCTTTCGAGGTACAATTTGGGTTGATTTAGCAGTCACGTTGGTGATATACAAAGGGTAATTCTCACGGTCGCTTTGGCGTTTTTATTTTCTGCTTTTAGTCGTTACTGGGCTAAAACCTTTCTTCGAATATCTTTGCCGTCAGTAGCCAGTACTCTCATTCACTTTTCGCCAGTTATGATAGCAAACATGAAATAAAATTAACATAAAATCACGCCTTTATATCTCCGAAGGGGTAGACGTGGTTCACATTACGGCACTCTTAATGCCACTGTAGAGGTACAATGTAACACCCATTTTCACTATTTATGTTATGAGTGACACCCGAAAAACCAAGGCGTTACCGGCCTTTTGGGGATTAGGAGTATGAGGATCGTTGGGGATTCAGGAATTGGGGAGATTGGGGAAGGGGAGGGTAATTGGGTAACCTCACTCACACGACAAGTAAGTTAAGTTTAAGTGTGGGAGAGCCATGCTTCGGCACGAATGGGCTGGCTCGACCGGAGTGATAGCACGGCCTCACAGGAGACCGACGTGAAGCAACGCTTGCGTTGTGTTTCGTCGTGTGAGTAAGGTTACCGGAGGCCCAATTACCTTCCCCTTCCCCAACCCCTGAATCCCCAACGATCCTCAAACTCCTAATCCCCAAAAAGCCGGTGACGCGCTTGTAACGCCTCTGGTGTTCTAGGTGTCCATGGGCGACGCCGATTGCTTACCATCAGGTGATCCGTCTGCTCGTTTACCGGCTTATGTATGCCATAAAAAAAAAAACGACGAAACACAACGCAAGCGTTTCTTCACGCCGGTTTTCTGTGAGGCCGTGGTATCACTCCGGTCGAGCCGGCCCATTCGTACCGAAGCATGGCTCTCCCACACTTATATGTATAGATGGAAGATATAGATAGACTATACTACTAATTCGCTATAAAACTGTCCTCTAGACACTGGAACGTTCCAGAAGACGTCTGAAACAAGTGCGGCACTAAGTTTCTTGCTACATTTATTCTCACAACCTCGAAAACTTGTTACGAAATACCGACCCACAGAAGTTTGGTGTATCGTTTTACACTCCATTGCGCCATCTCTGCAACATCATTAATCAATGTCAAAATACATTCGAGCAAACCCAGCAATGGAATGCACATACAAAGAATTTGCTTTAGGAACATTTCGCTTTGGGCTGTTACAAGATTTTTCTCCTTTTTTGCGATTTTCAAGTGAAAGAAATATACTTGTAGTTAATGTGTTTTTAAATACTTTTAGCGTGAACGATGTTAGTACATGGATAGCTATGTTTATTTACTGTTTGGTCTTATTCAATACGTGGTTTGTTATATGATCCTAATGCCCAAATACTCAAACGCCGCACTCAATCTGAAGTCGCACTACAAATTTTTTGTAAAATGACAGTGTTGGCACGATATCTAAGTACTCATACAAATAGTAAAAAGCATGGAATTTTACGAAATTAAAAATTTAAATTCTGTTACCCAGATCAATTGATATTTATTGTACTTTTAGTGTAGCCCGACTGCCTAACAGAATGTCTTCAGTTTTATTACCGAGACTCAAAAGAATTTTGTTTTTGTAAATCTATATAAATAAAAATGAAACCCGTTTCCCGTTGTCACGCCATAACTTGAAAACAGCTAGACAGACCGATTTAGCTGATTTTTCTTTTTGTTGTGTTTGTTATTGTCAGGAGAAGGTTCTTATGGCAGAAAAAAACCTGAAAATCCTATGGGATCGGGAGAAAACGGGATTGCGCGTACGAAGTCGCGGGCAGAAGCTAGTTACTTATAAACCAGAACTCCTTATTTTTCCTTATTTATATTAACCTTTGTTAAAGTCGTGCTTCATGTTCTTGTGATCACTAGCCCAATTCAAAGGTATACGTGGACATACCTCCAGCATACCAACCATACCCACATGAAAGTATACAAGAAATCTTAGCTACAAAACCACTCACTTCTTTTAATTACTGCCCCTCAAATCCCAACATCACCCTTTCTATTAAAATTCTCCCTGAACCTCTAATTCTGGAGGGTCGAAAGCCTCACAGGGTTCAAAAAAAAGGTTGTATATTCACCCTAAACTCTTGAACAGAAGGTATATAAGCAAAAAGAGTGATGATTTCTCAAAGGAATGTTTGCCAGGCGGGCTACGACGCACGACTTCACTTTTTGACAGGGATACCTTCACAGACGTGATCAGAATTATAGACGTGCGGTTTGTTGTGCAAGGTGGGAGATTAAAGCGTTTGTGGGCTGGACGAAGTACTTATGTTTAGGTATATCTGTGATTTAGGACCTGTTTCACAATATCTGGATAGTCGTTATCTACCGTTTTTTTTCTCCTCTTATAATATCTTCTGATTCACTTCGTTGCGGGAACCAAGACAGTTACTCATGTCCTTGAGACTTCAGTATTCCGGTGTTTTCATAATTGTATCTACTGTAGATCCTGGCTTACAGGAGTTGCAGCGGTTTTGGGAGGTTGTGGAGGGCTTGTCCTATAAAAAAGCCGTTATCTACGAGATAAATTTCAATTAAGAATGTAATGTCTATGAACTATCTGTCACATAAGTTTATCAGGTACTTATGTGGAGGTAGTGAAACCAGCGCTTAGATAAATAAATTAACCCAAGAAAAAGCGAGTTTGTTGCTACATGAATCTACAATGAAGTGTTTTACAATGAAGGACACACATTTTCCATAAGTTATGTGGTGTTCAATACTTTTTAAGGAAAATATTAGTACCTAATAATAATAACCTTATTGTGTTAGAAATTATAGATTGAACATACTGATCTAATCCCAGAATTAGGTACATGTCACATCGCGTTTCACGTTTACAAACAGAGTCTTTCTCTGTGAGAGGAGAAAAAAATACTTTCTTTTTCAGATTACTTAAGAACTATCTTTTACTTTTTCAACCATCTTCAACCAGAAGGGTTAGGGTCTTAGGTCTCCTTCAGTTTATGCTATCTCCTTTGGTCATAGGTCACTTTGATTTAGTTTTTACTGAAAGAAAGAAAGATAGAAAGAAAAACCATTTATTTTGCTACGACACACAACAAGAAATTAGAAACACAAAAAAGCCTATGGTGCGTAAACTGCTACCTGTTATTCTCTTGATGGAGAAATCGCTGCCCGCTCCTCCTGTAATTTAAAACACACGTTCTCAGCAGAATCCTGTGAGTTTTTCCGCACTGATGATTTTCAGCCAGATCTCTTGTTGATCCGAGAAAGGCGAATTTTTCGGTGATACGTGAATGTACTCTATAATATAATATTTGAGTAGACCTCCAGGTCCTGAGTTCCCCATGTAAAAAAACCAACTCAATAAGATACCCTATCCATCGATGGTTTTTTATACATTTTGAACTTTATTATCTTGTAGCAAAGGTGATAATCGATTAAACGGATTAGTGCACCTTGATTTGCGTCTATGTATCTGACGGACCGATTGTTAAAAGTAGTGTTTGTTTGGGATTCGTAATCAGAGGCATGTATCAGCGGTTTTAGACGAATTTCTTTACTTATTATTTGAGATACAAAAAAAAACGCATTTCATGTTTTTTTTTTCGTTAACATTAAGTGGTAGGAGTTCTTTATGTTGAGTAAATAAGCCAATAAAGGTATTTTGTTAAATATTTTGGGAATTTTCTTTTTCTTTTTTTTATAGTAAGTATCTAAGTAGGTAGGCAACTACTGTAATATTTATTTTACAAAAATAATTCTGTTCTCTTTTAAGCTTCTTACTTTATAGGTATTAGTATTAGAACTAAAACTATTAGAACTAAAACTATCTAAATATGTTTTTATACCTACCTCTAATATTGGTAGATTTTTCTTTAACTATTTTTTTGTTTTTTATAGTTTGTTTAATTTCTGTAACGGTGCAAATAAACTGTTGATCTTTCTTTCTACTCAAAGGATGACCTAATATTAAAAGCAAAACAATTAGGTGCTCAATTATTTATTTTCTGATATTAAGTATACCTAAGTTACACATCATAAGTATTAACTTAATATAAGGTTTTGACTGCCTCATGAGTCCAGAGTTGACGAGTGCGACTACCGGGTAAGAGCTCTCGAGTTCGGTTCCCGGGTTGGGTAAAGTATTACTAGGTTATATCTATCATTTCAGTTGTCTATCATTTCAGTAAAATAATAAGTCTGTGGACCATGGACAAGATCTCACTTCATTTTAATTTTTTAGCTTTTATTTTTGTTTTCTTTTTTATTTTTTAAATAATTATGTTATGTGTGTCTTGCGCAGAAATAAATGGCTTTTCTTTCTTTCTTTCTTTCTAGGTATTTAAAATAAAGTCTCAGTAGTAGTTCGGAGTCTGGAATTGTGCCCGGTATATGGCAATAGGCTCGTCCCCTATTACATGGGACTGATAACATAAATTGTGAAAAAGTAGGTGTAGTATTATACAGTGGCGTAATGTGCACCTATGTCCGGCCCTTCGAGGATAAAGGGCGTAATGTTATGCTAATATTAATAACAAAAATCAAAACCCAAAATCACTTACCTATCATATTTTCCATTTCCAAAAATCCTTCATAACCATAGTTTCCATAGTAAGCCAATCCGAATAATACACGTAGACGTATATGACGCGATATAAAGTCATAATCGTGGGTAGACGAGCTTCACGCAACGGCCGCCAGGGGGCCGACAGATGTGTGCTACTATTGAAACACGAATTCATGTCGACTTGACTTATAACATGTCGAGATGAGATGGAGTTTTGAATAAAATGTTATTAAACTTTCAAATTGTCCAAATTACCTTTGATATCAAATAATATAGTTGCATACCCACAATTTGATCATCAATAACATCTTTAAGAGCTTATGACAATGCCTATGTGCTTCTTATAATTAAAAAGGTTTGCTACAATCGCCTTGCTCAGCAGGTACCACAGAAATGTTAAAAAATATAATATCTAGGTATGGTAGGTACTCAAACAGTCAAATTATGTCAAATCAGGAGGAGGCTGCTCAATGTTGTCCTCAAGTAGGTTCTTACAACACACGTGAGAACGGGCAACCGCTAGTTCGTGTGTCGTCGAAAATGGTGGTATAGACATACCATAATTTTTTTATAAGGGCTGAATATCGTCTAATGGCTTTTACCGCTTAGAGTGAGATGAAAGAGTGTATCAGGCTCTTACTGACTTAAAACCACCCCGGAGTAAGAAACTCCTGCTTCAAGTGAAGCCCCGGGATCCCATAAATTTTGTCGCAGCGCCAGATCTCTATTCTAGCCCTAGAAATTCCCACTAAACAACTTCAAGCGTAACCCTTAGTAGGGGTGCCAGCAGAAGGTCATGTATCGCCAAAATTCCAGTAATATCGTGAAGCCGAGGTTGCGAGCTCTCCTTATGAATAAAATTATCTCCAGCCCCTGATAATGCACGGTTTATGGTGAAGCAATTATCTCTGGATGCTCTTCGTGAATTTCATAATCAGCACGACTCGACTCTCGTGTCTCTCTAAGGAGTCAACAGACTGAATGACGTGTGTGTGTCTATAGTGTAGGTAATGTTTGTATTTGTAGTTGTTCGATCAAGTAAAAGGAGTAAAGTTTCACAATTTTCACACTTTACGTATCCGTATTAATATTAGTGAAGCTTCATGATTCAACCATCATTATCATCTTCATAAGATGTCCACATGTCGACTGCAATAACTTCTTCAATGACTTTCAGATCTTGTTGGAAGTGACTTCATTGCATTTCGAAATTCCTTGCGTTTGTCTACCATGTAGATAGACCTAGGTCTTGCACTGTAAAGTTGCTTTTTCCTACGGAAAATTAACATAACATAACATCACGCCTTTTATCCCCGAAAGGGTAGGCAGAGGTGCACACAGAAGTAACACCCACTTTTCACTTTTTATGTTATGAGTCCCATGTAATAGGGGGTGAGCCTATTGCCATATACTGGGCACATTTCCAGACTCCGTGCTATTACTGAGATTTTTTTAAAAACCCAGTAATACTTTGCCCGACCCGGGAATCGAACCCGAGACCCCTTGCCCGATAGTCGCACTCGCGACCACTCGGCCAACGAGGCAGTCTATGGAATCTAAATATCGAGGAAAATTACTATGGAATCCTTTAGCTATATTT
Source organism: Spodoptera picta (assembly GCA_038387885.1). NCBI lineage: Eukaryota > Metazoa > Arthropoda > Insecta > Lepidoptera > Noctuidae > Spodoptera > Spodoptera picta. The sequence continues at coordinate 248,325 of JAZHFQ010000168.1, read as the reverse complement.
TAGCAGTCACGTACACAACAACTGGATCATAAATCCAGGAAAATGTAAACAAATCGTTCCCCTTAGCTATTTACAGTTCCTCCCTGATATATGTTCACGCTCCAAATGTTAGGATCATAGAATACCCACAGATCAAATAATTTTGTGGAATATTTCAAGTACCTATTTGGATTCGATATCAAGTAGTGAAGTACTTTTGCTATTTCCATGCTGTGGTGGCATTTCAATGGTGTGTTTTGAATCGTGGATTTCTTTACGAGCTTTATGTTTGTGTGTGAGTCAATGAATTGCTTTGAAACGGCTAGACTAATATTAAGATTGTATTTTTTAATTAATCTAACTGGATGATGACTCAGGTAGGTATCAAAATGCATGGCTATCTATGCTTGAGATGGATGGGGCCCAATAGGGCTGATACGGAGCCCCGGATGAATTAACAAGGTTGCCGTAGCTCCGGCTCGAAGTGTAGGAGTAGGAACGGGGTGGTTTTTAGTCAGTAAGAGTCTGACATTCCCTCCCGCCTCGCCCAGGCTGGAGAAGCCAATCGATGATTTTTTCCCCCATAAACAAAAACTATGCTTGAGATTATTACTGCAAATAAGAAAATCAATAAAAATATGAAACTGACGAAGTAACTTATTAAATAATTATTTATTTTTTAAAAGGTACTTAAAGACGAAATTTTACATTTTTAATGGCAATTCGAGAGATCAATGTGTTGTATTTAAAATGAGTCTATTTTACTGAAAATAAATCAAGATATAAACTGATCTCTCATTTTAAAGAAAGAAAACTATCCGTTATTGATCATAGAAGGCCGGTTAACGCAAACTTGCCCGGTGATCCGTGGGCCGGTCAAAAGACTCTCATATCCGGCCCGGTCCGGTCGAGCATATTATGACGGTGTGGAAAATATTATGTAAATCAAATAGCGATGGCGCGGTCCAGTTACCCTTTAAGAGAAGTTTTTTAAGTTTATTTTTTTTAATTGGGAACTTGACGTGTTTTGTGAAAATTGTATATATTTATGTATTTATTTTGATAATTCATTTGGCTATTTTGCAACTAGGTAGGTATCCAGGGTGTCCCTAAAGTCGACAATCAAATTGCACCAAATGTATAATATTTTATTTTTCAGTCGATGTAGGTTAGGTACTTTTACATTTGGTTTAATTTATATATTAGCTCTCAGAGCTAAAGCTCTCGAACTTGAGTAGCAATTCCATTATTTGTAGGTTACACCTTACACTGAACAAACTTAATTTCTTAGTAAAAATGAATTCTGTCACGCTTTTATTTATTAAAATAAACATTAATGTCTAAACTGACGGACTGCCTCGTTGGCCGAGAGGTCGCAATTGCGACTGCCGGGTAATCTCGGGTTCGATTCCCGGGTCGGGCAAAGTATTACTGGGTTTTTAAAAAATTTCAGTAGTAGCACGGAGTCTGGAACTGTGCCCGGTATATGGCAATAGGCTCACCCCCTATTACATGAAATAGTGAAAAGTGGGTGTTACATTGTACAGTGGTATAATGTGCACCTCTGCCTACCCCTTCGAGGATAAAAGGCGTGATGTTATGTTATGTTATGTTTAATGTTTAAACTTACAAAACAAAATGACAAAAATAAACAAAAATGTCTCTATTCTCGTTACACAACGCAGCGACATGAACATGAACAAGGGAGAAACTACATTTTACACATTTTATCACGACAACAAAAACTCCTACTACACAAGCAGCATTTGTTTACAAATGGTGCGAAATTTCTTTATATTTCCAAACCTTTTTTCTGTAAATAATACCGAAGAATTTTTCTCTAAATATTCCTTATTCCTTAAAGTTTATTATGAAGGGTGCGATCGCCCAAAGGGACGGTCGGTCCAATGTAGAACCTCTATTTTATATAAGAAAACTTTCGCCTCTAATTTTCGGTGTCGCATTTCAGATTTTTCGCTAGCGCTGTTATTTTTGGCGAGCTAATTTATATGGTAATTCGATGTTTTAAATCATTATTAATGTTGTATAGTTTTTTTACCTATATTATTAAGAAATTAACTTATTGTGTCAACTGATAAAAATATGTTTTTAAAACTCCTCCCACAAATGTTTTGGTCGACCAAAGAGTCGACCTACTACTTACCAGAGCCCAAGTCGACTAGTCGGCGGTCGCCAATGACCCGAAACTTTTCGAACCAACTCGAACCTTTTCAATCATGCTCGATAGATTTTAAGCTAGTTCGAATCGATTTGGTTTTACTCGAAACCAAACGCGCAAGCCCGAAACGTCTCGAGCGAGCTCGTGGCATCTCATGATAATCCATGAATCATGAAATATGATTTACCTAATGGTTAGTTAGACGCCAAACTTGCTTACAATAGTTTTTAAGACGACCTTAATCTTTGCTAGGCTTATATTATATTAAACATTGAAAGCGAAACTGACAGCGCCCATATAAAACTCCCTGAACCTCGTCCTATTTCCACGGCCTTACCTCCCAAGTTCCTTATAAAAAATCATCTCAATATATTTGTAAAAAGCTCCTCGGTTATCGTTTCACCAATAAACGTCCTCGCCTACTCCGCCATCAATTTTCTAATCGTCCCATTTCTCAACTCCAAGTTGATACGAAAAAAATTACTCAACGCCACAGAGTAGGGTACCTCCATACAATTATATTGACACACTGCGGTTCAGACAGCCATTTTGTTAAGAATATTTTTGGTGATAAAGTTTTAGAGGCCGTTCGGTTTCCGAGTTGAAAACTGTTTGCATAATATATCTCCCAGTTTTCTATAAGCTGACGTCATTTGTGTGGATCATAGTTTCTTATGAGTAGCTAGGAAGCGATAGAATATCCTTTAGAAGACTATTATTTAAATGAGTTTAAGTGAGAAAGTTGAAACCGTTTTTCTTTCGTTTTGACAACAACATTTATACGCCTTTTATCCACGAAGGGGTTGTCAGAGGTGCATACTACGGCACTTGATGCGACTGCAATGTGACACTAATGTTTTAAATCCCATTTGAAAAGGGAGTGAGCCTATTGTCATATATACCGGGCACAATTCCAGACTATGTACTATACCTGAGATTTTTTTCGGACCCGAGACTTCTTGCCGCAGTTGTGACCACTCGGCCAACGAGGCAGTCTTTCGTTCTTCGTTCATCAGTTTGTCGATTTGATATAGTATTTTATATGTCTTAAAAGTCATGGGAGAAAAAAACGACGTACTTATAATAAATAATAAGTCCTTTTTAAGCATTACCTAAGTCACCACTAGCACAGCCAGAGCTACTTATCAATAGACTTATCAACAGTCTATTATCTTGTTTGACGTTTTGAATCTGAAAACTTGTTGAGATACTTAATTGAAGTACATGTCTGATGCTGATTGAATTTTAATCTTAGTGTAATATCCATTGTCCTACTGACTGACTGACTGGCAAAAAAGAACATAGAAAAATAAGACTAAGTAAAATTAATTTAATTCTGCTGTAGGTATCTCTGATTAAAACTAAGTAAAAAATTTTTTTATTTTTTCTCTTTATTTTTTTAGGAATTTTTATACATTATAGTATATGCCAATTCCATCGTAACTTTAACTTAATTAATAACAGCAATAAAAAATACCTTAACATTAACTTAACATACCTAGCCAATATACTTAAAGAAAGTAACAAAAGATCAATATTTATTTCTTCTTATTGTTGATGAGGCGTAAAGACTCTGAACAAGTTTCTTGACAATTCCGAAGAAGGATTTGACAACAAATGGTGAAACATGCCAACGCTTAGTCTGTTCAAGTTAAGACTCCTCATCAAGGACTCTCTGTACGTCTGATACCGTACACATTCCACCAACAAGTGGTGCACGTCTTCTACCACACCGCAAAGATCGCAGTTCGGGGAAATAGTTTTCCTCATCATGAAAGCAAACTTGTTGAGTGGCATGTGCCCAGACCTCAGACGTAATGCAGTTACGGTTAATCGTCTGTTTAAACATATATCCATAAGCCACGGAACACGAGGAGGCTCACATTGAATCGTCTTGTACCAGATACCTTATACCTAAGTAAAAAATTGTTATGTAGAATAAGGCTACCAAATAGAACAATTTTACTTTCTTACTTTTCAAAGTCATAGTCAAAATCAGTTATTTCAATTAGACCTGGAAGGCACTTTTGAACGTCAACAAAGTGAAGCTATTTACTCATTCCAAGGTGTAGATTCCTATGGAGAAGAACGAGCCAGAAACTCCATAGGTTAGGTATTATTTTTTAATCAGGTTCACAATACAATTCCTTAGTTACATAGTTTTGTGGATTCAGTTGTATGAGAACAATATAACACAAAAATCCAGTCAAAGAGATCGAAAAAGAAAATAACCCTAAGGACAATAAAATCCTATAAATATTTCCTATCTATAGATATCTACATACTTAAGTATAATAAAATCGTAGGAAAGTGACGAAAACTGTACCTACAATGAATATTTTTTTTTAAATGCTTTGAGGCGTGATCTACAATCGATACCGAAACCATAAATATGATTTTAAGAATTTTTGTCTGTTTGTCTGTATGTATGTCCGAGATGAACTCAAAAAGTGCTGCATAGATTTACTTCAAATTTTGCATGAATATTAGTAACAGGTTGGGTCAACATATATGTACACACGGCTACACATCGAGCGTTACCTAACCAGTATAAACTGACCGTTAAATGTGCGGAAAGATGATGCGCGGCGACACCAGGATAAACTGGTTTTGTATAGATTGATGTGTGGCCGTGTGTACCTAGGCTACATATTATTATGATATCAATTACGGGGGAGGAACTGTGAATCACTATTCCACGCGGACGAAGTCGCAGGCTCAGCTAGTAAAGTTATATACATCTTTAAACTACAGGTAAGTACCCACATATTTCTACAAAACATCATTGTGGATCTAAATCCACTCACAGTGGTCTTTTGTACGTCACTTGTTAACAATTTCATACCTTGTTGTAAACAACACACACACATCCAAAAAAACAATACCTATATCCCGTCAATAAAACATGTAAAACTGTCATTGTAAGTTTAATGCATCTGCCAGTCGGTGTCTGCCCACCCCGTCTGGCGCGGATATAACGGCCCGGATATGAGATGCCCTTTGACCGGCCAAGTTATATCCTGGCGGTGAATGTGACTATACGGACAAAAGTACCTATAGGTATTGAAAGCTATATTGTAAGATGAATGTATTTTTTGAAGTTTTATAGGAAAATATTATATAAGCACACTTAGGAACTGGATGTTATAGTATTTAATATTAAATATAAAATAATAGGTAATATAGCAATTATTGTAGGTATACCTACTTAGTAATTTAGCAGCAACATTTTTTTATGGAATAGGAGGCAAACGAGCAGACGGATCACCTGATGGTAAGCGACCAGCGCCGCCCATTAAGGAGTCACAGGTACGTTGCCGGCCTTAATGGTAATAAATACGCTCTATTCTTGAAGGTTTGAAGGTCGTATCGGTTCGGAAATACCGCCGACGACAGATCATTCCACAGTTTTGCTGTGCGAGGCAGCTTAGGATGCTACGTGAGAAGCGCACAGTTGTGGCCTGCCATCCATCTTGGTGGGGATGCATGTACTGTCGTGAGGTCAAACAATTCCTCAGAGCATTTCCCGTAGTATAAGCGATAGAAAATGCACAACGAGACTACATCTACGCATTGCCAAAGTGTCTAGCCGGTTTAAACATCCCGACATAAAACAATCCGAACGGCACGCTGCTGAACGCGGTCCAGAGGAAGAAGCTGGTACTGGGGTGCCCCCGCCCAAAGATGAGAACAGTATTCCATGTGGAGCCGCACCCGTGCCTTATATAGAAGCAGGCGGTGGGCCGGGGTGAAATACTGCCTCGATCTGTTGAGCACACCAAGCTTCCTCGACGTTAATTTGGCCTTAACCTTTAGATGACCGCGAAACTGGACGCCGCTCGAAATGCTGACACCAAGTATTCCAATACCGGCTGAGGCAGTTAGGGGGGTGCTTTGATACTGAGGAGATACGACCAACGACTGTTTTTAGCGGTAAACACGCTCGCACATTACACTAATAATATTATATAAATGTAAAAGTCTCTTTGTTTGGAAGCTTGGATGTTTGTCGTTATTCACACTGAAACTAGTGAACGAATTTTGATGAAATTTGTATAATTTAGGTGATATGATACTTTTTATGTCGATTAAAATAATGCTCCCATTGAATAAAATAGTAAAAGCTAGTTATCGATATAAAATCTTGTTACCAAAAATGTTGCCGTAACAATTTTGCTTACCTTATAGTACGTTTACAGACGCATATAATATTCTTAGAACATTAATTAACCTCTCGCGTGTATCTCATACACACGGGTGTACGAGAGAGTTGAGTGCCCATCGCGAATTGTACACACATAGCATAACATTGCGAGGTGATTAACAGTATCTACAATATTATATATACATACATACATAGGTACATACATAACTTCACGCCTGTCTCCCATGGGGGTAGGCAGAGACTAAGGAACGCCAATTACTACGATTCTTACATACCTCTTGCGCTTCAACAATTTTCATATAGTATATATACATACCTATATAAAAAACAGCTAACAAAAAGTAACTATGCAACCCTTTTTTAACATTAGCGCCATCTAGTATTCTTCCATAGAACTATTTGTAGGGAGACGTAAAGTGTGTCGCTAGCTGAACGCTAGTAGTTAGTAGTTATAAAAGAATACTCTAGATAGCAGTTTACGATATTTACTATTTATAAACCAATTGAAAACCTCCTTTTTGGGAAGTCAGTTAAAAAATGATAACATCGTATTTTTTTTAAATCTTTATTTCATAAGAAGCCCTTTTTATACTTTTCATACCGTTTAAGGATGAATAAAATTTTATTAAATTTAATGCGTAGTGTAATCAGACGTGAAATTAAATAGTTAGTTAAATAACTATACAATATGCACCTAGGTACTAAGGCAATACGGTTCTCAAAAATATTACGAGTTTATGACTACATTCCATAATTTTATTTTATTAACAACATTTAAATTATTGTTGAAAATCGTAAGTTAAAGGAACCCATATTTTATAACAAAAATACAACAAGAATTCTTTTTAATTAAATAAAATAATATTAATTTACTAAAACAAGTTTCCTCACAATACCAATAGAAAATAAAACGTGACAAAAACACAAAAAGTATATTTCGACCGTGACAGGACTCGAACCTGCAATCTTCGGATCCGAAGTCCGACGCCTTATCCATTAGGCCACACGGTCCTTGCGTATCTCGGTCAAAATTATGCATGACATACAAATTTTAATCGATTTGTGTATTTTATCATCACTTGAAAACATTTTTCTTTGATTGGAAATAGAAAAATAATTTATTTTGAATCATTTTACATTGAAATAAAGTTCGTATTTGATTACTAGAAATAGTCAAGTATGTTGGCCAGTCACTGTTTGCTGTTCAGTAGGATTACGGTGCGGCAAAGAAAAAATACTTACCATTTTTTCTTTTATTTAATTTTTATTGTTCATCGTTGAATAAATGAAAGAAAAGAAATATAATCAAATTAATGAGAAATTATTTTACAACCTGTTATACCCGTATTGTTGAACGACAGGCCTCCTCATCTTTGATAGTCATAGTTATCCACAATACCTCTATTATCCTCCATGTTCGGCAGGCAATTTGGAGAACACGATTTAAATAAGTCTAGGCGGCGCAGCTGCCTGTACGTAGCCAAACGTTATGCAGGCATTTAGTCGGGTATTTTACACCCGCGGGAAGACCAGGGGTGGTTATTGTGACAAAAGCTACTATTCTCTACACGGCATAGTATAGGTATCTGTAGTTGGAAACAATTTTTTTATAGAATAGTACTTTACTTATTTTATTTTAATTCGTTATTTTATATTTCTTTCATTTTTAATAGATTATATTAATTGTAGTAAATGTAAAACTAATTTCACAAAGGGATGAGTAGAAGCTTCACCTAAAATCATGCATACTTTGATGTCCTTCAAATGTTGTGCATGTTCAGGCTTAAATGCCTTCAAGAAATATAATGCAAATAAATGCCTTCAAGAAATATAATGCAAATAAATGCCTTCAAGAAATATAATGCAAATAAATGCCTTCAAGAAATATAATGCAAATAAATGCCTTCAAGAAATATAATGCAAATAAATGCCTTCAAGAAATATAATGCAAATAAATGCCTTCAAGAAATATAATGCAAATAAATGCCTTCAAGAAATATAATGCAAATAAAAGGCGTTCGCTATTGCTGCTATTATGTTTTGTACAGGCGCAAACAAGTATTCAAGTATTTTACATTCAATATAAATCAGTTGTCATACTTCACTTACTTACCCTTGGCCCACCGACCGTGTAACATTTTTTTTTTGTATTAAACGTATATTTGAAATTGACGCACTTTAATTAGCTCTATTATATCTTCGATATATATAAGGGGCCGTCCATAAATTACGTCACAGGTTAAGGGGTAGGGAGGGGGTCGACGAAGTGTGACATTGTGTGACAAAGGGGAGGGAGGGATCCTAAACATTGTGATGTCACATTTCAAAAACTATTATAAAACATGTAAAAATTGTATTAATATTTTTTTAAAGTAATTTAAATAGAAATAAGACTGATTGATTTCGGAACCGCTGTTTTCATTTAATAATTTTTACATACATACGTTATTCTGCAAAATGTGACGTCACTCTAGGGGAGGGGGAGTCTCACATATGTGACTAGCTGTAACAAGGACGGGGGGAGGGGCAAAAAATCATGAAATTCGTGTGACGTAATTTATGGATGACCCCTAACAGTGCATTAAGAAGACTATTATTTCCGAATTTTAAGTTAATGTTAAATATGTATCAACAACTAGATGTCAAAATAAAATACAATAAACAACTCTTTAACCTACGACATAAAGTGTACACTAATCGAACAATAGAAATTCACATTATTACTCTCATAAATAGAGTGCAGCGCCATCTACTGACTTTTGACTGAACTATATCACTTCATAGTTTACTAATATGACTACTAATGCTAACGAATGGTGTCGAGTCGGGCGTAGATGCTTTAACTAGTTCAATATTAGAAGGACAGATGACGCTATTTACATACGCAACTATCAAACAGATGTCGCTACGTAAGTAATATTAAGTGTGTGTATTTTTTTTTAGATGAAACAAATGCATCTAATAATTAAAATTTGAAAAAATAGCCCTATAATATATTCTTTATAAGTACGTAGTTTTTGAGTTTGAAATAATTGTTATTTTTTTATCATAGAAGATAATTGATATGACTGTTTATCGTTACAGGTTTCACAAAATTCCGTATAAAATTCCACAACAACGATTTCATTTCAGTCCACCTACCTAGTCTCTACATCTATCTCCTATCAGACCCATTCTAGTAACATCTTACCTACTAGGACCAAATAGCTACACTTGGGTCCAAAATCATTAGGCGCCTCTACGCCATTGGCTTGGCACCGCCAGTCCGCCATGAGTGGCAATTTGCCAGTCGCTGGAACACTCAGGCGAATGTGTTTGCCCCTTAGTACCGCGCCCTCGACGTTTAACGACAACTTGCCAATTTTACCATTCTCGAGTGCCGTAGGTTTATTTGGCTTGCAGTGTAGGTATGTACTGTTGAAGGAGATTAAGTAATAATAATGTTACCTTTGTTAAGGTTTTTAGTGAACTGTGACGTAGTAGTTGATCATTAGTGCATAAGAATATAAATATCCTTACTAATATTATAAATCGGAAAGTGAGTTTGTTTGTTTTTTTGTTTGTTTGTTCCGCTTTCCAGCCGTAACTACTAAACCGATTGCATTGAATTTTTGCAGACGTATAGTTAGTAGTCTGGATTAAATAATAGGGTACTTTTTATCCCGAAAAAATTTGATATACCCGAGAGAAAACAAAAGTATTGGTATAGATGGCGCTGTATGTATTTATGTCACATCGGCTACTTTTTATCCTTTTGTGACGCGAGCGAAGCCGCGGGTAAAAGCTAGTAAGAATATAAACTGTATCTCTGGAGAGGAGGAGTTATTAATGAACGTGTAACGATTAACATCTTGTTTGATTTATCGAAGTCCCGTCCTTACAGAACTTCTGTGTTGTGTCGATAAGTGGTTATATATTTTTTTTGTTTTATTGTTTAGATACCTACTTAAGTAGTCAGGTAGTCAACGAGTTGTTATAGGTTTACAGACTATTAAACCACTAATTCCACCTTTTTATAAACTAAGTACTTAGTATTCAGTACCTACCTATCTAACCACGAATTCCTGAAATTACAATTATTTATTAATTATATTACCTATATTTAAAATCTAGAGATAGAGATTGATATCTATTTAATAGGTAGGTACTTCGTCTTTCTCTTTGACGTTACCCACCTTGTACTTACCTATGGTATAGTTTCCGTCAAGAACTTGGATCAATCCTAAGATTTTGACAAGAGTTAGGTACTTAGGATAATTTCGTTCGTAGAGTACCTAGGTAGTGAAGCTCAATGACTGTTAAGAACCTGAGCAAACGGCCTTGGATCTTACCTGGGTAGGTACCTACTACAAAATTAATCAAATACCTACTAAGGTAACACGAGTACCTACTCGTGTTAGGTACCTACCTAAAACGTGCCTTATTTAAACTTAAATCCAAGTAAGTAGGAACATGCACCTAATTGATAAATTATTGCCTAATTATACAACAAACCAATTAAAAGAAACCCACTCATGAGTTATAAATTACAAGAACCGCGTATCTGCCATCGAAATGTTACAACTGGCTACCAAACTCCAATACACCCAGTCGTTGACTAAAAAAAATTAAAACAAGCCTATCGTTCAATGCAAAAATCACCCTAACACACACTAAATAAAGCTCCAACTCCCCTGACGATAAAACAAAAGCATTAAAAAATACTATTTATAGAGAGCTGTCAATTTAATTCCGATCAAATTCCGGTCGATTAAAAGCATCTGTTCTTTGACTGCACATGAAAAGCGACTCTATTTTTTGTTAGCTAAAGTAGGTTATCACTTGCATGCATTCTCGAGTGTGGATCTTGATATTTTTTCCTAAACATTCTTGACCGCGGGTGGCCTACACACGGCCGTTTTCTCATCCAATCACAATCTTTGTATTTGAGATGAAACAATGCCGCCTTTGTTGTGGGCGTGGCTTTCTTTGTTCCCCACAATGGGATGACAGTTGGTCCCTTTGTATTCATTGTGTGGGGTATTGTTCGTGTATTGTGTGGTTGGCAGACGGAGACGGGGGGCGGGGCGAGGCTGATATGTGCTGAAAAATCGTTTTTACCTAAAGCAAGGAAGTTTTGATTGGTGTGATGAAGAAGTTCCTTGGGAGGTGTTTCTCTAAAGACTGAGGAGGATAGTTAACGGTCTTGGGCTCACTCCTGAATCCAATTCCGATCGGTCGACATTAGTATTGTAAAATTTCGTACCTACTCGCAACTCAATTGCAATAGGTACTTACTAGAAGCCATTGCATTCGCATTGCGTGGATATTTAATGACCTCAATGGTATTGAGTTAGGCTTTAAGTATAAGTAGGTATTCTGTACTCTGAATGCTGTTTTAGCACCTACTATTGTGGTTGAGAACCTAACGGGTAACCGGGGCTCCGGCTCGACGTGCAGGAGAAGGAACGGGGTGGTTTTTAGTCAGTAAGAGTCTGACACTCCCTCCCGCCTCACGCAGGTGGGAGCAGTCATTCGATGATTTTCCCCCTTAAAAGAAAAAAAATGTGGTTGTATAGTTTTGACATTGAATAATTAAGATTTTATTGGATTGAAATTGCATTGACATTGAGATCGGTTTCAAGAGTAAACACTCTGATATGAGTGGCACTCCTACCTTGAATGTAACGATATAAAATAATGTCGTGGTATACCTAATATAGTGAAGTGTCAAAATAAATGGCTCCAATGAAGTTTCATACCTAATAAATTACGTTTCATGAAATTATTAGGTACTTAATGCAGTTTGAGACATACGAATTTAAGTAACCTACAACTGAATTTGTACCTACCCACAGTGAACTTCGCCACACGAGGACACATTTCTATCAGCTTTATAGGTTACTGGTATATTTGTAGTGTGTAGGTAGATAGGTACCTACTGTGTAGAGAAATAGAGAGAGAGGTGTTCTAAAATATCGATCGTGAGACATAGGTACTAAATTAACTAAAAATCGCAGGTAACTCAACTCAAGTGACTGAAAAAAGCTCTACAAGTTTCAAACCACAGAAGGGTTCTTCCTCATGAGCAGCGTGCGCAGCGATGTAGCGCAGCCATGTCATTGGTGTTTTAAAGTAGGTACCTATTGATCATTTTATCTATCAACTAAGACAGCAGCAATTGAAGATTAGAATTCGTAACACGAGATTAATAGTTTTTCCACACAAACATCCATAGATAGGAGCGTTAAAATATAATAACATAACATAATATCAAGCCTTTTATCCTCAAAGAGATGGTCAGAGGTGCACACGCCGCCCGACCAGATCCGAGTGTGCGGCGCGTCGCGTTCCGCGCGCGCCTCAAAGAGCCATCAGACCACCACGGATGGAGTCCAGTAGGACTGATGCAGATACGGAGCCGCGGAGGGCTTAGCGGGTTGTCGGGGCTTCGGCTCGAAGTGCAGGAGTAGGAACGGGGTGGTTTTTAATCAGTAAGAGTCTGACACTCCCTCTGGCCTCACCCAGGCGAGTGAAGACATTAGATAATTTTCCCCCGTTAAAAAAGAGGTGCACGTTACGGCACTTGATGCCACTGTACAATGTAACACCCACTTTTCACTATATAGGTACCTAGGTATGTTATGATTTCCATGTAATAGAGGGTGAGTCTATTACCTAAAATATAATCTAGCTTTTAGACGAACTCCTGGAAAAATCTGCAGACAACTTCCTTAGCACAAACCCTAAATAGCACTGTTAAAGCAATAAAAGTGACGCAAGTGAAGTGAGTGAAGTGAGTGTGGAGTGTCAAGCAGACAATGTTATCGATCGTACATCGCGCGCCGCGACACAACGAGACTACGAAACGAAGCGATGTGTGATTCAAATTGTACCTCTATAAGGTACCTAATAATAAAATGGTCGGTCGGTTTAAAGATTCGTTTTTAAGTATGAAATGTACTTATGTAATTATGTTGTATGGTGCGATTAGGGTTGGCACCTTTTTTTTGGTATTTAAAGTTACGTTAGTACATTGACGATTATAAGTAAGAAAAAAAAGTACACAGTACAAAAATAGAGTACAATTTATTCTTATTTAGTATTCTATTTAAAAATATATTTTTTATTGCTTTTTGCAGTTTGTATTAAATTAGTAACTTTACTTAACAATAGGCGTGTCGACAGGGTAAAAAAATCAAAAAAGTACTTAATTAGTCCGTCATTAAGATCGCACGAAAATATCAGACACGTATTTTTTGTTTTATCAAATTAACAAAAGAATACGTAGTTATTCCGCATTAAAGTTAGGGAGTGGGGGGTGTTGACGTCACACTTACGGAGAAATCGTACCTAATTGTGACGTCACGCGTCATTTTAACTCAAAATATCTACATGTTTTTTTGGATACGAGAAAAAAGAAAAAATACGTATCGAAGATTTTTAAAATATCTAAAAGACGGACAAAAAATTAAAAAATAGTCGCCATGCCTATTGCATGTTTACTAGAAATTGTGTAAGTGGCAATGGCGAGTGGCGAAATCGATTCAACATAAATCATTAAATTAATATCGAATCGATAAGTTTACCCAAAAATACTTACGAATTTAATTATTATGTATTTTCGTGTACTTTATTATTCTAGTAAAGTATAAAGTACAATTAGGTACCTACCTTAAATAACGTACAATACTTTATTATAAAGTACGGGTGGCAACCCTAGGTGCATTATGGCTGAGTTAGGTTAGGTAGTTATGCATTTTGTAACCAATAGGATAGGATGACTAATTTTTATTTTAATGTCTGTTTGGTAGATTATTTTAAAACATTACAAACATTACACACAACCCAAGAAAAAGCTGGTTTGGTGCTACACGAATCTTCTGTATTACAATGAAGGACACACATTTTCCATAAGCTATGTGGTGTTCAATACTTCTTAAGAAAAATACCAGTACCTAAGTAGTACTTAGTAAGCTTATTGCGTTAGGAATAGAATGACTAACTTTTATTTTAATATCCATCTGGTAGATTATTTTTAAACATTAAGTACGAATACTTTCGACGATATATTGATTTGAAATGTCGCGTGACGTCACTTCTATGTACATTTTATACGTAGAAATGACGTTTTAGCCCCCACTCCTAAACTTTGATTCGTTATAGGTACCTATCTAAGTGTCATTTTCTTATACAACAAAATAAAAATATGGGTCTAATATGTTTTCATTATCTAACTGACGACGAAGTAAAAAGACAAGATAAGGTAAGACTAGAAAAAATTAAGGAAATAACTAAATTTAAAGATGCAGGGAAATTATGTAAAACACTAAAATGGCAATGGGCAGGGCATATGATAAGAGAGAGGAATATGAAATTGACAAAGACAATATCAGAATGGTACCCCAGAGATGGGAAAAGGAGCAAAGGGCGACATCCAAAACGTTGGGAAGATGACCTAAGGAAAACTGCTGGACCAGAGTGGATGAGAATTGCGAGGGATAGGGAAAACTGGAAATCTTTGGAGGAGGCCTATGTCGAAGGACAAGCTGGGGATAAAACTACTGATGTATAGTATAGTGATATAGACTAAATTGTAAATTTGTAACCTCAGTAATAAAGGCTTATTTTATTTATTTTATTTTATTTATCTAACTGACGGACTAATTAGATTTTTAATTTTCATACCCTGTCATCATCCATATTGTGGGAGAGCTAATGCTTCCCCTGACCGGAGTGATACCACGGCCTCACAGAAAACCGATGTAAAACAACGCTTCCGTTGTGTTTCGTCGTGTAAGTGAGGTTACCGATGGCCCAAATATAGGTATCGCATCCCTGTTATATAGTCCTGGTGGCCCGGAGGTTTAAGACGCCCGCTTCTCATGCTTAAGGATGCAGGTTCGAAACCTACCAATGGCAAGTACCAATGTGACTTTTCCCGAGTTATATGTACTTTCTAAGATTATCTAGACCACTGACAAACGGTGAAGGAAAACATCGTGAGGAAACCTGGAATTATAAGTTGTACCTAATTATAAGTTTGATATCGTCAACCCGCATTGAGCAAGCGTGGTGATTAATCCTCAAAGCTTCTTCGTGTGAGAAGAGGTTTGCTCAGCAGTGGGCATTTATAGGCTGCTGATGATGATGATGAATTATGAAGTCAAAGTCAAAATCATTTATTTCTATTAGACCAGAAAGGCACTTTTGAACGTCAATGTCAATGAAACTAATACCTACTTAGCAAAAGAAAAGTGAGCTGTTTTGATGTATGGGCGGGAGTAGTCGTCGAGGAAGAAAATCGCAGCTTTTGAGAGTGCTACGTGGTGGGAACTGCCACAATTTTGTGGTATGTCGAGGCCTGCCGGGTGCGGTGAATCCGCAAGGGCGTCCCGGGTCACGGCAGAACAGGCAGAGGAGGAACACCGCGGTGGTTTTAGCCGGTAAGAGTCCGGCACACCCCCCCGTCGTCCCCACGGCGAGGGAAGTCCATGAGGATTTCCATCGCGTTAAAAAAAAAAAGCTGTTTTGATCTTCCAGCAAGCTCCCATAACCAATTTTGTCATAAAGAAAACATGGTAATCAGACAAATGGGACACATCAAGCCTACTACTGGAAGTAGAAAACCATATTCTTGATGTATTACATCATAAGAAAGAAGGTACGATGGTACCTTCATATCATCTCACCAACCAACATGAAACAGAAAATGTCTCCAAAAATCTTCCCCAAAGAAGTTCCACTATAATCCTTTTTAAATCAATCAGGGTAGGCAGCATTGAGTTTCACTCATGTGGAGAGGTACAAAATATTAATAATGCAAGAGCCTACACGCTTCGCCGTTTATGGGGTAACGGCACCATAGTGTATGGGGTATCGGCACCATAGTGTATGGGGCTGTATGGGGCATTGTGACGTGTTCAATGGGTATTACCCTATGACAAGAGTACACCTGTGTTGTTGTGTATTGATTATTTTGAATTTTGGCTGTCTCTGTGTTTGACTTTGGGTTTTAAGTTATGTTAGTAGCAATCTCATCATCATCTTCGACATCGATATTGCTAAGTGAATTAAGAACGGCCATTTTGTTTCTCAACTTAATTATTTGTTTAGGACAAGTATCTGAGGCTTTTGCAAAAAGTCCGGAGTATTTTTTTTTATTGTACTACCTACATAGTTAGTGGTGGTACCTAGGGTCATTTGCTACTTAACTATCATTAGTTATATATATATATATATGAGTACCTATTTAATTCAACTGATAAAATGTAAAGAACTTTGTCGTATGTAAGCCATCAGACCACCATAGATGGGGCCCAACAGGGCTGACCGCTTGCTGAGCTCCGGCTCGAAGTCCAGGAGTAAGAACGGGGTGGTTTTTAGTCAGTAAGACAGTGACACTCCCTCCCGCCGCACCCAGGCGTGTATAATAAAAGTCATTCGATGATTTTCCCCCCTTAAAAAAACCTATAAGTGTATCTACGTGTACCTAAGATGCACCTCTGCCAACGAAGACCAATAAATAGTGCTTCAAGTTATCCAGCTTACTTACTTATCTAGTACCTAAGTACTAAATTAAAATTATCCAAACAATATTTACAATTTTCAATTACAACAACACACACAATATGATGAAACTCTGCCCACCCAATCAAGCTAGAAAGCCGAGGTCCAGTCCACTTCTTATAAACCGTGGCCTCACGAGGCCGGCCACAATAGAACGGACGTCTGGACGGATTACCTTTGGAGGATCAATAGTAATATTATTATCTTTCTATAGTGTCCAGGTATATTGTTATAGGCTTGTATTTTTGTTGGCATAGAAAGGTGATTTTTTGTAAAACGAGTACCTATTGGTTTTCTTCTAAATATTTTGTACGTAGGACTATCGAAACTCAAACTCAAACTCAAACTCAAACTCAAAGGCATTTATTTCAATTAAACCATAATTTGCTACTTTTGAAACGTCAACAAATATGAAATATATAATAGTCTGTCAGTCTGTCCGTCAGTGAAGCTAGGCGCTCGTTCCAAAATGTCGATTCGAGTGGAGAAGAACGAGCAAGAAACTCCATTCGTTACTCTTTTAAAAAAAGTCTGTTTTACATTGCTCTGATACATATTCCAATATTGTACACACATGTGAGAATAATGTAAAGAAATACCTGACGCAACATACAAATAACAGAAACTATATACAAAATATTTTCATTGGAGCCATTACAGTCTACATTATTGTTCCTTTAACAGTTTACTGAATTCTAGATATATTTTTTTATTTGCGACAAGCCCACCACAACTTCCCAGAACCGCTGCACCTGCAAGTCCTGTAAGCCAGGTTCTACAGTATATACCTACAGCCAGCATTCTGGAATGTAAAATTAAGTCCCGTGTTATAGTTTTGCTTTTAAACAGTAGTGGGTTGTATTATAAGGCACTGGAGAAAGATGGGGACAATTTCCCAACCCAAGGATTATCTCCTGAGTCGTGGTTATTTTTTGTGGAATTGGAGGCAAACGAGCAGACGGATCACCTGATGGTGAGCGATCAGCGCCGCGAATGGACACCCGCAACACCAGAGGAGTCACGGGTGCGTTGCCGGCCTTTTAAAAAAGAATACGCTCTTTTCTTGAAGGTTTGAAGGTCGTATCGGTTCGCAAATACAACCAACGAATACCGTTTACAAATGGCTAACACGTAATTACACAAACATACCTCTACCTACCTATTACAACCAGACCCGGAACAACAATTTGTGGATCATTTTAAGAATGCCTCGTTGGGCGAGTGGTCGCAAGTGCGACTGTCGGGCAATGTGTCTCGGGTTCGATTCCCGGTTCGGTTAAAGAATTACCTAAACGGTTTTAAAAAAAATCTCAGTAGGTAGTGGCACGGAATCTGGAACTATGCCCGATATACTTATGGCAATAGGCTCACCCCCTATTACATCGGACTCATAACATAATTAGTGAAAAGTGGGTGTTACATTGTACAGTGGCATTAAGTGCCGTAATGTACCTACACCTTTGCCTACCCCTTCGGGGATAAAAGGCGTGATGTTATGTTATGTCTAAGAATGGTTCCGTGCGGGTTTGCGTAGTATTCTGTCATCAATCTAATGTCCCAAACTACACCCCAAAGGTGCAGTAGAGACATGTGTGATACATTCCCTTGTCTAGCTGGTTGATATCACTTATCAGTGGTATTAATTTAGCCAAGCTGCGGTACATATACCTACCAGCTTGGATTCGCTCAACAAAGCGACGCCTAACGCGTCTCGGGTGGGGGGCGCACTGTGCTAGTGTGGCTGTGATGTTGGGAAAATGAGAGACAATTCAGTAAAAGGAGTGACTGAGATGTGTGAAAGATGTAGGAAGACAAGCATTGATTGGTAAAGGAATTGGTTTTATCATCATCAACAGTTTATAAATGTCCACTGCTGAGCAAAGCCTCTTCTCACATAGAGAAGGTTAGAGCATTAATCACCACGCTTGCTCAAAGCGGGTTGGCGATTTCAAACTTATAATTAGAGATTATAAGCCCAGGTTTCCTCACGATGTTTTCCTTCACCGTTGTTCAGTGCTGTTTATATAATCTTAGAAAGTACATATAACTCGAAAAATGACACATTGGTACTTGCCGTTGGTAGGTTTCGAACCTGCATCCTCATGCATGAGAAGCAGGCGTCTTCAACCTCCGGGCCACCATGACTCCAAGAAATAAGTTTAGTTTAAAATAAGGCTTATAATGAGTTATAACGCAGTGAAGTGTACAGACGCTGAAAAAGATATTTTTTATAATTATAAGTAGCCACAGATTAGAGTTTTTGATACAGATGGATGAGATTATAACCTCAACAAAATTGTTAATGAGTTTTCTCAATCGGATGGATACCAATATTTTCCTAGTTCATATTTTTCCATTCATCCTTATTATTGGTGATTTCACACTCATTCTGTTCCTTTGCTCATTTTATTTACAATCCAATAACGTTTAGATTTAATGTAAGCCATTAGAGAAAACTATACAAATCCTGTTTAAGTATACCTATTTAAACTTCCGTGAGACATAGGTAGGTACTAAATTAATTATTATGTTTTCGGCTTCACTACTCACGTAACTGTCCGACGAGGAACTCGACTAGTTTCAAGCCATGCTAGAGGCTCATATTCATGAGCAGCATTCCGTGACCGCGGCTATTGTCGCGCTGCTACTCTCAGTAAGTAACATAGTAATTAACCCTTCACCCGTTCAAATACATCTCTATAATTTTTGTTAGATTTCACCCAAACTGGGCAACAAATCGAGTCTGGGATTTATCCTATCCACAACGTGCTTTATATCCCCAGTAGCGGGGAGACCGTGCCCGTCTGGCACACAATGGCGTCGCGTAATAATATAATCGTCTGCCGCCACTTGCCATTAATTAAATTTAAAATTTTCATTGCTACGCCTTTGCTGTTTCAACGTCTTATTATTTATGTGTGGAATGTGATCAATATTACAATTAATTTATGGGCTTAGATACTTGTGTGGAATTGTTTTCGCTTTGTTTTGTTGAAACTTAATTACTAAATTGATGTATGGCAGTAGTTGTGTATGTGTAGGTACCTATTGTGGCTTGTAACTATAATCAGATTGAGAGGACAATACTCTCTTAGCTCTTAACTAGCAATGGGCTTTTAAGAAGTAGGTACATAGATAGCTGGTAGCTAAGTGCCCAATAACATTTTCTTTTTTTTTTGGGATATTTCGGTAAACGAGCAGGTGGCTGATAATAAGCGATCGGCTTCGCCAATGGACACCTAGAACACCGTAACAAGTGTGTTACCGGCCTTTTGGAGATTAGGAACTTGTGGATGGTTGAGGATTCAGGGAATGGGGAGATTGGCCACCGGTAAGGTTACCGGAATGAGGTCACTCACTCACACGACGAAACACAACGCAATGTTTTGTTTCACGTCGGTTTTCAGTGAGGCCGTGGTATCACTCCGGTCGAGCCGGCCCATTTGTGCCGAACCATGGCTCTCCCACACTGAATATACGACGTTACAATTTTCGACAGAAATACTTCTTCAAAAATATGTACTAAGTAAGTACCTACCTATTAGGAAGTCTAGGCACAATGGTATTATACCACATTTTCTTTTTAAGCAATACCTCGTAGGAATAAAGTCAGTTTTTGTCATTATAGTAAGCATACCTACAATACCTATTCCAAAAAACTACATTCACATTCACACCCAACCCACACAAACACGCTACAACCAATCTTTCATAAAATATAAAAAATACAACCGATCATTTACATGAATGGACGAGTTTATAGGTTATAAAAAACATGGCGGCGCGGTACCTAAAGAGGTGCATTGACAAACAGCCAACCGTTTGGCTAATCACTGGGTGTAAGGGCGCAACTTTATAACTAGCACCTGCGTCTTTATATGATACTATAAATATTTCAAAAAACAACCCCCTTTTGAAAAGAAAGGAAGTGATAAAAAACCATTTGAAACTGACACCATAAAACTTCTTGCGTCTTGACTTTATTTTTTTAATTTTCATTCATAAAGCGCGGTTCGTTGTGGGATTCGCGTTCGATATTTTGAATTCGATTTTGTTGGACGATGGTTTGTTTCGTTCTTTGTTTTTTTTTGTGTTCTAAATGGCCAGGATGACGATGACATTATTTGCGGGTGGGTGTATTTATGTCTGTGCTTGTCATGATCTGTTTTGTATCTTATTAATTTAAAAAGACTTTTATTTATTTTTTTAAGGGGGGGATTTCATCGAATGACTGCTCCCGCGTGGGTGAGGCGGGAGGGAGTGTCAGACTCTTACTGACTAAAAACCACCCCGTTCCTTCTCCTGCACATCGAGCCGGAGCCCCGGTTACCCGTTAGGTTCTCCGCGACAATTTAAGAAGAGTTGGTAACACAATCATTGCTTGTTGATTGAAACATTATTTAAAAGTAAGCTTGAAATAATTCCAAACAGGCTTGCGTCCTTAAGTGGAGCCAAATAGCCTATTCTATATCATTTGAAGATACCACCGCGTTAACCTAAATTACGAAGGTTAATACCTACCTATAGGTACCTGTGGTAATGCACTTTTCTACTAGGTATAGGTACTTCAAGTAATACCTACTAATTAGGCACTGAGCATCCAAATGCTAAAATGCTAACGTATTTTATAAAAATCATACATACCTACATCTATACATAACATCACGCCTTTTATCCCCAAAGGGCTAGGCAGAGCTGCACATTACGGCACTCAATGCCATTGTACACACAATGTAACACCCACTTTTTAATATTTATGTTATGAGTCCCATATACCTATTAGGTAGTGAACGTATTACTATATTATTATATATTATATATACTATATACCGGACACAATTCCAGATTCCGTGCTAAGTAGGTACCTACTACTGAAATTAAAAAAAAAACCCAGTAATGCCTTGCCCTACTCGGGAATCGAAACCGAGACCCCTTGCCCGGCAGTCGCATTTGCGACCACTCGGCCAACGAGGCAGTCAACTTGAAATAGAAATAACTTGTCTTTAAAAACTAAATGTAGAAACAATTAACAAGCTAAGAGGCTAAGACAACGGCAAATTATCCGTGATCTATCAAAAATCTCCCATAAATAGGACCACAGAATCTATCACCGACAACAATAACATTTCAACAAGGCAAGTACCTACTTAAATATAAAAAAGCCATGGCACCTTCACTCAGGATGCCACAAGGGCATTTAGTTACGGTTGAGAACTACATAAAAACTCCATGGGATCCACGAATTCTTGCCCACTGTCCCATCAATGAACGTTTTTTATAGACAAACTGATAAAATAGAATCGATTTTTTGAAGTGTAAAAGATGATTTGTATGTAATCTAAGATGGATACTTTTTTATCTTTTGATTTACTTTTTACCTAAGTGGGAATCAAACTAAAGGGGTTAATTCTTCAGTTTTTGCAAGTACTAGATACCGCATTATGAGGTAGGTACCTACTGTCCGAAATTTTTCGCAGTCTAGGTATAGTAATTAGAAGAACATAAAAATATTTAGATTTGGGCTGTGAAGCTTTGAGCTTAGACTCACAACTTAATTCATTCACACATCAACGCATCGCCTGATAAAAAATCCTGAAATCATTTTGCTATCTTAAACTTTTACACACCAGTAAATTAACTGCATTCGACATAATAATATACATAATTTAGCAAATAAGGTCAGAAATCTCTGCCCAAAAATCAGCATAAACATTCCCCACCCTTCAACCCTTCCACCTCCAATGTGGTTGTACGAGAAAAAACACTGATACCTATACTATACATAATTTTTAATAAATCCTACAGCCAATTAGATGAAGTTCAGTACAATTGTCGCCGCAGAACTTTGATTGGCCCCACTTGGGCCCAGTACACAGTCCAATTATGTTGAATAGAGGCCAATTCAACGCTACCAAGTTTTATTGTGGTGTACTGAATCCGGCGTCAGAGGCAGGCCAAGGCTCAATAGGCCAATAATTAAAACCGACGAGATCGGCTTCTTCGTTCGAGAGATTTCGATTTTTAATTAAATTCTGTTTTGTTTTTAGTTCGCGTTGTTGTTCTATGAATTATTGTTTTTTGGTTTTAGTCTGGTTTGGTGGTAGACTAATGTGGTACGATAGAGATTTTTATGGTTAGTTTTTCAGGTAACCAATGGGGAAATTCTTGAATAATAGTTGTCAGCACTTTCATGATTCAATAGTTAATAAATTGCCGTAGGTAGTTATTCCACCGGTATTAAAGAAATCTGGTCTGATTTACATTGTTCTCACATATACATATGTAATAAATTATCAGAGAGATTTTATAAGATTTTTTTAAAAGAGTATCAAATAGTAGTTTCTTATCTACTCGTTTTTTTTGAATCTACATATTGGAACGAGTACCTAGTAGCTTCACTGACGGGCAGACTGACAAACTACTTATTATTTATTTTGTATTTGTGGATGTTTCAAAAGCAACTAAATATGTTTCAAAAGTTTACCAAATTATGGTTTAATCGAAATAAATCCTTTGACTTTAACTTTGATTTTCGTAGTACCTAAAAAAATATGAAATAATTCTAAAAATCCCCCATTTGTACTAGGTATGTATGTATTGCATACCTAAAATTCAATTTTCCATTTGCCGATTCTGTAAATTTAACTAAACGACAATGAATTGTCGAATACAATAGTTAACTTTAACAATAGCGACGATACCTGAAACAAATGTTGCGAAATGTGTACAATAAAAATTATTCAGGAAACCATTCATTGCGTTATGAATGATTCTCAAAATTCTTGTGTGACTTTTGAATTGGTTGAACTAAAACGACAATATTTAAATGCACATAAGTGTGGGAGAGTCATGCTTCGGCACGAATGGGTCTGGCTCGACCGGAGTGATACAACGGCCTCACCGAAAACTGACGTGAAACAAGGAACAACACTTGCGTTGTGTTTCGTTGTGTGAGTGAGGTTACCAGAGTCCCAAGTACCCCCACTCTTTCTTCCCCAATCTCCCCAATCCTTGAATTCCCAACAATCCTCAAATTCCTAATCCCCAAAAAGCCGGTAACGTATTTGTAGCGCCTCTGGTGTTCCAGGTGTCCATGGGCGACGCCGATTCCTAACCATCAGGTGAACTGTCTCCTTGTTTACCGGTTTATGCCTATAAAAAAATTATTGATAAGAATATTTTCAGGAAGTTTGTTATTGTTATCTAATAACTTGAAACCTGTTCGGTGCATCGATTAAATTCTATATCAGACTACGATACCAACTCCAGTCTTGTAACACCAAGGATGGTAACGTGGATAACCCATCCGTAAAACAACTATAGAAATTGTAGCTTAACTTCAAGACCAAATTGGGAATTGGCCTATTCGATTGTGACTTAGCCACGAAATCCTCACAATACTCAATGCAGTACAATTCTAGTATACAAATCTATAACTACCGACATATAAACATACAAAAGGTTTGGTCTGACATTAGATTCTGGATTGCAATATGAATATAGACCTTGATGTAAGACGGATAAGATTGGTTCTACTTTGGTGAGCTGCGTTCAATATTGTTACGCATGAATATCGTAGGTGGATAATTTCAGGAGTATAAAAATATGTTATACTTCGAATTGGATTATTTTGTTGTAAGAATTGTAGGTTCTAGTTAAGTTTTATAAATCTTACAATATTCACGAATGTGTATTATGTTATGACTAGGTACTCAGTTGTCGCGGCTGCTGTACAACGTGTAGCGGGTTCGAGTCTCGAAAGGAGCAACTCTTTGTGTGATCACACAAAGAGTTGCTCTCCAAAGTATGGGTGGCATGTGCATGTGAAATTGTATATTTGTAAACGCAACCACGATACTGGAAAAAACACTAGACGGGGATCATTTGTTCACTTAGAATGCCATCAATTGTTTAAAAAAAATATCTTTATGATAGTCCGCCTCACAAGTAGAATTTTCTCCTCACTTGTTTACGATAACATGACAACGTAACAATGGCCTATAAGTAGCCATTGCTGATCGAAGGCCTCTTCTCACACGGACAAAGTTACTATATAATTTCATGCACTCTTTACATAGGTACCTATATTAATTTTACTTATAATAGGTATAAAGCACAGGATTAGCTACATTAAAATTAAAAAAAAAAAACAAATAAAAAAATGCAACTCGGATAACTTATATCAAACTAAAAAAGGGGGAGTAATTTAAACAGCCTAAGTCGTGATAAGGAGTCTCGTAATTAAATACTTTTGTGGTAGTGATAACATCTGTCTGTCTGTCTGACTGTGTGTGAGAGATAGTGTGGATGTACTGACAATGTGAGATGGCATTGTGATGGTATAATGAAGGGGGGAGGGTAACAATGTGATTACTTGATAGCGAATTAAAATTCGTACTGTATTTTGGTTATGAATGATATACTATGGTAGTTATAAATGGGGTACCTACTTTTATAGGAATGACATTTTGTATTAGGTAGACACCTTCGAATAGAAAATCTAATGTAGTGTATATAAAATGTGAAGTTGCAATGATTCTGTTATAAATTAAGTTTAAAAAAACCGACCTCAAGCCCCTCTTTTTTAATTCTGAATTATATAAATTTATATACTAAAACAGGCTCCGTGTAACAAATTAAAACCACAAATAAATCCGTTCAGCCAGTCGCGAGATATTCGCGAGATATACACAACACAAACAAACATGCATGTCAAAATTGGAAACTCCTTAATTTTTTTAAGTCGTTTAAAAATGTAATTACTGTTAATCAAACTAATTTGTAGATACTACGACGCTACAAAAGCCACTACCAAATAATTTGTGACAACTTCAGTAACTAGAGGTAAATAAACAGCTGTAAAAACAAGATACTCAAAAACGCCAGTGGCGCCAACCAACACGAAACAAAAACAAAAAAACCTTAATTGTAACTGCCATTCGTAACTCCATTTCCTTTTCATCAAACAACAATACATCGTCGAAATGAAAAACAGACTTTTCCTCATAGACCCGAATTTCCCCCACACGAAAAAAAGATTGAAAATGAAAAATACAAACAATAGACACGTCAATACTTGATATCACTCATAATCAATAAGAATCTTAGAGGGGCAATCTTTAACGTATAAAAAGAGGGTTTTTTAAAGTCCTTAGAGGGTAGTATAAAGGATGTTTTTCAGAGTGACAGAGGGGCGTCCACAATACATGTCAGACGCCACGTAAATTATGTGTTTGTACGAAAAGTTGTAGCAAGTTTCGTATCCATAGATTTATTGTGTTTCTTGTTTAAAATATGCAAGAAGGTTGGCGGATGTTGGGAGATTCGCATCTACCTATTTGGCGCTGTTCTACGTAAATAATTGGGGGCTGAAGATATTATTTTATTTACGAAGAATTACGAATAAGTAACGCATATCATATCAACAATTCTACAGTTAGTTGAAAGTAGGTACTCCGGTTAGTTGAAAATAAAACCCATGTTAGATCACAATAAACTCAAGAGTCAGAGCGAATCCATTCTAGATTATTATTAATACTTAGGTAGGTGGCATGTCATGAAATTATCAGCAGAAACAGCTGAATAACATCTTTTTTTAATTTTATTAACAAATTCATTCAGTGAAATTTTACAGAGGTGTGGCCTTAAATCTAAACTCGCCAAACTGTAACGTTTGATGGCGAGCGACGCTCATTAAACATAAAATTATATTATAATATGTAGGTATAAATAGGCATTTTTTTCTTAACATACACTTTAACTTAAGCCAGACATAGACTATTTTTTATAATACCTGTATTCCTCATATTATATTTGATAATTGCTTCAATTTCTCCTTGAAGATTATTAACATTTAATAAAAGCAAGTGTAGTTCAAAACACCACACGCAGAACTCAGTTAATAAATACATAATCTCCCCACAGTGGTTCATAATTTTTGCATACAATTTCTATTTCACACAACAATAATAATAACAAACCAAAATCATTATCGCGCGCCGCCGCCCTCTATTCAAAATACGATCAAATTTGACAGGCCGCTGTCAAAATTCGATAAAGTTTAAAACGCACGCGCCGACACGTGCCGTTTTGACATTTGACATGTCGGGAACTGTCAAATATGAGAATAGAGAACGGCCGGCCAAGTTATTGTTTCTTAAATCGACTTTTGACCATAACTACCTCTACATATTGGTAGTGACGTGAACGTTGTTAGTATTGAAACTGTTTAGTTTGATATTACACACTTATTCGTTTATTGAGGTAGGGGTGTTATGTAAGTACCTATTTATTCTAGTGTAATGACTTCTTGACTTATTGCCTCCATGCAGTGGATGTTTATACCCAAGTATTGAATACGATCGCAAGCTGGCAGTGTTTTTAGATTTTTTTCATTTTGAGTTTGACACTTGACTGCCTCGCTGGTCGAGTAGTCCGCAAGTGCGACTGCCGGGCAAGGGGTTTCGGGTTCGATTCCCGGGTCAGGCAAAGTATCCGGCTTTTTCAAGAAATTTGAGTAATAGCACGGAGTCTGGAATAGTGTCCGGTATATGGCAATAGGCTCACCCCCTATTACATGGGACTCATAACATAAATAGTAACAAGTGGGTGTTACATTGTACAGTGGCATTAAGTGCCGTACTTAATGTACACCTCTGCCTACCCCTTCGGGGATAAAAGGCGTGATGTTATGTTATGAGTTTGAAACTGTCCTAAGGTGTAGTGTGCCTGTAACATTGATTTTTATAGCTTTGTGCTTTTAGAAGACGGCAGTTACAAGTCCAAGGGCCGATTTTGCAATGCCAAATAAATTTTAATCAAGGAATACCTATTATACAATTCTTCCAAACTGAAAACTGTCAATTATGTCAATTTTATTCTCCAGTTAGGAATTAACTAACGATTGGAAATCCGGCCCTAAATTACTGACTAAATTTTCTGATAAAATCTAGTAAGTAAATAGAAACAATTCAATTGATACTTAGGTACCCTGATTTGTATCTAAGCCGTAGATTTCGTGATACTTAGCTAGATTGTTATATCTTGATCCATATTGTTTGCCATTTTTCGTTCATTTTCCATACTTAATATAGGTTTCATAGATTTTTTAATAAACATGACACGAATTAAATATCTGAGGTATAACCTACGTGATACCTTGTAACTGACTTAAAATATCCGTAAACTACAAAACAGGAACTAGACAATTTCTATTTCTAAGAATCCGACTCTGTTGCACACCTGTCTATATTTCCTCGAGCAACGTGCAACTTAGATAATAACGGTAACGTAAACGTTAATAACTGTTATGAACTATAATAACAGATTTCACTAGAAGGCGGCAACACCTCTATTATGGTCGTCATGTATGTGACATGCGCTATGAACTATTCTAACGTTTAATTTTGTAATTGCGGGAAAATAATTGATAATAATAATTGCAGCTTTTCTTGGTATTTTGTGGAGGAAAAGCTGTAAACTAAAGCATAGGAATACTGTATTTTATACAAAGGTATTATGTAACAGTTTAAAGCTATATTATAGAGCAGCTATTCAATCCACAAAGGTAACAGAAATGGTGGGTTGCTTAAAGGTACTACTTACTGTTTTTTCATCGGTTCAGCCGGTAAAAGAGTAGATGGATCACCTGATGGTAAGCAATCGGTATCACCCATGTGAAACAAGTGAATTTCTGCAAATAAGCTACAAGGCAGCACTTTTACACGTCAATTTTATCAAGCGAACGATGAGGTCGACATTTCCTAACTGACTACTCTGAGAAGTGAACACCCGGAATACCAAGGGTGTGGTATACACTTGTCTTTAAAGCACTTGCTTTACCGGTCATTTATGGATTAGGCATTTGAAAATTTTTGAGGATTCAGAGATTGGGGATTGGATTTTTACTTGGATGGGATTACTAGTCTCCAGACACTAAAATATAAACGTAAAATGGAAGACACATTAACAAACACCCTTGCTCATATGTCAGACAGGAATGCAGCATAAAGGGGTAGGCAGAGGTGCACATTATGCCACTGTACAGTGTAGGTAACACCCACTTTTCACTATTTATGTTATGAATCCCATGTGTGTGTGGTGAGCCTATTGCCGTATACCGGGCACAATCCAGACTCCATGCTACTACTGATATTTTTTTTAAAAAACCTAGTAATACTTTGCCCGACCCAGGAATCGAACCCGAGACCCCTTACCAGTCAGTCACACTTGCGGCCACTCGGCCAACGAGGCAGTCAGACATTATAGAGATACTATGCATGTAGGTACTATGCATATGTCATATTACCAAAATAATAAGCCTATGATATCTACATTATGTAGATACAGTAGGTATGACGTCATTAATATCTTTGCAAAACCCTTGCTGTTTTCATAAAAAATATAAGGACCTATTATGAGTTGATACTTCACTATAGCAACAGTAGTGGGACCTTTAATAAACAACCCAGTTTTTTACCTCCGTTCCTTTATTGAGTGCGAAAGAAGTTCAAGTAGCACTTAGTTATTTATTTTAGTATTATTATTTTATATGAGAGATATAATTATAGCTATATCATATTGCCACTGATTTTGTTTTCAATGAAAACAATGAGGACTGCATCTGACGCGTTGATTGTTTATTTTGCTTCGTTTTATCGTAATGATGTAGAGGTAGGTAGGGGTGTAGATTGTGTATGTACAGGGTGTGTATTTATGATGCAGCTGGTGAATTGATTTTGTATTACGTGACAAAATTTCAAACAAAGTGATCAGAAAACTGAACCCCTTTTTTGAGGAGGGAAAATCATACAATCACCTCTCCCGCCCGGGTCAGGCGAGATGGAGTGTCAGACTCTTACTGACTAAAAACCACCCCGTTCCTACTCCTGCACTTCCAGCCGGAGCCCCGACAACCCGTTGAGTCTTCCGCGGCTCCGTTTCGGCATCAGCCCTGTTGAGCCTCATCTGCCGCCGCACGCTCAGAAACAGAACCCTAAGGTTCAGTTTTTTCCTTGGAAGGTATGAAACCTTAAAAAAATGCCAATCTAGTCTAGTAGACTTCGAAGACATTAGGGGACGAACATTTATGCTCAGCAACAGACATTTTGTGACCCTCGTTGCTAATAATATGATTGTCTTTAATGTCATACAGTATATAATGGGGTAAGTGGAGAGCGGTCACCGGTGACGCCTTGGGGATTTGGCAATAACGATCACAATTACTTATATTTTTTTTAAACCTTACTCCCATTAAGGTTTTCTCCTGTATTATGTGTGAGTTCACAAATATACAATATCACATATACATGACACCCAGACACAAAACAACAA
Source organism: Spodoptera picta (assembly GCA_038387885.1). Lineage (NCBI taxonomy): Eukaryota > Metazoa > Arthropoda > Insecta > Lepidoptera > Noctuidae > Spodoptera > Spodoptera picta. The sequence goes on along the minus strand of JAZHFQ010000168.1, from coordinate 218,122 downwards.
TTTGTGGATCACACAGAGTTGCTTCATGCGGGAATCGAACCCGCTACACGTTGTGCGGCAGACGGTTACCAAGCTACCGCGTCAACTGTGCAGTCAATTATAGATGATACGTTATAGATAGTTAAAATTGGATCTGACACCTACTTTCACGCGTCGCAAGGATTGAACATTTACACAAACAATTCTACTCTTAGCGGAAAACCAATAGATAATAGAACAAGATTGACTTTATAATAAGCTTATCAGTAGCATAAACTGCATAAAATACTTATTCCTATTATGCTTTCGATAAGAATGTCAACTTCGCATAATATCTTAAGAATTTAAATATAAATGACTTAATCAAGACTAGAATTTCTAGTTGCATAGTTGGTTATTTAAATATGGCCGTTGTGTCAGAATTCTTGATTTCCAATGAAGAAGGGCAAAATCTCTTTGACCTTACAATTTTGAAATACACTCAGAAATCTATGATATGTATACCTATGGCTAAGTAGATGAACACATTGAGATATCGCAGCCTATTAATAAAATTAAATTGGAACATAGAACCATGATTAGATACTTACCTACTTTTGCTACATTTTCCTCGGTCTTAATTTTCATATCGATATCACAGTTTTATTCTAATTTTGAATAAGCAAAAATACTTACCAAGTTCGGATATTTTAACGTGAATATTTTCACTATTCATAAAACATCATCCTGTACATTTTCACCTTCCCATTAGTGGGGTACCATTGTTTATGTTATTCCAACGTATTTGCCATACAAAAGACAGCCCAGTTGTTTATTTTATGCCAAATCACTACCCTAGTGTTCGCAATGATATCTATCAAGAACGCATATTTTATTAAAAAACATAGGGGAATATGCCATTCATGAATTTCATACTTGATTGGCACTCGATATACTCATCTAGGGAAATTGTACTTTATTCTGTACACGGTAGGCGTTATTTTTGAGTGGTTTGAAAGGATATTAATTTGGAAACAGGGGTGTATCTGTTTTATTATTTTAATAAATTTTAAAATTGTGTACTGAACAGTGATAATGACTGAGTAGGTAAATAGATTGTTTCGGTTTAAAAAATGGATATGTTTATTTTGTATGGAGTGGTAGCATTTGTTAATATTTCTAAGTATAGATACTTACATTTTAAAAAGGATAATAATATGTAGGTACTGGAATTATCATCATGTGTTGTATTGAAAATAAAATCCTTAAATAAATTTTCTAATAATTTTAATTACGTATAATATTTTTTAATCGAGATATTTATAGTCCCGTCATTACAATCGGCTATAATTTACAACATATTTTTACAAATACGCTTATTATTACCTAAATTTCTCCATAAATTACAATTTATGTACCTAAACATTAATAATGATTAAAAAGTTATTTTGTATTTAACTTACAGGATATATTTTACTTAAATCGAAATGTGTTGCAGTAAAAAAATGTTATAATTATTTGATATGGCAACTTATAAATGCAAATGGAATAAAACATGGCCGTTATTTTAAAAGTACCAAGAACAACTCGGATTGCATGGTTATAAAAATATTCATAAGTTACTGAATATTGTACTAATTCATGTTCAAAACAAATCATTAACTTAAAAAATGGAATATAGACGAACAAAGAAAAACCATAGTTATAAAACACAGATTAATTTACAATAAAAATATCTAATGGAATGTAACTTTCACAGGAATATAAGCAGAATAATTTTTAAATAATCTGTCGTAAAAACTATTTTTTTATTAAAAAAAAGTCAATGAAAAAAAGTTAAAATCAGTCCATATTTTCAAAATTAATAAAAATGGCGGATAGAATCAAATCGTAACGGTTTTTTATACAAACGTCAATGAACAAATATTACGATATCTTCTTACAGTTTAAACATTTAAACATTTTTTTTAATATTTTACAAAATGACACATAGGAATCTAGAGACAAAAATATAACAATTATTTTTAACTATATTTACAAATAATATCAAAACTCGTTGTAATTAATTGGACTTTGAAAATTCCAATAAATTATTGTGAAAATAACACTATGTTTAATTCAAAAAATGTTATTCGATATTTGACAAAATATTTATTGAAATGTTTACACCTAGAGTTATCGTCACAATAATTACGATAAAATGTGATTTTATCGATGAAAATTTAAATATATTTTTTTTATATTTATTCGATTGAATTTTGAGAGAAAATGACCCGCGTTTTATGCAATGTTATATGCAGAAGTATGTAATGATGATGATGAATGATGTTCCGATTAACCAATATTTTTTCTAGGTAAACTAGCTAAGTATCTAAGCATAATTTTAAAAATATTTAAGTTTTCATCGATAAAGAGACAGATCTTATTTAACAATTAACTATATTCACAATGTACAAGTAGGCTGACAAACCTATACACATATTAATATCTAATAATTTTAATCTATTTCCGAAGAAATTAAGAAGGAACTTTGGGAGTACGAAATAAGAATAAAATACACGTTTCAAATGACTAAAAGTTTAGAAAAATTTAAGTCATTAAAACTATATTGTAATAAAAAATCAAATCTTTTCAAATACAAATAATAATTTCATATAATTTTGACAATTCATCTGGAATTATACCAATAATATAAAGACGAAATTCGTCAAATTTCAATTAAAAAAAATACCTACACATCCCTAAAATTCAATAAAAAACTAACGTAAAAAACGCAGTCGTTCGAAAACTATAAAAATAAACAAATAAATAAAAATCAACAACAACAAACTAGGTTTCAGGTCAAAATATGACTGTGAGTGGTCGTCGGAACTCGGGCCCTCCTTGGGTGCTTTGTGGGTACTGTCCGGGGTACTGAGGCATGAGGATACTCGAGGATCCTTGGTAGTAGGGGAGAGAAGGGGAGGGGTTTGACCCTGATGACGAGGAGCCTTCGGTCCTGTCTTGGGCTTTGGGGGTCATGTCTGGGGAATCAGTAGGGGATCGTGGGGAGAGACTGGATGGAGCTGAGTTTACGGAGCTAAGTCCTGCCATGGCGGCTGCTGATGCTTCAGAGTACATTTTACTGATGTCGACTGGGTAGGAGCGTTGTTGCTGCTGATCCATGTACATGTATGCCTTGGATAGGGCTGCGGAGTCCAGGTATCCTCGAGAGGGGTCTGGGTACATACCGTAGCTGCGGTATTTTTCTGCTTCTATCGAGTACTTCGACATGTCCATTGATGAGCCAACCTGAAACAAGGAGATTTTTGGTTAATTCTTATATATGTGGAACAGGTCAATATTTATGAATAAGTGCTTTAAGCGCCGGTTTCACCACCTCTATATATATAAGTTACTTGATAAACTTATGTGACAGATAGTTCATACAAATTACGTTCTAATTCAAATGTATCTCGTTGATAACGGCTATCCATCAGCAGCTATAGCCAAATGCCATTTAGCGCTTGTCTACATGTAGAATAGAAAACTAAATTATATGGAATTGACGTAAGAGTTGACACTTCTCAGTGTCATTTCCATAAATTTAGTTTTCTACTCTCTCTATAGACTCGCTCTCGCTAAAGTGGCGTTTGGCTAAAGGCACAGATATTGCGAAACAGACCCTAAGTATAATTCAGTTTATGGACAAATGTAAGTTTAAGTATAAGTTTAAAAAATAATTAGCCACTTCTAGTAACTTGAATACATTAAACGAAATTCTATTAATAATAATATGGATGCAATAAAACGAGTTTCAAGAACGACCTCATCAAAACGAGTAAAGAATTCAAGAGAAATGCATTTAAATGAATAAAATGTTCATTTCAATATCGTATTCATAAATATCGGATAAAGTTAATACCGTATAACGAAATGTCAGCAAACAAATCATAAATCGAGACATTTCCCAACATTTACAAGTCGACAGTACCCCGAGACCATTCATACAAACTTTGTAAGAAAACTGTAATCTATCTTAACAAGAATTACTCACAAACAACATAATTCAACTGAAATTAAATATGAATTTTCTTTAACAATTTACATATGAATTGTACACAGTCAACATCCTACTTTATTCTCCGAAAATAAGGTTCCAATTTGTACGAGAATGTATTGAAACGTAATGCAGTACTGTATTTTACACGCTCAGACACACAAATCATGCGTAACAATGGAATCGAATAAAGCTTCGAATTTTAAAATTTTTAATGAAGTGAGCCGTACACAATATTGTGAGGAAAATATCGTTTGTGCGTTACGACACACGGACACTTTGTTCAGCGAACAATGGCTGTATACAGGTTGAAGTTACGAACTGTAATTTACACAGCTCGACAGGTGATACATTTTGTTACGTTAGTACTTTGCGTAGCTTTGGCATTTAACTGAATATTCTGCTTTAAATTTAGTATTCGTAAAACAGTCCTGTTGTAAATTCACACTGTATCTCTATATATTTGATAAGTTATTTAGAGGTAAGTAGAAGTTTTGCTTGACGCTTGGACCAAGTTACACTGGACTGTTTGTAACCACAAACAAGTTGATTGTTAATTCGTGTATGGTTGTACAGAATGGATATAATTCTATTTTAGATTACAATAGTGATTGTTATGACTTTGACTACATCATAAATAGGGATTAGTAGCACCTATGGGACTTACATTACAAACTATCAAAAATCCATAAAAGGTTTACGTTCCTAATCCCGAAAATTTAAATAACAAAATAAATAATGACAATAGGATGTTACAATGAAATGAAGCGTTTGGTTCGCCCACTAGTTAGTTGGTTTATTTGAAGGGCCGTGTGTAGCGTGCGTTTGCGCATAACATACGACGGCCGGTCAGCGCTAGAGTGCTAAATCAGGATTAGTGAGACGGCCAGGCATCATGTAGTGGAGTTTACTGCCCGCCCCTACAGCTATTTTATTGCAAGCCACTTTATATGAGCCATGGTTTACTCTTTTTTTTTCTTTTGGAAAACTATTTAAGCGGTATTTTTCAATGATGGTTGTAATAGATTTTGGTGTATTCGATACTTATCTATTGATCGCGCAAATATAATAAATTCGAAGAATCTTGTGTTACTAACAGACGCTACATGATCAGGTAAGTTTCTATTACTTTATGTTCATAAGAAAATATGACTTATATATTAAGTAATCAAGAACATAGCGACAAAGAACCCTTCACAATTCATCACACATCAGCAGCCTATAAGTGAACATTGCTGACTAAAGACCTCTTCTCAAGGTTTTAAGCATTAATCACCACGCTTGCCCAATGCGGGTTGGCGATTTCTAACTTATGATTATAGAAATTGTAAGCCCACGTTTCCTCACGATGTTTTCCTTCACCGTTTGTCAACGGTGTCTAAATAATCTTAGAAAGTAGATGATTCATGTAACTCGGAAAAAGTCACATTGGTACTTGCCGTTGGTAGGTTTTGAAACAAAAAGCCCTTCACACTAGTAAAAGGAGCAATCAAAAAACTATTTTATTACTAAATGAATCTAAAAATGATGTCACACCACATCAAGATTGGTAATGAGTCGCGAACCGGCCTACAACCTGCACCTGTGTAAGCAGTTGCCTATCAACCGTTCGCCAACCGTATAAATCATCTATCAACATAATCGAATAGTAAAACTACAATGGTTCGTTAAAGAACTCAACATTTGGCGGTACAACACGGAACTAGGGTTGCTACGTGTAGCTACTGATCCATTCTTTCGTTGCTTCTGTAACTTGGAAGTAGTTTTGTAGGTTATGTAGGGATAGTGTAACTGCTAAAAGACTTATTTGTTTCGTAAATGTAATGTTATTGTATATTTTAAATTAGGAAATCGAAGACGCTTCCAAAAAAGTAGAAGTAAAAGATATAGACACAATTAAAATTATCCAAAAAATCTTGATTAAGGAAAAATGAATAACGTCAAAATTACTTGTTAAAAATATACAAATGAATAAAAAAAGGTAACCAGAACATTATTTATTATCCACTGTTTAAAATACCAAAATTAAAAGTGACAACCCTAATAACCCGAAAACGCCTAATCACTGTTTTTAATACAACACAGGTAAAGTTGCAGTTGTTGATATGAATAGTGGCTGATTATATTGTTTCCTACTGGTATCCGATACCGGTACCGCGAGAATTGGTCACGGTAATCCAGAAACCGCGGTATCATCCAATAGACCAACTATTAACGTCGGGGGTGCGAAAGATCGAAGCCGACGGGTGCAGGGTTAATTAAATGTTTTGGTCACACCTCGGCGTTTTAAGGTTAGGCCTTTTTTGTGATTGTGAGTTATGATGTTGGTCCTTTTTTGTACATATGTTGTTATTAAATAAGTGTTTAGGGCAAAAAAGGTGATTGGTCGGAGCTACCCTTAAAATGGTGGAACTTTTTAGTGTCATGGATATCTAATGTAATAAATAAAGATTAAATCGGTTAGGAATACCCGTAACAAAAGCAGTATGGTAACGGTAGAGACCCCAGAGTAGTAGTAGTTAGGTCATGTTGTAAGACCGGCATATATATACCATAGACTGAGTGATACTACGGCCTCACAGAAAGCTGACGTGAAGTAACGCTTGCATTGTGGTTTGTAGTGTAAGTGAGGTTACCGGAGGCTCAAGTACACCTTTCCCCTTCCCCAACCTCCCCAATTCCTGGATCCCTAACAATCCTCAAACTTCTAATCCCCAAAAGGCCGGTAACGCACTTGTAACGCCTCTTGTGTTCCGGGAGTCTATGGGTGGCGCCGATTGCTTGCTATCAAGCGATCCGTCAGATCGTTTACCGGCTTATGCCATAAAAAAATATTTGACAAAACCCGAACAACAATTCTCCCTGATAAACCTGAATCCCCCAACCCGCCTGCCAAATAAGGCTGGACAAAAGAGACCACCGACACCAAGTAATCTAAACAATAAAATCATTAAAAACTGTTTGCATTTAATACTTAGAAAATGCATAACGAAGCTACGTCTCTACGCATTGCCAAAGTGTCTTCTCCAATTTTGTAAGTCGATTACACAAGTTTACAAAGATCACAGAAGTTTAATCAGAATCGCGTTCCACATCCTTTATTCTTTATTAATCTGTCAATAAGTTTTTAATGTAAAATTAGTTTTAAAATGATAAGTCGGCCTGGTCCTTATAATAGTGCTTAAATAGATTTATCTATCTAAACAATCTAATATTGTGTTTGAATTAAACTTACGTATCTAACAGTAACTGTAATTAATTGTGATTACAAGAACAAATCTTTGTTTAAAGCAAGCACAGCTACTTAAAGAAAACATTAAGAAATATTGAATTTCAAAACTTTAACAATCAACGGCCATCATTTATTACTTTTAATTGTGAAAGTAACGTTAAAAGCCTTTACAAAAACACGGGTTATCAGTAAATGCAATCAACTAATTGAATATTATGTAGTTATCTTTATAATCTCAACTTTCACTTGAATGTGACCTGAAACTGATGAACGGTGTGTTGTAAGTTTGCTAAAATGTTTTTAAAGTCGTTGCTTTATGATTTAGGTTCAGAAGCCCAATATTTATATTCAAAAGTGCATCATTCGGTCCATGTATTTTTTTCTATAGCATGTAAACGAGTAGATGGATCACCTGATGGTAAGCAATCGGTGTCGCCCATGGACACCTGGAACACCAGAGGCATTACATGTGCGTTACCGGTCTTTTGGGGATTGGAAATTTAAGGATTGTTGGGGATGGTATAACTAGGGGAGAGGGTGGTAACTAGTGTTTCGTGAGAACGACAAAGATTTCGAGATAGTAATGCTATAAAGTACGAAAATGTTTTTGATATTGGGTAAAATTACTGCTCCGTGGACTATAATGATAACTGGCTAACAATTTCTAACTCTTTGGAGAATTATAATCTCCTAGTGTGCAACAAAATATAAAGAACTGATAGATAAAACTGCACTAAAGACAAGAGATGAACTTAGAAATCGACAATACCTACAGTCAATCATGTAACTCAAGCAATCAATCTATTAAGAACTAAACGAGATCTAATCAAATTACACCACCGACTACTTTAAACTGCAGCCACATTTCATCTAAATCTATCAAGTACTTACAAACAAACAATTTTATAATCCCCGACATAATGCAATAAACTTAAAACAACGTTCCCTCCTTCAACATAGACGTCACTTTCACAAGATTAAACGTCAAATAGAGGAGGGAAGGAGGTTTTTAAATCGGAGGGCAAAGTCCCAGGGGCAAGGGCGATTAGGGTGTTGTCATAATATTGTGTAGATTTTCTATTACGTACAGGTGATGAGAATGAAAATAAAAATAAATAAATAAATAATCTCTAGGTATTACGCAAACAAGTCCGCAAGTATAGATTAATTTGATACAAGTTATAATGTCGTAGTACAAAATTTATAATTCTGTCTTCTGTACTAGGGAAATACCTGTATTACAGAGATCAGTGCCTTTATGGGTTGGTATTATTGTAATTCTAGTATAGCGGACGCTACATTAATCAATTAAAATCGTGTGAAAATAAAATTGTGTGAATTTGGATGACAGTGTCCAGTATAATCTAGGCAGTTATGAATTGACTTTTAGTCTAGCTTCAGTTTTTGTTGCTACCAAAGTTTGAATGCTGAGAAGAATTTTGGTAAGTACTTGTACTTACCTAAATTCTGCAATACTGCTGCAGTATTGCGTGATAAACAACAGGATGGGTTCCTGGTTTGATTTGAATGTAATCGAGTTAACTCGTGAGATAGTTACATGAATAAACTGACTGCACGATAAGTTGGTCTTACCTTCTCTGGATAGCCATACATAATACAGAATATTAATTATTTTATTATAAACTACGCTTAAAAAATCGACTTCAATCTTCTCTTTTTTTAAGTCGGTTTATTAATGTAATAAAACCTCCTTCTAAGACAAATACTTTTCTGAAAACCGCAACCATATCGGTTCAGCCAGTCGCGAGATATTCGCGCACAAACAAACATATCCAAGGGAAACTGAGAAACTCAGTCTTTTCTTCTTTTGAAGTCGTTTAAAAAGATGTTTTATCAGACAACATACAAGTAAACTAAAAAAAAGTTTAATTTGAAACTCAAAACACCTACTTTCCAATGCGCTTTCAAAATAACGATCGGATATTCGCACATTTGACCCCCATCCTTATTTAGGGTGCCAAGTATGGTGTTAATTCCCGAGAATTTGTTCTAGAGAGGGTTCGACTTCGATTCCAACTAACCGGCACAGATTGGGGGAAGAGATTGCGAGATTCAATGACTTGTGCTAAATAAGTAGGCGTTCTGAATGTAATCTTTTATTTTTCTGACGTGTGATTGAAAAAGGGGTTTGTTTACAAAGGAGTGACGTCATAAGTCTTTGTAGGTACGTATTTTGCTTCTGCATGAGATTTTGTTGTTCGTTTCCGTTTATTACTAAACGTGTCCGTCGTTGATTTTGTTTGACAGTTCTAATTTTTATCGACGAAATATTCAACGTCACCAAAGGAATGAGCAGAGGATTGCTGTTCACTATTTTTTCATGTTTGTCAAAGACAACAAGGTATATCATTTGAAATTATATGTTAAAATCTCCATAATTATTTACTGGACTAGACTTAAATAGTATTTTATTACCTAATACAAAGTCTTGGTCTTGGTTCCCATTTATTCCAATTCCTAGTAATAAATCTATCCAATAATCCTTGACAATTAAATTATTAAACTAATTTAATATCAACAAATACGTGTACTATTCATAAATTTGCAATCCCCTTGATTCAACACCGCAGATCTACATTTATTACACCGTTCCGAACGTTCCCTCGACACCTAATTATTTCTCGACTACACGCTGTTTTGAGAGGGTACACGACGGTGTGATGGGATGATTCTATTTCAATTGAGATATTAATTTAAGTACCTGTTGTTATGTTTTAATTAAATTGTAATTTAATGTTGCATAAGATTTAAAGGTTTTTGGGGAAATTAACAAAGGGTTACGGTTTACAAATGCTTGTAGTTTGTACAAGTTACTTGTTCGTTGAACATGTAGAGGTATAGAAGACCGATTCTCAAGAATTTTACCACAACATACATAATGCCATATGCCTTTTATACAATGCTTTATACAAAGTTCATTTTTAAGTTTCAATCAGAAAATACAAACCAATTGGTTTTACCTTGGTGAGCATTGATTATAGACTACCTTTTGTAGCTGTATCTATGATACATAGACCTAAGATAACACGAGGACCAAGGCACCACAAGAAAGACATAAAAAGTGTTATATGAAAATTAGCTTATCACAAAAAAATACCATTACCAATCCAATTCCTCATCCTTCATAAAACCATCAATTTCTAACATATGGTTTAACAATGCCAAGCTTCATTACACGCTCATCAAGTGCACAATTTTTTATACAACTTAAGTAGGAGCGAAAATTACAGAAATTAGATAGAATTATTGACACGCTTCATGATTAGAGTGCGTCAGCATGTTTTTTTTTAAAGAATTTCTCCCGCACGATGTTCCTATTTCATGGTGTTAATAGATTTAAGCAAAACGTTTAAGATTTCATGCCATCGCGCTAAATGGTTGATAGTATAATTAGCGCCTCCATTGGGCCTTCGTTCGGTCTTTTTCGGTAAGGTTCGGTAATCATCGGTTATTGTTGTTGTTTTTGTTTGAAGGTCAAATCTCTATGGCTTGTACAGACTGCACTAAAGTGAAAAGTATTTTTTTTTAGAAGTTAGTAAAAGTAGAGGCCACCTTTATCCATGTCTTTCAATCCTATATCCTTCACATTTTAGAACCGGATAAATGTGAAGATTTGAAGGAGAATGCAACAAAATTAATGAGATAAGTCAGGTAAGGTAGTGTCTACTGCAATTTTTGTACAGTTTTTGATTTTTAGTTCGTTATTGAACTAAACGCTCAACCAAATAAACTTGGAACATCAAGCTGTAAGTTTAAGTCTGTATCAAAATCGTAGACCAGTAACAAGGAAAAAGTCGTAGATAGACAACAAACTAACTTTACACCTAATTTTCTTTTCCAGAATCTTACCTGTGGGTTAGGAGTTAAAGCAGCGCTGATAGCATTCTGCTGAGCTGCTGCAGCTGCAGCGGCCGCCATGCTGGCTCCTAGTGGACCATATGCCGCTCCATAGTAGCCTCCCATTGCCTGACCCATGCCACCGCCTGCCATACCTGGGGAAGAATAGAAGATTTGTTAATTATGATTAATCAGTTAATACTACAGTCTTACTTTGTTAACAAGAAGACTATAGTCTGTATAACTGCTGGTGTAGGCTTTATAATTTTGAGGAGGAATCATGCTTTGCGACTATAATTGGAAACTGTTATACCTCTAGGTATGAACAATGCAGTCTCAACACGATGAATCTGTTCTTTTCTCAAAGTGGATATTTTTTATTTCCTTTACTTACATCCGCTACAAAAGAAGAAAAATGAAATGTTCAGGAAATATTTGAGATTTTTTATGTCTATGGGAAATTCTCTAAAGAGGTAACATTCCACAAAACTAGGTAACCATCCAAAGAATTCAAAATAAATTCCACAACACTTCCAAATTCAAAACATTCATAGACGATACAGCGGAATGTCTAATTCACAGCAGTCGGCAAGTGGCCACCGTAATGGACAGTACAGCTATAGACCGACGCACATTCATAATGGCGCTCCGGGAACTCTGATTCGAGCACCAATTAATTATTTCATTGTACTACGAATAATCCCGCCCTCGAGTGCTATTAACTAACGGTCAGTTCCTTAGACGTGTTTATTAAATACGTCTCCGAGGGGCTAGTTTACTCGCTTATTGACCATCAATTCGGATTAGGAATTTAATTTAGAGCGCCTGATTTATTACTACTTAATCTCGTTTTATTAATATTTAAATGTGATTTTACCTACTGATCTATATACAGACTTAAATCACGTAGATCATTAATGAAACATTGTTGCGAGATACAATTATATTAATATTCTTATTGAATGTCGATTTCATATTTTTTCAATAATATGAAGGACCGCCATAAATAATGAATATTTGATAAATTAATACCAATAAATTACACAGGCAATCCACGTCAAATGGTAAAATGGAACTGTCAAATTTTGCGGTAAAATATTTATAATCCAACCAAATTAGGATGTCACGACAATCTAAGCACTTGTAATGCTATCGTGCAAATTGAAATACACTTCATGTCTCGCGTGAATTATTCGAATATAGAATTTAAATAAAAAATATATGAGACACCCCTATTGTGGTGACGTCAGACGAATCTACAATATATTATAAACCGCAGCAAAATTATAAAGCAGTTTATTAAAAGGACAATGAGTCCTCCGTCAAAGCAATAGGGTGCGGTATCGCTTGGGAGTTCGATTTTCGCGAACGCAAATATATGCGTCAAGGTTTTTAGAAAGGGACGATCGTGATTTTTTATTATATTTATAATTAAATTCCCTGTCATCTCTTTTGGGTATCTGGTCTCCTGGTATTGGCGTTTGCCCAATGGATTTTTTATATTCACATTTTCCAAGTTTTCATTTAATTTGAACAAAATGTGAATGAGTTCACATTACTCACAATGACATTGATTGACGGCGAGGATGTTTTTTCCTAGTAGGTAGGTAAATGTAAGACTCAAATCAAGTACAAATGCTGGTTTCAAAGGAAACATCTGACTGACACAAATACGAAGTGCTTAGACATCAATGGTTCTTAATAAACTTGTAAATTGTTTCATATTTACCTACAGTCACACAAATTTGATGAAAGCGAAAATTGGAAGGATATGCCAAAATACTGGAAAATCTTGTAATAGAATCAGTGCGTTCGTTATTAACCATTGGTATAATACCGCAAATATACGAAAGACACGATGTGTTTCTATTGTATACAAAAAAGACATGGTTAACACAATAACCAATAAAAGTAAAGTAAAGTAAAGAAGATCAAAGTAATGAGCACCTCTTCAACTTTTCACAACCAAATCAGTTTTATCATAATCGCCTTTATAGTTACAATATTTTTTTCAAACTCAGGCTTTGAATACTTTAATCTCCCACATCACGTGGCAACTCCATCTGATTTTCTCGAAATGAACTCTTACAATACCTACCATCAAAGGCTGCACACATAACCCTAAATTAACTCACTGTTGGTCGAACAGACCGTCAACAAAAACCCAATTAATTTCCACCAACGGTTTACACAGAAACCGCTTAAATGCAACATCAAAACTGTAAATGACTAATTTTAATTAATAAAACAAACGAAAATTTCCTTAAGAGTTGTTACGTTGGACTTTTTCGACTCGAAACTTGGGCTGGAAGTTGAAAAAGTCCTTGAAAGGGTTCAAATGGGTTATTAAAATAGGCGATTTTTGTTACTTTGTAAAAGTTTGAAAAGTAAAAGAAAAGCAACGTACCTTAGGTACGTTGGATATTAATGTTTACGAGAAGAAGAAAAAGTTGTATATTTTTAGGAATATTAAGAACTTACACGTGGAACCCTTAGTAGTGCATCAATCGGCTTAAAAGTTGTTAGTTTTCGGGGAGATTTTAGTTCGGCGATAGCAACACAAGTACTGTAATCATATACCTTCTCCTCCTGTAGGTACTAGAACGATACAAAACACAGTTACCTCAACAATCCTTCGACATCAATAGAAGTCGACAGTCCACAAAAATTAAAAGCTGGCTCACAATGGATGTAATTTCAAACACGATTCACCTCCGTCAGAATCCATATCATTCATAATGACCATCTTCCGACCGGCCCCTGAGTATGTAAATATAGCCCGACTATTGTGAGGATCGACAGAAAGGTCGGACACCGGGCTAAATGGGATTTTCGTACGGGTTTCCTTTTCAATGCCCCCGTTTTTTTCTTTCCTCTCTCTTTATATTTGAATGTGTTAAATTTCTCGGAAAAATGCTTATTTTCTGTACCGTCAGGTGGGTAAGGTGATTTATAGAGTGACCTTAGATGGTATCAATGGTTGAATATGTGGCTTATTTCAGGAGTTTCGGCCGAAATGAGTTTTGGGTTAGTGAATTGTTCGTACTTTATATTACGGTTGTATAAAACGAACTAAAAGGTATTCGTGTATAGGTATAGATAGAATAATTGGCCTTTGAATTCAATATTACGATAGGAACACGTGGTAAGTGAAGAAAATGACGTCACAGTTGAGTTCAGATTTTAAACACAAAAACTTTTCGGTAATACAAGTATCTGTCGTCTCGTTCCCTATTGTATAAAGCATCATACCCAATTTTCAATCTACCAAAAATATCTTCCCTCAGATCAAAATGTACTAAACGAACGATAAAATCAGATCACAACATAATCCCGTGGAACCCTAAAACAACCTTCAGCAGTTCCATTTATCCTCGAAAAACGATCTGAACAAATGACAAGGGGTATATTTTCGCCGTTTCATAGCATGGGGAGGGTTGTTCGCAGACGTACTTAACAAACCGTGGTTAAATTGATAGATTAGCCACAATTTGTGCAAATCATCGTTTTTGCTTATTTGTAGTTATGGATATTAATGTGATATGGTATTTGGGTTGAGTGATACAATTATCTCGTTGGGGTTATGTAATTAATTCAAGTATCGTAATTACTATGCAGGTGTTTTGGGGTGTGCTTTAAATAATGATAAAACTAGGTTATCGTTCTATTATCAAGTTACAAGAGGGTTATTGAAGTACATTTTTTACTGAAACAATATTCTCATGTACACTATCCATATGTCGTAAACCCCAAAAAATCAAAGCAAAAATATAAACAAAACGGCAAGTCATTTCCTAGAGCCATAAACAAAAATTTCTCGCTCCACACGTCCGTTCTCCCTAACGTCCCGCGCTCAACTGTCATGTAAATGACGTCACGTGACCGGAAGCAGTTTGGCGGGGGGAGGGTCTTCCGGCGACGCACGCGATTGGACACTTCCGTTCGGTAAAAAACTGCTGGTATATAATATGCTAATCATGAATAAGCAATTTATTGGATTATTGTATGGATTAGCATTGCCTGTTTTACTCTGTATAAGTGAGGATTAAGGCTGTCGGATTTATTTTTTTGGTGATAACAAGGAATTTTTGTTCTTTAATGTACGAAAATAATAAAAATGAACCAAAAATAGTTGGTATAACGACTTTGAACTCAATTTTCGAACATAATATTTTAGTGAAGCCTGTTCCAAAGTGGGTATACAAAACACTCAAGTAAATGCATATTTGATCGAAAAAATTTTATACTTTAGGTAGAATGGAATGTAGTATGAACGAGCAAGAAGCACCACCCTTAAAAACTTCCGCGTTCGATCTCTGTTCATTTCTCATTGTCAACACAACACCAAATCTGATGGCCTCCATAAAAATCCAATTATAACTTTCTTTTAATTCCATTACTTACTTTTTTTTATCAAAGTTAACAGTACACATGTTTTTGTCATTAAAACACAATTGTATGAGGAAACTCCACAAACCAAAACCTTTGGTACTTGAAGAAACGTCTGATGGAAAATTACTGGTCCCGATTTTTTACCAGCAATACTTAGAATGACTGAAATTAGTTTAATTAAAGTACACTAGACCAGACTTTTTCTAGTACCACGATAATTCCTTACTATTCTATAAACCAGATATTACCAGTTTTCTCCAGATAGAAGCTATTTTTACTAGCTTAATTGAGAAATCGCGTGGACAAGTGCGAGCCCAGTTTTTTTTCGCAGTGTAAAGCCAAATTGATTAGCTACACTCAAAGTTAAGGAAAATGTAACATCATTAGATGGGTAAACAACGAAACTGTTGTTTTTTAAAATAAACTGGCGAGCAAAAAGACACCTCACTTTTTTGTAAAACTATATAATTAGATATGCTATGATGAAGAATAAAGGGAAAATCGGTGCCCAGGCTTACCCCGTTTTTTGGCTGACATTGTAAGCAAACAGTAAACTAATTTTGATTTATCACTGTGGTATTTTCCTGACTTGCGTTGAGTTTCAGCATAGTTTTTACAAGTTCGACGAAAAAGGGTTAACCAAGAATAATGGAAAGTACAAGGGTGTAACGACTTCGAATTATACATAGAAACAATTGGCTAAAATACTTCTGTATTTCCTTAGTTTGTGTATCCTGACGTCTCATTTTCTTATGATATAATTAATTAATGCTAATTTCCTTTCAAAGCAGTATTGTCAACCACTTAGGTATATTCAAGTACTTAATAAATATACCGAGTGGTCGCAAGTGCGACTGCCGGGCAAGGGGTCTCGGGTTCGATTCCCGGGTCGAGCAAAGTATTACTGGGTTTTAAAAAAAATCTCAGTAGTAGCACGGAGCCTGGAATTGTGCCCGATATATGGCAATAGGCTCACCCGTATTACATGGGACTCATAACATAAATAGTGAAAAGTGGGTGTTACATTGTACAGTGGCATAATGTGCACCTCTGCCTATCCCTTCGGGATAAAAGGCGTGATCTAATAAATAGAAAAAGTATATCTATAAATATAGCGCTGACTTAATATAATACACTAAATAATACAGCTATATTACACCTCAACAAACACTAATTACAATAAAATAAGATACTAATAATAAACAATATAATACCTGCGTCAATTATTACCATTATCAATACACGAACAATAAAATAAAATGAAAAGTACATACAACCGATATACAAATAAAATTGTATGAAAATGTGGCATAATAAAGTATTAATTTGCATGATAATGAAAATATGTAACTCGTGGACATAATATAAATCTTGTTTGTGTATGGGCGTTGTGAAACAATGGAGTATTTTTACGAAACATGCTGTATTTTGTATTATATGAGACTGATAATATCTTGCTAATGATTAATATGAAAATAGCTAACTATAATTGATCAAAACTATTTGGTTTTCTACGTAAAGTACGGAAATGTGAAATATGTACAGTGCTACAGTCAGCCAACCTATTTAGTATGCATGTAATAATTATTAATTCGTAATTGGTCGTGATGGCCCGGAGGTTTAAGACGCTGGCTTCTCATGCATGAGAATGCGGGTTCGAAACCTACCAACGGCAAGTACCAATGTGGCTTTTTCCGAGTTATATGTACTTTCTAAGATTATTTAGAGGTAGACACCACTGACAAACGGTGAAGGAAAACATCGTGAGGAAACCTGGACTTATAATTTCTAATTATAACTTTGTAATCGCCAACCAGCATTGCGCAAGCTCTTTGAGGTGATTAATGCTCAAACCATCTCCGTGTGAGAAGAGGCTTTGCTCAGCAGTGGGCATTTATACGCTGTTGATGATGAATGATTTATTCAGTGCAGAGCCAATATAGTAGCTATTGTGTAGTTTTTTTAATCGATCGGCCTAGCTACCACACAATGTTTACCGTCTGAATCAATCTTTATTATTAACCGACTTCAAAAAAAGATAGGTACATACATATGTACGTGTAATAAACACTTTTCTGAAAACCACATCAAAATCGGTTCATTCGATCGCTAGATAATCGCGCAAAAAGATACACATACATATGTGTATCTCCGCGCAAAAAGATACACATAGGTACATGTATATCTTTCATCATCGATACACACACGTGTATCTTTTTACGCGATTATCTCGCGATCGAATGAACCGATTTTGATGTGGTTTTCAGAAAAGTGTTTATTACACTTAGGAGAAGCTTTTAGTATATTTCGAAATAAATCGACTTAAAAAAACGGGGGGTTGAAGACGGTTTTTTAAAAGTACCTACTTTATAAAGAATTGTGTTAATTTCATACTGAATAGCTTGAGTGACTGTACATGGTCAGTACATCCATTAGTTATTTTTCTAGTCATCAAAAATGTTCAAAATCATTCTTTTTTCTATTTAGGGATTTGATACTGCCAACTGCCACAATATTTTAATAGTCATCAAATAGATAGGCTTTACGAGTCAAAGTTATACTTATTGTTAAAAAAATTGAAATGCTGACAATACACTCGGTTTAACTCGATCGTACTCATCACTGATCTATGGAAAAGTCAACATTAAACAAGGAAATCTTGAAACTTGATTTAATTCTCATTAGTATTGGTTTAGCCATTTCGTAGCTAAGAGTAGGTACTAAAACAGACAGACATTGTTTGTGTCTCAATAACACTTCAGTATATTTATTTATTTATATTTTATTGCACTCAGATATAGAATTGAATTTTAATGTATTGATATTACTAATACTGATTTTTATTGATATGTTTGTATTGTACGAGTCGTATGAAATCACTAATTGCACAACAAGTAGGTACTTAGGCAAAGTACTTACATACATATCATAAACGTAATCCATTGTTATGATAACAATAAAATTTGAATGCCATAATAATATGAGTTTTTTTACTACCTACATATATCACCTAGAAGTGTGTTTATAGGTACGTCTACTGAGCAAGAGGTGTTAGATTCGATACACGGATTACTATACGTTAAAAAAAAGCATTGTGAGGAAACCTGGACATATAATTTCTAATTACTACTTAGAAATCGCTAACCCGCAATAAGCAAGCGGGGTAAATAATGCTCAAAACTTCTCCGTGTGAGAAGAGGCTTTGCTCAACAGTGGGCATTTATAGGCTATTGATAATGATGATGACTGCATCAGAATCTGTATACCTGTGCAGATTCTAAAAGGTGCTCCTTTTACTCAAGAAGAAGTATGAAGAATTAAGGAATGACCATAAGGGATAGTATATGATATTACGACATCGTTGGTAATTCGAATTTGATTTTTTTTATGGCATAAGCCGGTAAACGAGCAGACGGACCACCTGATGGTAAGCAATCGGTGTCGCCCATGTACACCTGGAACACCAGAGGCGTTACAAGTGCGTTGCCGGCCTTTTGGGGAATTAGGAGTTTGAGGATCGTTGGGGTAATTGGGCCTCCCGTAACCTCACTCACACGACGAAACACAACGCAAGCGTTGCTTCACGTCAGGTTTCTGTGAGGCCGTGGTATCACTCCGGTCGAGCCGGCCCATTCTTACCGAAGCATGGCTCTCCCACACTTAATTTTCTCTTAATATTATGTAGCTTAAGATACATAAATAATTAAATCGATTATATAATCTGTAACACGTGTTCTGTATTGTCCTTGTACTTGATGACATGTGGTTCCACAGATAGCGGTAAAAATATCTTTAATAAGTTTTTACGAACAACGGTTTATATGATTCAGTCTTGTGTTGAACTGATAATTATGATTAACAACCTATTACCTGTGAATTCGTCCGCGTAGAATGTGATAACTGTTTTATCCATTAAATTAATGTCTTAATTATTATTAATGTCTGATTTATTTTATATTGTTTATTTTGATTATTGGTATTAAAACCTGTCATAGTTTGTAAGGTTTTCTTATTCTTATTGTTTGTTTTATTTAAGGACTGTTCTGTTTTGTTTTTTTTTTTCTTTTATAATTACTTGAAATGTATAACGCCTTGGTTTTATGACTGCAATGTTATACTATTTAATTGATATAAATAAATAAATAAATCTCATGGGAGCATTTAATCGGGATAAAAGTATCTTATCACCAAAGTCAGTCTTGCCTGTAATCCGTTCAGTAGTTTCAGCGTAATTGACGAACAAAGAAACTTTCACAGTTACAATATTAGTGTGATGAAATACTAGTGTTATGAAATAGCAAAATATCAAATTGTCCGTCAGTCAATTTGTCGGTGAATCTAGTATATTCCTTCAAAAATGTGCATTCGTATGGACTGAGGCAGAATGACCAGGATCCGAACCACAGACAAAAAAAGTCAAAAGTCAAAGCATTTATTTCAATTAAACCATAGTTTGGTACTTTTGAAACGTCAGCAAATAGGTACACAATAAGTCTGTCAGTCAGGCCGTCAGTGAAACTAGGTGAAGCTAGGTGCTCATTCCAAAATGTAGATTCGAATGAAGAAGAACGAGCAAGAAACTCCATTCGTTCATCATCATCAACAGCCTATAAATGCCCACTGCTGAGCAAAGCCTCTTCTCACACGGAGAAGGTTAGAGCGTTAATCACCACGCTTGCTCAATGCGGGTTGGCGATTTCAAACTTATAATTAGAAATTATAAGTCCAGGTTTCCTCACGATGTTTTTCCTTCACCGTTTGTCAGTGGTGTCTAAATAATCTTAGAAAGTACATATAACTCGGAAAAAGTCACATTGGTACTTGCCGTTGGTAGGTTTCGAACCCGCACCCTCATGCATGAGAAGTGGGCGTCTTAACCTCCGGGCCACCACGACTGTGTGACATTCGTTACTCTTTTTAAAAAAAAGTATGTTCTACAATAAATAGAAATATCTACAGTTCTATTTCTGTGATCCGAAAACTGTCATGCTCGAGAAGCCATAATACCTTAACACTAGTCCCTAATAAAACAAATAAACCAATTCACGCACGATGTTATACCTCTACAATCGCTCCTGCTCACACACTGACCACATCTCTGTACAAGTTGTTCGAGGCACGCCGCTATGTCCAACATAATTCGTGCGAGACTCTGTGTATTGTCATAGTACTACAATCACTGATGGAATGAATTCTGCTCCGGTTCTTCTACACAATATATTATTATATGGATGTTTGTACCTACCTCTAGATATAGATAACAGTTGATGGTTTGTGCAAATAATAATAAAATTGAACTTAGGGACTTAGGACGAAGGGTTATTAGGTTCAAAGTTGGGATTTTATTTCTGCTCAATATGAACACTTGAACAGGCCAATCAACGAAGGGAAATTAGTGGAATTTGAATTTTATGACACAAAACTTATGACACACGAGCAATATAAAATATTGATAGGACTTCTTATCCTAGACAAAGACAAAGACCTGAAGACTTGCATAACTTTTAGGATACTAAACAAACCTATGATAGGTTTTTTTTAAGGCATAAGTCGGTAAACAAGCAGAAGGAACACCTGATGGAAAGCAATCGGCGTCGCCCATGGACACCTGGAACACCAGAGGCGTTACAAGTGCGTTACCGGCCATTTGGGGATTACGAGTTTGAGGATCGTTTGGGATTTAGGGATTGGGGAGATTGGGGAAGGGGAGGGTCATTGGGCCTCCGGTAACCTCACTCACACGACGAAACACAACGCAAGGGTTGCTTCACGTCGGTTTTCTGTGAGGCCGTGGTATCACTCCGGTTGAGCCGGCCCATTCGTGCCGAAGCATGGCTCTCCCACACTTAAAAGTAAGGTAAGTCTTAAAATAAAGTATTCAAAATAAATATACACTAAATCTTTTTTACCAACAACACGTGTAACTTTTGGCCTAAATTATACACAAACCAATAAACACAATTGTTGACAAAATCACCAACAGGAATCTATCAAGTTTTGGTCAAATTACCCGTTAGGGGCGGGGCAGGCGCGTGCGCAACCTCTTAGGTCGAAGTGGAGCCCTAATGTTGGTGACGTCACGTGTCGGCCACGTGGCCGCTAAGCTAAAGGACCTTTAGTAAGTAGATAAATATATTTTTGCAAAATGGATGTTGGATAATAAAGTCTATTTTGATTTGTGTGAAACAGTACTTAGAGTAAAGACGAATACGAATAAGAATAAAGTGGGATGAAGCTCCATTCTATTTTGGTAGCAAAACTTACAATTGTAATAAGTTCAAGTAGTTACCTAGTAACTTAATCTAATTAGAAGCTACATAATGTTAATTGATTACCTTAATATCATACGAGGTTAAAAAAATCATTAGTAAAAAACAGGGCGTAGACACAATTCATGTTTTTGTAGAATACTAGCAGGAGTATTACCGTGTTATACTTGTGATTTATGATAACAAAACGACGTACAAATATATGTCTTTTATACCCTGACAAGTAAGCAAGGAGGTGTTACTCTACAGAGACTAAAAAGCCATAAACAACACAACATTAATGAGCAAGCAAAAAAAAAACTGAGCAGATTAGTAACCGTCACATTATCGTAAATATTTAATCGCTTGTAATTTTTCTTTGAAGTTGTTTTTTACATACTAATTACAACCACACATGCTCATATTAATAAACGTCAAATTTAATTAGTTGACGTCGTAAACGGGAAAATAGACGCGGGAAAATAGTACTACCTAAGTACTTACAGCCAACAAAAAAATATTACTAATTAAACTATCCGCGGCCATATTAAAAATGATTTCGAACTCGCAAAGTAATTATTCACCCCTGGTTTTATTTCAGAACATAAATTCACTGCTGCAATTAACTTAAAAGCTATGTTGAGCAAAGTGTGGCTCGACCCTTAAATAAGGGTCACGACACACGTGCCGACTCCGCCCACGTTTAGTTCGGCGACCGCAATGTTGACGGTACGTGAAAAATAGTGTGAATTGGGTAATTTACGAATGGTATATAAAACTGGGAGCTATTTATGGTTAAGTGTGAGGTATACCGCTAGATGGGGAATAACTATGTAAGTACTTCAGATTTTTCCAGGTTTATGTACAATTTGTTTGATAGCGTATACTGTAGCAGTATACTGTGCATGTGTATTCATTTTTATAATAACTAGCGTGAGACATACTAAATTAACTAAAATCGCGGGCGAAGTTGCCGCAACCGCGCACGCTGCCCATGAGGAAGAACCCCTCTGTGGTTCGAAACTAGTAGAGCTTTTCTCAGTATATTCACGTGATTAACCCGCGATTTTAGTTAATTTAACGTAATTGTTACTTTTAAGTTTGAAATGTATTGAATCTTAGAAGTCAACTTTTAAATAAATATCAATGATTAGTAAAGTACCCAAATACTTACTTAATAAAATATCGAACTAATATAGTGATTAGAAAGATTTTCAGTAGGTAGTCAAATTTACAATAAAATTATTTATTATCGACCATTTTGTTAAATTCAAACCAACTTTTACAGACCTATTGTCACGCCACTCAAGTTGGAAACAATTTACGAACTTTTGAGTTTTCATTTCTAATTTTAAACCCAAGAAACCTCACAAGTCTCAAACAACCCTTTAAAATTCAATAACAACCCACGCATATCGTTTAAAAAGTAAAATCTTTCAATAATTTTAATCGCATGTCAATGGGGTAACCCCAAACGGACGAGGTCTGACGCACCCCAACTAACCCTATTGTCACTTTCACATTGACAGTGAAAACTGTCAACTGTCAAAAGCAGCCAAGACGGTTTAAACTATGCGTTCCATTTTCGCTTTTCATATTTGGAAATCTTTTGTTGGGCGCTCGACGGGCGCTCTTATGTGAGAACGTAAGCGCTTTTTCGATTATGTGCACCGAGCTTTATTTAAGTGTGGCTCGTATTCTGTTGCTTACGATATTGCATTTTGCTTGCTTCTTATTGTTACGGTTTTATTAATAAGAATGTTGTTTCATTCGTATTTCAAATGGAGTTGCGAGTGATTGTAAATCTCTGTGTCATTGTTTTTCTTTCTGTATTTACAGTCTATAGAAATAGTATCTTGTGTGTTTTTGTTTTTTACTGTTTTCTTTTATAATACACATAACATCACGCCTTTTATCCCCGAAGGGGTAGGCAGAGGTGGACACAGAAGTAACACCGACCTTTCACTATTTCTGTTATGAGTCCCATGTAATAGGGGTGAGCCTATTGCCATATACCTGGCACATATCCAGACTCCGTGCTACTACTGAGAATTTTTTAAAACCCAGTAATACTTTGCCCGACCCGGGAATCGAACCCGAGACCCATTGCCCGGCAGTCGCAGTTGCGACCACTCGGCCAACGAGGCAGTTTCTTTTATAATGTTCTATGATAATAATATTTTCTATTATAGTTATATGATAAACTACGACAAAAGGTCGACGACAGATCTAACTATAAAAACTATGGAAGTAAAGTAGGCAATCGTTACAATTGCTCCACAATGTTTATAAGAAAAGATTCTAATCCAAGAAACTTCATAGCGTCATCACAAGAAGTTCCAACAGAACAATTTGATATGTGAACATATTGATGACAACAAATAAAAAATTTGATCAAGAATCATCTTTGAAAAGGGCGTTCCGTAACTTTCTAATAAAATGATACAACTTCGGGAATCGAATCACGTACTCTTGCGGGTGCCATAAATAACGACGTTTATGTTTTGATATCAGTAAATAGCATATTAAATATATAGTTTTTATGTATAATAAAGGTTGTATACGTGTAAAATTTAACCGTCAGTTTTATTTTAGGAGTTTCAAAGACTTGATCGTGACTATGGACCGTGGGCGTTATTTTTTGTTGTTGTGTAGGCGATCGACCCGTTCGCAGCGTTTAGTGGGTTGTACTTGAGCTAGTTGATGATAAGTGGTAGCTACTGGAAGATAGTAGGAAATGTTGGAGATGGCATTCAATGCTTTCAATGTAATTTGCTAGAGTGTAATGGAAAAAAAGTAGATCTCAATCCTTAACGCGACCAACGGTTCTATAACAAACTCGATTGTATCATTTCTGATAATAAAAACATAATAACAAACTTTCTTATACTAAAACTTTTACATAAACAAAACCTATTATAGTCAGAATTTTAATTAGATTCCAGATTTGACAATAGCTACTGTCGTTTTGTCAAATAATGATACCACATATAATAGTGTAGTGATGAACACAAAAATCGATAAACAATCAGTGTGTGTGTTTTATAATAAATGTTACAGAAAGTGACAGAATAGCGATAGCGATGACGGCGACAATTTATAAAATAACTTATTACCATAATACATCTATCTGTTTTATTTGTCATGTTCCTTCATAATTACATTTTTTTATTTATTTCACACACAATTATAAAAGAAAAGTCTCAGATCGTTAATTAATCGTCAAACTAAATTATCGGTTCAGAAATATTTAATTTCCTGATATACTTAGTTTACGAGAGCAAAATTATAAACGAGAAGAATCGATCCAGAAATATTGTATTTCCATATCGAATAATTTCGCAACGTCACTATTTAGTACTTGTCATAACGTTGCAACACTGAAATTGTCAAATCTGGAATCGAATTAAAATTCCGAGTATAGATAACGGTGAAAAGAAACAAAAACTGTACTATAATATCTTTTTACTCATACACAAAAAGCTACATGTACTTACTCTATCTTGTCCACTGCGTCAAAACGAGACAGAGCAATTGTGTAATCCCAATTCGACTAGCGGATTCGATGACATCGAATGAATGGGCTGATAACGTCAGTACCACCGGCCTTTTTGTGTCCAACCTTCTATTTAGCTATTTGTACAGAAACTTTTATAGCATTCACTATATAAGAGAATTGTTTCGGTTTGAAAAAATGTATTGGAATACGATATTGGATTGTGGACTGACGCGGAACGACAGTTTTGACTGATTTAGTTTGATGAATGCGTTACTTGTGCTGTAGGAGGCAACATGTTGTTGATGTTTGGTACAACAAAATAATATTGGAATAGAGAATACCTCATTAACATTGGGCATGTTTTCTACAGCAAGTAAGACCTTTTGATAGTGTTTTGAGGCTGGAGAACATATGTAACAGTAAAGACAACTAAAGGTTTTTTTATTTTAGTTTCTATTTTGAAGCGGATTATACAATTTGCAGCAGTTTTTTAAGGAGTAAGGATTAGTAACTTACAATTATCACTTCACTGATTTTTTTATTACCAAGAGTTCGTTTGATAAAAAAAATGACAACCGCTAGAAACGAAAAAAAAATGCCCTTTGGAAACGATACTGCAGTCCAAACACGAGGACAGACTAGCCGACTTTTACGATGAATTCCGAATGTGAATACAATCGTGTTGTCCGTCCATCGACAGTACAATAAAATGCAATAAAGAATGCTTTTTATAAACCATAATGAAAGCTCTTCATTGACAACTTTTTGTTCAACAACGACGATTAGCGGTAATCAGCGACAATGTTGAGTTTATGAGTTTTCTTATCTTCTATCTGTTTATTAGTTATTATTCGGAGTATTTTTGTGGAATTATTGCTCTTTGTATCATTTTGATATAATTATTGTGGATGAGTGTCTGATAACTGTTTTGTTCATTAAAGTTTTTTATGGGATAGGAGAATCGAGCAGGCGGATCACCTAATAGCATTTAAGCAATCGGCGCCACTCATTGCGTTACTGGACTATTGGGGGTTATTGATTTGGGCCTTGGGGAGGGAATAAACACAACGCAACCATGGTTTTATGCCGATTTTCTGGTAGGTCGGTCCATTTTTGGCGAAACATGGCTCTCTAACAGTTATTTAGTAACACGACCGTCAAGTAAGTACCTAAGAGATTATTGGATTCGGTCAAATGTCAAAGAAATTCCCAGTATTAGTTATAGAATCTAATTTAGATGCCGTCCATTTCCTGGAACGGTACCTGACAAGGAATTTTAAGTTATATCATCCATTCTTTTCAAACATCGTGCTATACCACGAATTTTGAACATAATAAAAAATATAATAATAAGAAATAGCAATTGTTGACAAACCTAGATAAGGCCCACCTAGTGCTTAACAGTTAGGTATGCTAGCGATCACTACAAACAAAAACAGATTCTGCTTCAAACCTACAGGAAAATGGCAACTATTCAGCATCGGTCAATAACCTGGTAGATATCCGATAACTCAAGTCCGGGTGTAATTTGAAACCTTTTCATTATTAAATAACGTCAGTTATTATCAATTTATGTGTGGAATTTATGTATTCAAGTGTGGGAGAGCCATGCTTCGGCACGAATGGGCCGGCTCGACCGGAGTGATACCACGGCCTCACAGAAAACCGAAGCAACGCTTGCGTTGTGTTTCGTCGTGTGAGTGAGGTTACCGGAGGTCCAATTACCTTCCCCTTCCCCAATCTCCCCAATCCCTGAATTCCCAACGATCCTCAAACTCCTAATCCCCAAAAAGCCGGTGACGGGCGACGCCGATTGCTTACCATCAGGTGATCCGTCTGCTCGTTTACCGGCTTATGCCATAAAAAAAATCATCAAGAACCCATGAGAGGTAACTACAGGACTGTAAGCCTTCTCTACAAAAGATGGGTTTGACATAATCTCCAAGGTCTTCAAGTGGATTGGAGACCGCATTTTAAAAGCATTGAGTTTATCAGAAAACGCTGAAGCCTGGCCTTTGTTACATATGAAGTTCCGTGGTTGATTCTTACAGCACCCGCAGTACCGTTCCAGTACCTCAGAGGGGTGGAAATGTATTCTCCTATCAAGTTAACACACTGCTAAAGGTAGCAGTATTTTTAATTAATTTAAGTCAGGTCACATCTCGTAAAAAAGCTAACATAGAACTATGACAACATCACGCCTTTTATTTCGGAAGGGGTAGGCAGAGGTGCACATTATGACTGTCACTGTACAATTTGACCACTTTTCACTATTTATGTTGTGAGTCCCATGTAATAGGGAGTGAGCCTTTTGCCATATACCACAATTCCAGACTCCGTGCTACTACTGAGAATTTTATAAAAACCCAGTAATACTTTACCCGACCTGAGATCCCTTGCCCGGCAGTCGCACTTGCAAACATTCGGGCAACAAAGCATGAGAATTATTGTCTATGCAAATAAGAAAGAGCGTGATGAAGACTTACCAGCTCTAAGGGCATCCATGGGCACGCTAGGATAGGGTATGGAGTAAGGATACCCCTCCTTCCTCAGGGTCTTGGGCTTCCTCCGCGGCCGGTACTTGTAATCGGGATGCTCCTTCATGTGCATAGCTCTGATACGCTTCGCTTCATCTATGAAGGGCCGCTTCTCGTCTTCTGAGAGAAGCTTCCATTCAGCACCTGAAGAAAATAATAGGATTAGAATTGGATTTTGATAATATGAGTTAGGTCATTACTTTAGTTATTTAGGTTTTGTTATGCATGTTTTTTTTTATTTTTGCCATACCTAAATTAAATCTTATTTACTTAATCTTCTTAACTTAATTGGAATTAAAGTTTAGTTTTTGCAAGCAGAATCCTATTTTAGAAAACATAAGTAGGTACTAATAATTTAAATTGTTAGGTATACTATTCTGAAATCCATAATTTTCCGAAAGTGCTGGAAAAAAAAAGATGGACTGGTAGATAAGTAAGTACCTACCTACATAAAGTTTTGGGGACCTCGATTTCCAAATTCAACAATTCTTCACTAAAAGTAAATAAATAAAGCTATTAGCTATGTAACAAGTTTATTTCAGTCATAAAAAACCATTCGCACTACGCTAACCAAAAATTTCACACCCACTTATAAAATAACTTTTAAAAATGTATAATTTCATAATATTTCGCACTTGGATGCACTAACAGGTTTCATAGAACTGAAACTTCAGGCTTTTATTGCACAATTCATAATATACCGTGTAAAATAGCTATTAGCGTCCTTTTTCAAATGTATTTTGACCATAATAGTCATTTGTACGCATTCAAACAGTCTTTGACCATTTGTGTCAAAAGTTGTGTAGTTTACTTGACTAGACTATGACTCTAGTGACTGAGATCTAGACTTATTCACAAATCTATGTATTTTTTATTATTGAATGTTTTGTTTTCGTAAGTGGTCCTTAGATAAAAAAAACGCATAGAAAGTTGTTGTTCAATTCTTCTCAAATATATCCAATGAGTTATACTTATTAAAACCAATGCTATAAAGCCAAATACTGCCTCGTTGGCCGAGTGGCCGCAAGTGCGATTGCCGGGCAAGGGGTCTCGGGTTCGATTCCCGAGAAGGACAAAGCATTACTGGGTTTTAAAAAAAATCTCAGTAGTAACACGGAGTCTGGAAATGTGCCCGGTATATGGCAATAGGCTCAGTCCCTATTACATGGGACTCATAACATAAATAGTGAAAAGTGGGTGTTACTTCTGTGTGCACCTCTGCTTACCCCTTCGGGAATAAAAGACGTGATGTTATGCTATAAAGCCTCATTAAATATACGCCTCATTATTAGATTGCAAGACAATTTTACGAGTTGTCATAATAAAACGCAGCGGCCACGTCACATTGATGTTCCATGCCAATACTTTAACGATAGTCGTGCAAAGCCACAATTATTTACCCTAACATCACAAAACAGGCGTACGACACAATCAGTTACGTGACCACATCTAATTCACATCCAAAAATGGAGACAAACTTATTAAACATTCCATTGTATAATAATATCGTTAATAACAACCATAAACTACAAAAACAGTGAACAAAAACAGAAAAGTAATTTGCCCTAACCATCCTTCATTGGTGAAACAATAGTATTGAATCGATACAATATAATCGAAGGCACCAACGACCTGTCTCCCAGCGCGATTCAAGAGACCAACCCTTTGTCTCCCCCCATTTATAGAAGGTTGTATTCATCCACCGTGGAGGGGCGCCATCGTCCATTCAAACAGACAAGACAATCCCAATTCAGACGGGTATAAAAGCGAAAACAATGTCGCTAACATAGAAAGGAACAATCCGGCTCCGAGGACCAGCGGTAGTCTCACTCGCACGCGGGTAAATGTTACTTAGAGAGAAAGAGATAGGAACAACAATGGCGGAAAGCGCCGCCTAATGACGAATTTGCGCTTTTCATTCCACAACGGAAGTTTTTCCCGGTTCCTCATTATTATGTCGATACTTTAGGGTGGGTTCGTATCTTTTGTTGCCGCGGATGATAGGATCGTGTGCTTAGTAACGACAATGGTTAAAAGACTAATGTTCTATTAAAATTACGTTGACGGTTTTCCCGATTGTTCGAGAAAAATCCGCTTTATTTTCCTTTGGTGACAAAATGTTACGCTGTAGCCCATAAGTAGCACAAATTGGTTGTGAGTATTGGAAGTTTCATCTTAAGAACAGTCAAAATACGGACGGTTCGTTACTTCATTATGATGTCGGAGCAAGATGGAAAAAGTACAAAATCAAGTGAGGAATAAAATAATATCACCTGTATTTATTAAACGCTCAATGCGACCATTATTACATAAAAATACAAACACCTCTATATTTTTTACAACTCACGTAATCACAATATTGTCGCAAGATTATCGTAAATAAACGCGGTTAAAATGAATCATTCATGCAGTTTACATCAAAGCGATCGATCTAAATATAAATTAAATTGGCAAAGGTCGATTAACTGGATTTCAAACAAAGCGTTGAGAACAATGATTGATACTGTTCGATTGTGACCGGGCATTGCAACTATTGTCAGCGCTCGAATCGAATAGGTTTTCACAAGTTCTATAGTTAGTTGGAAAAGTTCGTCTGGTCCAGTGGGCGTTGGTAATTACGCTACCTATTATGTAATTAATTATTTAATCAAGTAGGTATTCGTTTGTGAATGGTTATTTGGTATTTATGTATATAAAGTATTAAGAGCAACTTTGTGTATTAATTATACTATATCTTTTTCTTTTTTCTTATTTAGGGACTTATTTATTTACATTTTTACGTTGATATATCTTGTAAAATGCAACGCAAGT
Source organism: Spodoptera picta (assembly GCA_038387885.1). Lineage (NCBI taxonomy): Eukaryota > Metazoa > Arthropoda > Insecta > Lepidoptera > Noctuidae > Spodoptera > Spodoptera picta. The sequence continues at coordinate 187,548 of JAZHFQ010000168.1, read as the reverse complement.
GTTTGAGGTTCATTTGGTCTGTCTACGACTACAGAAACCAGATGCTTGGAAGAAGCCAACCTATTGAAAGTAGCATAAAAATTTTATTAATTTCCGACAATTTAACAATTTTGTATTCTTACACGAACCTGATAACGCCATTATAATGGACAATACATTAATACTTATTAACTTAGTATTATTACATTTTTCATACAAAAAAGAACAAGTCCAACAATGAAACGAATAAAAAAATAACCTTAACATTCTTTTAAAACAAATAACACGCGACATATTTCCCGTGGAACAGTGTTTTTTAACACAAAGCCAGACACGACTTATTTATACAATTGCCTACCATTTTAAACGCAGCACATTCAATATTAGCTAATTACGATTGCATTATTCATTTGCATATGACAAAAGAAAAACAAACTTTTCAACACAGTAGAACAAATAGGTACTTTTGTCCACAACGGCTTTCCAACAGCCCACTGTGCACGGCTGTCACTATAATTTTGTGCACACAAGTGTCGCTGTATCTATACAAACGCAACACTGTGCACTTTGTGTTCTTGAGCTGTGGACTCGAAGATTTTTTCTTGAATATTGTTTTGAAGACAATGCAAATTATAATGTTAATAACTACTGCATGGTGTTTTGTTGTTGTTAGCTGTCGTGAAAGTTTTTTAAAGAGGTTTTTAGTGTTTTTCTTTTTTTTTGGTTCTGTTTGCAAATATCTTGATTTTAGAAAAAGGGTTTCTTGCATAGCGTTGTCATTGAGAGAAGCTTTGTGATCTTTAGACAGCCGTAGCTTTCAAACATTTCTAACTTTTAAGATTTATTTTTAGTTATCGAATGCGAAGTAACCTCTTCCTAATGTTTGTCTTAAATGTCCAAAGTACCTACTAATATTTAACCAATTAGCCTAGTACAATAAATGGCGTAAAATTTGTGTAAGTAAATAAAGTGCTTAAAGCGATAATAAAGTCGATGATGTAATTTTTTATTTACATGAAATTACACATGTACACGTGTATATAATAAGTTACTTAATATTATAATGGACAAGTAATTAAAACACGGCCCCATGCGAACATTATAAAAATACGTTCAGTAAAATTTACACCCATAAGTCTCCATATTACATTACAAAATCGACATTCTTGGCACACAAATCGGCTCCCCACATTTTTCGCTCTGGCAACCCTACATGTATTTATTTATTCTTAATTAACGGTAACACTAACAATCGTAGCAACAATACGCACGTGTCGATACTACTAAAGTGTTGCCACTACACAATAATTATTTCCGCCCTTCGTTACGGGAAAACAAAGGCATGGGATGGCAACACTGAACAATGATTGTCCGGTATTCAGTTGTGGAATTAGGTATAAATGGTTATTAGTTATTTGTTTCTAATTGGTAGAGATATATTACAAATGAGTTTTATTAAAAACAACCGTCTATTTGTCATTTTCTTACAGACGTGCAAAATATTTTGATGGGTTTTCCTAGAAATGGGTATCATCAAAACACTTTGGAAATGTTTCTAGGAACACTCAAATTTCTCTCATTTTTACTTTCACTTAAGCAGTGAAATTGTCATTTTATCGTGTAACAGATCATATTGATCGATTTCCTTTTTCAACATATTTTTCTATTGAAAGAAATATGATTGTGTTGTGTTGGTTCCCTTTGTAGTGACGACAAAATACAAGCTTTTCAACTATCAAAGCGAAGGCTCTTATGGAATACAATATCTAGGTTATTGGCCGGATAACTAGTATTGTATACCTATCTTTTAGAGGCAATACAACCTCCAACGAAGAAAGAAAATAAACAAGTATTGATCGTCAAAACATCGTTTGATATTTCAAAGTTCGCCTACCAACAGTACCATGAAATTTAGGACATCAAACACCTAACATTAGACAAATCATATATAGCGGCTTTGTCAGTAACAATCATACGAACAAACATAACAAAAAACAAAGCATTCACCAAACACACATGGTAGGTACAATACTCTCGGTAACAAAGAAGTTTCCTCTCTACCTAGTATTAAAGAGGCTATTGTGTTCAGAATCGGACGAAAATGCTCTTCATTACTCTGAAAGCTTGTGTGCCATGCGACAATGGTGAAACGGGGAGGAATGGGCGGTGGGGGGCAGGGTAGCGAGGAGTTGGGGGCCTTTTACAAAGACGCATGGCGAAGGAGCACCCACCACCCTTTCGTCCGTAAAATTGAAATGGTAAGAAACGTTATTTAGGTCATGATTTTATTAAATGTTAATAGATTTTTTTTTTCGGAGGGTTGTCGCCTTTGGCTGATAGATTTGGTTGGATAGTTGTACTTTTGTGGGGGATTAAACTTGTATGACAGTTGTATCGAACGGATAGATATTAAGAGACTTGTAGTAATTTACAAGCTATTACAAGTTATTGTCTTATTGATTGATAAATATTGTTAGAAGAACGAATATAGTTAAAAGTTGACTCCAAACAGACAAGTAAGGGTTCATGAAAACTGCACACAATTTACTCACGAACTTATCTCTAACCAACTTTCCACATCACAGAAGCTTAGCATAATCAAAATTAATTCATCAAAAAGAATAGTCCACTAGACTAGGAGCCGGCTACAAAAAAAATATAACAACGTTTACACAGCGTCACAAAAACGCTAGTAATTAAACAACAAGCAAACAACGGGGGCCCTTGCCGGCAACAACGACAACAGTCGGCAACAAGCGACAACAGACGACAACAATAAGGAAACAACAGTATTTTTGTTGCGAACACCCCCGGTAGGGCGTTGTGCCTGCGACGGAGCGATAAGCGAGCCCCGTTTCAAGTATATAACTGTACATAACATGTACGAGACAGCGTTTTTAAACTAACATCAATCTCTGGTTACAGGCTGAAGTAGATGTATTGTTATGGGGTTTTTCTCCTATGGAAAACGTTGGATTATAGTATTTTTCTATCCCTTTGTGGTGCTTTCATACAGTTTATGGGATAAGGCTGAGTGTTTAGAGTACCAGGACAAGAAATAAAACTGCTTATTTATCTTGTATTAACAATGTAAGTCGCTTTAAGTTCTTACTTACTTATCGTGTTGGATTGATACCTTAGGAAACTCAGTGGGTGTACCATACAAGAAAAATAATGTAGGTACTCTATACCATCATTATGCGTGTACCTGGTCGGAAATAGATTACATAATAATGTCTATATTTAGGTAATTTAATAGCGATCCAATTAGTTTCATATATAACATCACGCCTTTTATCCCCGAAGGGGTAGGCAGAGGTGCACACAGAAGTAACACCCACTTTTCACTATTTATGTTATGGGTCCCATGTAATAGGGGGTGAGCCTATTGCCATATACCGGGCACATTTCCAGACTCCGTGCTACTACTGAGATTTTTAAAAACCCAGTAATACTTTGCCCGACCCGGGAATCGAACCCGAGACCTCTTGCCCGGCAGTCGCACTTGCGACCACTCGGTCAACGAGGCAGTCTCAATTCCAAGTCCCAATTAGTTTCATTGACAATATTATGTAGCTACATGAAAATTATTCGAGTGTGGAAAATGTACAATGTACCTGGGTTGTTTTAGAATAATGTCATGCCGTGAATTAAGTTTATATCTATTAAATAGTATTTGTGAATTTATACAGTTTTGTTTACTAAACCAACTTTAAGTGCCTATTACTGAATTATAGTAATAATAAAAAATTCATTTTATTTTCTCAAAATATTGGCACTGTACAAAGAACAAGATTAAATGTCGAACAAAGGGGGAAATAAATATGAGACATGCTCTGTTAATCATTAATTGACTTAGACGCAGCTCGATAGGAAGAACCAAATAAATGACAAACAAACAACAATAGCTTGGCAACCGATAAGACAATAAAAAAAAATACTTGGACAAATAATTGGCCTAGTATTTATTTTTTATTTAAGTTTTATTTTGAGCTATAAGTGGAGGGATACACAAAAGAATAATCAATAGGTAATTTTTGAGACTGAACCTAGATCAAATGTTAGTATTGAACACAAAATCAACCTACATTCCCAGATATTGTATCTCCTCAATCTAAACATACCTACAATAGATAGGTAGTAGCGGTCCAGAGAAACGAATCCGAAAATCGGGAGAAGCGCAAATAAAGATGAAAAGACACAAAATCAGAAAGACAAGAGTTCAAACAGCCATTAAACTGTCAAACACCAAGCGGTCACCGGTGACCGCAACCTATTGTTCTATAATTGTGTCTACAAAACCGGTACTCGACGAGTTAAATTAAAAAATCCAACAAAAGACATCTAAAAGTTAATTAGTAAAAAACTCGGCATCTCCTATCAGATCTAAATACAGCATCAATGCCGTACATCAGAAGTACAATAACCTTTTAAATCAATTTAAACACAAAACAAGTCGAGACATGAATAACTCATCCATTTTCGTTGAAATAAAAAGTATTATGCCATTTGTATCAGTTACTGACAATGATCGAGCTCCCGGACTACAAACGGAAGACTCACTCTAACAATATCTACTATAGTACCATTTTTAATAGATTCCTTAGAAAGAGTATAGGTTATTTGTGCGGTCTATACACTGACTTCTTAAATAAAAAACTTGATACTTTTATATGAGAACCGAATTCTTTGGAGAGATTCGTCACGGTCCTACGATTGGCCGTGCCTCTGTTGTGGTCTCAAAAATATCCAATAGCGTTTTGTACCTCAGTAATTACTTGTATCTAACAAAAAATGTTGGAAAACAAAAAAGTGTGGAAAAAAGTCCGATACGCCTACGGTAGTTGGAGCGAGGAAAATCGTCGTAAATTAGGTATTAGTTATGTATTATTGTTATGTAATATAATGGGGCATCTGTTGTGGTGATGGCGCTTTCTTTAGTGATGTGGAAAAGGGCGCTTATATCAGTTTTAATTAAGTGAATTTACTGCTTTATTGGCTGAGCGGTTCGACTGTCGACCACATGGTGTCGGTATTTTTATTTTATTTCAAAAAGTTTTATGTTGACAAACAAGCACATGGGTGGACTTAATGCTGCATGCTTTTTTACCAGTCTGACCCTTGGGTGATGCAGAGAGAGTAATCAGCGGGTGCAAGAACATGCGTTGAATTTAACTATTTGAAAGAACACATACATAATTCGACAATAAAATTTACCAGGTATAGACTAAAAAGAGCCTCATTAAGTTACTCAATGTCACTTAGCAAAGTGTCAGGAATATGGTACATGCCTAAAAAGGCGCATTAAATTTGATCGAGTCCTAAAATGTTGCTTAGTTACTTTCATTAGTTTACCCAGATAGGCATTTAGGTACGCTGTAAATAAACTAAAGCTGTTAGTCTAAAACAGAACAACAACTCATAGCAACAAGAAATTCAATATACCAAAGGAACCAATACAAATGACTTAGAACTTACAATTAATATGCATTACATAGTCATCAAGTTGTACACGACACCCAGCGATAGTTGGACCCCCATTACACATCACACAAAGACCCACTCCCTACCTTAATTAATATTAACTGGGTTGCAACGCCCCAACGTGTTAACTATTAAGGGTATGCATCAGACACTGATGAAAACAAACATATGACACACGGGTGTGTAGAACAAATAGCTGTTTGATGGATTTGTTGGAATAGAAGACCGGTAAAACGTAGTTCGGTTTTTAAAATACACTATTACGCCTGCTATTTTTATCCAATAGTTTTTTGTATAATAAATCAATGACTTTAGGAAGTAATTCAGATTATACTTGAACATTTGAAAACGACGAAATTAATCATATTAATTTTATTTATGCTAGACTATGTTACAGTCGTTGAAAGAACTCGAAGGAGTTTTTCGGCGTTTTACAATAAACAAAACTAAGCACACATATGTGATAAAAAAGCATTTTATGTACCTCTATACTATGATCGCTTTGACCAACGACTACGAATCTAACAAATTAAAGAAGAGCATAGAAAACATTAGTCACCATAAATCATCAACAAGTTCGCGAGCCAATTCGTCGTCCATTAGTGCAGTGAATCACGCTAAAACTTTCGAGCCATTGTGCACTAAACCTTTGTGCGGATCGGCATCACGATTGATTTGACGTACAAAACGTGCACTTATTTGTACAATCGAACAATACACGTCGACAGGTTGTACAGATGCGCCTACACATGTTTGGGGAATACGATACCTAGTGTTTTGTGTGTTTTTTACTAAATGAAAAGGAGATTTTGATTAGAACGATTGATTCCCTGTCAATGCGGTCTCCTGGGCTATAATTTTGTCATAATTGGTTTGGGAGGTTTTTGTTTTATTTACTGTGCTGGGGCGCTTTTCAATTTCGATATAAATATTAGAATAAAAATATAGTACATAAACAAACAGAACTTAATAAATCATAATAATTTCTCACTCCATTAAGGTTCATTATTACAACAGTCTAATAGAAAATTACAAACCATAATAATTTCCCTTTTAATACATTGTAAACCGAATACAAGCTTTTTAATCCCCTCCCTCGATAATTCAAACAAACGACACAAAATGCAAGACGAAAACGTGCAACCATGAATAATGCATGCCCTGTATTTCAACAGGACAATACGAGTTTTACGTAAGGCCTTGTCGCCCTCGCTTCACATGCAAAAGGAAAAACTAATATCGGACGTTGTTTTGGGCCGTCAATAGATGGCGTTAGGTGTTTGGAGAATTTTTCGAGAAAGTTTGATACGAATAAAATTTTGAATTATAACGTTATTTGGGGAACTGCAGAAAATCGGTGAATTGTTTGTTTTTGTAGTTACTTATATTTAAAAAAATGTAATTGTTATCTTTTCAAATGGGATCTTGAAGTACCCATGAAGGCGTATGACAGACAAGGCGCATGGACAATTTTGATCTTCTAAATGTGTTATTAGGAACACTTCTTTCTTGTAGTTCATCATGTTTGCCAATAAATACTAATAACTATTGGAATCCATCAAGACAAATATTTAAAAATATAGGTAGGTACAAAATTCAAAAAATATCAAACTGTACAGCGACCAAAATCATCTTCAATATTAACAAATAGGTGTCTAAAACCGAGTACACACCGCATCGCACGGACCGAGTTGAAAAAAGCCGAGGGGGAAAAAATAGAAAATGTCGTTTCCTCTCGCCGTCACCGCCAGAATGGCCGTGGCCGGTTTTGCTCGTATTTCCATACTCTTCCGCTCGTGTCCTCCCATCCCTATTTCTGGCCGTTTTTAAATTTCGAATACGAAACTGTGCTTACATTTGAGCTGTTGATTATTTTCGAGAATACCCCGCTGTGTAAGCTTCTGTTGGCTGATTGCGGCGATTTTTTTCTTTCGTCTTTAAGTTGCGGTTTATTTTTAATCTGTGCTTCAGACTTTTGGGCTCGCTTCTGTAAAAGGGCGATGGACTGTACCGAAGTGGATGCATGCTTAACTTGTTTTCAAGTTGGTTTTATTAACGTTCATTCGTTCATTATAACATGTTGATAAAGACTTCTACCATAATTTTGTGGGACACCTTTGAAGTTCTTGGTTGTCCTTTATAATCAAATTGCGATGTTGAAACAATAGCGTCTAACGCTTGTCATCTTAACGTCTCGAGGTACAGAACGACAACAATCGTGCCGTACTGTCAAACAATCCACCTACGAAACCACTTCTCACTTAATAAATTAATATTAAACTGATTCAATAAATCATGATCCTGAAGAGAATCCAGAATGATCAATTTGCAATCAAAATGAGCTCTTTACAAACTATGGAGTGGGATCCATCGCTTACCATAATAGTAATTTACTTGTGCCAAATTCAATGGATTGTGCTAAACAATGGTGTCTTGGAGCAATGACGTAATCGTATATTACTATAGTTATAACACAAAGGTGTTTTGTTACTTACAACGTTAATTTAGAAACGGTAAATTGTATTTAATGTAACGTTGATACAGTTCTATTTGGATTGATTCGGTGTGGCTTTAATTAAAATGATAATTGAGGATGATGGTTGAATAAAATTGTATTAGCAAACCTAATAATAATATGTGTCGTTGAAGAAAGAAATGATGTCGAGGACTTTATACGTTTGTACTTAGAGATGTCCATCGAACAGTTTTTCTGATGTCATAGGGATTTTCGAAATTCAAAAATTTCAAATAGTGTTCGAAGCAACCGACCATCAGCGTTCTTTGTTGTCTATGTATTTTACTACAAATTACTTTTTTTAGAATCAACATCATTCTTAGATATTGAATCCAATTCATATCAAACCTAATCTGCACTACATAATGTTTATTATTCAGTAACTGTTCTATGTATGCCTATTACAGTGAGCCTACAAATAGGATCAGTACATAGGGAATTATTTAGTTTTTATATCAATGCGCTTTGTTTGTAGTTTTGATCAATATACTGTTATTTCAGATATCATATCTTGTAACGACCATGTTATGTTTTAGTATTATGTGAATTATTAACCTGATCCCATTTTTTCCAGGTTACAGCTTAGGTACAGGAGGGACTATTAGAAAATGTAATCAAAATTCATTTAAGTTTGGCATTAAAGCGAAAGACACATAGGTATATTATCTATCTGGGACCACAAGTGCATAGAGTGGGGTCTCTAGATGCCCACCCAGTGGGCTCAGGGAAGACGGTGGCACAGTGGTCACGTACCGCCGTACACAACGAAGCCTAAAGAACCTAAGAAGACGGGTAGTCCCGTCTTCTGAGGGATGTGTTGTAACATGCACCGTGCTGCTCCGGATCAGGTCTTTTAGAGGACCCGGTGCCTCTATACAGTTGTTGAGTGACCACCGGGGTGTTTAGTGAGGTGAAATCTTACCCCAAACTCCCTATCGTCTTTAACCCCTAGAAAGTTATGTGCCTTTTGAAGAAGATTTACCCCGGTCATCAAAAAAATATCTACATCTATAGTATAGTAAGCCAAGTGTATCGCCATGGTACGAATGTGTGAGTAGGTGTACGTTTACCTGTGTGTATTATTTATAACATAAAATAACATAACTTCACGCCTTTTATCTCCGAAGGGGTTTTTTTTTTAAGGGGGGAAATCATCGAATGACTGCTTCCGCCTATGGGTTAGGCGGGAGGGAGTGTCAGACTCTTACTGACTAAAAACCACCCCGTTCCTTCTCCTGCACGTCCAGCCGGAGCCCCGGTTTCCCGTTAGGTTCTCCGCGACTCATCTCCAAAGGGGTAGGCAGAGATGTACATTAGGCACTTAATGCCACTTTATAATGTAACACCCACTTTTCACTATTTATGTCATGAGTCCCATGTAATAGGGGGTGGGCCTAATACCATATACCGCGCAAAACTCCAGACTCCGTGCTACTACTGATAATTTTAAAACCTCAGTAGTACTTTGCCCGACCCGGGAACCCCTTGCCCGGCAGTCACACTTGCATTCATGTATTGGTTAGGCGTACCTGTGATATAACTAAGGTTCGTTTACCATATAAGATGATTAGGTGAAGCACTCGTATAAACATAACATCACATCTTTTATCCCCGAAGGGGTAGGTAGAGGTGCACATTATGCCACTGTACAATATAACACCCACTGTTCACTATTTATGTTATGAGTCCCATGTAATAGGGGTTGAGCCTATTGCCATTTACCAGGCACAATTCCAGACTCCGTGCTACTACTGAGATTTTTTTAAGAACCCGGTAATACTTTGCCAGACCCGGGAATCGAACCCGAGACCTCTTGCCCAGCAGTCGCACTTGCGACCATTCGGCCAACGAGGCAGAGGCACTCGTATATGACTCAATTATTGTATCTCTGTTGAAACAATCATTCATCCATTGTCCAGTATTCACACATCAATCATTATCATCCATATTCCAAGACAGTCCACTGTCCACGAACGTGTTCTACATCCTACATAAAACCGTGGACGCTTGACCACAAAAAGACATGCAATAACTATTGAACAAACACTTACCTAATCTCTTAGAAATCTCCGAATTATGCATCTTCGGGTTATCCTGAGCAATCTTCCGCCTCTGTAGCCTCGACCACACCATGAAGGCGTTCATAGGTCTTTTTATATGTTCCTCCTGGACTTTCTTCTGCTGAGGTCCGTTCATCGCGGAGATCGAGCTCATAGTCCCTATGGCTCCCATGGCGGACATGGGGCCCATAGGGAAATGCCCCATGGATGACCCGAAGCCAGTTCGGTCGCACATCGCACCAGCGGCACTGGAAATAGAATTGGTATTGATTAATTTAAAGAAGGTCGTCTACCTTGTGCTTCGTTGTTTTCGAAGTATGATTGTTCGATACAAAGCAGTAAGTAATTGAAGTAGTATAATATATTAAAAAAATACTAGGATTCTGTATTTAAATCTGGATATGTAAGTACCAAGTAGATACCTAAAAGGAACATCAAAAATATTGTTAGAAACGTTTATAAAAAAATAATGTGTTTATTTGATTACAATGATATAATCTGGGAAATACCAAATCACACTTAAGTATATAATTATAAATATGAAAGTTTCTTTGTTTGGATGTTTGTCCGTCAATCACGCTGAAACTGTAGGACGGATTTTGATGAAATTTGGTACATGAGGGCTTTTTTAAGGGGGAAAATCATCGAATGACTGCTCCCGCCTGGGTGAGGCGGGAGGGAGTGTCAGACTCTTACTGACTAAAAACCACCCCGTTCCTTCTCCTGCACGTCGAGCCGGAGCCCCGGTAACCCGTTAGGTTCTCCGCGACATACAGGCAGGCTAAGGGCTGAATTATAGGACTTTTTATCCCGATTAAATGCTCCCATGGGATAAAACAGGAAGACTCGAGCAAAACCGATGGTAAAAGCTACTAGACACATAAAACAATTTTGCATAAGTATATTTTTCAACAAAGATAGGGTTAAACCATAATTCAAGAATATCTATTACAAACTAACAGTAGCAACGACCAGTTCCATTACCCTATTTACCTACTACATGCATCATCACGCATCTAATAAAACACCAAAAAACATATTAAAAAGTGACGCTTCTAAAAAATTAATAACCGTATCCATGGTACCAGGAGTTGTATCCCCCAGCCACGTGCAGTTTGTAACTTTTAATATGGCTGACAATTATCGTGCCCAAAAATGTGGAAAATATTAATACTGAGGGTGTTATAATAGCTTATGACGCAGGGATGGTTTTAAAGATGCCTTCTGATTGGCCCTCCCCAGCCCTCAATACGGGGCTCCTCAAGGAAGACGTTAAGAAGTAAAATGTGCAATTGAAGTAATGAAAAGGTTATGTTGTTATTTTTGAGAGGTTCGGTGATGTAAGAATATTTAGGGACAAGCTTTTACCCGCGGCTTCTCTCGCGTCACAAAAGGATATAAAGTAGCCTATGTGACTTATACCAATACACACAGCGCCATCTATATCAATACTTTTGTTTTCCCTCGGGAATATCACGCTTTTCAAGGATAAAAAGTAGACCCTATTATTTAAACCGGACTTCTAACTTTACGTCTGTAAAAATTCAAAGCAATCGGTTTAGTAGTTACGGCGTGAAAGCGGAACAAACAAACAAACAAACTCACTTTCCGATTTATAATATTAGTAAGGATTATCGTTTTGAATGTTTTACAAGTGTCTTCACTCATTTCGAAGATTTTTTAACCGATTTAAATATAAGAGATTTTCAATTTGAACTTTATTATTATGTATTTATGGATGTTTGTGCGCTATTATCTCGCGATTGGCTGAAGCAATTTTGAATCGGTTTCCAGAAAAGTGTTTGTTGAACTTAGGAGATTTTTTTAGTACCTATATCTATTAATGAACCGACTTCAATAAAAGGAGGTTGAAGTATGTTTTTATACGTAGTTTATAAAATAATTGTATTAACTATGAAACTAAGAAAATGTTATATGAACGCTTTTGGAACATTTACTTTCATTGGATTCTTTTATTACATAAATATCAGATAAATTGGTCACAAATTGAAAGAATTAACTATCAAAGCAACGTTAATTATGGTGGTATATAAATAAGACCTATAATTATTATTTATACTATTTAAAATTCTACTTTCGTCTTTGAATATACCATTAGAACATTTACAAATAGGTAGGTACAACTTTGCCCAACATTATAATTGTACCAAATTAAATATGTTAATCTCCACCATACAAACAAGAATGACCCCACTAATCCCCATCTAAATCCCGGATTACTCACAAAATATTCATTTGCAAAAAACTATCATTCATCTTTTAAAAAAACTGAACCGTCTTTGCGGTTCCTGGAAGGCTGGTATTTGGGTCAAAAAGGGTGTATTTGTCCGCGGAATGTGTCAATATTTGTCACCGCTACTGGCCGGTATTTGGCTCTGTTATTCTTAACTCCGGACACCCTATTAGCATTAGGCGGCATTATAACGTTTTAACAGCAATTAACGTTACTACTGAATTGTTTTTTTAGAAAATAATGGTAGTGTTTAGGATTTTTATAAGATTCTAATTAGATCCAATATTTAATTCTAGTTAGAGGTGTTTATTAATTAAATATTCTTGTATTGGCAAATTAAAATATCACTATAGTTATTCAATGTTAACAAAAACAAACAATATTAAGTAAGGCACAATCATTTGACTTGAGATGTGTGTAAACAATACTTAACTATTTGATTTGGTGAATAACTGTCTACATACCTACCTATTTAAAAATTAGGCAATTTAATAATTCTTCTCTGCATCACCTCGATAACTTTCTTGAAGAAATTCTGCTTAATTAACAACTCTTGAAATTAATTAAAAAAATACCTAGGTATCTTTTGTTAAAACAGATTAAAAATAATTACCAAGCTTTGACCAAATCAATAAAAAACTAACATGTCAAGGTTCTAAATTTGAATATTAAAATAAAAAATTTCTTGCCGGCCAGTCATTGATACAAAAATCCAGCCAGTACAAATTGAAAAGCAAAATGAGGATTTATTAAAGGTGTGATTTTGACACCGATGTTGTCATTATTGTTCATTAGCAAGTGACGGGGTTTCTTATTATTGGCATACTTTTTTAATTGTGTAATACCTGCAACAGTTAACATTTTCTTGTTTAAAATCAATTATTACTAACTACAAATCAACAAAAGAATTATCCTCCAGACTGTCACTGCAGTCAGTAGCGATACATACGTATAGTAAACGTGTATAAATTCCACAATTTTATTGCGATAATTAAAGGTTACCTAATTAATAGAATAAGGAAAAGATGAGGATGAGGATAATCGAGTAAGAATTAAGAATGAATTCGAAACAAAATCAGAATCGAATCGTTTTGGGGAGTACGCGTACAGAGTCCAACAAATTTTGGTCAAACCATTGGACGGAATAATTTCGAAACATGCCAATGTCCTTTCTACTAGGTATTTTGTTACGAGACAACATAGTCATCTTTTTTCAACAAACCCCGGACCAAACTAAGCCACAGTAGTGTACAAATAAGCTACTGTAAACTGTAAACTACTTACGAGCCGTAAGACATCGCCGCTGCAAACAACAAGGGAATTTGTCTTGACAATTAACGACCAGTCGTCGAACCTTTGAGATTTCGCTTGGAAGTTCGAAAAATGCACTTACATGTTGAATGTTACATTCTTTGAGCAATGGTTCCGTTGGTTTTAAATGTATTGTTGTGGTTGATATTTGAGGATTTTCATCTTTGTCAGATTTAGTTTTAAAAGGAATAACTACGACTACAGCCTTTCGTCTCCATTCAATAGATCGTGAATTTTGTAAAACACGGGATAGGTAATACATAACTCCATGCTAGTTATCACAAATTTTCGAAGATTATTTCAAATATCTATCGACAAACTTGAATAAAATAAATCGCCAAAGGACAAACGCCAAAGCAACCTTAAAAGAATCACAGTCCTTTGTCTCAAAAAAAAAACATTCTGTCAGAAGGTACCTAAGTGAAATCGGCGCTCGTTGAGAGGTACTAAACAGATGCGCACACGCACGCATGATCTACTGTTTGTTGCCGGCGAGAACACAAGCTTGTGTTAAAATTTAACCGACTGCGAAGGTTTGAGTAATGAGGTGGTAATAAAAATTATAGATGGAGTTATTGATTTTTGAATTTGTCTTCATGTCATTCGTAATAAGTCATTCAAGGTGCTAATGAAAGGTAAAATGGTTGATGTTTCCGATGGAGGATTGAAAGAATGACTTGAGACAGGTGATAATTCAGATGGCCTAGAATTTAAATAGCCGCAAGGCGATTTCATTGATAAAATCTATGATGATTGTATTTTACCATACACCGTTTCGGTAGCAAATGTCAATCTTGTCTACATTTGAATAGATATCGTGAAACCTGTCTAGTCTGGCAAAATAGCTGGCGACTGTTCTGTGAAAAAGCATTAGGGCAGTAGTAGAAAGTATATGGGTCGCAAAATTATTATTATTATTTTCTGGTCAGCCAATTGTAAAAAATAACTGAAACAAATGAGCCTAAACTAAATTAAAGACCAAATACTGATATGAGGTTGATCGAACTATTGAGCAACGTGATCAAACCCAGTGTAAGAAGCCCATCAACAAGACAAATTAATCCAAACCGGAAAACGTTACCAAAAGAAAAGAATAAAATCTCTTCTTACAACTCATAAGAGAATAAAAATCGTCGGCAGACTACAAAGACTAATCAGGATTGTAAACCTGTAAATACAGGGTCTTTACGACCCCTATATAAAGGAGAGGCGATTGTGCCCTCATTAGGCATCAGTTGAAGCACTAATTGGTTTTGTACCATTGCCGATCTGTGGGGATCCGTGAATAACAGATCCTTTTGTTCTTTATGACTTGTGTCCTTTGCCGTACAGTGTGGTAAAGACATAGGTAAATCATATGCTTTGTCTCTTCTTCTAGTTATTACTGCAGCTGTCATTAGAGTCGACTAAAGGGACTAGACAATTAGAAATTTGACAGAGGGTGGGCAGCAACGCACTCGTATTAAATTATTTTGGACTGCAATCTCTAAACCGAGTGACAATCGTGAAGATCTCATGAAAAACTCTTATGTAGAGGAGGCAAATAGTCCAGCAGTAGACAGTTGGTATTGTTGATGTTGCGCACGCGTCACCACAAGAGACATGTGCATGACTTATGGGTACTGTAGACGTGTGTGACCCCTTAGGCAAATCAGAGGCGTCACGACATTATTTATTTAACAACACTCAACTAAACTGTTTCCACTTGTCTATGCCTCTGCTTGAAATGCTTTCAGAACCCGCTAAACAAATTAATTTCGCGCTTACCAGTTTTTTTACGCGGTCATTGTCTTTTAGTGTCGACAATTATTCACAAAAACCTCCAGTTTCATCGTTTAATCTACCTTTTTTCGTGTTTAAAAATAATTAATTCTTGTTTTAGGTGCTTTGATGATTTTTGAGATAAGTTAGAAAAAAGGCCGACTTTTTTTTAAATTTTATGTCGTGTAGGCATCTGTTATAGCGTGGTAATGAAATAAACCAAGAAGTCTGAGGAGTTTATGTAGATATCTTTTCAATCTTAAGTCTTTTTGCTATGAGAATCTTTCAAATTCTAATTTCAATAGATACTCATGGGGCCAAGCTGATACCGTAAAAAAGTATCGCAGGGAGTCGTTGATTGCAGATATAAATTTCAACTTATCGCTCGGCGTGAAAGACTAAGGGGAGACTTTTACATAGTTAAGTAGTTATCATACATAACAAATTCTTATTGGAACCTTAACTAGAATTTTCAGAGACGTAAAAAACAGAAGAACGACTTAAAAGAAAAATCGTGCCAGCGCGTCGTGACCAATGACGCATGGGTCATGTCGCGGCGGCGGAGTTGCGTCGGTGATACCTGGTTTATAATACTATATTTACCTATGTAGGTATAGGTACTACCTATTACCCCGTAAACTTAATAATCATTCAAAAACATGGGATGTGGATTCAGCAGTCATTGTGCTGATAGTCGTATCAGCCAATGGCCTCATTCCTAAAAGCCTCGACCAACACCTGAATAGGCTAGCGTTAGATGGTTGGGTCAAGGGCCTGGTGTAGAAAGCAGTAGGTACTTCTAGACACGGCGCCGCACGTATTGTCCGGAAATTACTCTTTCTGGAGCCTCTGACCGCCGGTAGCTTAGATTTCTCCCCGTTAAGTACTGGTGGGCTACGGCTTCTTATATTTTTAAATTTATTTTTTTATAATCAAATATTGAAAAATGTACAAATCAAGTATAGAAATAAATAAATGAATAATTCAAATAATTGAAGAGCACGTATAAATGAGAACGACGTAAGCACATATAAATGAGAATGTTAGCTTGCTTCTTATAATAAACGACAAAAAGCCTTACATTGCCTAGTTACTACATTCCAACCTATACCCATCTCTTTTATCCCTATTTATCCCGCCAAAGTAGGGGTGTGACCGGAACACACCCAGCCTCAGGGTCAAGGGGTCATCTTAAGGGTTACAACTACCATTTAATGACCGCCACTTAGTTCGGGGAGAGGTCAAAGAGGTATAAGTTCGATACGGATTCTTAATTACGCAACACACATTCGAAATTAATGGTATTGACACGTTTGAGACAGATTTTGATACAAATCTATATGTACCCTTTACATCACACCTTTTTTTCTATATTTGATGGGCCGACGTTTGCCACTACCTATCTCGCCTGCTGGTCAGCAATGATGCGGTCTACGATAAAGCACGTCGGCCCGTAAGCAACCTATTCACTCGGGTCTTCGGATTCGCGGAGAACCTAACGGGTAACCGGGGTTCCGGCTCGACGTGCAGGAAAAGGAACGAGGTGGTTTTTAGTCAGTAAGAGTCTGACACTCCCTCTGGCCTCACCCAGGCGGGAGCAGTCATTCGAAGATTTCCTCCCTTAAAAAAAAATATCCCTCGGGTCTTGAAGACCTTTTTACCCCGAAAGCAGTAGACAGAGGTAGGTACAGATACACCTCTTTCCTTCCTTATAATTGTAAAATCAGTTTGTTATATGGTGTTTCACGTACTTACCTAAATGTGAGGTGAGCGTATTGCCGCATGACTACGATACATGACACACAATGGGTAATGTTAATAAAATACCTAGGCAAAACTCATAAACAATTTGGTAATTCGCTAAATAATTACTTATTGGTATTAAAAACAATAGGTAATTAACGAGTACCTATATTTGAAATGAAAGATACAGTTATGACAAAGGGTTTTTTAAGGGAGAAAATCATCGAATGACTTCTCCCACCTGGCCTGGGTGAAGCGGGAGGGAGTGTTAAACACTTACTGACTACGGAGAGATACGCCTTAAATAAATAAATTCGTAGCTTCACGGCCCTCGCACCCATGTAGGTAGGTACTTGTCAAATTAATATATTTAAATATTATTTAATGAATGACAATGAATTACTTCTGAGCAGAAGTAATTCATTGCCTGTTTACACAATAGTTTATACTATGTATTATAGGTAAGTACATAAATGTACCAATTATGGTTACAGCTGTTATTAACCTGTTGTAACTAGGTAGGTTGTAGCACTAAATAAAAGTTATTAAATGATAATGAACAATGCACACGTGCTATGAATTTGTTTATTATACCAAATAACAAAACAATACTAGAGTAAATCAACATTAAATAAACACATGCTGGGCAATCTATAGGTAGGTAAGTATTTATTTAGATTGTAGGTATTGAAACTATCTACGTCCTTGACATTCAAAAATATGGTGGAGGGATAATACATAACAATATTACGTCCAAATAAAAAATCAGGAAAGGTAACTACAATCGTATCGTGGAACAAACAGCAAACAAATCGATTTGTCACAAGTTCATCGACCATCGGCGGTGTTTCGACCTCAACAGACGTCGACAGCGTTCATTAAAACGGCCAACTGACGTTCTTCAACAAGACAATAACTGTGTTTACCTCATAAAGTGCCCGCTGGCACGCTGATGTAACTCCAGATCCACGATGAAGCCTTTCAATCACGTTTCAAAAAAGTCCCGTCGGCACTACACACACAAATCTCAATACGAAAAACAAACAAATTATCAGTAATTATAAACAACTGTTATCATTGTATACGTTACTGTTATTACACGATCGATTAACTCTGTTTGCGTTATCGTATCGCGTGTTGCAAATCAAACGAGCGCGAGCTCCGCGCGTCCGTCGCTCGCTCGACACAATGGCGACAATCGACAATCGCGCGCCGCGACTGCGGTGACGCCGCTACCGACAAATCGAGTGATAAACCCGAGCGTGCGGGCCAATCCGCGCGCTCCACTACGCCCACGAGTGCGCGCCGCGCCTCCCCATTGGCCAAGCAACTGCCATTGCCTTACGGATGTTATTATGCAGAACGAGACCAACAGTTCGAAATAAGAATTTAAAACGTTTACTAGCCGGGCGTACAATGCAAATTGGTTGCGCGCGCTCCGCGCCGCGGTCTCACTCTGATGCGTCGTCTTTTTGTTTATGATGACTTGATGTATGAAACAAGAATAAGTTCGTATGACAGCCTGCAGTCGTCTCACCTCAACCACTCAATGGCCACTTAGCGTTATTCCGTATGCTGCTTATTGAGAAAACAAAACGGGCTTCTGTTTATTTATTGAGAAATATACCTATGAATAGTGTCTATAGTCAGTCGCAATGGATGCCCGCCAAGTTTAGAAAGGAAAACAGTTGTAAATATGTATTACATACATATATTTACGAATGTTTTGTTACGAATTCATAACAATTAAATCTTTAAAGAGGCATAGGAAAACAAAATGTTTACGAGTTTGGTAGGTACTTCAAAATATCATACCTTATTAAATAACTTGCTAAGTAGGCACTTGTGACATAAGGGTCAAACACATGACCCTGTGGCACCAACGAGACATATACCTAATTGATCAACTTAAAGCAAAATATGTAACTATAACTCAAACAGAATAACACGTATGGTGTAATGTCTAACAAGATTTATTTCTTAGTAGAAAATCATTTATGTTCCTAGTCTCATACTTACTTGGTAAATAATGATATCTCAATTTATTATAACGGTCACAAAATCAATAAAACACGTGAATAAATTTCATATATCAATTTGGATGGAGTAAGTAGTACCTAATACCTAACATCTTACATTAAACACCTACTTCGAGAGATTGGACATCTGAACTTGGAAAAAGTATGGCATCGAAATAAGTATTAACATTTCTATTTGACGTAAATAAAGAACACTATAATATTATGAGAACAGTATAATGATAAGTTAATATTGAAAATAATTGAAATGGTAATGGAATATTTTTCCAATACCTATAACCCAGAGTCTTATTGGAATGAAATGAAATCAAAAAATTCAAAGCATTTCTTGAAAAAAAAACAAGAACCTATCATTTCACGCCCTTCATATAAAACAGTGAATATAATATCAAAATTAACGACCCAACTAATGTTGAGTTTTCAGCTTATCTAAATACATACATATGTAGGTACTTACTGAAATTTGGCCAAGAGCGATGTATTTAGAAAATATTGCACTAACAACAAACCAAAGACGTTGAAAAATAAGGCGGACATAATACCACTTACAAATGATTGAAGCACCATGATGTCAGTGGGTTATTTATGTGTGCGTGTGTAATTACCCGACTTAAGAAAATGACAGATGTCCTTCGTATCAATGTGCCTATGTTCTGCGTGCAACTCTATAGTAGCCAGGTATCAGGTATAGTACACAGTTTTTGTTTCTAAAGTCTAGCTTTTTTCAACATCAAACTTAGTTTAAATCTTCCACAATATATTTTTTGTTTCCCTTGTTTCGGTATTTGTAGTGACATTAGAGATTCATGTAACCGAAGGCTCGTAAAACGAGGTTGGATAACCTATCATTTGAGTCTACATTCGTTTGTTCTTACATACAATACTCAATATTTCCTTAGTGTAATTACATGAATGGAATGTCAATAAAACTGTTTATAAAGTGAAAGGCTTAACGGTTAAAAATATATTATATTCCAACGTATTTTACTTAAATTCACCACTAACGCAGGTAAATTCTAAAATATCGGAACACAAAGTTTACTTCACGAATTCAAATTCATATTTTCACATCATTTGACACAATATCTTCTTAAAAAATACAATAACATATCGATTACTAAACTAGGAGACCGTTGGAATATTTTAAGGTCAAGAATCGATACATAATAATGCAATTTTAACATCAATAGAAATCATAACGGAAGCTAGATTAAAGAATAACATTCTGACGTACCGAAGAAAGCACCATAACGGCTAAGGATCTATGCAATTTCTATAAAGATTAGCATATGTCTATCATGTACGATATGATCCAATAAAACTACAATACAAAGTTAAATGCAAATTTCGTAAGTGATACAAGATCGATAAAAAATCTGTAAAAAGGATCAGAAACGTCATAAGTAGGATTGCTTCAAATTCAAATGAGGTTTGTCATGAAATTGACATGGCCACCGAAAAATGGGAGGCCATTTAAAATTATGAATATTACACAATGGACGCGTTCGATAATTGAATTGTAACTTTGTGTGAAATGTTGGCGACACGAGGGCAGCGGGTCGCGCCCTAAGGGCGGCGGAGTGACGTGTACGCACAATGCGGTCGACAATGCAACATACGCAAATTAACTACATACATTTTTATTGGCAATAAAAAATCTATTGAGCGATTCGTGTCGCAGTGTACATGTGCCGTTGATAAAAGAATTTAAAATGTCGATAAATGATTTTTACATATGACTAGGGTAGCAAAATATGCAGATTCGGTAACATGTGTAAATGCAGGTAGCTTTGTTATTTTTATTGCTTGGCTACTATCATTTAAATTATTTCATTCAATTCACAACGGAACTGAACAGACCGTTACAAATTCGTTTATTGATAAAGTGTTATAAATACTTAATTTAGCAAATGATCCATTAACTGGCTTGAATGCTAATAATGTAACAAATCTTATAATAACCCATAAATTGATTTTTTTATTGTATGTGAACACGTTTTTGCAAATAGGCATTATTAATGTTATGTATAGGTTCTTGATTACTATATCCTGTTGTTAAAATATATACTTCATTGGCCAATCACTTATTAAAGGGATATACAATTTATGTGAAGACTTAGTTATGATTTGATCGAGATACATAAAAACGGTGGGCTTTCCTACTACATGTATGATTATTTTCTTCACAAAGGCGATATTCCAAAGAATCAATATTTTTTACAAAATATTAAATCAAGTTTGAATTTTACACTCAAATTATAAATGTATTCATACTTTAAATACATGTTTATTAATTTCCAAACTGGAATTAGTTTAAAAATTATGTGTATCGATATTGAAATCAAACTCATAAATAAAGAAAAAGTACCGAACTAAAATACAATCAGTTCTCAATGTAACTTTGCAACAATCTTTTATTGTATTGTCTACCTCTGTATCCTCTGTTTTCATTATAACTATTCTGCAAAAGTATTCGATATCAATTCAAGAAATTCTTAATACTCGTCTTATGTCGGCCTATAAATGCCTATGTCGTCTTATAAAGCTATCAGATTTTCCATGAAATCGCGTAACAACAAATAATTTCGATGCAGTCCCGATTCACCACACCGATCACAATAAAGTATCATTAGCATATCGCGCACTGCCTATGCACATGGCACAATGTCATATGTTAATACATTTCGCTCACAAAGGGATACAATTTCGCGTATTTGTTACACATTGTGCTACAAATAAATTCGTTATATCGATATTTTCATGCTAATTTTGATTTTTTAACAAATTCGAAATGTCGAACACAAATCGATGGTTCCTTTGTGCATAAACAGGCGTGAACGCATCGCTCTATTTTTGAAAATTTGAATTTAGTAACGTTTATTCTGAATTCGAATTTTTGATTGATTGGGCCTTTCTTATGCTAAAGTTCAAGGATGGAACGTCTAAGTGATTGATCCGTCATTGTACTGATTAATTGATATTTAAATATGTGTGTGATACGCTTCGATTGGATTATCACAGTTGAAGTCAATATGGACTACTGAAGAAGGTTCTCAAAATTGCATAAAATAAATTAGAATATTATTTTGTTATTCAAAAACGGTTAGGGAATAGGTGAATGGGTACCAACAAAGAGTAAATTCTGTTTCAATTGAACTGAAATCAATCTCTATCTGTTGTTGGTATCGATAGTTAACTTCAATAAGACCTTAGTGTCTAAGTACTGTCTAAGTCACAGTATAATACCTACATAGAGGTAGTTAAAGTTAAAAATAAAGGTAGATATGTCCAGTTATTTTCATGACCTTTCCTGCCTAGTATAGAAGGTTTTTTATAGTCCAATTAATTTATTTCTTTTTGTTCTTCTACTATTTCTAAGGTCTCTGACCAAACCGGTGGAAATATACTTAAGTTCATAGTAACAAAATGTTGCTCTGTAGCCAGGCAACGGCTTATGTAAACCGTTGCCTGGCTAGCTTCAAACTAACCACCCATAGAGATACTGACCCTAAGACCATAACATAATATCACGCCTTTTATCCCTAAAGGGGTAGGCAGAGGCGCATATTATGGAACTTAATGCCACTGTACAATGTAACATCCACCTTTCACTATTTATGGTATGAGTCCCACATTATAGGGGATGAGCCTATTGTCATATACTGGGCACAATTCCAGACTCCGTGCTACTACTGAGAATTTTATTTTAATAATCCCAGTAATACTCTGCCCGACCTGGGAATCGAACCCGAGACCCCTTGCCCGGCAGTCGCACTTGCGACCTACATTTGGAAGGTATTCTCTTTACCTACTCCACTAGATTAGTGTAGAACCCTAGTTTGACGGTTTACTCAAATTCCTCACCACTTTAATACCTGCACCACTCAATCTCAGCGTCTCTTAATGCTCGGTATCGACTACCTATCGAGTATCGATATATTGGCGGTACATCGAGTGGACGTGCGTCTGATTGATTCGATTGATGATGCTTATCGACTCGTCTTTTTGGGGTGGGTAATTTTTATTGTCTGTTACTCTTGAATTTTGTCGTATTATGTCACTTTCAGAACTACTGCGAATGATGTGTTTGTGTTTCGATTATTGTGCGATTCTTTTCTGAAGTGGTTCGATGTTGTTTTCTGTCATCCAGAAGTAGATAGATACTTATGCTACGTACTTCGTTATTGTAATCTACTAAGTTGTGCATCAATTATTGTTGATATAATCTATGGCTAAAATGTTTAACATTGATTTTCTACATAAATGGTTTCTGTAATAGGAAATAATAACTCAGCGGTTTTTATAATTACTACTGTGAAACATGTACTTTAAACTTTATTAAATTCTCTATTAAAATCTCTACTAGTTTCGAAACACTGAGGGGTTCTTCCTCATGAGCAGCGTGCGCGGTTGCGGCGATGTCGCGCAGCCTACGCAGTCAGTAGCTTTTATTAGTATATTCACGTGAGAAACCCGCGATTTTTAGTTAATTCAGCGGTTATACTACTAAAACTAATGAACATAAAAATAAGTAATATCTTCCCACAAGATGTTGTTTAAAATTAAACAAACACAGGTAAACTTTAGGTACATACATACATAGGTACACAATGCTACCAAAAAACAAAATTCCCTCCAATTCAAACAAATGACAACTAAGATCCACAGACATCAAATAAAACGCTCTACTGGCCAGCATCAAATAAATTGACATTGACATAATCCTTACCACAGAGTATATCACTAATTCGATAAATGAACAAACAAAGCAAGCGTGACAAACGTTTGCAAGCGACCTTTTTTAGTCTGTGACAATTGAAGGTGGGCTGATGAAGAGGGGTTGGGCATTCGTGGTCCGTCGAGCGAAAGACCTGGGACTTATTTGCAAATATAATGATCATTTTGTATGTGTGACATTGATGTGTGGTCTAAGTGTTAAGATAATGGCCCGTTACCTATTTTTCTAATAACAATAATGTGCGATGCTAGATTTTAATAGGCAGTTTTTCACCTTTTCCCATCTTGTTTTCTACATACTTAGAGACTAGGCAACAGCGTTATACCTATAATAAACGTAATCGTTTTAAACTGCAATCTTCAAAGTCTGTACTCCATATAAACATGAAACGAACCCTGTCAACGAGCATCTCCAAAAGAAATGTTGATAAAAATTAGTTGACTTTAATATTAGATACATTTCATAGCAAAAAGTTAAAAATCGCTTCAGCTTATAAATTCAACTGACATCCAACCACATGCTAATAAACGCAATAATGATATAAGTAGTTTTTTTACGTGTTTCCCATCAAAGTAGTGCATTATCACTAATTTGTTACATAATCACACTCTGATAGAGTTCAAAATCCCTTACTAAGGATCTATCACACACATACTTAAATGGCTAGTTTTTTATTTGTTTAGGTGCAATGATAAAATCGAATGAATTCTATTTGGACGTGTTAAATCCAGCAGAAGATGGTGAATGAAACCTGACGGTTTTGTTCACGTATGTGCTGATCTGAGGGTTTAGGAAACCATAGAATAACCGTTTACTATGAGAATTGTGATTGTATGAAGTCTTATCTTATTTTGGTAGACTATCGATTTAAACATCATCATTTGTCCATGACACAAGATGTACTGCTGAACTTATCTATTCAAGTTAACATAGGTGAGAACCATTTAAATTTTACATTGAATTCATCTATTCTATTCACTATCTTATGAACGTGAAGAATCTCATCTACCTACTAGCCAATTCTCATGACCTAAATACTTCACAATGAACCAATGAAAATCCATCTGTCGAATTCCCAAGCTAAAATTGGCCATTTTCCATTCATCATCCGATTACAGACATTTCATTATCAAGGAATTAACAATTTACTACAAAATGCGACAAATGTGTTAACCAAGCATGAAATTCTTTTAAAATAAGATAAAATCTCTCAAGATCTCTTAATGAATGAGTTTTTTTTGTCGACGTACTTACATACAGGACTTCCGACTTGGAAATGTAAAGCAACCTTTTATACTCATTATGTCGCAAGGTGAATGGTACGCCGAAAGGGGCAGATGACACCACTTAACTTACAATTCAATTAACCGAAGATTAAGCACTTCATTATAAAAATGTAAGGACTTTCTTTCGTTAATCCCAGTTTTATTTACCGTAGAATTTACCAACAATAACTGGTTTCAACCGGATATTGTGGAACTGGTCACATTAACAGATAACAATCTAATTTTGAATGCAGATTTGCGGGATTGCATTCTATTGATGGAACGAGTACTGGATTATGATGATTGTTCCGAATTTTAAACTGGCATTCTTATTGCTTGGATATACAGATTATTTTGGAATGACAAAGAATTTTTGAGCTGAAAAACAAAGTTTGTAATTTCCTACTGAGCTTTTGGTGTAACAATAATATCTTGAATGTTGTTGAGTCCCTTAATGCTAAAGAAATAAGATTGGTTTTGCAGTGATTGTTTGTAAGATATGTTTGGTAAAAGTCCTTGTTCATTGGGAGGATTATCGATGTCCGATTTTCGTTAAAGATTCCCATAGGTTTTGTTTGTATCGGCAGCTTATACATGGTGTTGCGTATTGTTACTGAAATGTACAGCTGGTTCACTTTTTTTCGATAGTGTATGAGTACCTATTTAGATGGTTAATGTTTTTCTTGTCGTTGATGTTTTATTTTGATATATTATAAAGTTAATTAGTTCAGTATACATTTCGTATTTTTGTATGTATCTCTATCTATAATAAGCTAATAAAAAAACCCAATAATCCGTAATCACCAAAATACTTTAGTATCAGCTTAGTACCTATTGCTAATATAATACGACGCTTTATTAAACAACTTTTAGTAACTGAAAGTTTATTTAAGAAAATTCAGATTGATACTGAAATTTGTTCTGTCAGTTGAATCTGAATATTAAATTAAATTGATCTGTCTGTCTTTCTATGTATAATGAAGATTCCATTATTGAAGGCTCACTCTTAAAAACTTCTATATTAAACTGCCATTGATAAACAACTTCATATAAATACAATCCAACATATTTAAAGAAAAAAATAATAACGGATACCTATTCATCAAAACTTCAAATCTATTAAGGCATACTTAAGAACAAACTAACAAACAAACTTGATCTTCATTCTTATAGACATAAATATCAAATTCATTTACCACCATATTCATCAAACTGATCCAGATTAAACTCAATGGAATTTGTGCTTTATACCTCTTAAACGTAAGTTTCAAATTCCTTTGGAAGCAATATGTTGAAGGAAGGCTTAAGGACAGAAAGTCATTGTATTTTATTAGTATAACGCCGCGAACGGAAGTAGGTAAGTAGAGATGTATAAGTTATTATATGAAGTGCACATACAATAGTTACTGAGAATGTCGGATGTAAAATTTTGATCTTTGAAGTACGTATTAGTTTCTGATTGTATGTTTGTCGCTGTAAATGTGAAAATTGAAAGGGTTTCGGTTCCAAGAATATCCTTGTGATGTATGTGCGCCTGGTACTTGAAAAGTTACATCTTTCGAAGAGTTAGAATGAGAATGAGATGTGATAGATTTTAAAGATTTTTTTATTGGTTTACGGTTATAGTTTGAAAGGATGGACTGAAATGCGATTATAGAGGCACTAAAAACATGTATGAACCAGTTTTAACTTTGTATTAAATAGACGTCTTTCACTCCGTCATCACCAGCCTAAAAACTAAAAATCGCGGGTTAGCTGGCTGCAGGCTGCAGAATTTAGGACAACTGGACTGGGTTTTTTTTTAAGGGGGGAAAATCATCGAATGACTGCTCCCACCTGGGTAAGGCGAGAGGGAGTGCAGACTCTTACTGACTAAAAACCACCCCGTTCCTTCTCCTGCACGTCGAGCCGGAGCCCCCCGGTAACCCGTTAGGTTCTCCACATAAAAGACCTAAGTATGCATAAATGTCCAATTTTGATCTTTAAAGAACTTATTAGGAGTATTTTCTATCAATACGCGGAACCTTAAACAAGACACAATGATACAACAATGTGCTATATGGGAATAGGTGCCTATTCCCAGAATCAAAGGCACGTGTAGAAACCATAGCTGAAAGTTTTTCAACTTCTGAAGTTACAGGTAAACAGTGAGAGGTCAGTTACAGTTGACCGGTTATTTGTCAGGTTCAAGAGTTCAATTACTTACTGTTGGAGATAACATGTGTTAACTAAGTACAAGTATCTGGGAACTTGATGATTGGTCTTTTAGGCTTTGAGATGAACGTCCATGCCAACGGTCATCATAACGTATCGGCTTGGATGAAGTGCTGATGACATTTGTTAATGAACCGCGTGTGTGACTCTCGACTAAGGGGATTTTTTGATTGGATACCTAGGCGGGCTGGAGTATTTTTCAGTTTTTCTATAATTGTTAATATTGTTGATAATATCACCACTATAGTATTTTTATACCACTATGGTAGCAAAAGACTGTGTCGTTGGCCGAGTGTTCGCGGGTGCGACTGCTGGTCAAGAGGTCTCGGGTTCGATTCCCGGTATATAGCAATAGCAATAGGCTCACCCCCTACATGGGACTCATAACATAAATAGTGAAAAGTGGGTGTTACATTGTACATTGGCATAATGTATACCTCTGCCTAATCCTTCGGGGATAAAAGGCGTGATGTTATGTTTTTATGTTTATGGTAGTAAAAAAGCAAATGGCCCACCTGGTGGTAAGTGTTTATCGTGGCCTATGAACGCTTGCAACACTTGGGGCATTACAGTTACTAGTACTATTTACCATCTTCTTTAATCTATTGCCAAGATGAAGACCCTATGAAAAGAACCCTTCAACGAAACTCTCATCAACTTACCAGCTGTATTTTTCTTCCATTAATAAAATAATTACTTATTTGCCTCCTCAAGAAATAATCGAAAGCCAAATAAACACTATCGGTATAAAATGTTGAACAATGAGGATCATTCTCCGGCTGTCATCGGTTCGATTCGGGTGTCTCCGTCAGCTGCGTACTCGCATTCTCACGGACTGTCGTATGTCGCATGTGTGACCTGTCGCGGAATTACTGTACTTGTGAATTGCGATGCAATTGTTGGTAGCTAGGGTTGGCAGTATTTTGAAGCAAGCAGGAAATTTAAGCAATTTACTATAAACAAATTTTCGCATAATATCTACCTAGCTAAAAGAATATTAATACCTAAGCCTGTTTGTGTAGCTTCGAATTCTATTAAAGTGTAGACATATTTTATATAAAAATATGATTTTAAAGACTTGTTTAGTCTTCCGACAGTTCAAGAAACATCACATTTTTCATTTAGTTTCTCACGGCGGAGTTAACAAAATGTGTTTATTTTTACTATTTATGATACTTATTAATCTTCATCTCTAAGATATAGTCGTAGAAAAAAGAAACATTCAATTAACAATAGAATCAATCAAAAAAATGCCACGGACAACAAGGGATTTCCCAAAAAAACAAACTCGTATAGTTATTTATATTAAAATTATATCAAAAGTGAATGTCTTCGCTATTCATATTTATAACAATAATTAATAAGAACCGTTTTGATTTATACCAAAATCTCTCTCAAAACTAGTTCTAACTCCGTTTCGAATAAACTTAAAATATTAATCGAAGAATATTTTAAGATCATTAAATATTATAATACGATATTATGTGATATTAGATTATTATATTATTCTAATAGAATTACATCGTTATAACTAAGGCACGTCTATTTTTGGGTTGTTGATTTAAATTGAATTTGAGCAAAATATCTAGTTTCTGTGTGGTACTCAACACTTAAGAGATTTATTCAATTTTTTTAAATTTAACAGTAAGAATAGTTTGATGATGTCAGACAGATAAGGTAGATAATAAAAATTAAGAAGAAAAGACACATTGCGTCGATTTTTTATTTCAAATTAAGGTAGATAAAATAATTAACATAATAAAATATTCATTCCTATAAAAATGCAGCGTAAAAATAATGTCATTATAATTTTAACGTTATTATTGGTCACACGAGAAGTGACAACCCTGCATCTCCAAATAGGAAGTATAGGGGTGTGAGCAAGTATGACCTCAAGTTACCCATAACGCACCCTTGCGTTTTTTTTCTTCTAATTGTTCGTATCTGGAGCATTACACGGTGAAATCGAATCAATTCGATAAAAAAACGCAATAAATATCATTCAATTGTATTTAAAAAGGGTTTTAAATTTAATATAACTTCGATTGGGGGAACACAAAGACAAGAACTGTGAATTCTTTGCGATTGTGCGATTTTTTTGCCTCTATCTTTGCGCATTGTCGGAGGTAGACGTACAATCGCATCTGTCCTCCAATTCTTATTTGTTCGTTGTGTTAAAAAATCCAATGAATGAGTAAAGATAATTTCTGTGATTTTACCCTTTTTTGAGGCGTGTATAGAAATACGCAATCATCCTTGATTCATGGTCGTTGAAAAATATTTATTTCGTTTTTACCGAGTTGTCAAGTCATATTATTTTTATTATACCTCTAACAAGCGACATCGAATGTGAAAGCAATAAGCGGTTTACATTGTTCAAAATGTCTGTAGGCTTTCTATCGATAGAAGTTCTATTGTCAGGATTACCTAAAAAAGAAACAAACATTTTAAATACATTTTAAAAAAAATATTGCTAAGACATACTACAATTAATCAACAAAAACAACGCATAATGAATCCATTCCAACTGCATAAAGCAACAAAATAAAACCGATACTACACTTTAAATCGATACCTCATTAACTACAGTTTAATCCTCTATTACATAAACCTTAATATTCGTTTAATCTTATCGTTAATATGCCATAAAGTTAATAGGCTGGTTACTCACTTCAGATTATGTATAAGTATCTATAGTGCGAGAATAACAATCAAAAGCCAGCGAAAGAGTGAACCCAGCTTAAAGGTAATAAATTAAAGATAGTAATTGCGACTGTCGTTACAGTTTGTTTATAACCATAGTTTGGTTGTATTGTGAAGATGACTAGTAGATTATTTTAACAAGAAGTGTGGTATATATATTGAAAGTTAACATAACATAACATCACGCCTTTCATCCTCGAAGGGGTAGGCAGAGGGGCACATTACGGCACTTAATGCCACTGTAAAATGTAACACCCACATTCACGATTTATGTTATGAGTCCCATGTGATAGGGGGTGATATTGCCATATACTGGGCATAATTCAAGATTCCGTGCTACTACTGAGATTTTTTAAAAACCCAGTAATATTTTGCCCAACCTGGCAATCGCACTTGCCACCACTTGCCCAACGAGGCAGTCATTGAAGGTTAACTGTATGGTAAAATACTCTGAAACTGCCTTTACCTGTATTTTCTACTTATACGATAATGTTGTGCTAATTCTTTGGTTGCTGACGGAAAACTGTTGAACTGTTGAACAATCTCTGCTAACGCCAGTCACCGGTGACCATCACTTGAGTTAACTATAAGCGATTAATTTTAATTGTCGTGGTGGCCCAGAGGTTTCAGACGCCCGCTTCTCATGCATGAGGGTGCGGGTTTGATACCTACCAACGGCAAGTACCAATGTGACTTTTTCCGAGTTATAGTACTTTCTAAGATCATTTAGACACCACTGACAAACTGGGAAGGAAAAAAATACATGGGGAAACCTGGACTTATAATTTCTAATTATAAGTTTGAAATCGCCAACCCGCATTGAGCAAGCGTGGTGATTAATGCTCAAACCTTCTCCATGTGAGAAGGGGCTTTGCTCAGCAGTGGCCATTTATAGGCTGTTGATGATGATGATGATGATGATGATGATTAATTACACTTTCTCATGATTTTCCAAGATAGCTTTATTCTGCATCACACTTCTAACACTTCAAATATGTCAAACTCTATTTCTTCTCAAGCACAATGTTCTTAATTTTTGTTTCTGAACAACTGCTACTTCTACCGATACAATCAAACTATAGAATCTTGCTACCGTTTTCTATATTACAATAAAACAATCTCTTTACAATTGCTTTTAAAAATTAAACTACAACAAATTTCGATTAAAAACCAGACCAAGAGAACGGAAGGCCGCCACATAGCCCCATATATTACGAACAGCTATAAAAATATTCGTCATAGTTATTTTTCAATGAATATTTTAATATCTAGCTACTTATTTAACCCAATTTCAAACGAATCGTCTTCAATTAATTAATATAAATTAGTTTTAACATTCCTTTTTGTCTAGAACCAGTGAAAGTGTCGTTGCTTTTTTGTTTTATTCTTATTAACATTCATATTAAGAATTATAATAATTTGAATAATATGGATTATGAATTTTAGATTCTAGATTTGAATTAAATATTTTATGGTGGTGGAAAGTTATATGTAATGTTTATGATTACTCATTCTATTTGTTTCGTGGTACGGTCGTTGTGGCTTTTTGTAAAATAAACCTCAAATTTACCTTTTTTGACAATTTTTTTTTAAAAAAAACGTTGTCCCACATTAGCATTTTCTCATGTGTCGTGGGTGCGTTTACAAACATACACATTCACATACGCAATGACACCCGAAACAACAATTTGCGATCAGACAAAGTATTGTTCCGTGCAGGAATCGAACCCGCGACACGTTGCACAGCAGCCGGTTGCCCAGCCTCCTCACTAACCGCGAAGTTATGATGCAAATTATTAAAAAGAGCCGTTGACTACAGACATGTGATGGTACTATCAGTAGTACGAGCTCATTGTTAGGGTCAAGTCTTGACTCTGTTTTATGTGTTTAGAAACCATTTTAAGAACTCAGTGCCACTGGACTGAAGTAAGAAGTTAGTGAGTTAATCTCAAACCATCATCGCTTCAAATTGTAATCAAAATGTGCTTAAAATAAACAAAAACCGAAATGAACACTTTCACTATCATATAAAAAGTAAAAGTTATATGACATACTGTTTTACTAATCTCAGATTATGTTGGGCTTAACTGTA
Organism: Spodoptera picta; assembly: GCA_038387885.1. Classification (NCBI taxonomy): domain Eukaryota; kingdom Metazoa; phylum Arthropoda; class Insecta; order Lepidoptera; family Noctuidae; genus Spodoptera; species Spodoptera picta. Next base: position 155,390 of record JAZHFQ010000168.1, on the reverse strand, counting down.
TATGTTATGTTTAACATAGGTATTATAAGTTTTATAGCGTCTAAACCCATTTGCGCGTTAGTAGTCTGCTTTCGTCGGAATTAGTCTGTGGTTTTACATAATTAGACGATATTTTATTTACTTTTTAAATTGGTATTTATTAACGGTTTCGTTTTTGAAAATTAAATACTTTATTATCATACATTTAATTTTTATTATTTGTATATTGTTGCTTATAAAATAGATGTCTAAGTCTTTGGGCCCCAATTCTCCTAAAACTCTAAGATTGTGTTAACATTGTAAAAAAGTAAAAGTTAATAACTACACAAAATTGGCTCTTGAGTACATACTTTGATTGAAATCACTGGCTAGTTAATAAATAAATGGAACCATCAAACCCATACTCAATAAAAGTGCAACGGATCTCAATGCAAAACATAATGACTACAATACCAATAATACAAATCAATAAAAACCCTATTAGGAAACGTTCCTGTATAATTTTGCAATAAATGTCAAATTCTTGACTATACGCTGACAACATTATTACTCTTAGGGATATATTCTCTCTACCCAACGTCTAAAATGAGAAAGGGACGGATATAAAAATTGGAGTAAAGGGGTAAGTATGGGTAAATTTGCACTGAATAAGGGTTAAAGTGGGCGTACCGTAATGTCAGTATTAATAAATCGAGTGGAAGTTGTAGTTATCTGCTATTTTTTGCTACGAAACTCAATGTGCACAAAGATTATGAGAATAAAATATTGTAACGCATTGTGTCCGATTATAAATTCTGTCGATAAATCGATTAATATAATCGTTTAGTCTGTTATTAATCATACGTTTTGTTATTTTTATGTGTTAACTTATGAATAGTGTTATTTCTGTTAGTAGGGAGGTATAATTTTTGCGTGTATTCTAACATGTTCATCGTTATCTTGTTCTCATCTCTCATTCTCTCATTCTTTATTGATATGTTTCACTTTGAATCTCTCTTTACTTAATGCCCTAAATTACTGTTTCATATGTTAATTTTAAATGCGCAAGTATGCTGCAATTAAGCACTTGTCACTTAGTAGCATGTGTGTTGGAATGCCTATCAAATTTTGCCATGCTCATTTCAGGCATGATTGCAAATCGACAGGCGTTCAATTTTTGAATATTTTTGAGCATGCTCAATAAAACACCTTTTAGAGTGCGATTTTAAAGAATCTGTACAGTATCCTAATTTATGTTAGCTTATACGTATTATTCTTCTTCGCAATGGACCAACTGTTTCTTTAATGATATATGACAGATTCCAATTGCAAGAATGGTCAGTCTAGTTGGAATTTCATCTTAGTCCAAGAATTTATTTTTCTTATTAGACACATTTATGGTCAGGGTTTTACGCATTTAAGTCACAACAATTATATAAAATCTTCGATGGATTCCTAAAGCTGGTCTATAACCTTCTTTTACCATCCTTTAACCATCATATTTCTCACCAGTAGTATCCTGTTCAGCTCAAGCCAAACGATTTTGAATCTCATTCTAAACAAGACTAGATTCTTTTATGCTTCGTATGCCAAGTTGCTCATGATCCATATTTTTTGGAAATCATAAACTTCAGATTCTTTATTAGCTCCAGTCGTAAATATTACCGTTGTCTTTGAGAACAGTATAACTCCTTTAGATTATAGTTTGAGGTAGAGACTCTAGCGGATTAAAAGTTTTATTATATTTTGTCATTTTTTAAGGTTTTCATAGTCAGAACAATGTTTTGGTTGGTATTTCTTTCCTTTTTAGCTTATCCTTGACGTGTCTGTGTAATAATTTAACACAATATTTTTCCTTTTTAATTATATTGTTATCCACAGTTTACAGCTTACACCACTGCTCTAAATTTTACATAATTGGAAGGTTGCCGTAAACACAATCGAACTCGCATCCACAATAGTTGTTTTGTCAGTTTCTATAAATTATGAATCGTTATGATTTTATTTAATAAGGATAACTTTCTAAACATAGACTTTTAAATTAATATCGCAGATTTTTACAAGAACTTTTTGGCGCAAGAATTAAGTCTCGATCAAGACATTTATGTCACTTTCTCTAAGTCAGCTAAAGAAAATATATAACACCCTAAGCACAAACGAAGACAAAACACAATATGAAAGCAGAAACAGACAAACAGACACAACAACCTATAACAATGTCGTCAAAACAGAATACATCTAATTCCAACTTCACAATGACTTAGCAAAAACGTCCCCTAATGATTTATCTAGGACCAAACCGGACCAAACCGGACATCGAACATGGTCCCCTTCACCTGCTAAGCTACCGTTAAGCTTTTCAACCACATTTCCCATAAAATAAGATTTAAAACACGGTCCATAAATAATGTTTACTTTATTATTCATTGTTGTAGTTTTGTGTCCTGCAATTTAATTGGATATGGTTGCAACCGCCCCTTGGTGTGACCAGCGCAATGTCCCTAGGTCTAATTTCGTCGGTTTATAAATCATTTATCTATTGTTGCTTTTGTTGGTATTTTATGGATTATCAGTGACTTTGCTGTATTCAAATTTTTGTGACAGTGTCGTATACTGATAGTCGTTGTTAACTGTTTAAAGTCAAACCCTAGAATAAATCGCTTGAGAAGTGTAGTGGGTCAATAAATTATATCTTCGGATGAACTTATTAATTCATTTTTTTCAGTACCTAAAATCTCTGAGTCATATTACAAGGAACTCATATTTTAAGTAATTGGTGGAAATGGTATTTACACTTCAGTCTACCACTTAGAGGATTAGGAAGGGCGTGACGTTATGTTATGTTCGAAGAGTAAACTTGACAACAAGTGGTCCCATAAAAATATGAAAATCTAAGTAACCAACCATAACCATACTATCGAAGAGATCTCTATTCAACGTATAGTAGTGTAGTAGAAACTCATCTCAAAAACTACTAAAAAACTTTCGATTTAAAAACGCGACATAATATTATCTACATAACACTAAAAATATGAAAAGTCACCGTGTTCAGTTCCCACGTCACGCCAGCTCGTTCGGGAGCAAGGTAGGGATATAAAAATGCCTCCGACCATCCTTGTACATTAATAAAACCTTTAATAAAATGGAGTTCGATCACTTTGCCATGCGCGGGCGCTGGTGGCCACAGTATAATGAATGGTTTTGAGACAAAAATTGTTGAAGTTAATGAAGGTTATTTTTATTTTCAGGGATTTTATGATGTCGTTGTTGCTGTTCATGATGAAGATGGAAGTAGATATGAGGACGAAAGACAAGATTCTTCTGAGGATAGGAAAGCCCTGGACATTCTTTATTCTGTTCAAAGTGTCAGTAACATGTTTACGTTGTATCTAAATCAGTCTAGCAAGAGGTTAGCGAGGTGATGTATAACGTAGAATAATGATAAAAGACCCGTAAAAATCTTAACTTTATTTTAAAGCAATTTGTCTAAAACCTGTACATATACTGGACTTCATACTCGATATATTCAGAAATATCATTCCTCACACATTTAAAAAAAGAAAAAAGCCAGCATTAAAAATATATTCATCTGAGATAACACTTTATAATGACATGGGTCAGTTCGGGCGGCTAGAACAAACAAAATTGTACTCGCGCCATGTTTTTTTCACCTTTTCATTCAAATGAAAGGAATGGTGTATTGTTGTTTCGTTCTTTCATTTGATTAATGTAGGCGTGTGAAAGAGAAGGAATAGGGATTGGGTACCAGGTAGGTGCCGCAACGTCTGCCGCGCCAGACAGAACGGCACCAGCATTGGGATATTAAATTCTGGAATATTTTTTTTCTATGATGTTATTAATTGGATTGTTATAATAGTGTTTGGAAATATTAAATTGTTTTTGAAGGTTAATTGTTTAGGTGCACATGCACATTTTTTGTTTAGGACAAGTTTATCCAGTCAATTATGTACAACTTTCTACATGGATGCCTAATAGTAATGGGACTGTGATCAATATAATTTTTTTTTTTAAGGGGGGAAAATCATCGAATGACTGCTCCCACCTGGGTGAGGCGGAAGGGAGTGTCAGACTCTTACTGACTAAAAACCACCCCGTTCCTTCTCCTGCACGTCGAGCCGGAGCCCCGGTTACCCGTTAGGTTCTCCGCGACGTGATCAATATAATAGATTAACTTTGGATATTTCCGTACCTATGGTTACAGCATACTCAAATGTATTAGGGATTTTCTTCCTTAAAAGTATCCACTTTGGACAGAGCTCTTTTTCAATGAATAGAAATCGATACGTAAGAAGGATGAACTGATTTAAACCAGTAAACTTTACATCACATTAACGGAATCAACGATGCATGACTGCAACTGTCACAAAACTGAATAAACAAAACGACGACATCCCGATAATACAACCGTAATCAAATCAAATTACAAATTAAATGGCGGCCGTGACGTCACGCGCCATATGCCACTGTTTGCCTTTGATACGATCACACAAATGTCTGTATTAGAAGCAACAATATTAATCAATAGTTAAAACCCTTTTTGTAATATGTACCCGCACTTATAGAAAAAACATGAAAGATTAGAAGAGACAATAAATATATATTTGAAGCAGATAACAATCTCCAAATAGATAAAAATAATATCATAGAAAAACCTAAAGCATTGATGTAAAATAAACGTAATAAAGACGCATTTAATCCAAAGCAAGTTAAAAATAAACCTTAAGAAATATGACATTTCAAAATTAATCCTAAGAAAGACGATAACTTAGATGAATTCGTACCAAAAATGGATCGGATTTTATTAGCAAAGCCTTCAAACGATGAAATTGAAATAAGTCATGAACAACGTTAGCTATAATAGGCTCCATTGAGAAAATCAAAGCTGTATGAGTGGCGTTTAGAGGTAAGTGGTTTTACATACAGGCTTTGATCTGTATGGAAAAATCTATGGCGTATTTGGAACTCCCCTCTGTGAGTAAGGGCTCTTGAGGTTTAGTGTCCAGTCGCTTTGGAATCACTGGACCGATTGTAAAGGTGTAAACTTCAAAGGTTTGTTGTTTTTCTATAGCAATTACGGTGTATGTTCATGCTAATTTTTGATTGGGTACCGTGAAATGCTTGGATAAATATGAATTTGTGGGATGACTTTTTGGTGAATTGATTGTTGGTACATATTTTTGGTTCTTTCGAATGTCAAGATTATGAGACATTCTGACGATGCTATTTTAACCTGGAAACAAAAAAGTATTTAGATTATCTGTACATGAAGCATATCTTACACGAATTAGTGAATAAACTTTGAATAGGTATGCGAGCTGTAACTAAACTACCTACGTATCAATGTTGATAAATCTCAGACAATGATAAATAACAATTAACCTACGACCAAGTTACATTTATCACACTGGTCCACCAGTCATATGTTTCATAATATGACACAAAACATCGACCTTTAGAGAAACTTCTCCACAATATCTACAATTTACTTGCTTACGAAGGTCAGAAAGTCATCAACATACACACCGAACAATTTTCTCTATCATTCACATGATGCTTCCTAATGTCCTGCTCCATTCAGGGCGACCCTCAATTCCTTAAGTCCATAACAATCGGTTACTAAATGCACAATGGCACCCACGTTCCTTGTTATAACCTGTCGAACAAGTAACTTTGGATTTTTTCCAAACCTGCTCAAACCCTGTCGCATGATGTACTTGTCCTTCTTCATTTAAATCATTTAGAGAAGGACAGTAGATATAACTCGTTTCCTAATCTTTGCCGCGGGCAGTTTGGTTAGGATCTGACACGGTCCGACGCCTGTATTTAAGGGGGTGACCAGACATTGATAAATATGATAAGCACCCTTTTAAGTATAACGTTGTTTTCTTAATAAACTTGATTTCAGTTTGGGTAGGTATTATTAGAAGTCAAAGTTTGCTTAGTGACGGTAACAAAAGACATTGTTACGCCAAAATGTATAAAGAATACGGCATCTCCGGGTTTGATTCATACGGGATGATTTTTAAGAAAATATTCCCACCATACGGCAATTGTGTCATCGAAAATAAGATTTAATGAGAATGAGAATCACAACCGGTCTTTGCAAAATATCATTGTCTCCTTAAATCGTGACCAGATTTTGGCATAATGGACATATGAGACAACTCTAGATAGGCACCAACCACTTCGTTTTTCTGCACCACCCAAGTGCTGACTGTAAAAAACTGAACTAGCAGGCCTTTCTTTCAAGCTTTTATAAGTAAAAGTACTAGATCTAACAACCAGTTCCCTAACGAAGCCTGGTTTAAATACTAGTAATAGCAGACAATAACTAAATGGCAGTCAATTACGTGTCACAAGAATTTACTAACACCTGATCTACTAAACACCAACACGATAATAACAAAGCATATTACAATATCGTTTTACAATAACAAAAAACGTAAGGTGTAACACATTGTAAGCAATGTACGGATAACATTACCAAAGTGTCGGGTAGGCGGGTACCGGATGCATATGATAATGATCATATGAATAAAGAAGGTGCATGTTCATAGATACACCCTACGATCCCATCTAATAGTGATGTGAGATAGTTTTTGATGATATCACTTGCAATGATGGTACTAATTGCGGTGGTAATACAGTTTAAATTAATGTAGAAAGCTACAAATTAATAGTATTCACTTCAATAGTTCAAAAGTAGCTAGATCCTTATCTTCTTCTCGATCGCTTGCTTCATTTCTGAAGGTCGTGCCCCTGAAAGGCCTTCATTGCTCTCTGTGTTATTTCCCTCCATCTTGTCCTGTTTTCGGCTTCTCTCAGGGCTTTCGTAACAGAGAGTCCAGTGTAATTGGCAACTTGGTCACACCATCGGCTAGGTGATCGGCCACGTGGTCTCCTTCCTTCCACCTTACCAACAACAACCAATTATCCTTAATAGATCCTTATCTAGCTACTTTATTTATTTATTTGTCACAAAGGTCACAGTTTTTCAAATAACAAACATGCCCATGTCTTAAATTATATAAACTAAGAAGAGTCGACATATTTATTTTCTAGAGTCTTCAATATCGGTTCTAATTTAAACATAATTATATTCCAAAACATTAGCTGCCGAGTCACACAATTCCACACCTCAGTTTACCTATCGGCGATTTCACAAAGAATCTAATCCAAATTTAAGTCCCAGGGGCTGGCCACTCCACTCAAATAATTTCCAAAAACACCCACAATACACATGGAGCAAATAAAATAGATACAAAGGACTTTTGTGGTACATAATATGACGAATAAATTCTTCGGCTGTACGCTGATGATGAATGAACGTCAGTATGGCAGTACGCCAGACTCGCTGGAACCGGCCATTCACAGACAAATGACCGAAAAAAACTATACATTATTTATCTGTACCGATTTTGTCGTGTATATTAAAATACAAACGGAACAATGGAGACACATTGTTACAAGCAGCGGGTATAGGATAGGAGTTACGACGGTTCCATATTTGATTTATTTTGGTTGAGTATAATCTCTTAAGAATTTTTTAATGTGAAAATTGAAATCTTTTCTAGTATTGGTATTATCTAAGCTAGTGAAATAAAGTTAACATCTTCGTTTGACAACACTAAAAAAAGCGTATATGAAATACAACCACGATTTTAAAATAAAATTTTATACACAACAGATGAACACTAAAACACGATCTCTAAACGAAAGCTTTACAAAATCTGCCAGAAAGATTACTCTTTAAAACCTTTACGTACTTACAGAACCCCAAAGATGTGAGAGAATTTAGTATCCGCCGCCATAGCTGGCCACAATGGACGACGGGGCGGAGCGAGTAAAAAAATCATCAATGAACGAGCAACAATAAATTCCCCAGAATTTTGGATTTACACCATACATGGAACGGCATGAAATTTGCTCTTTCGCAGGACAAACTCTCTCATTACACAAAACACTATATGGGCAACAGTAGCCATCATTCACAAATCTTTGTAAAATATTCCATTGTCAGCAAGATGAGTCTCGGAATTGAATTTTAATGGAAATATCAAATGAAACTGACACAAGAGCGGGTTCTTTGGACGATGTTTAGCCAATAATGGCGTTGTTACTTGAAAGTGTATTGTCAGTTAAATTAAACTTTGTGCCGACACAATGCTGTCTCGATTTAATGCGTTTGATATCATTTGAATTGATATCGAAAATTATATTAGATTTTGTTTCTTTGTTAACTTTGCTTGGTAATACTATATTCTGAAAACTGGTAGAAATGAAATTAATATTTGTGGCTTTCAATAGAAATGTGTAGGCGCTTGATGACAGTCAACTTCTGTTCGTTCATTCGTTTAGTTGAGGACATTATTTCGATAATCATGTTTGATAAGAAGGTAAGTAAGAACCTATTGGGGTGCGGTGCTAGAAGACCTCCCCGTGGTGCACCCTGGGAGCGGGCGACAGTCTCCCTAACAGGGGTGATAGGGTTCGGTGTGACTTCTGCCCGCAGCAGACTTCTGGACTGGGCGGGCGAACCCGATAGGGTTCTCGAGGCGGCGGGCTGTGTGCGGAGGCTCATAGCCCGCGCTTCCGTGGGGCGTTTCTCCGCCTGTCTCTCTGAACGTAGCAGAGAGCGTGGCGGAGAGGCAAGGGCGGTGCTCGTTGTGCACTCACCCTGCCAGCGAGCAGCATCGGGACACAAGCTGTCCCCGATTGCAGCCGTTGATATCATAATCCGTAAGGAGGTCACGGTCATGTTTTGTGACTTTGAACGCGACGAGGGTCTTGGCTTGGTCGCCCAGACCGCGAGGAAGATAACCTCTATAAAAATTTCCTCCAATACTAAGTTCTGGTGCGCGGCGAGAGTATGCATGGCTGAGGAGTAGTGTCAGTCGCGAGCGCACCCCCAGCTAGGGGACCAGTGGAACCTCTAGTTGGGAAACAAATGAACACTTACCCAGGTACAGGGGGCACTGCCTGGGTGGACCGAATATTTCCCCCATACTCGTGGGAACTGTATGGAGTTGTCAAATTTAAAAACAAAAAATATAAAAACCACAGAGACGGAGGAGAAGAGTGCGGGTGAGCTTGGCTCACCTAACACATGCTAAAACAATAAACGAAAAGGAAGAAATTTAAACAGAGACCTCTATTTTTTTTATTTATAAATAAAATAAAAAAAAATATATAAAAAAATTAAAAAAAAAATATATATATCACGACAATTAGATTAGTGTGGGTAGGTTGTGGTCGTGAAGCTATCGCGTAGCCCGACACTTATTGCGAGAAGGCAACTTATTGCAAAAGGCTCTTGGTGGGATGGGTCTCGGCGCAGGTCAAGCTGCTCGAGACCCGACCTCTGAGGTGCTATCGCTGCCACGTGGGGGAGCACGTGAGCGCTAAATGCATCTCGGAGGTGGACCGCAGCGACTGTTGCTTCCGCTGCGGTCGGCCCGGTCACAAGGCCGGCTCGTGCTCTGCCCCGCTGCACTGCAATGCATGTGCGGCGGCTGGCAAGCCGGCCAATGACCGGGTCGGGAGCAAAGGCTGCTCCCCTCCCGCCAAAACCAAGGGCAAAGGTAGGCCCTCCGCCGCCCCTGCCGTTTCCGCCGCCGCCGCCGCCACTGCCACTGCAGTCGCCGCTGCCGCCACTAAGGAGGTCGGAATGGACTGTCAATAATGGCTCTATTCCGCCTCCTCCAGGCGAACATCAACCACTGCGCCGCTGCTCAGGATCTCCTGCTCCAGAGCATGGCGCAGTGGTCGATCAATGTCGCCGTGGTCTCCGAGCCGTACTTTGTCCCGCCCAGGGATCACTGGGTGGCAGACCTGGACGGCTCGGTGACCATCATCTCGTCGGCCGCCGCCGGTACCCCGACTCTTGAGGCTGCTCAAAGAGGCCGGGGTTGTGCAGCACGGTTCGGAGAGCTCGCTGTGGTGGCGTGTACTTCTCTCCGAACCGAACTCTCGCCGAGTTCCACAACTCCTTGAGGGAGTTGGTCACCGTCGTCGTCGGGTTCCGTTCCCTCCCCGTGCTCGTCCTCGGGGTCTTCAATGCCAAAAAACTTGGCTTGGGGTTCCCGGTTCACCGACGTCCGCGGTAGGATGGTGGAAGACTGGGCCCTTGAGACAGGCCTAGTCGTCCTGAACCGGGGTTCTGTCCCCACGTGCGGGCGGATGCAGGGCGAGTCGGTGGTGGACATTTCGTTCGCCAGCCCTGCTCTGTCACCGCATATTGTTTACTGGCGCGTCATGGAGGAGGTGGAGACGTACTCCGACCACCGGTATATCCGGTTCGACGTCTCCGCCGAGTCCGCAGACACGCCGGTCAGACAGGCCCCATGTGGCCCGCGTTGGGCGCTGAAACAGCTGGACCAGGAGCTGCTCCTGGAAGCCGCCATAGTGCAGGCCTGGGTGATACCACCGGTCAGGCCTGCCGACATAGACGATGAGGCCAAGTGGCGTGGTGGTGGACGCCATGTCCAGGATTTGTGACGTGGCGATGCCCCGGATCCGATCGAGGCAGCAAAAGCGCCAGGTGTACTGGTGGTCGCAAGAGCTGGCAGCTCTACGCAAGGCGTGCACTGCTGCGCGACGCCAGTACACTAGGCACCGCAGGCGCCGCATCCGTCCTCCGAATGCGGAGGACGAGAGAGGCGGAGATGTACGAGGGATATAGGGCGGCCAAGGCCCTCCTCAAGGTGGAGATATTGCGGGCCAAGGAGGAGGCCCGCCGAGAGATGCTGGGGACTCTGGACAGAGATCCGTGGGGACGCCCGTACCGGATGGTACGCGACAAGCTCCGCGCTTGGGCTCCCCCGCTCACCCAGAGTCTCCGGCCAGAAGTCTTGGAGGAGGTGATTGGCGCCCTGTTCCCCCGACTGTGGAGGGGCTTCACCCCTCCGTATATGACTCCACCCCCTGCGGTGCCCGACGCGGGCTATAGCGACGACGACGACGACATCGTCCCAGAGGTGACCGAGGCAGAACTGAGAGCGGCGGTGCGCTGGATGGGCGCCAAGAACACCGTCCCAGGACCCGACGGCTTGCATGGCAAAGCATGGGTCCTGGCCTCAGAGGCTCTCGGGCCTCGATTAATCGGTCTCTACAGCGCATGCTTGGAGAGAGGCCAGTTCCCGCTTCTCTGGAAAGCGGGCAAACTGGTCCTCGTGCGGAAGACGGGGCGCCCTGCGGACTCTCCGTCCGCATACCGGCCCATAGTGCTGCTCGACGAGGTGTGGAAAGTGTTCGAAAGAATCATTTCGAACCGCCTCGTCGCGCACCTGACGGACATTGGGCCGGACCTATCGGACGGCCAGTTCGGCTTCCACAGAGGGCGCTCCACGGTGGACGCCATCATGCGCGTTAGGGACCGGACGACGGGGACTGCAGTGTCCAGGGGTAAGGTCGTAGTGGCGGTGGCTCTGGACATCGCCAACGCCTTCAACTCCCTGCTCTGGAGCTGCATCTTGGAGGCACTCCGATATCATAGGGTGCCTACCTACCTCCGTCGTGTAATCGAGGCATACCTGACAGACAGATCCGTCATCTACCCCGGTCACCGGGGCGAGTGGAATCGGCGAGAGATGTCACGCGGTGTTCCACAGGGTTCGGTTCTGGGGCCGCTCCTGTGGAACATCGGTTATGACTGGGTGCTGCGCACCGACCTCCCGAACGGCACAATATGCTACGCCGACGATACGCTGGTGCTAGCGCACGGGAGGTCGCACCAGGCGGCGGCTGATCTAATGGCGACAGCGGTTGCGACAGTCGTTGAGAGAATCCGGCAGTTGGGACTCGAGGTGGCGCTCCACAAGTCCGAGGCCATGTGTTTTCATGGCCGCGGGAACGCGCCACCTCCAGGTGGGTCCCAAATAACGGCGGGAGGAGTTACCATCGGCGTCGAGACGACGATGAAGTACCTAGGACTCGTCCTCGACAGTCGGTGGAACTTCATAGAGCACTTCCGACGTTTGGCTCCAAAGTTGGAGAGAACGGGGGCTGCGTTCAAACGCATCCTCCCCAACCTCGGGGGGCCAAACGCCTCCTGCCGGAGGTTATACGCCGGGGTCGTGCGGTCCATGGCCCTCTACGGTGCCCCTGTTTGGGCGCCAAACCTGTTGCGGCGTCCCGCTCGGACGCTGCTCATGGCACAGAGGGTCATGGCGATCCGAATGATCCGCGGATACCGCACGATCTCTGGGGAGTCGGCGAACCTCCTTGCCGGATTACCGCCGTGGGATCTGGAGGCGAAGGTGCTGCGCGCGGAGGCACATCGCCGGGGCGAAACTCCGCTGCCGCGCCAGATAAGTGCGTGGCGGGATGAGCTCCGGCGCGATCTCGTGGCGGAATGGCAGCAACGACTGTCGCAACCGAGGGCTGGGCTCGCTGCCATCGCAGCGGTAAGTCCCCTCTTTGAGGAGTGGCTTGAGAGACGCTACGGCGTCCTCACCTACCGCCTGAGGCAGGTCCTCACCGGACATGGAAGTTTCGGGAGGTACCTGTGTCTGATGGGGCGGGAGGAAACGCCCGGGTGTCATCACTGCGAGGACTGCCCTGAGGACACGGTGGAACACACGGTGGGAGAATGCCCTGCGTGGGCTGAGCACCGCCGTGCCCTCAGGGAAGTGATCGGCGATGGCGACCTCTCGCGTCCGGGCCTAGTGCAGGCCATGATGCGGAGCGAGGGGGACTGGGATGCCGTCTCCTCCTTTTGCGAAGCAGTCATGCTAGCTAAGGAGGAGGCGGGACGCGTGAGGCAACGAAGCGCTGCCTCCTCGCAACCCAGCCATCGCGAAGGACACACCGGGCGTCGGGGATCGCGGGACGATCTCCGGCCACCATAAGCGCGGGACTGCGGACGGCGAGCATGTGTGGCTCCCCGTCCGACCAGAAACAGACCCGAGCGTACGGCGCGTCGCGTTCCGCGCGCGCCTCAAAGAGCCATCAGACCACCACAGATGGGGCCCAATAGGGCCGATGCCGATTCGGAGTCGCGGAGAACCTAACGGGTAACCGGGGCTCCGGCTCGACGTGCAGGAGAAGGAACGGGGTGGTTTTTAGTCAGTAAGAGTCTGACACTCCCTCCCGCCTCACCCAGACGGGAGCAGTAATTCGATGATTTTCCCCCCTTAAAAAAAAAGTAAGAACCTATTATAAAAAAACTGTGTTGTGTAACTGGTTAATATGAAAATTCCTATTCCTTAAAGGCTTCTTCTTAATAAGATCTTAATAAATCTTTTTGTCTGTAGGTACAGAGTCAATTACAATTATTTCAGATCTAGAAATATAAAACAAATAAACAATAATATTAAACAAAATATAATAACAAACAACAATAACTTTACCGAAATAGATCTATTTAGTTGCACTAAACCTACATTTATAAAACACCTCATTAAACGTACCTATTAATAAAAGCAATCTGGACACCGACGCCGTACCTATCTGAAATCATTATTCCGAAATCTAAGTATTTGTAATTCTGAATTAAGTAAGTCATTGGATGTTCTTGATCTTATTTTGTTAAGTTAATTAAATTCATTCGCATGTTTACAAAATTTAGAAAATAAGCGATACCTATTATTAGCCTTAATCTCTGTTAACTGTCTGTCACGTAAATTATTGTAAACTACATGTAACGCTGTTGGTTTTTTAAATAAATAAACCTAGCATGGATATTGGGTATATTTCAAAATTAAATATCGACTAGATAAAAATAAGTTGGGTTTTCCTTCCTGACGCTATAACTCCAGAACGCACGAACCGATTTCCACGGTTTTGCATTCGTTGGAATGGTCTTGGGTTCCGTGAGGTTTATAGCAAAGAAAATTCACTTTTAAACTGTGAAACACCAAGCGGTCACCGGTGACCGCAACCTATTGTTCTATAATTGTGTCTACAAAACCGGTACTCGACGAGTTAATCACCAAACGAAATGTTCTGTCTAGTCTGTTTGGTGGTACAATCTGGTAGTGAAACGGAGTTCGCCAGTTTGCTAGTTTCAATATATAAACGAACATATCATTTTTTTTTTTATATATTATAGATTATTTCTCCACGGACTCTAGGTCCGTGCCCTTGTCATACAGTTTTTTAATTATAATACATCTAGTCAATTTTTATAAAGTAAAGAGGGAACCTAGGTACACACTACAATTAACTACATCTATAGAGGTAATTATTACCAGAAGTATAGATTACATAATAATTAGGCACTAATTATTTATTTCTATTTCAAAGGCTTTATGAAACCAGCCCACCAACAAGATGGGAGAGCCGACCTGACCCAGCAGAAGGCACCCGTTCACGTGTATGACGTGTGTGTCAGCAATTGGTCCGGTCAACCTTTTTATTGGGAACGGAACAACCCAACACACAGCGCCACCGACTGTAGGACATTTATGTGTGCATGACGCCTCAACCCTTGCCACGTGGGCCGATTCCAATAAAGCGTACAATAGTCCAAAGTCAATTGGTTATATTCTATTTCTACATGTTTCTGCACACACATTTCCTCATGTTGCATTCGTTTCATCACAAGCAACACTCCCCGCCCAAGAGAGCACCCATGACTGCCGCGTCCCTGTGTTTGATAGCCATTTTCAGGTTGTAGTCCTTAATACCTTGCTCACCCTCATCAGCCGCCTTCCTGATTAGTTTGCTTATCGCGTCTTCACTGTTGTCTGTGTAATAGATGCAACCATGCGTGTAACGCGATATTGCTACTACCGCGTGTGGTACGCTGTCATGTATTTGATGTTTCTTCGTTGCTGTGTTGACAACAATCACATTCGTACACGAAAGTCCCTGTGCCTCGTGTATCGTGAGCACGCGTGATCCCACGGTCGACCCGTATCCCTGGTTCTTAAGGGATTCCTTCTCTGCCTGAGTGTGTACCAGGTATAAAGTGTCGGGGAGTGACTTTGGAATCATCGCCCCCGAGAACCTTTTTATCTCGAGGGATCTCACGAACGACCTGGACGAGTATATGCCACTGTAAACTGTGCTGAGGGCATACGCCACATCCATTGGATTTCTGTGGGTACACATCAATTCCTGGCTTATGGGCGTGATATATGTAGGGCGGCTGTAGAGTAGAGGGAAGAGGTTATCACGATCTATAAACGGAAGCTGATTTATGTCACCAATTAGAAGGACTTCCTTGGCTCGAGTTATTCGGGTGGCCATCACAACGGCTCCAAAGTGGTTCATAACGAACATATCATTTCAATCACATTTATTCATATACATACAAAGAATAAAATTGTATGATTAGTATTTTTAACATATTAAGATCAAAGTACTATAATGTTCTTCTAATTTCTGTAACACATATGTGGATTCAGCATGCTGCAGGACTTCAAGATCTCACCTCTCACTACCCTGAAGTATCCTTTTTCACCCCAATCTTCGCCCCAAGAATTCTTTACGATTCAATATGGTTTATTTTTCTCTGCAAAACAAAATATAAGTTTGTATTATATGTAATACCTAATCCTTTGGGATTAGGTTCATTCTCTCTCATCTTTTGGTAAAAGCCGTGGTGGCCCGGAGGTTCTTCGAAGTGATTTTCGGCGTCTTCGATGCGGTACGGCGATGCCGACTAAACCGCTGATACGGCAAATCCGATCACAAATAAAAATTGGAGACATGTCTGCTCTATAATCCTGCAAACCGCCACATGAGTATAGAAAGAATGAAAGGAAGATAAGTTGTGTATTTGCACACAGTCATAAAGTACAGTGAAGATATAATATAGCTCTAAGTAAACCTAGTTTATATACTTTTCAACATAATCATTTAAAAAAATTATTAGTATATTCTTTTAATGGCATTTACATTTTTTTACCAGGAATTGCTGTGTTATCAATGATGCGATTCTAATTATTAAAGGAAAAATATTTGCCATTGGTTAGGACGGCACGGTTGGCACAGTGACTGAATGATTATTAGATATTATGTTAAGTGCTAAGTACTGGTTTGATTCCTGGGATTACACAAAAATGTCAAATGTCTTTAGATTACAACTACCTTTTACCCGCGGACTTGCCCGTGTATAGGTACCT
The DNA here is from genome assembly GCA_038387885.1 of Spodoptera picta. Taxonomy (NCBI): domain Eukaryota; kingdom Metazoa; phylum Arthropoda; class Insecta; order Lepidoptera; family Noctuidae; genus Spodoptera; species Spodoptera picta. Next base: position 139,341 of record JAZHFQ010000168.1, on the reverse strand, counting down.
GTTTCATCTCATGAGAGCATTTAATCAGGATTAAAGTATTCTATCACCTAAGTCAGCCCATACCCTGCCTGTATACCTAATTTCATTAAAATCCCTTCAGTAGTTTTAATGTGATTGATGGACTGCTCTGATTAGAGAAAGTAAGTTAGTACTTGCCTCTCACTTAGTAGTATGTTCGAATATTGCTCAAAATTAACATGCTAATGTCGGACATCCTTGCTAATAGACTGGCGATCGATTTTTGAATAGATTTGATACAATAGAACATATTTTAGCATGCTATTGTAGAGCATGTGTAAATAGTACCTTCAGGGTTAAAGGACTTAGAATAATCGTGGAAACAGTAATTAGGTTTTTGTTGCATGTCATATTGTTTTTTAATCATAGGTATTGTGTAGCTGTTGGTAGTCCGAGTGTCAAAATAAATAAATAATTGTATTTATCAAAGGATTTGGACGGTGGTAGGCTTTAGTCTAGTTGGTTATAGAACTTGAATGGAATGACTCCCCTCACAGAATACCAGCCTGAAATTCTAATGGTCATATAATGTTTCTGCGTATCGTCTGGTAAGTGAGAGTTCCCGATGACTAAACCATTATTGATCACACCTTCTTTTTCAGGGAGACGTCCTCGCAGGAAAAGAAGATGATTTGTAATTCTAATATTCCAAGTTTAGGCCGGTGTCGGTGTCCGCTTGCCACTAGTAGATTTCGTTATTCAAAATCATAGAGACTCACACATCTAGATGCGCCTAGTCAAAATTATGTTTTATTTTAATTATTCTACCTCTATAGGGCACAACAGAATAGGTATAGAAAATTTTTGTGTAGGTTTATCTTGTGTAGGTAGAAAAGTCTTGTGTAGTAAGTCTTGTGTACAGGTTAAAAAGGTCCATTATGAGTCAAGATGTAGACATCTTGTTATAGGTAGACCTAATATTTGATTTTGAAATTTTATAGTACTTTAAATTATCTACTAATTATTGTGTCCATTTTGGGTACCTTGATAACGAACCTTAAAAATTAATACATTTTACATTAATGACGAAGTGTGAGTCTAAGGAGAGAATAGAAAAATCTCGTGAGACATACTAAAATAATAATTATGTTTTCGGCTAACTCTCGTAAATTTTTAACCAGGAATTCGACTAGTTTCAAGGCATTCTAGAGGCTCAAATTCATGAGCAGTAAGCCGAAAACTTAATAATTAATAGAAAACCCAACAATAATATATTATGGTGTGCTAAACCGTCCTTGTTTTGAATACTCAAAAATCGTTCAATAATGCAGATTTTTAAATGAACTTCCCATTTTTTTTATTCTTTTTAATCTGACTGAACTGAAAGTGTTTAATTTATTTTCTAGATTATCATCAGAATACTAAATATTCTTCATACGTCAATCTGATGCGCTCGAATAACTAACTATCGAATGTTTTTTACCGAGTCTCAATAACTGTAATATATAACAATATCAATAACTATAAATAAAACTATTCAAAGTTTTTATAATAACTATCGTGAGACATACTAAATTAATTAAAGCTTTTCTCAGTATATTCACGTGAGTAACCCGCGATTTTACTTAAAAATATGCCAATTACAAAAACACACATACATAACCGCAATCTCTTTTATTGATAAAAGAACACATGATAACAATTATATTAAAAAATAACAATAATTTCTGGTTTCTCTTCTTTATACGACGATAGAAGTAGACATCGCATTGTTCAGCATTTTGCAAGAGTTCAAGTTCTCACCTCTCGCTACTCTGAAATATCCCTTTTCACCGAATTTTTCGCCCCAAGAATTCTTTATGATCCAAAATGGTACATCTTTCTCTGCAGGGTAAATTAAAAATATTAATATAATAGGGACGATGACAATATGTGAATTAAAAATGAGTCTAGTTCGTTCGTTAGTTAATTAAAAACATTATAAACATTGTCATATAACTTAAATAAAACGAATCAAAGTTTAATAAGAGTGGGAAGAGATAGCTACGTCACTTTTGAGTATAAAACCTACACAAAAGTGACGTCATGCGATATTTCAAATCGACGTCTTATCCTAGAAAGTATTATCGCGGAGAAGCTAACGGGTTACCGGGGCTCCGGCTCGAAGCGCAGGACTTCTCCTGCGCTAAAAACAACCCCGTACCTTCGTACGGGGTTGTTTTTAGTCAGTAAGAGTCTGATACTCCCTTCCGTCTCACCCAGACGGGAGAAGCCATTCGATGATTTTCACCTAATAAAAAAAATCCTAGAAAGTTTTGTCTCCATAAGAAAATAAAAATGTATGTCTAATGTTGTAAAATAATCTTCCAGACGAACATTAAAATGAAAATTAGTTATCTTATCTATTCCATAAGTATGTACCTAGACACCTTCTAGAATGAATGGTACTTATTTTTTATTCCCATTTGCTAGCTGCTGGGCTGCGTCGTCAATGGGATGCATAGGCCATTCGATTTTGGCAAAGAATTCTTGAGTAATTTTCGGTTTTACGAAAATTCTCACACAGTGTCTGATAAAGACAAATAACTGATCCCATATTTATATTTATAATGATAGCTGAAGCTGCTTACCTACGCCATATCCCACTAGTAGAACTCCATGGTTGATGCTACCGACGTTGCAGTGTTCATCAGGAAAGATTCCGTTGGTGTAAGTTTGCAAACCATCAGCTTGGATAGCTGTAAACAAATAATATTATTTTGGCCTTTTTTTATAGAGGTATTAGATGGTGGTGGTAAGCGACGATGTGGCCCACGATGGAGCACGTCGAACGTCGACCCATAAGCAACCTATTCACTCGGGCCTTGGAGACACCCAGCCCTATATAAACTTAACTTGTCTGATAGTTCCTCATCAAGAAAAAGTTATGTTATTTTTTTGTTGTGAAAAGCCCGCCACAGCCTCCCAATACCGCTGCAACTCCGGTAAACCAGGATCTACAGTAAATACAACCTTAAAAATACCGGAAAACTGAAGTCAAATTTCCGTGGTGCTGGGCGACTGGGCTTCACCCAGGTGTAGTCTCTTCTTTGTAATTAATTCACCGAGGGAAGTGGAAACTATAGTTTTTTTTCTTCTTCTCCTCTTATAATATCTTCTGATTCACTTCGTTGCGGGAACCAAGACAGTTACTCATGCCCCTGGAACGCGCCGGACTTCAGTGTTCCGGTGTTTTCATTGTTGTATCTACTGTAGATCCTGGCTTACAGGAGTTGCAGTGGTTTTGGAAGGTTGTAGCGGGCTTGTCCCATAAAAAAAATAGGTATGGCAAAAACGCCTGAACCTAAACGCATGGGAATTTGCTCTAGACTCCTCAAGGTCTTTATAAGAAATTCCACCTGATGATAAACATTATATCTAACATAGTGTTACGTCCTTAAAGTTATGTTATATAGATTCTATATATACTTTATATGTGTCGAACCTTATTGAATAAAACTAGATGTTAATTATTTAAGTTACCGATTGAAATGGGTCCAGTTTTGTACACCAGTTGTTTCAGCTTCTCTTGAGACGTCAAGTTAAAAGCACGACAATCTGACAATTTTGCCTTAACTTTATTGACATCAAAGTAACAGTCATCCATCTCATCGTGAATGTATGGGTAGTCGGCTTCAGATTCTATACCTCCTGTGTTCTTTATAGTCCTGTATGAGAAAATATTATTAATGTTTGATACTAAATTGAACTGCTTCGCTGGTCGAGTGGTCCAAGTGCGACTGCCAGGCAAATGGTCTCGGGTTAACAAAAATCTGTACAGTACCACATAACTGGTCTGGAATTGTGCCCGGTATATAGCAATAGGCTCACTATCACTTTTCACTATTAATGTTAGAAGTTCCATGTTATTGCACTTATAACATTAATAGAGTATTAATACAGTGGGTGTTACATTGTTCAGTGGCATTAAGTGCCGTAATGCCCTTCCGGGATAAATGGCGCGTGATGTTATGTTATTTTTAAGTTGAACGGGTCATTGTGGATTAAAAGTAGAAGAAAGAATATATGTAATTAAAAAAAATAGAAGCATTCAGCAATTATAAGTCAACACTTACTCAGTTAACACTGATAAACAGATATTTTGGAATAATTATACGTGTGTAAGTACATTTACCTGAAGGCGAAACTCATTAAACCTCCTTCGCACCCGCTGGAGTCAAGGTCGCAGTCCACAATTTGTTGAGGAGACAAATCGAGCAGTTCTTTATGTTTGATCGCATGCTGTCCCTCAATGTTACCTAAAGTGTAACGTAATTTGAAAATTACAACATGAAGAAGAAAGATATCGCGGACAAACGATAAGTATTTTAAAATATTTCTTTCTTCTTTGAGTGTCTTCTTTGAGCAACCAGTTTTTATATACAAGATGTAAAAAGCCACACACAAATTAGAACTAGATGATACCAAAAATATTAGATTATTATTCAAATCAAACATAATTTGCAAATCTATCCTCTCTCATAAAAACATATTTGTTTTATCATCATCAGCCTATAAGTGGCCACGGCTGACCAAAGATCTCTTCTCATACGGAGAAGGTTTGAGCATTAACCACAACGCTTGCTCAATGCGGGTTGGCGACTTCAAACTTATAATTAGAAATTTTATTACAAGCCGATGTTTCCTCACGATGTTCTCCTGCAGCGTTTGTCAGTGGTGTCTAAATAATCTTAGAAAGTACATACGACTTGGAAAAATACACATTGGTACTACAAGCATTAGAAGTGGATGACATAGACGACCACTATTAAGACTATATATTTGATTATCAAAGACTATGGCGATAATGAAGAGAAAAATAAATAAAATCTTACCAACTGCACTGAATGCGTAGCAACTACCACAATTACCCTGGTCTTTAACTGATGACACTACGCCATGATCACGCCAGTCGAACGACTCTGGTGCGTCATTATGATTACAAGTAGGGTCACAATCATCATAATCGCAACCAGAGTCAAAGTCAAAAACATCAACACTAGGTAGACATGAATAAATACTGGAAAATTCTTCAACATCCAGGTCCATAAATTGGGTTACACCTGTAAGGAAGAGGAAATTTTGTCATAATGTAAAGGGCATTATGAAATTAAGAACTTTATCTTTAAATTAATTGGACCTAATCGAGTTCTCTTCAAACAGTTACGTGAGTAAGGCGAAAACATGATAATTGTCATTATGAAATTCTTGGCTAAGGTAAAAAAATAATATTTTTTTACTGTTGATGGATAATAGGAACTGCGTCCGATGGTAGTAATATGCAACAGTGTGTCGATCTAGTCATAACACAACTAGAGAAGAAGGCATTTAAAGTAGAAGGTGAAGCAAATAAAACATGAAACCTTGTTATACGACCGAATGCAAGAAACTTACCATGGACAGCATGATCGCATTCTTCATTCAGTTTGTTAACTTTCTTTAAGTTCTTAACGAAAATTTCAAATCTGAACTGTTTCTCAACATGGTTTTGGTATTTCTTTCCGAATTTTTTAATGAATTCTTCGAAATGGGATTCAGCGTCTTCGATATTGTACGGCGATGCGGACCATACGGCCGAAACGGCAAACCCAAAAAACCAAATGAATATCGGAGACATGTCTGCTCTATACTCCTTGCTACCACTTTACAACTGCCTATATGCTCTATATGAACTTGATTTATATACCAATTTAATATAACAAAGAATTTCAACGATTACGTAAAAAATCAGACATATTTAACTTTAATCTGTATTTTCTATTTACGACGTTGTAGAAGGCTTTGTCAGGAATTCCTGTATTATCAACAATGCAATTGTTACTATGCAAAAAAGTTGTTTTATCTGTATGTGCTGCATTATCAACGACAAGATTTAAATGACTGAAATTATATAACTTTAGGAAGGTCATGCTTCGGCAATTCGGCATTAATGGGCCAGCTCGACCGGAGTGACACCACGGCCTCACAGAAAACTAGCGTGAAATAACGTTTGTGTTGTGTATCATCGTCTGAGTAAGGTTATAGGGGGCTCAATTTCTTCCTCCCAATTTCCTCTATCCTCAGATCCTCATCCCTCAAATCCTAGCGGGCTACTCACTTGTAATTCCCTTAGTGTTGGAGTTACTATTAAGGGATCCGCTTGCTCGTTTACCAACATATCCCATAAAATAGGAGAATTTAGAATACGGTGCTCTCTAGTTAGATGAACTGATGATATCCACAAAGTATCTGGCAGTGGTTTAATGGAAGGAGCTGAAGGTAAGGGCCCAGCTCAGCAGCGTGCTACCAGAAAGGCTTCATTACAAAAATGAAAAATGTTGGCATTGGTAATAACTGGGTGATCGCTTATTATCAGATTCTTGGGAGCTCATCAGATATCGGAGTTTGTAAATTTAGCGGCATTCAATGCATCATGACACAATCAAAATACATTATTTCTACTTACAAATCATTACAAGTTTTTGAAAATAATAGTGAGTTTTGACTGCACTGTGATCGCAGCGACTAGGTATATGGCTTGTTTTAGTGTGCCGCAAACTTTAGGTATCCGCATGGAACAATATTTATTTTGGTCCATAAATTATTCTTCTGGGTGTGATGTGTGTGACAATGTTCTATGAATTTGTAAATACTACCACGAGTACATGCCACGTCACATATCCTAGTACGAAGCCAAGTTTGTTTTACAACGCAACAGTAATAAGACAGTAAGCCGTGTTATTGACAAATAGTTGGAATATAGGGGCTTAATGTATGTATTTAAGTGTCGCAGAGAACCTAAAGGGTTACCGGGGCTCCGGCTCGACGTGCAGGAGAAGGTACGGGGTGGTTTTTAGTCAGTAAGAGTCTAACACTCCCTCCCGCCTCACCCACGCGGGAGCAGCCATTCGATGATTTCCCCCTTAAAAAAATGTATTTTAGTGATGTTTTATTTAACTAGTAGAGCTTTTCTCAATATTTTCACATTAATCACGTGAAACGTCGCCTTCGATTTTAAGTTATTTGAGTGATGTTAATTCATCTTATGAATTGGTAGGATACCTACACGTCATGATGACACTACAATTATAGAGGTAGGTCTTTGGAATTTCGAATTCCAACTGATAGTTAGAGGTAGATATTAATACACGTACTTGCCAATTTCTTTTTGCCAAGTTTATTGTCTTTGTCTTTCCGAACCGTACCTAACATTAACATCACAAACAACTACATACATATGTCGCGTCTTGGGTGGCCGAAATGCGAAGCATCGGGTCTTCATCGTGATCCGACATGGTTATCGCTACACCATGTATTTTGATAATGGATTGAGATGCGGTCTACAGTTTCAGAGTATGAGTATACATGCCATTTTTAATCGGAATTGGTTTCACTACCACCGTCATCAACTATTACGTCTAATTCACGGGGCACTTGGTGATCGGGGATCTTTCTTACACGATCATGGGGGTATTTGTACGTTCCCTTAGAGTCAAGTGCCTTTAGTAGATATCTATCCCCGTCTAACACATCAATGATCTTAAATGGACCTTTTTTAGGGTCTAATTTAGTCTGATTTCTTTCCTCATTTTCAATCAAAACATAATCATTAATGGCTAACTTAGACACTTTAGCCTTATTTTGATCAAATCGATTTTTGTCATACACAGAATTTCTCTCAATATTTTGCGTCGCGTACTCCCTGACTTCGTCCAAGTTGACGCCAATCTCGTCATCAATAGCGGACATTAGACTAAGCGGTCGTGCTACCCTTCCTACCATTAATTCGAGGGGACTGTATTTAATTACCCTATTAATAGTGGAGTTCATAGCCAGCTGAACCTCTCCTAATGCGTCCTGCCAAGATCGATCACGACTAGTCTCTACAGCTGTCAGCATACCCTTGAGCGTGATGAGTACCCACTCATCACTCTCTCGACTTGACCGTTCGCACGACAGCCTCCAGTAGCTATTAAGTGCAACTCAATATTGTTAGCAGTACAGAAACTAGAAAAATCTTTGCTCGCGAAACAACGACCCTGGTCTGCTATTATCCGTTTCGGTGCACCAAACAAAGCTATGCAAGACTTAATGGCACAAATACTACTGTTCGTGTCAATATGGAGTGAGTGACGAAGCAATAAGAATTTGGTAAACGCATCTATGATGACAAACACGTACTCCTTAATGTCGTTCTTACCCGATAGTTTGCCAGAAGCATCGACATGAATGGTATGCCATGGAACGTTGAACTTGGGAATTGGGTGAAGTTCTGCCTGAACTTTGCCTGAATGGGACTTGGCTACCTTGCAGGTGATACAATTATCCACAAATTTCCTAACGTATTTCGACATGCCGCTGAACCAATAGTGCTCGTAGATCTTTTCGAGCGTTTTCTCCCATCCTAAATGCATAACCGACTCATGGATGTTATTAATTACAGACCACCTGAGAGCTCTAGGTACAATAGGCAGACATCGAGTACGACCATTGGATGTAGGGAGAGGATTTCTGGAAAGGAAATCTACGTGGCTCATCCTACTGCCTTCGCGATAAATAATGTCAAACTCAAATGACTGCATGTAAGCCCACCAACGATGAACTCGCGGAGACAAATCTGTTTTATTTTTGGAAGCTTTAACAGCACTGCAGTCTGTCACAACGGTAAACTTATGACCTAGCAAATAATGTCTAAAATGCTTAATAGCATTAAAGACGGCTAAAGTTTCCAGTTCGAATGAATGATACTTCGATTCGGCTGGGGACGTACGACGACTATAATAAGCAACCACATGTTGTTTTCCATTAATCTTTTGAATAAAAATGGCACCATACCCTTCAGCACTGGCATCGGTATGTAACTCAATAGCATGCGCAGGGTCAAATATTGTTAAAACTGGCTCAGTAGTCAAATAAGAAATTATTTTCTGTCGAATGACCTCGTGGCTGGGTTCCACCTGATAGATCTATTCTTGCCACTTGTCAACCGAAACAGAGGAGCCATGATTTTCGAGAACTGTGGAACAAATTGTCTGAAATAAGTGGCCAGACCTATGAACTGTCTCAGCTGAGTGATGGTTTTAGGTGGGGGAAGTTGGGACAAAGTTACAATTTTATTAGGGTTGGGTCTAATTTGGCCATTTTCAACAACAAAGCCCAAATATTCAACTCGTCGCTTAAGAAATGAACATTTTGCGAAATTCAGAGAGAAACCAGCGTTTGTCAATTTATCGAGAACAGTGCGAAGACGCACCAAACTCTCCTCCACAGACGACCCTATCAATAGAATGTCATCAACATTTGCGACAGCATAGCTATGAGCAAGGTCACCTAATGCTTTCGTCAATGCTCGCTGATATACTGAGCTTGCATTCTTCAAACCGAACGGCATGATCAAATATTCCCACTGACCGTCAGGTGTGACGAATGCAGTTCGCTCTATTGACTCAGGATGAACTGGGATCTGATGATAACCTGATAGCATATCAAGGCATGTGAACCATGTAGCACCTCCCAACCTAGACAAGAGATCCTCTATCAATGGCAGTGGAAACCTATCCGACACTGTGTTGTCATTCAGGTCCCTGTAGTCGACGCACATGCGATCCGAACCATCCTTCTTTTTAACGAGCAGCACTGGACTGGAAAACGGCGAACAACTCGGCCTAATTATACCTGCTTCCTCCAACTCACGAACTTTGGAAGCAACTACTTCGCGTTCACTAAGCCTATAAGGGCGACGGTTAACTGTACGACTAGGGTCTATAAGCCTTATTTGCAACTGTCCTGTTGTAACACGGGATGTAGAAACACCACTAGAAAACGAAGATGCATATTCTAACAAAAGATCAATTAATTGGGAACGGAACTCTCTCGGAACGTCTGTATTAACTTGGCCGAAATCAATTTGACAATGAGAATCACTCTTGTGTTTATTTGAGACATCACATAACCTAACATTTTTTTACGACACAAAAGAACACTATCAAATGACATACTAACGTTGAATCCTTGATCTATAATCTCGCGCCCAATTAAAATATCATTTTTGAGAGAACTATCCGGTACAACATGAAATAAAATCTCTAATAATTATTAATCATAACCTCTGAAAGGATTTGTAAGGTGCTTTGTACACTACCGTGACCGATTCCCGTTAAATTTACAATGCTATTAACCCGTTTGCCACTAAATTTTGATGCAACATTGTCTTTAATCAGAGAGCACTCGGCGCCAGAATCATAATAAAATGGATACGACTCACCAGAGTTCACCAACACACCACCAGGATTGCTAAAATAGCAAACATCAACGCGACGATCGCTGCTCGCTGCTGCTGCAGGCGCTGCCACTGAGCTGCTTGAGCCCCGTGCGCTAGCACCTCCGCCATTGCTTAAGGTGATTATTAGCGCACTTCCATGAAGCGGAACTTCCGATAAGCACAGATCTGCTGTAGTACACCAAGCACGTGCGTCCACGTCCGGTTTATCTGGGTCAAATTCCGGCAAAGAAATATGCTTGGCACATGATGGACCCCTGACAGCTTCTATGAGGGCCATCAAATTTTGATTCTTTGCCGCCAGCAACGTACGAAGCAAGTTTTCGTCACCGCGTGACGTCATCGCTCCATTCTCCATATTTTCATCAGCTCGAGTGAATCCCAGTTCTGATGTCGCGTCTTGGGTGGCCGAAATGCGAAGCATCGGGTCTTCATCGTGATCCGACATGGTTATCGCTACACGTGGGCACTATATGGGTACTCGAGCGAAAGACGACTTTGATTTAAAATTAATTTATTCCAACAATAAATATTCTTCAATTTACAATTTCAGAAACAGACACGTGCGTTGGTACCGGGCGTTTGCACAAGACGGTCTCAACTAGACTGATCCAACAATCCATTCTCCCTCCGTCCTCGCCACATCCCTTCTCTACCGACGATCGTGTCCAAGCGGTGGGGCGCGCTTGCGTTTCTGATCACGTGATTGATAGTTTATGAATCAATTCGTGAGATGGCGCTGTACGTCGTACCGTAGCGCCATCTATCCACAACACATATATAACCTCGCGCCCGTATCTCGTTGCGTAGGCATGGACTATGAAACGCCAATTGCTACGATTTTTACATATCTCTTTCGCTTCATCAACAGCCATCAGGCTTTTCAAGCATGCAAAACAACTCCATATGTTTTATACACTTTTTTAATCATCATTATCATCATCATTCCATAATGAAGAATACTTAAGTACCTACTGAATTAATTTTGATGAAAGATACAGCCGTAAAATACATTTTGGATAAGGTAATAAATCAAAATTCCAAAATTCTGCCAAAAGTAAATATTCCACGCGCACAAAGCTAGTGCATCATAACTCTCCTGCTTTGAGAAAAAATTACCACGTTTTGTGTAATTTTTTTACAGTCAAAACTAATGCAGAATGCATTTTTGTTTCTACCTATCGGTTTGAGCTGTTTCCATGTTTTGTTTTTAAGAATGCAATATTTGTCACAAAGGTGTAGTAGGTGCACCTTGATGCCCAATGTCCATCCCGACCACCGATATACTAAGCAGTTATCTATTGCTTGCTATCTGGTCGTTGTCACTTCATCTCAGCGAGTTTGTGGATGTTTCCAACAGCTATTGATAATATTTGGGTTTAGTAATTATTGCCGAGGGCAGAAGCTAGTTACATATTATTTGTAATATCCAGCAAAGCTCGACTTGCTGTAATGCAGTGTGTATTGACACCAACTCTTATGTATGGTAGTGAATCATGGGTGTGGCAGAAGAAGCATGAAAGCAGGGTTAATGCGGTGGAAATGAGAGCCCTGAGAAGTATGTGTGGACTAAAATTGAGTGATCGAGTAATTGAATTGTGTGGATTGAAAGATGATGTAGTGACAAGGATTGAAAAGGGAATGTTACGCTGGTTTGGACATGTAAAAAGGATGGATGAAAGTAGAGTAACGAAAGAAGTATACAGAGCGGATATGAATGGGGGTGGCGGTAGAGGGCGTCGGTAAAGAAGGGCCAAAAAATACCCTTAACCGACGAGCATGCATGAAAACATTGATGACTGTTGATTAAGCGAAAGAGGTATGTAGGAATCGTAGTAATTGGCGTTCCCCAGTCTCTGCCTACACCTATGGGAGACAGGCGTGAAGTTATGTATGCATGTATGTAGAGGTATGGTCTTGTGTTATTCTGTGTCTATGTTAATCAGTCTCTACCATAATTAGGTTAATGGACAAGTAACTGTTCCATCCACAAACTGAAGCGTTGCCAGTATTAAAAAAAACAATTTACAAAAAGAAACAAATATAGCATTGCTGAAAATATTTATATATACAAAGGAGATTATTTTGCCTTCTTTTGTCTTAAGACTGGAAGAAATCCTGATACATTTTATGCAATTATAGGAGTCGACATCAAGGAGTTCATTACACCACAAGATTTATAATTATCTCCACGTGGGAACCTGATGTAACCACTTTCACCAAAACTTGTATCCCATGAGTTCTTCGCAATCCAGTATGGTTGTCCATTTTCTGCAAAAAAATCATAGTAAACAGTGTTTTAATTATTATGTTTTCGGCTTACTCACGTTACTGTTTAACGAGGAACTCGACTAGGTTGAAGGCTAGAGGCTCATATTTATGAGCGGTATTTCGCGACACGCGACGCGGAGACATTACCAGTACTCTGGTCGCCGTATCGTTTTCCGTTCTGTCCGTTACTTATTTTGTATGCTATTCATATTATCAAGTTCCAATATCAATGCTTACCTGTTCCATACCCGACTAGAAGAATAGCATGGTTAACTTGGCCTACATTGCATAAGTTATCTGCTATTATACCGCCCGTATAGTATTGGAAGCCCTCTGCTTGCACAGCTATAAATAAGAAAGAAAACTGTTTATTTATCTTTAAGAGAAATATAGTATACTAGCTTTTACCCGCGGCTTCGCTCCCGTCACAAAAAGATAAAAAGTAGCCTATGTGACATATACCAATACATACAGCGCCATCTATACCAATACTTTTGTTTTCCCTCGAGAATATCAAATTTTTCCAGGATAAAAAGTACCCTATTATTTAATCCAGACTTCTAACTTTACGTCTGCAAAAATTCAAAGCAATGGGTTTAGTAGTTACGGCGTGAAATCGGAACAAACAAACAAACAAACTCACTTTCCGATTTATAATATTAGTAAGGATATGGATAAGGCAGTAACACCATGTCGTACGTGGTGTGTATGTGTGAGTGACAAGTTTACTGTAAAAATGGTTATAACTTCGCATGTGTAAGACAGCGTCTTACACAAGCTGTTTTCTAGACCTTTAAAAGATTTATTTCATTACGGGATCTACCACATTTATACGACTCCTTGGAATGCACTGGACTTCAATGTTATAGTTTTTACTTGGTTGTATCTACTGTAGATCCTGGCTTACAAAAGTTGCAACGGTTGTGGACGAGTCCTGGTGGGTTTATCCCATTAAAAATTAGACTTTCTTATTCAATCAGTACCAACATAAGATTTCCAATCAGTTGTTCGGAACTGTAAACTTGTAATTTTGCAGAGAGTAGTTAATGATGTAATTAACATTGGACTTATATGTATAATTTAAGTGAGGGAGAGCCATGCATCGGCACGAATGGGCTGGTTCGACCGGAGTGATATCACGGCCTTACAAAAAACCGACGTGAAACAACGCTTGCGTTGTATTTCGTCATGTGAGTGAAAATACTGGAGGCCCAATTCCCCAATCTCCCCAATAACCCTCAAATATCCCCCTAATCCTCAAAAGGCTGGCAACGCACTCGTAACACCTCTGGTGATTCGAGTGTCCATAAGCGGTGTCCATTGCTTACCATCAGGTTATCCATCTGCTCGTTTACCGGCTTATTTCAAAAACAAAACTTTAGACTATGGTTCTATCACTGAAATTCGTAATAACTGTACTAAAAATATGATAAGTAGAATTCGTAGTCGACAATCTCCACATCAATATAAAACTGCATTTAATAATTTACCAATAGATATCGGTCCAACAGTGGCAACTAATTGCTTAAGCCTTTCTTGTGAATTGAGCTCGTATCTGTTACAGCCAGTCAGTCTGACAGCTGCCTTGCTAGCTTGGAATATACATTGTTCCGCCTGACCAGCATAGGGATAGTCGGATTCTGTCTCCAAACCGCCCAAGGCAATCATAGAACTACAAAATGAAAGTTGGATTATTATCTATTAAGATACATTACAATCATGAGCACTCAATAGTCCAGACAAAGTTATATTTAAAATTATTTCCAATAAGCAAGTCTTCTTTGCGATCGCTTGTATCATTTCTGAAGGTCGTGCCCCTAAAAAGCTTTCATTGCACTCTGTGTTATTTCCCTACATCTTGTCCTGTTTTCGGCTTCTCTCAGGGCTTTCGTAACAGAGCTAGTAGGTATAGTATAAGCAAGTAATTAGTAGCGAATATTTACTTGAATGCTGATGTCATTAGACCACCTCCACATCCGCTGGATGCACTGTCACAGTCAACAGTCTGTTGTTCGGAAAATTCTGTTAACCGACCATATTTGATGGCATATTGGCCCTCAACGGCTCCTGTAACATTTTGAAATGAAAATATAATTTAAGTTTGTTTTGTTTAATAGACTTAATAGAATAATTGACTGCACGGTTGGCGCAGTGGCTGGGCAACCGGCTGCTGCGCAATGTGTCGCGGGATCGATTCCCGCACGGAACAACTCTTTGTGTCATCCACAAATTGTTGTTCCGGGTCTGAGTGTCATGTGTATGTGAACTTGTATGTTTGTAAACGCACCCACGACACAGGAGAAAATTCTAGTGTGGGGCAACGTTTTATTAAAGAAAAAAAAAAATATTTTGAATGTAGAGTCGATGGTGAATTTTGGGTCAACATCATCAACAGAATGTCACCACTATAAAAGTCTGTAATACATCTGGAGGCACTGCTGTACCATCCTATACTGGAACCATTTTGCCGCCTTTTCAGGCTACCATTTGAGAACATCTGCATAAGACCAGAATGCAGAAATGCTGATCATACAGTAAGCTATTTTTCCTAGAGGCAATTTTCCATCTTCAATGGGTAGCGGTTCAACGGCCAAGTCACACAACGTTAAGTATAATAATAAAGAAATCGCAGTAATGAACTTGAGACTTGGCACGACTTTGTCTAGATTTCATTTCTTTTTAGAAATGAACGACCGGCTCTATCGAGACTTGTCTAGTTTTTTATAGAATGTTTTTGGTTAGATCCTACTTACCAGCTGCACTGAATGCATAACAGCTCCCACACCGAAGCTGGTTCTTAACCCTAGTAACTGCATTTTGTTGACGCCAATCAAACGACTCTGGCACATTCACATTAGGGAGCTGCACATCAGTCACTGTATTACATTCTCCAGTGAAATTTAAACCTGCATGTAGTCCAGTGTGGAGGTTGAGGAATTCTTCCAGAGTGAGATCCATGAAACGGGTAATACCTGAAATTGTTATATTTTTATTAACATATGTACCTACATCATTATTTTGTTTATGATAAAGGAATAATTATTGGACGATTACGTACCAAACCTAGAATGTTCAGTTTGCGCATTCATAGCGTTAGCTCTTTCCAAGTTGTCTTTGAAGACTTCAAACTTGGCTTGCTTCTCTTCCTCGCTCGCGTATTGTTTGTTGTGGTCTTGTATGAAGCGCTCGAAGTGATACTCAGCGTCTCCGGCGTGGAACAGTGGTATCTTCGCTGCCTGCGCACAGGCCGCCAAACAAACACAGAAAACAATCACAGAGGGAGACATTGTCACAAAATGGCGATCACACTTCTGTTTTTCTTTAAGAAAGTGAGACCTTTTATACGTATTTGTATATGAAATATTTGATAAATATTTCTCTAGTATGAAAATAATTTGCATTACAATGTTTTTACTGAATATTTGTAATTTCTAGATAAGTACTTATTTTTATGGTTTTGAAAATATTTTTTTATCAAATTCCATTCAATATATTGGTACATCATTTCGCTAAAAATGTTTGTTAAGTTATTTGTCCATATATTTACATGTAGAACGTAAGTAACTCAATGATACATACATACATAACTTCACGCCTGTCTCCCATGGGGGTAGGCAGAGACTAAGGAACGCCAATTACTACGATTCTTACATACCTCTTTCGCTTCATTAACAGTCATCAATCTTTTCATGCATGCTCGTCGGTTAAGGGTACTTTTAATTTGGCCCTTCTTTAATATATCGCCAATCTGGTCACTATATGTCCGTCTAGGGCGCCCTCTACCGACGGCCCCATTCATATCCGCTCTGTATACTTCCTTCGTTACTCTACTTTCATCCATCCTTTCTACATGTCCAAACCAGCGTAACATTCCCTTTTCAATCCTTGTCACTACATCATCTTTCAATCCACACCTTTCTCTAATAACACTATTTTTCACTCGATCACTCAATTTTAGTCCACACATACTTCTTAGGGCTCTCATTTCCACCGCATTAATCCTGCTTTCATGCTTCTTCTGCCACACCCATGATTCACTACCATACATAAGCGTTGGTGTCAATACACACTGCATTACAGCAAGTCGAGCTTTGCTGGATATTATTTTACTGGACATGACAGAGTGTAAAGCACCATTAACACTATTTCCCGCTTTCACTCTCCTTTCAATATCCCCGTCACACTTTCCATCTCTCGTAAATAGTGATCCCAGATACACAAATTCATTCACTTGTTTCAATTTTTCATCACCTATCATTACCTGACATTCTGTTATCACCTCATTTCTTTCTATCACCAACACTTTCGTCTTGTTCACATTTACTTTCATACCTTTCCTTTCAAATGCATCATTCATAGCAGTGATCATTTGTTGTAATTCTTGGGCCGACGAGGCAACAAGCACCTGGTCGTCGGCATACAACAATGTTTTAATCACTGTGTCATTCATCCTTAATCCAGACTCTCCTACTTTCAGGTCGTTCAAACAGCTGTCTATAAATAGGTTGAACAGCCAAGGAGATGCTACACAGCCTTGCCTAACACCTCGATTAATGTTAAACCACTCTGCGTAGTCCCCATTTATTCTGACACAGGCATTCGAGTCCTTATATAAGGATTTAAGTGCCCGAATCAGGTGGCCATCCACCCCATACATGGACAGAGTTGACCACAATTCATCCCTCACCACTCTGTCATAAGCCTTTTCTAGGTCTATAAAGGCACAAAATACCTTTTGGTGCTTTGATAACTCAATGATATCACTTGAAATTTATCCCTGTGTACTTTTTTGTAAAGTTAATATGTTTTTATACATTTAGTGCTTTAGAAATAAAATAATAATACTTATTAAACATTTTTTGAATGTTAATGACTGCAAAATGAGTGAAAACAGGTATGTGATTTCCCGATATGTAGGTAGATGAAGGATTAAATAATAAAAATCAAATAAGCAAAAGGAAGTCGAATCTTCTACAGCAGTGGGGTTGAGGACATGTTCCTCAGTACTGAGTCCCTTTGACTGGTGACTCTATCAACTTGTCATTATGACATCTCAATTGGGCAGAATAGGCATTCCGATAGCCGTGGGCACCGGACAGCTATATCTCGCCTTAACATAGCCGCTTGGGCACAAACACTCGAACTGTCGAGGCACATCGCAGACTCGGCTGCGTCAGTATCCACAATAGCTTTCCTTCAGAGCATATTGCTTCATCACCAGGGGTGGAATTAGAACAGCTCCACCCCTGAACACTGTTTCACTGTGTAGAAACGGACTCCCCGTGAATGGCGCGCGAAATAACGCACCGGTGCTAAACGGCACGAAAACTTTAATAGCGGGATATAGGACGTTTGTTTACAGACTGCATTGTAGCACAGCGCACCGACTGCTGTGCAACGTGTCGCAGGTTCTATTCCCGCCCGAAACAACTTTTTATGTGATCTATAGTTTGTTGTTACGGGTTTAGGTGTCATGTGTATGTGAATCTGTATGTTTTGTTATTTTCGTAAAAATATGAGAGATAGTCGCCTGAAAACTGATGAAAAATCTTTATTTTGACGACATAGTACTTATCTCTGATTATTTGACCATCTTTCTGTAGACGAGGACGACATGTAAGTTTAGAGACAAGTTCTAAGTTGTCAACATAAAGACTATGGAGAAGTTTTTGGCCGACTATCACATTCCGAGGTGCAACCCTAATTATCACGAATTAAACCGAGCAAGATAGTTTATAAACCAAATTTTATTAAACAGTAATTACTTAACTCGTCGAGTACCGTCATTATAGACACAATTATAGAACAATAGGTTGCGGTCACCGGTGACAGCTTGCTGGTTGACAGTTTAATAGAAAATATTGTTTTATATTATACTGTTGTAGTGAACTCTATTCTACCAATCAAGCGCTTTCGTTTGATAATACGTAAAGGAGTAATTGTGAAAAAAACATTTTGATTATACTGTATGGTCATCAAGATTGAGAGTGTGTTTCATATATCAGACCGATCTCGATCTGTCGTCACTTGAAGGAATGTATGGTTTAACTACGTAACTACCTAGTCTACCTAGACTAAGTTGTTTTGTTGAAGTTGTAAATACATTTGTTATGTAAAAGCAGGATGCTTTTGTGTACGACGATGTGATTTGTGTACAAAAATCCCTTACAATAAATGAGAGTAAAAAAAATACATAGCATTTAGTATTTACTATTTTTGTAAATTTAAAACAGTTTTCAAGATTTCCGAAGCTCATCTAGACGGACAGTAGCGCATTAAGCCAAGTTCTAATACATATTGCTCTGAACATCGTTTTATTTTAAAATTGATATTGTATAAACCTAACCGGTCTGACAGTTCCACAAGCCATAAAGACCGCAGAGGACAGGGGCGTTTGGAGGAGGGTTGTGCATCAAGTGACGCGTGCACCAGACTAGACACGACCTTCAGTAATGAAGAAGACGACTAGGAAGAAGAAGATTGTATAAAATGATATTGAAGAATATGTAAGAATTATACAACAGTTTCTCTCATTTCACTTACAATTGAATAAGTAAATACTTAATGTAAGTAGGTACTATTTTGTATAATTAACAAAAGGTGTATAAATCTAAATGAAATGAAGTAAAGTAGTAAAGAAAATCCTAAATTCATCAAAATCTTATGTATATTTGGCTATTTTACTTTCTAGTGAATACTTATATATGGGTTTCTTGAGATATTATTAATGTACATATATATATTTTGTGTTGTACCTATAATCTTTTTATGTATACTAATGCATCTGTTTAGATTATTCAAAAACTTTGTTTATGTTAAATAAAAATAGGGTTTAAAAATGAAACCAAATAATTGATTTGTTAAAGGTATTTTTATTCATTCATTATTCAGAAGATATTATTATAGATACATCGCACGACAATTATAATAGAGAATAAAATAAGTGAATTTTTTATTTAAGATCTCTCCGTTCTAAGACAACATCCTGATACACTTTATGCGATTATAGGAGACGCCATGCCCTCATTCATCACACCACAAGAGTGATAATTATCCCCACGTGGGAACCTGATGTAGCCACTTTCACCAAAAGTTGTATCCCATGAGTTCTTGGCAATCCAGTATGGTTGTCCATTTTCTGCAAAAAACTACAGTTAACCAAATCCGAACTTAATAACAACTGCAATATGGAAGAAATTCGATGTATTACTAAATGGGGTAAAGAACAGCGTTGCATTGCATATTGGGTTTAGGAATAGGGATAGATGATAGTCTGGTAGATTATATTATAACATTAGACACGTATTTTTTATTTTTTTACAGAAACGAATACTTTCGACGATATAATATTGATTTGAAATGTCACGTGACGTCACTTCTATCTATGTACCTCTACATTTTACTATATACTACTTAAAAATGTTGTTTTAACCCCCACTCCTAAATTTTGATTCGTTATATCTAAGTATCATTTTATTATACGACAAAATAAAAAATACGTGTCTAATATTTTTTCATTACTTAAGTGACGGACTAATTAGATTTTTAATTTTCATACCCTGTCATCATCCCTATTAAACGCACACGTACACACACTATAACAAAGTACTTATTTAAAACATGCAATAAAAAATTAAAAGCTTTTTAAAAATCAGTTTAGCGTTTTTGGTCATAAAAACTAAACATGCTTACAAAATATCAGCTCAATCGTTTGAAGATATCTGATTCAAAATTTGTTGGACGATTTCACTTCACACAGATACATACATATATTCATATACAATATATATGTCACAATGTAACTTAAAAACAAGCTCTATAGAAGATGGAGGATGGAGGAACATTTACTAAGTGCGCATTATGAGCCACTCCTACGACCCATATGAAACAGATTTTTTTCTAAATTAACTAAATATTTACATTGGGAAAAGCTCTACTAGTTTCGAGTCACAGAGGGACTCTTCCTCATAAGCAGCGTACGTAGTCTCAGCAAAGTCGCGCAGCCTACTCATCGCCGCGACCGCGCCGCATGTCTCACGATAAGTATATAAAAATATTTTTTATATACCGTTACTTATTTCATATAATCATGTTCCAATGTCATTGCTTACCTGTTCCATACCCGACTAGAAGAATAGCATGGTTAACATCGCCCACATTGCATACGTGATCGTCCATTATACCGCCCGTATATGTTAGGAAGCTTTGAGCTTGCACAGCTATAAAAATAGAACTCATAAGAGGAACTGTCATAAGGAAGGACACAATTTATTCAGTTGTATTTAATAGGAGAGAATGCAAAATGGTGGATATTAAAAAAATTTGTAGGAAGCCTCCAACTTGTGTTAAGTGACAATGTGGCTTACGATGGAACAATACTGCGTAGTTACAAGCAACCTACTCACTCAGGACTTGAAGACACCTAAAATTTACTCTTCTCTCTGCTTTACCGTTTATCTGGTGGTACCTTAAAGATGACTTGTGATACTAAGCAGCCTTTATGTAAAGAGCTTGCTACTGAGCGTGACCAGAGTCGTGAAAAGGTGTAAAAATCAGTAAATTTATTGTTCGAGTTTTACTTACGCAATCGGTGCATATTGACACCGTGATTAATTCTAAATAACTGTACTAATTAATGTGTTTTGAGTTTGTGGTCAGTAACAAACCAATACAAACTAAATTCACATAATTTACCAATAGATATCGGTCCAACAGTGGCTACTAATTCCTTTAGCCTTTCTTGTGAACTAAGATGGTAGTTAGTGCAGCCAGTCAGTCGTACAGCTGCCTTGCCAGCTTGGAATTGGCAAGACTGTTCTTTACCAATATAAGGATAGTCGGATTCTGTCTCCAAACCGCCTGCGTTGATCATGGCACTACAAAATGAATGTTTTGTCATCAATAATATGATTAACCTCGATAGTTGAAATTGAAGCACTCACAATAGATTGTAACAAGTCAAAAAATAATTTGTACCGTAATGCCACAGAATTTCACATTTACAATAATCATGAAGAAGGGAATAGTTACCTGAATGCAGATGTCATTAGACCACCACTACATCCGAGGGATTCTTTATCACAATCTACTGTTTGTTGTTCAGAAAATTCTATCAACTGACCATGTTTGATGGCATATTGGCCTTCAACGGCTCCTGTAACAATTTAAAATCATCATTGATTCTACTGAAAGGAAGACAAATAATATTTTGGTGCTGGTTGTCATCAACAAAATGTCACGACTAGAAAGATTCTGCATGGAGAAGTAAGTACATCATTCTTACCAGCTGCACTGAATGCATAACAGCTCCCACAGTGAAGCTGGTTCTTAACCCTAGTAACTGCATTCTGTTGACGCCAATCAAACGACTCTGGTACATTCACATTAGGGAGCTGCACATCAGTCACTGTATTACATTCTCCAGTGAAATTTAAACCTGCATGTAGTCCAGTGTGGAGGTTGAGGAATTCTTCCAGAGTGAGATCCATGAAACGGGTAATACCTGAAATTGTTATACCCTTTAATAACATACGTCATTATTTTATTTAAATTTGAAGGAATTATTGGACGATTACGTACCAAACGTTGTATGTTCGGTTTGCTTATTCAAAGTGTTAGCTCTTTCCAAGTTGTCTTTGAAGACTTCAAACTTGGCTTGCTTCTCTTCCTCGCTCGCGTATTGTTTGTTGTGGTCTTGTATGAAGCGCTCGAAGTGATACTCAGCGTCTCCGGCGTGGAACAGTGGTATCTTCGCTGCCTGCGCACAGGCCGCCAAACAAACACAGAAAACAATCACAGAGGGAGACATTGTTACACAGTGGCACACTTCTGTTTCTCGAAAGTGAGGCGTTTTATATGCATTTGTAATATTATGAAGTATTTGAAAAATGAAAATAATTTGCATTACGTCATTTTTACTGATTATTTGTAAATTCTATTTTTATGATTTTGTACATATTTTCATATCGAATTCCATTCCATAACCATTATGTACCTGAAAAATTTTATTAAGTCGTTTGTCCATACATTTAGAAATAATATAATGTTATTGAAAAATGTATGAAGGAGGATTACGGAGGCTCAATTTCCCATTTTCCAAATTCTCCTTATAAAAAAATTGAGCAAAAGGAAGTCGAATCTTCTACAGCAGTGGGGTTGAGGACATGTTCCTCTTCCTCAGTACTGAGTCCATTTGACTGGTGACTCTATCAACTTGTCATTATGACATCTCAATTGGGCAGAATAGGCATTCCGATAGCCGTAGGCATCGGACAGCTATATCTCGCCATTAACATAGCCACTTGGGCATAAACACTCGAACTGTCGAGGCACATCGCAGACTCGGCTGCGTCAGTATCCACAATAGCTTTCCTTCAGAGCATATTGCTTCATCACCAGGGGTGGAATTAGAACAGCTCCACCCCTGAACACAGTTTCACTGTGTAGAAACGGACTCCCCGTGAATGACGCGCGAAATAACGCACCGGTGCTAAACGGCACGAAAACTTTAATAGCGGGATACAGGACGTTTGTTTACAGACTGCATTGTTAGCGCAGCGCACCGACTGCTGTGCAACGTGTCGCAGGTTCGATTCCCGATCGAGCAACTTTTTGTGTGATCCATAGTTTCTTGTTCCGGTTTTGGATGTCATGTGTATGTGAATCTGTATGTTTTGTAATTTTCGTAAAAATATTTTATTAACTACGAGAGATACATTTTCCTACGAATAGACTGGATACACGCCCACGATACAGGTGGAAATAATGATGTGTATTTAAAAAAGATTAATACATCTACGTAGTGCATGTTTAGTGCAAGTTTAGTGTCGTGGTGGCCTGGAGGTTTAAGACGCTCGCTTCTCATGCATGAGGGTGCGGGTTCGAAACCTACCAACGGCAAGTACCAATGTGACTTTTTCCGAGTTATATGTACTTTCTAAGATTATTTAGACACCACTGACAAACGGTGAAGGAAAAACATCGTGAGGAAACCTGGACTTATAATTTCTAATTATAAGTTTGAAATCGCCAACCCGCATTGAGCAAGCGTGGTGATTAACGCTCTAACCTTCTCCGTGTGAGAAGAGGCTTTGCTCAGCAGTGGGCATTTATAGGCTGTTGATGATGATGATGAATACATCTACGCGTATTATTAACGCGTATCATAATTAACTCCGTAATCAAGCTGTATTGAATGTAATTATTATTACATGGGATGAATGAGGCGTTGTTTACAACTCCACCACTTAATAATAAAAGATTTTGAATTTTATACTGTTATTATTATTTAGACCCAAGTAAAGCAGCATCAAAAACAGACAAACATACTATTTGTCGTAGAAATAAATAAGTCATTAATAAGTGCATTTTTGCGCAGCATAAAAATTTCTAGAAAAATAGCTATTAATTTTAGTCTGAATTATAAAAGTAAAACATTTTGCTGTCGTTTTTCTTTTAGTGATAATGCTAGCTTTATTTTTGATCTGTATTTTCTTTGGTGTAGACTTCTCGTCTACCGCCATTACTCCATACTCTCTAGATAATGTGGACCAGCACTTCAATGACTTCGTCGTGAAATATAATAAAATATACGCTGACGAAGAAGAAAGATTAAATAGATCTCAAATATTCGCTGAGAACTTAAAGAAGATTATTGAATTGAATGCAAGAAGAGAATCACATCTTTACGGTAATATTATTAATAATTACTTTTTGTGCAGTAGCCAGTAGATGAATTTACTCCAAACTGTGTTTATATTCATTGGATTTTTGATTTTATATCAATACAATAAAGTTGAAGATGTAATATAGAAAGACAAAAAAATAGGTGGACCTGCAGACAACCGTACTTGTTTCGATTTCACCGTAAATCTGTCATGTGTTTGATATTATCATCTAGAGTTTCGTAACTAGGTACTCGGAAGATTTGAGTAGATGATTTCGTATTTTCATTTCACCTCATGGAAGCCTATCCCGACTGTGACCTTATTCATGGACGAGCTTAAAGCTACTTAAAATGTTTGCCTTAGTTTTTGTGAAAGTCTTTGAACTGTATAATTAAATGTTTTGTTTTTATTTTATTGTGATGTAGATACATTTTTGTATTGTAACTTTCGTGAGACATACTAAATAAATTATTGTGTTTTCGGCTTAGTCATGTAATAAGCATGTAGCAGCGCGACAGTCGTCGCATCGCGGGTCGCGAAATGCTGCTCATGAATATGAGCCTCTAGCATGGCTTGAAACTAGTCAAGTTCCTAGTCGAGTAAGCCGTAAACATAATAATTTATTAGGTACATTTTTGTTTGTCATCTATTGTAACTGTCTGATTTTTTGTTTATGTCTTTTAATTGAATTTTAATTGTAGTTTTTTAATGTGATGTTCATTTATGTATTTTTGTGTGATTCTCTTTCATTTCTCTTTGTATGTGTGTTAATGTAACTGGTGTAAAGCCGTATTAACATCACAACAATAATAAATAAATAAATTTCGTTTAATAAGATTAAAATATGAAATAACCATTTACCTATATGTGAAATCACGGCTTCAAAGAAAATGGGCGTGATTGAGGTTACCGTAGGCTGAATAGAAGATTCGTAAAAAGATTCTGCACTTTACGGGTGGCATCGATTGCTTACCATGATAAATAAAGATTCAAATTCTTCATATTTTTAGATGTAACACACTTCATGGACCTCACGCAAGAAGAGTTCACCATGAGGTACACTGGTTTGAGCGAAATCTTTCTCACAAATGATTGCCCCTACTTATTCGATGAGGAAGGATTGAAGACGTCGATGCTCCTGAATCCTTCGACTGGCGTGATCATAATGCTGTGACTCCAGTTAAACACCAATATGAATGTTCAAGTTGTTATGCGTTCAGTGCGATTGGTAGGTCAAATTTGACTTATCTTGATCATTATATTCTCAAACTAACAATATTATCTATACTTAATATTATAAAGCTGAAGAGTTTGTTTCAACGCGCTAATCTCCGAAACTACTGATTCGAATTGAATAATTCTTTTTGTGTTGGATAGTCCATTTATCAAGGAAGGCTATAGGCTATAAAACATCTTGCTACAACTAATAGGAACCGAGCAGAGTGGGTGAAACCGCGCGCAAGTAGCTAGTAGGTACATAATGGTGTATACATTTTTGTCATAGTTCAACATTTTTTTGTCGTTTACTCTTTATTTAGTTCTTTCGTCTGATTAAATTAGGTAAATGTTTTAATCTTGACTTAATTATAGGCAATACAGGATAATTTATTGATGTGGAATATTTCTGTTTTAGCAAACATAGAAAGTCAGGTAGCCATCAAGTATAATACACAGGTTGATTTATCAGAACAGCAGATTGTCGACTGCAACAGCAGAACTCTAGGTTGTACGGAAGGACTTATGGCACCGACTTTCAGGTAAGTGAATTTTATATGGGATAAGCCTGTAAACGCGCTGGCTGATTCACTGATGGTAAGCAATACCAGAGGCGTTGCAAGTGTGTTACCGGCCTATTGGGGATTAGGAATTGGGGATATTGAGGAGGGGGACAATTGGGCCTTCGGTCGCATCACTCACACGACGAAACACAACGCAAGCGTTATTTCACGTCGGTTTTCTGTGAGGCCGTGGTATCACTCAAGTCGAGCCGGCTCATTAGTGCTGAATCATGGCTCTACCACACTTAAAATTATTTATTAAATTAGTAACAAATAGTAAAATAAAACCTGACTTTCTTTCCAGTTCAAGGAGTTTTAAGCTTAATTGCAGAAACGACAAAGTGCTTTTAAATTATAGTTTTTCGAAAATTGTCAGTCTCCGAGCATAAAATTGCAGGCACAGCAAGCTTTGTTAGGTAAATGATTAACGAGTATGATATTATGATGCCAGGTATGTGATGAGAGCTGGGGAAGCCGTAATTGAACCAGACTACCCCTACTTTGGTTATCAAAGTCAATGTTACTTCAATCGTTCGTGGCCGCTACTTGACATCTACCCTCGATGGCCGCCAGTCCGAGTGACCAGCTGTAATTCGTTACGTCTTACCTCGCAAGAGAAGGTGAAACAATTGCTATACAAGTACGGACCTATATCTATCGGTAAGGCCGTAATTCTAATAAATTTACCAAATTATTGGGTTTTCCATGACTTTAGAACATCAGCCTCAATAATCTAAAATAGAAGAAATCTAAATCTTGGCTTACAGGAGCTGCAGCGGTTTTGGGAGGTTGTGGCGGGCTTGTCCCATTAAAAAAAACCCTACTGATACTGTATTATTTGCTGATGTAGCACGATATGTGATACGATGTGTTTTATGGTTAGAATTTTATACGGGTTCGTTATAACTAGAATATTCTTTGTGTGATTCCAGCAATTCAAGCAGAGAAATTCCTGTATATGGGACGTATTGGCATAATTACTGATCAGTTTTGCCACTAAACCATGCTGTACTTCTTGTCGGTTATGGAACAGGTACGTACTCATTTGATATGTATTCTTGGGCTCCTTCACACGAGACTATTTCTAAACTCGGTCTCGAAAATGTTGTATGGTATATTGCCTCTGAGTATCAATTTTTATTATAATCCAATGAAATGATAAAATTATATTTATTTCTGTAAATAGTTTATAAAGTAACACTTTTATACGTCAATCTTTAAATTACAAGATGAGGACCAGCATTTTCTACTCTGAGAAGAAATGCTGAAACAAACTCAGAGGTCATTCTCTCTTAATCTATTAATTGAATTTATTCGTTTCTATGATCATGTGCATTGTGAGATTAAATGGAAAATCGCTTAAGTCTGAATATCAAGCGGCTTCAAGCATTAAACTAATTATTATATTATAATTCATTTCTATTAAATATTTATTTTGTAAACTGTTAAAATTAATGAGCGAGCTTTTACTTCCTGGCTCTGCTCTAGACTTTTACGATATTTTGTCTTTGCAGAGAATGGCATGCCATATTGGATTGTGAAAAATTCTTGGGGTTCAGGTTGGAACGACCAAGGGTACTTCAAGATGCAGCGCGGAGAGCATGCACAATCATGTGGCATGATGAATGCTGGGATGGCAATAGCCTTCATCGCATGATTTTTATGACAATAGTCGGTTGCCACTGCTATTTGTTGTTTTTACTAAAACACCGTTTGGGTGATTTCGTAAGAATCTAATAAAATCATATATAAAAAATAATCTGAATTGAATTTGAAGGGTTTTCAAATAAAAGTTTTAGATGTGTCTCGGATTTTTATTTCGTTTTTACTCCTTACTCCTCCGAATATCGACGGTTAGCGGAAGAAATGTAGCATTTAAAAGGTCTATATTACAATTTGTCACTCAATTCTAATTACAAACAGAAAATCTAATTGGAACATTCACCAAATAGATCTAATTTTAATATGAGTATCATATAACAGCTACTGTTCAAAAGCTGTGTTCTCACAAGCGAAAAATTGTCCACAGCGGGTACCAACTAATCCGGGTTTCAATAGCCACATTGTGTTCCCATCGTGTGTAACGCACTTTATTGTGGCTTTAACCAATTAATTTTGTCACTCGACTAGATGATCACGGTTGGGTAATTTTGAATGACGTCACACAAAATGGTAGTATATATTGGATGCGGATAAGCTTGTCGTCGATGTCGGCTTTGTTAGTTTTTATTTGGATCCTGGAAATTCATTTAAATTTGATTTGATTTCAGTTCATGATTGTGAAAGGAAGAAGGCTTATATTCCACTAATTTGACAGTAACTTTCTTCAAATGAACATTTTGACGGTATACCTAACTTTAAAAGATGAGGATGTCTTGATAAATTAAGCAGAGGTAGTAGGCATTTGGGTTGTAATTTATAGGAAGCAAATCTTTGATAATTTACGTATGCGTAAAATACACTACAAT
The DNA here is from genome assembly GCA_038387885.1 of Spodoptera picta. Taxonomy (NCBI): domain Eukaryota; kingdom Metazoa; phylum Arthropoda; class Insecta; order Lepidoptera; family Noctuidae; genus Spodoptera; species Spodoptera picta. Next base: position 110,903 of record JAZHFQ010000168.1, on the reverse strand, counting down.
AAAATTTATTTATTAAATCCCTGTTTCCAGTCAATTCACAGTATTCCATCATTCTCCTTTAGACACATCGGTAACTCAAAGTGAAACTATAAAAAAAATCATCCCAGACGAACTTCCTTAATCCGACTTTGAATACAATAAGAAGTTTACACTTCAACGTACACAAATGTATAAAGGTTTACAATGAAAAAACTATTACAGATGATGTTAATGAAACTTTAGATAACAATGAGGATGAGCCTGGTGCCGCTATGTCTGATGCTGCAGACAAACGAATGGAAGCCGATGATGTTTTGAGTGAAACTGCAACTGAATTGAACGTGCTCCAAAATGGTGTTCTTCAGAAAAGCAACGCATGAAAAGATATTTCATGTAAATGAATGTAACTGTATATCTTTTAGAAGTCATTGATAATGTATTACTGAATGTAAAAGCAGTTAGTTATATGAATACTTCCTTGTGGGTTTGTAAGCGTTTCTAAATGAATAGTTAACTATGCTAAAAGGCAAAACGAAATATGAATTCAATGAAATTGGAAATAAAATTGAAATTATCGTCTACAAATTAATAAAAGAGTGTATCAATAGGTAAATATAAAGTATTTTGTGAAATTGCAAATGGACGTTAAACGAGACGAATATGTATAAAGTGGGAACACTAAAATGGAAACAGTTCCTTGTTTACTAGTCCCACGGCTGCAGTCTACACAAAATCAGACGATATTCGAGATTAGATCTTAAACAGAGATAGTCTCATCCAAATACAAGTTTCAATGAATGAGTCTACAAACGACTGGACAATACCAGGATTACAGGAACGTAACACTTAGACTCAGGACAAACATGAATGAAACTGAATGCAAGGACATGAATGAACCGCGGAACGGTCTCATGCATTGTCACAAATTAAATCCGCAATTGTAAATATTTGTGAATGAAATTCAGATAAGGGACGTTTTAACAAAATCTCCAGTGGCTCAAATATACCGCTTACTATAGAGAGGAAGGCTTAAATAACTTCAGGTTTAAATAAATAGAATAAGTAGTTAGAATGAAAGAATACCGGTAACCAGCTGTTTACTTAGTTAGAGGTATATGTCAATGAAAAAAAAAACTAAAATAATGAATTTTAGAATACGCAAACAACGCATTGATCATTTGACTGTACAATACCAACATAGGAAAATAGATGAAACTGAAGTTACAAAATTCCTGGGCTTAAATATAGACAATAAAATTAACTGGAAACTACACATTGACCATGTTTGTAAAAGGCTGAACCAATTCTCATATGCCCTTAGTAGACTCAGAAAAGTTGCAAATCAAACTACCCTTAAGACAGCGTATCATGGTTATGTTGGAACAACCCTAAGATATGGCTTAATATTCTGGGGCAACAGTACTGACAAAGTTAGGGCATTTGTAGCGCAGAAACGATGTTTAAGGGCTATTTTCAAATTACAAGGAACTGAGTCGTGTATCCCATATTTTAAAAAACATAACATCCTCACTTTGCCAAGTCTGTACATACTTGAGGTCGCGTTATTTGTTAAAAACAATCCCAATCTATTTACGTTCCGTGAGCGCGTAAGACACGAAAATAAATTACACATAGTTCCAAGCAGAACACATCTAATGCACGAGAGCATATTCTGTATAGTATCGAAGATATTTAATAATATTCCGGGAGATATAAGACAGATCAAAGAAACAACCATATTTAAAAAGAAATTACATGACATATTGGTGAATAAATGTTATTATACTATAAATGATTACCTAAATGACAAATCCCTGCTACAATATTCTATACCAAAATCATGACGTGTTCAGTATTACCTATTGTACTTATTTTACTAAATAAATCGTAATAAATATTTGACATAAGCATTTATCGACATGACATATGTAATTTATCTAATAATTTCTTGTTTTATTATATAATTGACTTATTTAACATTAATATTGTACTCAACTATTGTACGCCCTATGGGCAGGACACAGCTGAGCTCAACCAAATTATGATAACAACTGTATTATGTATCTACCTGTGATCTACAATGAATAAATGAATTTGAATTTGAATGAATGGCCAGTTAACTTGCTAAAATACTTTCATTATCTATTTTTTCATCATTTTTCGAGACAGATATTTTAAAACGCTTCTACGTATGTGTCAGTCGCTTGATTTAGTTTAAAATATAATCAGAGAAATTCTGTTAATAAAATATGTTAATAACAGAAAAAAACTTATGTTAATTAACATTTTACATACGTACATGTTAATTTACTTAGCAAGATTGTTGGTTCGTAAAAATTCTTTCAACTTCTTTCTTGTTTGTTTCCAAAGAAGCCTAGTAAAATGAAGTAAGACCGCAAAAAATGCCACAGTCAAGTAAAAAACGTAAATTTAAAGAAGAAAGAAAGAAGAAAAGTCTTCAGAAAGAAAAACTTGTCGCTGAAAATATAAATTTGAATGAAAAGAAAATTCTAAAGTTTTAGGACAATGTGTGTTTTCCCTTAGTTACAAAACTTTGTTTCAGTTTAAAAATGGCTTTCCTTGCTATTGTTTCAAAGTACATAGAAAACATTTTTCGGATTTTTATCGAACATGTTCTTAAACAATTTCAGAACTGTAATATTTACAGCTACCATCTTTAAAATTTTAGTCTCCGTATTACAGAATGCTCTTCTGAATTTTAAAAATCCCAATTTTTCTTCAACTCGTGTTGCATATATACAACTGTACTATAAACTAGGTCTAGAAACCTTTTTAGAATTGAAAAGAACACTAAATCTAATTAGAGCAGGATATTTTATCTGGTTCTTTTGATTTCGAAAATAACAAAGAATAATAACAGTAATAATTGCAACGAATCGACTGCCCGAGGAATTCCAAGTACTTCTTAGACTTAACAGAAGCCTTTGACACCTTGCACCACTTTGTATTGAGACATCTGTCAAGTATGAAACTAATTTCAAAGAATCGCCACATTGTGTGGACACAAACATTTAATTCGACCACTTAACTTCCGGCAGAGGACGTAATTGTGCAATCAGTAGAAATATTGACCGGATGATGATTATAACGCGACGGGAAGCAAAGTGACAAATTTATTCTAAAGATGGTTATATGTAACAATAGAAAATGAGAGTAACAATTAGAAATGTAATAAAGTGATGAAATTGAATAAAGGTGATGCAAAGACATTGTATGAGGTGTATGGTGCTGTATGGGCCCGGATGTGTCGTGCAGGGATAGTGTTTGTGTGCACCGGTGATGTATGAATGCATGTGGGGACAGGGTCGAATTGCAATAAATTGTTTGCGTGGGTGGATAAGGAAAGATATGGAGTCGGTTGCCGCGTAAAATTATTTTGATTCTGTATGTCGCATTTGAGCTCAACTAAGTTCATAGAAAAAGTATCAAAAATTTATATTCTATATTAATTTTGGAACGTTTCTTCTACTCTCCAAGAACACAATAACAAACACGCACTACGAAGATCAAGGAAATATTTTTGGTTTTTTTACGTAGAAACTATACTAAATAAATAAATAGGTTATTACTGATGTGTTTAAGCATGCAGAGTAAAATAAAACAAGGGATATAATTATGCAGGAAATAATGAAACTAACGAATAAGATATTAAATTAAAAATGTAGTTTGGACGACTCTATTGCGATCTTGCTTCTAGAAATCGCGGAAGACGTTTATAATTTAGTAATATTAAAATGTTTCTCATTGATCGCATTCAATAGATCACAAACAATGCGACAATAGGTGTAGGTAACAATGACAACTATAGCAAACACGCGATGGATACGACACCATCACAAAAATGTCGCAAAAGACCACTACGTGAAAAATAAAATTAATATTTATGTAGTAAACTTAAAAGTCGAAAATTGATTGATTTTTCGATATGATATTGATCTGTGTGGTACTGAATGTGTTTCTATTGTTGGTAAAAGTGGTATTGTTGCGAATAAAGAGTGGCTAAGGATGGCTATTGTGTCCCATTGTGGCGGGTGTGCGCACACAATGACTTGATCACGTTTAGAATTTTTGGACAATTTCTGTCTGTTTTTGCAACGGGTTGCACCTTGGAGAACAGGGATGGATTTAGAATTTTATATATATTGATATTTTTACGCTCTTGGATCTGTTGATGAAATAAATAATTAGAAATACGGTATTGATTAGAGGTAGGTACTGTAGATACCTATTTAATAACTAATCAATGAGTCGTTTTCCTTTACACATTTATAATGATTTGACACGTTTAGGCAATAAATAATATGTCTTATGTCACTTAGATATGGACTATTGACATTTTATTAACTTACACAATAGATAATTAGTTGATTTCAAGTGCACTTAGCAATGAATTAAATAAACAAATCAATAATAAAAATGAAAATTAATACATTAAATAATAATACAGTTGTCATTAACGTATATATTTGTAAAACCTCATTTTATAAAAATTAGATTTCGAGATTGATTTATGATAGCATAAGTTTAAACCTTCGTGGATTTTGGTTGCTATTTTAAATGAATAATCCTGTAATTATTGTAAATACGATAAATAAATAAATAAATAAAAAAAAAAATAACTCGAAGTTGTTGTTGCGAGTTTTGTTGTAAATTACAACTGTATGTTTAACATAGAAGAAAATACCTAGTGTGTGACTACAATTTGCTAAAAGACAACATTCTTTGTACAATTGGGTAAACAGAAACAGAACTTTACAAGAATTATTATGTTATGATAACCTGTACTTAAATAAAAACGATCTAACGCACTAAACCATTTTAATCGAAATTACAACTTCCATTTAAAGTCCCTAAATCCGTCCCTGTACAAATTAGTGCCAGTTACGGGGTGGTATATTTTTCCGAAACTACTTGTCGTATCACAATGTGCTCTTTCATGCGGATCAGCCATGCACCCGCCGAGCCAAACGGGGGCAGAGATGCGCAAAATATGGGCTCAACGTGGCTGGATGGACCCAATTGTCGGACATTAACCTTACAAAAGGTACAAATAATTCAAATCGCCACCACTCACTAGAGGTATATATTTTTCGAGAAATCAATTGTTAGAATTTATGAAAGAAATTTTTCTATCAATGAAAGTTTTCTTTATATGTTTGCTAGTACTTTGCATAGTTGATTTATTTCGAATTTCGATTGTCGTTCAGATATCTACTTCATCTGTTGATTTCAGAATAAATTCAAAATACTTTTAGAGGTTAGGTTAGTGTTATTCTCAACCTTAAAGGTACTGTTATAGAGGCTCTGAAATAGCATGCTAAAAGGCTTTCTATTGAGTATGGTCAAAAATTAATACCGTTTGATTTATTTCGTTGCAGGGTCCAAGACAGTCAGTCACATCCCTGGGATGCGCCGGTATTTTCATGACTGTATCTACTGTAGATCTTGGCTTACAGGAGTTGTAGCGGTTTTGGTACGTTGTGACGGGCTTGTCCCATAAAGAAATGCTCACAGGTGTTCAAAAATCGAACGCCTGTCGTTTCAACAGGCCTGAAATGAGCATGCTAATTTTGAGCAATAATCCACACGTGCTACTAATTGACAGAAGCATGCTTTAGTGCTTGACATTAGTATGTAGGTACCTTCAGTTTGGTTGTTTCTGAGTTGTATTATTATTTAAAGCTTATCAATATATTAATATCTATGTGAATTCATATCTGCCTCGTTGGCCCAGTGGTCGCAAGTGCGACTGCTGGGCAAGGGTCTCGGGTTCGATTCCCGGATCGGGCAAAGTATTACTGGGTTTTTAAAAATGTCAGTAGTAGCACGGAGTCTGGAAATGTGCCCGGTATATGGCAATAGGCTCACCTCCTATTACATGGGACATTGTTACATGGTTACATTGTACAGTGGTATTAAGTGCCGAGATGTGCACCTCTGCCTACCCCTTCGGGGATAAAAAAGGCGTGATGTTGTGTTATGTTATGTGAATTCATATAAGTTTACCTCCTCCGAAATGTACGCTTACCCCTTAAAACGATGTTGCGGAGAACCTAACGGGTAACTGGGGCTCCGGCTCGACGTGCGGGAGAGGGAGCGGGGTGGTTTTTGGTCAGTAAGAGTCTGACACTCCCTCCCGCCTCACAGGCGGGAGCAGTCATTCGATGATTTTTCCCCCTTAAATAAAAAAAAACCCCTTAAAACGATGGATACCATCACAATAGTGTGTTTTATTCAATAAGTATCAAAAATATCGGTCATTCAATTACCTACAATGTAACGTAGACAGTTTTATGCAAAATGTTACAATGACGTCTGTAAAAAGACCAATCAACAAACGTAACAAAAACCCTTTGAAAGAAAGAAATAGAAGATAATTCTGAAGTTATTATTTTAGTAACACGACAAAAATAATTGACAAAGTTACTTTAAATGACCTAATAATACCTACTAATAATTAGCATTAACACAATTACTAGAATAACTGTTTCGTTATGTGTTAGTGTATTGTTCGTGAAAAAGAGTATTATCCGCTTTGAGTTGCCATGTGTAGCGCTTCAGGGCATTTCGTGTGATTGGCGCGAGTTGGAAGATGAAGCGGTTGAAGCAGCTTGAGGATTTGTGTAAAGCGATTGTCCAGTGTAACACATAACTAGGCTTCAAGCTAAGCTTGTTATTTGTTCGCTTGCTTGTTTGTTATAGATTAGGCCCTCGTTGAATCACCTAGTTGGCTAATATATTAATAAAAGTTTTTTTGCATCTGATCATTTCTATTTCATCTATTTACGAGAAAAGTGATCTAACAAACAAAACTTACAAATTGAAAAAATTTTTCACTGTAAGTGACTGGTAATTTCTAAATGAGACCGTTTTTTATCAACTATTAACAAATGTATATAGGTATAACTAAAATCTACACCTGAGAAGTACCTAGGCATGATCACAAACCAAAACGCTGATCGCTGACCACTTGAACTACACACCCGCGACGCCCGTACAATAGTTTATAAAGCAATTTGCGCAAATAATAAACAATGAAATATTTATGCTTTATATTCACGCCATATGTCTTTTATTCTTCTATAATACCTGCCTGAGGCCCCATGTACCTATTTTCTTAAAAACTTTAACTATAACCGCCATTAAAAACGTACAAATGATATTTTTATTCCTATGAAGATTGTGTAGACATTTTCAAAGGGCTAGTGTGTTTATTCTCCTCCTATAAGTACATTCTTTTATCTGTTTGGAGTCTTAAAAACAGGAGAATGATCTGCTGTATATGAGCTATTGTTTTGGTTAAGTTTTAGATACGCCATTATTAATTTTTATACATTGTATGTTAAACTAAAGCTACGGCTGCGCAATAAAATTCCCCTAATATCTACAGCGAAAAGTGAATCTATATAAATACCATTAACACTGTAAACATGGTGTACCTAATCGTTACAAAAATAACAAAGGAGGAAAACAATATGTAATTTTATGTATGCAACAGCAATTAGATCTTACATTTTTATACTAAAGAAGAACTGCTCAGTTCAAATGGCAACTGGATCCCCAAAAGGACTTAGTTACGCCACTGCCTCCATAACCATAACAACAAGATACCTTCCACGGACAAAATGAAAATCTCCATAATCCTGACTTACACTCCTAAAGAAGCTAAATAAAACCATTGTACATAATAAAACATTCCAAATTCAAAAACAAAAAGCACATCGTAAAAATCCCAAGTTATTCATTTTTCCGCACGCAGTGACCTCGTAGCGTGGTGCCGCGGATTTACTTTATAAATAACACACAAATGAGACTGCTTGGACGCGCGCTAATCCTGATTTACTGAGCCCCGCCAGATAGCCCGTGATATTCTTCGGTAGTGTTCATATTGACGTGAGAAATAAAATGGGAAAGAAATATGTAAGTCGATGTAAAAAATAGTTGGAAGTTTATGTTCGTGCCCGCAGTCTATTGAGTGTATTTTTTATGTTAGTCCCCCTGATGTATGATTTTAAGCATGTTAAATAAATATAATCCTTTACAACATTTTTTTGTTAATAATTTTGTGACAGTTTATTTTGAGGTCTATCCTAAAATAGTTTTTCAAAAAATTACTTGACGTTCGTAATCTGTGTTTTGGTTCTTAATAAGAAAAATAGGTTTTGAAGTGTGTGTACCTATTTTTTACGTATGAGTTCATATATGATTTATAATATAACTAATTTTTAATTTCTTAACTTTTTTATGGGATAAACCGGTAAACGAGCAGACAAATCAACTGATGGTAAGCTATCAGCGTCGCCTATGGGTATCCGCAACACTAGAGGCGTTACAAGTGCGGATAACTGCTTTCCAAATAATTGTTATTTAATGTAGAGGTAGTATAATTTAACACATTACCTATTCTACCAATAACATGAAACTACGCAAATCATATCCACGCTAAATAATAATATGCACTCAACTTTACTTTCAGGATGATACCTCATAACGCAGAATTAAATTTCAATTCCTAAAGCCGCGTGCACATTGGCGAGTTTAGTCGCAAAGTCGCAAGTCGGTACGTCAAGTGCGTTGACTGGTCGCGTCTGATATATGCGTCGGCAATTAATGGTCGGACATAAATAATATTGACTGTAAAGTAAATATCTATAGGCTTAACGTTTTGTGAGTGCACTGGCTTTGGTATCGCGTGAATGAGGTTTAGGAATGAATTCGACTGGTGGCGTTTTGTATAGCTCTGTGACGAGATCTTGTTTTTATTGCCTCGGTGTTAAGCCATGAAATGGTTAAGATTCATAGTCATTTTCAATTTGATTACGATTCATTTCAATATTTTTTGTGTTGAAGGTTTGATTTGTTTGAAATGAAAAGATTTGTTGTGACTTTATAAATGATCTGATTAGTTCTTTTAGGGCCAATTTTTTAATCATCGGTTTAATCTTGGCTGTAAAATAAAATTGACAATTGACAGTTTTTAGAATGGAAAATTTGTCAAATATTGTAACTTATTTCTCAGTTAAAATTTATTTTGCGTTAGAAAAAAATCGGCCCTTAGTGATCGATGCCTATAGAACAAGGACCAAGTTTTTGGTGCCTCTCGTTACCACGAGCGTGTGATACCTCACACGCGTGATATAAGGTGTAAGGTGTGTCTTATAATCGACAGTCAATTGGTTAAAGGACAATTATGGTAACTGAGTATAAGCCAGATCCAATTACATTTTTAATAACACAACCATAATACAAAAACCAAAAAAGTGTTATCAACTTTACCTCAATCCAAAGTTATACCACGCAACCTCATTTCATCCCGCAATATGCACACTGCATAAACATTCGAGTGTACCAACAAATCACCTTCCGTCCTCATCTTCAAATTGTTATTGATCATCCATTGTGTTTATACTCTGTGCCACATAACTCAGGATACTGTCTGCTGTTTGGACCCTTACTGCAAAGGCGTGAAGGTGTGACGTATTGGAATGAACGATTACAATTGTACGTTTTCTTGTTTCTTAGTGTATGGGGAAATTGTTTATAGTGGCTGTAATTTAATGGTTATTGTTTGTTAGTTCTAGGCTTTAAGTGGTTTAAAGGCAGGTTTTAGATTTGCCATACAATATTTTTTTAGTTTTAACATGTAACAAAATGGTCAGTTAGATATTCATCATCATCATCATCATCATCATCATCGACAGCCTATAAATGCCCACCACTTAACAAAGTTTCTTCTCACACGGAGGTTTGAGCATTAATCACCACGCTTGCTCAATACGGGTTGGCGATTTCAAACTTATGATTAGAAATTATAAGTCCCGGTTTCCTCACGATTTGTTCCTTCACCGTTTGTCAGTGCTGTTTTAATAAGCTTAGAAAAGACATGTAACTCGGAAAAAGTCACATTGGTACTTGCCGTTGGTAGGTTTTGAACCCACACCCTCATGCATGAGAAACGGACGTCTTAACCTCCAGGCCACCACGACATTTTTAGTTAGATATTAGAGTGCTGCATTGTTGGGATAAAACCTGATAAAATAAGTATTAGGACATCTAAAATAAAGATAGTTCGCCCGTCCGCCGCCATCCCAAATATGCACAGCTCTGTTGCCCTGTGCGCAGATACCAATATTTTGTTTAACACATACATTTAAGTATAGTACCTCTACATACAAGATAAATAACAATTTATACCATCAAAAAACTGTCCAGCAGCACACTGCGTTCTATAAATCTAACTTTACCTACTTTACAAAAAAGGGGTGTAAAAAACTACTTGCGCCCACTTAACCGAGTGTAATCCTCTCTGTATAGGTGTTCTCATGACCATACCAATATATCATTATTAATTATACATTCATACTCTAAGTAAACATGAACTATTGTGTCCCATTTTGTCTATTTTAGAATCATAATAATTGCCCACCATACTAACTACGCTATAATAAAACTAATTATACTTTATGCTAATTCCATACATAAGGGTTGTATGGAAGTAAAATTGTATGGGAATTTGAATGGGTTGAATGCGCTATAGTGATTGCATTAGCAGGATTATTTGATTTAGATTGTCATTTTATGACAGTTCTTTTTTTTTATCTGTGGATTATTTTTTTTTTATTGCGCCAAGGAGGTTGGCACTAATAATGGCGTGTTATAATGAGGATTATATTTGTTAGGTTCAACTAAACGGTCGTTTGTGAATTGACGATTTACATTTTAGTTGGTGATAACAATTATGTTAGTTAATAATGTAATTTATGTAGTAAACAGATTATAAACTTGCATTTTTAATTTTAATACACAATGTATTATTTACTAGTCACTTCTCATAGTCCTTACCTATGAGGAGTAGACTTAAATAAAAAAAAACATCTAGAGATCTCAATTACACAAGAATTAGATTAACATGTAATGTTTCTGAAAATTGAGCAGAAATTTGCGTCAGTACCTACATATCCTAGTAATCGGGTAGACAAAAAATCGTTTGTTACTAAAATTTGGACAGAGAATTGCATTAGTAAGCATATCATAGTTGTTTATTAGGAAAATGAAAACAAAATTTAACTTATTTAAAAACATTCTTATAATAGGGTAGATGCCTAATTTCTATTTTAATGTCCGTCTGGGAGATTATTTTAAAGCATTAGACACGTATTTTTTATTTTCTTACAGAAACTAATACTTTCAACGATATATTGATTTGAAATGTCGCGTGACGTCACTTCTATTATATTTTATACGTGGAACGTTGACGTTGTAGCGGCTCCTAAACTTTGATTCGTTTTATCTAAGTAATATTAAAAAAATTCAAAAAATACGTGTCTAATATTTTTCATTACCGAACTTACGGACTAATTAGATTTTTAAATTTCATACCCTGTCATCATCCCAATTTATCAACGAAAAATACACCACACTCGTCTACCTATTTCTAAAAAGTTTACAATCACTTATACAAAATACAATTACGAAAATTGATCGTGTGAATATAATCTCCTGAAGTAAGAGAGGCGTGTCTCCCAGCAGGACCTTACTCCGCCTTATTTCCTCGCTCCCATGCACTCCTGGTACCATTCCTTCAGTTATGGGACCTTTATGGGATTCGAACACCTCTTCTCATGGTACCCCGTGGTGGTGGGTGTGTCTTCAGCGTGGCTGAGAAAATATTGTGATTAGGGAGTGATTTGGAATGTTACATTTCTGTTAGGTCTGATTTTCGGTAGTTTTTAGACGTGTAATAACAAAAAATGTTTTTTAAATAAATAACACCTTACTTTTATAGCCATGTCAACTTAGGTCTTAATGATTGTAAGTGTCTAACTGTTACAAGATAATATTTTGTATCTGGACCTAACTAGACATAAAGCAACAACATCTATCTTTCTATATATAAAAGAAAGTCGTGTTAGTTACACTACACTATTTGTAACTCAAGCACGGCTACACCAATTTGGATGAAAATTAGTTTGGAGACACCTTAGAACCAGGAGACAGGGCATAGGATACAATTTTGTCCCTTTTTACCGTAAGTCATGAACAGGAACAGGATAAACGGATAAAGGGATTTGCAGGTGCAAAGTCTCGGGCAAAAGCGAGTATTATTATAAAGAAAAAGACTTCCTTTGATAGTTATCAAAAGTAGAGTTTAATTTACGCTTAAACGCAATCATTCTTCTGACTACACCACGCGAAGATAAAGGCGGAATTCCTACAGAATCTTTCTTACATAACTATAGACACCAACATGCCAATAAAACACATAATAAGAAACCATAATATTATTAATATATTCGTCACTTAAAACGATAAATTAAACGCTAATAATAGTTAACAATCGCCATTGAACAGGAAACAGCGGGGCGTCCCCCATTTTGTAGGAGCTCACAAATTTACCAACGCCTTACTTACGTACGGTAGGCGTATCTTCACGCAGAGAAGATTGAGGACTCAGCAGTAAAATTGTTAAACCTAACTTTAAAATCGAGTTACAAGTTAAGTAGAAAACAATACGATTTTATGGGAAAAATGGGCGGGTTGACAAAAGCAATGCAATAGTTGTTAAAGAAGGTTAAAAGTGTATAACTAAGTGTGAAAGGCTTGCTTTGTATATTCCCAGATTAATAATTTTTCTTTGTCAAGCAATTTATATGAAAAAGGGTGAGTTAGTGAGTTTAAATTTACTTATAAAATATATTAAAAATGTACTTATATACCTCTATAAATGCCGGGTAAGGGGTCTTGGGTTCGATTCCCGGGCCGTGCAAAGTATTACTAGGTTTTTAAAAAATTCTCAGTGGTAGCACAAAGTCTGGAATTGTGCCCGATATATGGCAATAGGTTCACCCCTATTAAATGGGGCTCATAACATAAAATAGTCAAAAGATGGTGTTACATGGTACAGTGGCATTAAGTGCCGTAATGTACGTCCGTAATGCACCTCTGCCTATCCCTTCGGGGATAAAAGGCGTGATGTTATGTTATTTTTGCAACCACGTTCACAAAATGTATGAAAGCTACCAGCTCTACTTGGTACGACAGCAGCGAGGTATTACAAAAACTACACTTATCATATTACTACTTCACATAACAGACATGTCATAGCATTACACGTGTAAGTAAAATGTCGGTATTATAAATTTTTGCGATAAGGAAGCCATTTCATGCATATTTTCCATATGCTTAGCTAGAAAATATTTTGTTTCCCTACTTGGTACGGCACAACTGTAATACTCTCAATAATAGTATTTTTTTTTATTATGGCATAAACCTGTAAACGAGTGACGTATCGCCTGATGATAAGCAATCGGTGTCGTCCATTGACACCTGGAACACCAGAGGCGTTACAAGTGCGTTACCGGCCTTTTGGGGATTAGGAGTTTGAGGATCGTTGGAGATTCAGGAATTGGGTACATTGGAGAAGGAGAGGGTAATTGGGCCTCCGTTAACCTTACTCACACGACGAGATAGAGAAACGAAATTGGTTTATAATGGGTCGGCAAGGCGCATGTAATGCCCTATGTGTTACAAGCGTTCATAGGCCTCATAAGAACCACTTACCATCAGGTTGGTCGTGTGCTTTTCTTGCCACCGTTGTGCTATAAAAAAAGTCTACATGATGATACTTTGGTGGATAATTATTCAAACAGTACAAACACTGTACTAGGAATACAAATAGATCTCAACTTGATTTTTTTTATTGGATAAGCTGGTAAACGAGCAGACGGATCACCTGATGGTAAGCAATCGGCGTTCCATGGACACCTGGAACACCAGAGGCGTTACAAGTGCGTTACTGGCCTTTTGAGATTAGGAATTTGAGGATTGCTGGGATTCAAGGAATGGGGAAAGGGGGGGGGTAATTGGGTCTCCGATAACCTCACTCACGCAACGAAACACAAGGCAAGCGTTGTTTCATGTCGGTTTTCTGTAAGGCCGTGGTATTCCTTCGCAAGTCGGCTCATTAGTGCCGAAGCATGGCTCTTCCACACTTATTAAGATTTAAAATTAATTTAAGAATGGGAAGGCTGTATATGGCGAATGCCTCATATCTTGGGTCTTCTAGAAACAATGTTCGGGTTTATAAGCTAGTTTGCCATAAATCTTTTAACAAAACCAACTATCTTTATGAATGCAATGACACTCATTCGTAAACCTAAACCTTTCATCCGGGTGATGACACAAAAGAAATAAAATTGATCAGCAGTTTACTCCAAAAAGGATGCTAAGATTCAGGTGTCAAATGTAAAAAAAATAAATAAAAAAGGCCATTCATTGAAATCCGACGACGTATCAAATCTCTTTGTTATTAAAAAAATATAAGAAAAAAGGATTCTAAAGACTTGTGCACGCAATCTTAGAATCCAATGTGGATACAATGTCAAATGTTATTTTAGGTAGAAAAGCTACTGTGAGAAATTGGTTTAGCCATTCATCCTGTTTGGCTGTGGTAGAAATCGATTTAGAAGTTACAGAAGAGGTATTAATGGATTATGGTGTTGCATAATTAGAGTGTTAAGTTAAAATTAAGCACAATCTATTTACACGGTTCGATTTTCTAGAAGCAACACAAATCATATGCATTCTGATTAGCTTCTTTGATTACAGAATGTAACAATAAAAGGTGATCGAATGGTGTCAGCATCTAAACACCTTGAGAAGAATTTAAGAATATAAAGCTAATAAAGGTTGTACAGTCAATGAATGAAATAGATGGTTTGTTTAGTAATTATGCTTTAAACATTATTATCTTTTATGCTGTGGTTAAAAAGAGAGTCCTGAAGTATATACTTCTTACCAATTCTCCTACAATATCAATAAACAAGTTACAAGTTAATAAATAAGTTACTATTACTGCATCTACATTTAGAATGCGATCCCGTTTGTCAGACTCACGCGCGTCAAATCCAATATGGCTGCCTCTGACAACCGTCATTGTTCAAACAAAAACGACACAATCTTTTTTTACTTTTTTCTTTTAACTTTTATTCTATTCTGTGGACAATGGCGGCGCGCTGTGCCCGTGGTATTTTGCTTACCTATGTTTTTCACTTTGTTTTTGGAGGGCGTTGAGTTTTATTACCCGACTGGACGAAAAGATATGTAATGTTTTTATTTCTGTAAATGTGGAAACTTGGCTCTCTATTACCACTCCATTCTTTGGTCTTAACGAGGTGGGACGGCTATAAAACAAGAGGTGGTCTGAATTTCAAAACGAGTTAACTAAACTAATGATGTGACACGTCTATCGATTGTACTTATCTATAATGTGATTGTAGTATTTTGTTTTTCTTTTAATTCTTCAAGAAATGCAATATATCTTAACACCATAACTATTAAAATAAAGTAGTTAGCATCGTTTCATTACTTTTTCCGTACTGTGCTGAGAGATATATCTGTATTTTTTTTATATTTCATATTTCTGCGGCCATCACTATAGATCTCTACCAACTGTAATGTATCTGTTAGATAACGAACAGGACAGAAAATTAGACCAGTTGTATTAATAAACGAGTATTGTATTCCTTCTGGGACTCGACCTTGGAATTTTCGACAAAGCAGTTAATGCTAGTCGTTAATTGGCAGTTGACTGACTAAACTTGCTCAGCATTCAAGTTATTCTGACCTGATTCTTTAATAAAATAATAATCGAAACCGTCTTCGCAAAATCATGTTTAGTGGGAGCATTCGTTTAGTACCCACATTGTGATGTTAGCACACAAAGGGGTCAATTCTTAAAACATCTGGTGTCAAATCAGCATCCGCGCCCGTCGAGTGTCTAATCTCATAATTGTACAAACTCAAGGCCTCGATTTGCCACTATTGTCGAGCGACAATATGACAATGGCGTCTCGCATATTATCCATTCATATCATAACGTTTATAAATACGTTTCACGGTGGTATTATGGATGTTGTCTCGCGTCTCCCCGAGGATATCCACTAACAAAGAATCCATCATAATAGCCGAAAGTTCGGTACGCACAAAGCCGTTCGCAACCCGTCATTTTCGTACCTATTGGCTATTTTATGACAATAACTCCATTGTTGTCGAAAAGGAATTGTTGGAGTCTTATTGTGTCCATCGGAATTCGCGAAACTGGAATTGTCTCTGTACGCTAACGAAGTACGCTTGGGGCGCACAATTTTCTCGTCTTACGCAGATGTTCGGAGTCGTGACCTTAAAAATGATTGGCCAATTTTACAGCATCTTTGTTTCAATGACAATGCTTGATAATGCGGCCTGTATTATCAGAGGAGCAAAGCTGTTCACTGGTATTGTTTGCGACAACCTCGAGTCAAGCTGTGCGTGATAATATTTAGTTTTTTCACGAGCTGGCCACCATTGTGGTGTCTGGTCGGTCTGGCCACTTGAACCATTCTTTGTACAGACGGCCATGTAAAGAAATTCTAAGGTGTGTTTGTTTAAAATCTCCTTTCGGCTTCTGTAGGTTTGTGAATGGCTTCTGTTATATAAACACGAGCAATTATGACGCTGTTGGTTTTGTGTGAGTCAACGTATGCCACCATTTTGTGATGCTTGTTCTATGGACTAGAACATGCATAATAGCTATTAGAATATTATTGTCTTGAATGTAATGTTTTATTTCATTTGATTCCGTTCTTTGATTACATTATCCACTATAAAGTTTTGATGATACCTTCATCAGTTCGTGGGATTCTACGAGATAAGTATTTGAATTTTCATTCTTTGTTAGCATCGCTAACAGGCTTATTTGGATGACATATTCGGAACAATATTATTTATTGGTTTGGTAGCAAAAAAAAAATGATTCTCCGTGAGAATATCCGTAGGATCAGAAGCCCCTAGTGTGAAACTATAACATTCAATTCAGAAAAGGCATTAGACTAGAAAAATTAACTGATCCTATATCTCAAAACATACGGAATTATTTTTGTATTCAATTACGTGTTACTGTCATCAAAATCTTCTCTGGTCTTTATGTCATCTACATTAGAGTTGAGTTTGCTTGGAATACTATTTACCCGACTGGTACCATAGGTTGGTATTTTAGTATCGTCTATCTTTTGTATGACACCCTTTGCTTTTATAGAATTAGCTGCTCTTGTCTTATTACGATCGTGGTCAGATAACAAAAGGGCCTGAATGGGATTTTAATTTGGACTTTAGCTTTGATTCTATGGTTTGTGTAGCGGATATATTTTGTATCCATAGTAACCGCACTTTGGAAACATTTTGGGTAAGAAGTTTTTCTATAAAGTATAAAAAATATCTATCTTGATTCTCATATGACAAGCATAACAAATATTATTATAAACTACTGTATGCCAGTTTAGAACAAAGGGGTATGTATAACCAAGTTAAGAACTACACAAATAATGCAACGCAAACTAAAATGCTTCCATAGAAATTTCCGTACAATCACATCTTAACTCATAAGGAGTTATTACAATGGAACCTAAAATTAATATTTCACAAAGAAAAAACGTTTTTGACTTCCAATTACACACACGGGACTGTCTCAAGAGCCATCAACTGCTCTACCCGTTTACAATCCAAGACGTTAATTGTACAATTATTTTTAACTATTGTATTAAAACCAACGGGAGTTGGTTTCTTTGATACATTGTGAGTGGCACGTGGTAAGCAAAGTACCACTTCATAGTCCACTCATTACTGTTTAATGGTCTCGGGTAGAAAAAGTCTTCACTTGTAAAGTAGCTGACAAAGATACAAATATCGCTAAAGAAGAAGATTGTGAACTTTATGTCGTTGATATTGAGGTCTAAGAACATGAAGATAACAACGTTGCTGTCATTGTGACGAAAGATACGTTATTTAAATTTGACGTTTAGTATGTCAGATAAATTGTCGACCTAAAAATCGGTTGTCCGGATTCACTGTCAGTAATTACTTTTGGTAGTGTTCAGTATTTTAAGTTGAATAATGTTTTTCGTCTTTTTAAAATAGTGACTGTTATTTTTGTGTTTGGAAGATAATTGGTTTAATTTCAAGTGTGAGGGTCTTTAGTGGGAGTGAATTGTGTGATGAAAACTTTTATTCATTGTGTAACAACATTCAAGTGTCTATCTTCTTCATTGAATCATAATTGGTTTTCGAAATCATTATCAATTAATAACATAATGACGTTAGCTAACTGCTGTATCTCGCCTTTCATAACACAGAGTTTAATTATAAGCAAAATGCCATCTAGGAACTTAAATTACAGCTTGAATTATTGATTTTGACATTTAATAGCTTGTCACTTATTACACAAGTCTTCAAAATACGCAAACTATGTGGTTTGCGTTTGTTTTTGCTTTAATAAAAAACAACAAAGGCATAGAGATTGGACATACTCATATTTTTGCAGTAAAAATTTTACTTAGGTATATCCAAGTTTCAACTTTACATTCATAGTGACCTTACGACCACTCGAAAGATTTAAAACCGCAACAAACTAAACAGTTCTATTTATTGTTGTATAGTTCTAAAACACCTACCCAACGAGCACAATACACACATAATCACAAACAATCGCGCGCTAGACGATTGTCTCCAGACTTCTTGGGCAACAAAAAGAGACATCAATAGCCCACGAGTATTACAACTTATATAAACGTATGGTAACAGAAACGGGTTTGAACGGACCAGACTGATCGACGCCACACCGCTCAATATATTCACGTTGTAAGATTCCCAATCTTCTTGAACCTTCCTTGGACCTTCATTATCAGACTCAGATTCTAATACATCTAGGGCTTTCCAAAATATGTTACGTTTATTTGATTTGTCATTAAATTTAACTGTCTAACCTGACGTAATTTCTTTTAAACCGGTTTAGACTTCATGTTTGATATGAGCGTGTTTTTCAAACTTGTTGCTGTCAATTAATTTATAATCAATGACGGATAATTCATCATCATCATCCATCTTAGTATCGTCTATAATAGCGTCATCATGCGAATTAGTTTGTGTTCCTATTGATTCTATCGTATTTAGACTCTCGTCCAATGAATCTTTAGAAAATAAACAAGTCTGCTCACTGGAATGTCTTTATTTATCAACGGTCGAATGAGTGGATTCATTACGAGTATTATTCTCTTACAAATAAACAGACTGGGTATCGATAGTAGGGACTCACGAAAGAAATTATCAATATCATTGTAGTTTGTTTCGGAAGCCCAGGATCCGCCATTGTAGTGTCTGCAAACTGCTGTGTCATTTTAATCAAATATCTTGCGTTATTTATCGTCCCACCCTCTTTTAAAATCATTTTTTAAAATAAACACAAAGAATGCGCTCCAAAGAATGTGTTATAAAAATATGTAAAGGTTTTTAACAGGTGTACGAGTCAGATGCCGCTTTGAATCTCGTTTCGTCTTCGTTGCGTGGATTTTTGTCTTAGTCTATATTAAGATAGAGTTCGTTTTCGTTTGTTGTACTGATGTGGCTGTAAGCTAGTGATGTCCATGTCGCTTGCTCAATGAAGTTTTTTTCTCTGTCTACTTAATGTTATTTTGTTTTTATTAGATACATATGTTTTTTCCTATATGTGAGCGGCGCATTCCTTTTGATTGCGTATTCATGTCCTATCTATAGTAGTTCGATCTTATCTCAATAAAATGGGTGTTATAGAACCCAATAGATGGATTATTTCACTCTTTTTTCTTTTGTTTGAATATTTTAATTATTACTCCTTGCGTCTTTTATGTTGTAAAGGTATTTAATCATCTGAATGTTTGGAATTCTTTTGTTACGTTTTTGTTTTGGAATCTAACTAAATTGGTGCTTGAAAGTTATACATTTAGTAAATAATCCCATATGATACGTGTCCATAATGGGAGAATAGGATTAATCCTTATTTTTCAATAAAAGACGGTTCAAGAGCTGCCTTTCAAAAATGGTTTTCAAATATGATTGTTGATTATACTCTTAAATATTTTTATAGAGGAAGTAAATAATTATAATTCCAAAGGTACCGCCACTTATGAAACGGAAACACCATATCATATCCTGAAACTATTTATCAATTGTTATGATCTATAACTCCAAAATACCCCACTTGATTGCGCATGAGTGGATTTGCGCAAAGAAACCGACTCTAACCATTCCGAGCTTTCCACTATCTATTACGCCGACATTTGGAGAAAAAACCAACTGAGTACTTTTTTTCACGAACACAATACAATGATTTTATTTTTGAAATTATAAATATGAAATTAAACTAAAAAACCGTGGCAAATAAAATTCTATCTTCACACCAAATAATAAAGTTTAAAATAGAATATCGTACAAAGTATTACTTCTAAATCATTAAGCATGGTTCACATGTTAGGGTAAATGACGTCGTGTTTACATCGCCCCATTTAACCGTATCAAATAAGTTTGCACAACAATCTCTCTTTACTCGATTCGACAGTTTTTTCCGCGATTTTTAACGCGTCCATTCAAACTATTGTCTGTTAGACAATATTGTCTGTACTATGCTTTATACCAGTGTGCTGGCGTGTAAATTCGATTATTTTTATTATACAGATGGCCGCTAATGGTGGTATTTACCCGATTTCTATAAATCACTGTTTTGAGAGCATTTATTAATGTTGTTATTTCATATATTCTGATTTATTTTTACGTGAATTTGGATGTCATATATCATTCATGTTTGGTTGAAGATTTTTAATTGAAATTGGCAACTATCGTTTGTAATATTGGCATTGATAACTAATGATCAAAAGTGCTTATAAACCATTGTAGAATAAGACCCGAATGCACATACACATTATGTGAACAATAAATAATATAAAAACTCAATAAAAATCTAAATTAATTGTCTAACTTGAATCTCAAACCTTGAATGAACCTAAGGTAACCTTTCAACAATTAATTTTCCATACACAAACGTAAAAAAGAGACACAAAAATATCAGCTACCTCAACGGACCTTACATTTTCCCGGCGAATCACAAAAGAATTTTTAAAAAGCAAAATATTCATAACACCCAACGAAGATTACCGGATACGGGGGTGACATATTAAAAAACCCTTTTTCGAGTGTTAATGCCGTGACAAATGTAGAATTTATGCGGCTGTAGTGGTTGGGAGCCACCCCGCTGCGCAGGCGCTCCTCGCCTTAGGTCGCCCATTATGAGACAAATAAAA
This sequence comes from Spodoptera picta, assembly GCA_038387885.1. NCBI lineage: Eukaryota > Metazoa > Arthropoda > Insecta > Lepidoptera > Noctuidae > Spodoptera > Spodoptera picta. The sequence goes on along the minus strand of JAZHFQ010000168.1, from coordinate 89,760 downwards.
TAAGTACAGACCTAAAGAAGGCCACAGACCAGTGCGAAAACACAAAAAAGAATATTTACTCGTAGAAAAACAATGTTTTTGGAAATTTTTATCTCAAGTTATGACATATTGTTTTGTTGGGACATTCTGTAATTTACAACGGTCTTAGGGTTGTAAACAAATAAACTGTTTCCTTTTAAATCTTTGTTGTGGTGATTAAAACATTTTTGCGTCATTACTGTTCGAAATGAGGCAATTATTGTTGAAAAAATTTTAGGTACTTACTTACCGAAGGCTAGTTAGATTCTTCGTTCAGTGTCAGTATTCGTAAAGTGATAAAATACTTTTAATTATCATCATCATCATCATCATCATTAGCCCGTATTCGTCCACTGCTGGACATAGGCCTCTCCAATGGCACGCCACTGAACTCGGTCTTCAGCTCTTCTCATCCAACCACTGCCAGCCACCTTGCGGATGACGTCACTCCACCTAGCCGGAAGGCGCCCTACACTGAGTTTGCCTAGACGCGGTCTCCACTCTAGAACACGTTTACCTTTTAATTATAATTAAGTATAATGCATACTACCGTCGGAATATCACGCATACGTGGGTTCATCATATGAGTGCGGTTACCGACTGCCCAAACTTGCCTCTCATCCCCAAATTCCCAAAAGGCTGCCAACGCACTTGTAACTCATAGTGTTGTGGGTATTCATAGGCGATACCAACTGCTTACCATCAGATAATCTACCTGTTCGGTTACCACCTAATCCCATAAAAAAAAATATTATTATATATCTTAACCATTGTATAATCACCTTAATCAATATAATAATAAGGCCATATATTTGTGCCTGGCAGTGTAATGATGTGGTCTGGCATCATCCGGAGAGGTAGACAGGGACATATTAGCGGGTCCCTTGGACCTTCCGACCGACATTGTGACGTCATCACACGGTAGCTGGCCAGGTGGCTGATGAGACAGTTCTTATTAAAGATTATAAGAGTTTTTAATTTGAACAAAGTGTATCACAATTGGTGAGAGAAATATATGTATCACCTATGATTGTATTATTGTTCATATCGTTGTAATGTTATGTATAGCTATACTTGTTACGTGTGTATAAAAGCATAAATTCTATTGAAGAATAGTTACTATTGAAAGTAAAGGTATTCTTACTCTCTACAAAAACAACGGAGGATGTGCTTAAGTGCATAAAGAATCAAATTCAACGCTTTTTACTTTTTCCAGGTGAGCCCATTCACCAATGCTGCCTTTTCTACAAGTCGCATGTCCAACAAACTGTGGAACAACTCCAGCGATAGACAGTCTGCGACCTCATACTCTGTAGTTTCAATATACTACTTAGCTAATTTAAATGCATTACTATCCATTTATTTAAGACGACAATCATGCATTCCATAACAATTTAATTCATAATTATTTTTATAACAAACAAACTCGACAATGGTACCAAAATCCCTATATTTGCAACCAACACCATTTATAAGATTCTCTTCACTTGACATAAATCTGTTTTACTTAAGATTTTAAGTTCACACCTAAGTTGTTACTTTATTTACCGTCCATCAATAAAAATATCAACCTTATTTCCATGTAATAAGAGTTGTTAACAAGTTATGCAGCTGTAAAGTAATGTTTGTATTCGAAACTAATTTAATTTGCATGTCTTCATGTTGATTAATAACAAAATGAATTCGTGGCGACATTTTTAGAATATTTGCTCTGACTTCTGACCAACGTTCTGTCAAATTTATTATTTATTGACATGTATATTATTATTCATGTTTTTGGTTATTTTTAATTTAATTTCATAGGCTGGACAAAGAAAATGTGACAGGGATCTGCTTTATGTGATCTTATTTTAATTACTGCTTTTGTTTTTTTTTATTCCTGGTTATAAATTTAAATATTTTTAAATTAAGAAACTTGGTCTTGTGAAGCTATTAAACCATTTCAAATAACTCTAAACCCAATGATTTGAAAGAAAATTTAATAATTATAGTCATCAAAATACAGTACTGACCAGGAATTAGAACCAGCAACATATTACATGGCAGCAACTGCACAAACAGAGCAGTCAAAGCCAAAAACGGAAAAAAAATCAAAGAAATTAAAGTGCAAAAATAATCCTTAATCCCTTAATTTTAATTACACATTCACGATTCAGGATAAAAAAGGTTTATCATAAACCGATCTGGTAGACCACCAGACCGCTCTCACGCTACTGATCTGGCACAAAAATGGCATTTTGACATTTACGTCACACTGACACATCCGGAAGCCATCTTGGAATTTTAATCGAAAGCGATGGTATCTGTTAATAAGACATTGTGTCAAGCTGCATTATCTGTGGCCCTTTATGTCGAGGTATTACGTTTTGTATTATAACAATGTAAGTAATTGTTATACTTTTGTTTATAAATAACAAAACGATATGAGGTTTGAGTAAAAAGTTTTATTTAAGGTTATGAGTAATGGTTAGTAACTAGTTAGCAATTTGTTTCTATCTATGATTGTGGTATGTACTAGTTAAGTAAGTTTACCTTCTTAGTACTATTATTTATATGACTCTAAAATCCTCATACAAAAGATTATTCGTTGTTAAATAGGAAAGTTTTAACCCTTAAGAGACTATACAAATGAATCAATAAATAATAGACGCATTGGATTCATTCCGAGTGTCTTGCCGCTGATCTTCTATGTACTTATTTTCGCTTAACATGTCTTAGCAAACAAAGACATCCAAAGAACAAAAATGAAGCACAACCACAACCACTCTACTGGAAAATTTACAACCAGCAAACAGTTTTTAAACCTAACACATCCACTATAACCCCTTGTTATCCCTTTCAGCATCAGTTGCACTAAGGTAAAAACTCGAACAATTCTCGTTTACGACTAACATGAATAACAATCGCTTCACATGTTTATTGTGGCTACTGTACATACCTGACAATAAAACAGCACACGGACCGACGGACGGACGGACCAACTGAATGATATATAGGCACCAATTTAATTGGTGTCGTAAGTTCGCGGCCGCTCTAATGACGGCTACCGGCGGTCCCGTGTAGACTAATGAAGGGTTAGACTCGGCCTTTTGAGGTATTAGTGTACGGTACATTGTAGGTGATGAACTGTAATTTGATGTGGCAATAATATGCGACAAACTTACTAGAAACAACTCGCAAGAATCCGCGACATTAGTGATTTTTGTCAGTTAAATTTTCAACCACGTTTTCATTAGATTCTTAAGTCCAACTTCAACACAGATACAGAGCTCATTCTTCTTATTGAGTACCATTGGTCTTCATGAAGTCGCGTAACAAATCCAGGTTATACTTTTTAAGCATTCGTATTATCATATAAATTGTTAGTATATAACCGTTTCGTGATACTGATACATTTATCAATATAACTATAGCTAAATACAATAATGTCTGCGAACACCTCTACAGCTTTCTTTCCAAATTCCCTTCAAAACCAAGTTATACCGAACACAATATAATTATATCAAAGTGTCCATTCTAGCACCAACCTGCACGAAACGTATATATCACTCGGACATATTTATTGTAGTTATAAACCGATTTTAATTAACATTTTGAAAGCGATCATCGCTTCACTGTTTACGATTGATACCAGCCAATTAGGGTAGCTGTGTACATGGTTTGTGAAACACTCCTGCCTTTCTAGTACTTGGTACCTACTTGTGTATTTATTCTTGTAATATTACGTGCAACGTAGAATATTTTGTTTTGAAACAAACCGAACAAATATACCTAATGATTTTTTTAAGGAATAAGTCGGCAAACTAGTTGACAGGTCACCACCAGCAGGTGATTGGTCTGCTCGTTTAAGCAATCGGCTATGGGGACACCTGGAACAACAGAGGCGTCATAAGTGCATTACCGGCCTTTTGTGAATTAAGATTTTGAGGATTGTTGGGGATTCAGGGATTGGGGAGAGTCGGATCTCACTCTCACGACGGTTTTCTGTGAGGCCGTGGTATCACTCCGGTCGAGCCGGCCCATTCTTGCCGAAGCATGGCTCTCCCACACTTAAAAAGTTTGCTTCAGATTGTGCTAGAAAAAAATATGTTTCTTTTTAAAAAAAAAACATTTCTCCACACTAGGATTGTCTTCTGTGTCGTGGGTGCGTTTACAAACATACATGTTCACATACAAACGACACCCAGACCCGCACCAACAATCTGTGGATCACACAAAGAGTTGTTCCGTGCGGGAATCGAAGCCGCTACAACCGTATACCCAATAATACTGTATGACCAACAACTAGGCTCCTTTTGAAGGTTGGTATATGGATTTGTATTTCAAATACATTTATTTCTATATTAGTCTTCAGTCACTGGGCATTAAACCCATCATTACCCACAACTTGACCATCGAACTATACTTTACAGATCTCTAAAATACTTAGAAACCAATTAGAAACTCCAAGAATAGTTCAAAAACTTATTCCTAAAGATCTAAAAGCAGGTACAATTTGAATGTCTGAGTATTATAGGCTATCTAAATTAGACCGATACAAAATAGGGTTTTGGGGTGTGATGTAGGGTGGTATTATTTGGTGGGGTTGTATTTAGGGCTCTCTACTCCCCTTACCTCCCACAAACCGTTGAGGAGGACTTTGCCAATTGTATTTGTTAATAGTTTATTGATTTTGATAATGCTGTTTATTTATTTTCGAATGGTTTTGTTCATAGGATTAAAATGTAGTTTGTATGGTAGTTGATATATTTTTTTTATAAGTTGCGAGTTTGATTGCAGGTTCTAGATGTGATTCAATGGATAATTAAAGTATGTATATCAACATCACGCCTTTTATCCCCGAAGGGCTAGGCAGATTTACGGCACTTTATGCTACTGTAAATGTAACACCCATTTTTCACTATTTATGTTATGAGTCCTATGTGATAGGAGATGAGCGTATTTACATACCGGGCACATTTCCAGGGTCCATGTTTACTGAGATTTAAAAAAAAATCCAGTAATACCTACTTTGTTCGAGCCGGGAATCGCACTTGCGACCATTCGGCCAACGAGGTAGTAACTATATATACTATTTTTTTTTTTTTAGAAAACGTTGCCCCACACTAGGATTTTCTCCTGTGTCGTGGGTGCGTTTACAAACATACAAGTTCACATACACATGACATCCAGACCCGGAACAACAATCTGTGGATCACACAAATAATTGTTTCGTGCGGGAATAGAAACCGCGACACGTTGCGCGGCAGCCAGTTGCCCAGCCACCGCGCCAACCGTGCAGTCTATTAATTAACCTATTTATGAAATTAACCTATTTATGAAATTAACCTATTTATGAAAATATTAAGAATATAACTTTTATTTTGTTGGCACTTAGCCATTGTTAGCTTTTTGATTACCTCTAAATATCTTTGATGGTATGCTAACTTTGATTTAAAATGTATAATAGTTCTTTTATAGCGACGCTATACCGACAAAGTTTATTAAAATATACAATTTCCATATCGCCTACATTAACGCCTACATTATAACAGGGAGGTCTAGCAAATATTTAACGAAAACGACAACCTATTAACTGTATCTACTAAAAACTAACTAACAATACAAATCATAAAACACAATCATAAAAAAACATCTCAAAATTTTACATATTATATATAGCGACCACAGTCATAATTTCATCTAAATTTTTACATATACTGGACCGCATATTGGCCATTATTAATAAAAATTTAATGTTACCATTAATTGTTACAAAAAGTCGGACATTCCTAACATAACACCCACTATAAGAAGAAGAGACCAGTCAATAGACGGGTTAAAACGAAACAAATTTACATTTGCGGGCGGAAAAAATAGGAACTAAAAAAATCTTAAACAGTAACAGTGCAACAAAGTTCTTCGACGAAGAAACTAGCGACGTTTTTCTATAAGTATATTACATTTCTTATTCTCCACGGACTCTTGTCCGTGCCCTTGTCATTCCATTACATTTTCTTTTAATGTACAGTCTAAATTAATTGTTACAGAAGGAGTAACTAGCGACGTTATAAACAGCATGTTTAACTTTGTCGATATTTTGTTAACGATACCCAATGACGAGTGTGGCGAATCGATAAAAATGTAGAATATTATCATCGGTATGTAAATGAATGTATTCGATTTAATTTGAATCGATTTGATGAAGTAATTAAACGTTGATTTGAAATGTTTCTGTCGGAAGCAACTGGTATTACACCTACCTTCTGTTCTACGTAATTTAATATATGGACGTAACTCTAGTAGCACGGAAAACTTTATAAGAGGTTTATAACACCATAACACCATGGTTTTCGTTAGAGGTATAAATTACGAACAAAGTTTTGCCATCTTCTATGACGTCACAATCTTGGCAGAGTTGTGTTGTAGTAGGTGATCTCAACGGACATTCCGTTCCTTTTACTCTTTGAAATGATTGACAAAGAACTTGAACCATAGGCATAAATATAAGGAATAGTAAAAAATAGTAGAAACTATTTTCTTAGCTTCCTCCAGCTAATAAAAATTATATTGAACACAATAACCGGTTTTCTCAGTCGTACTTATGACTGCTAGGCCTACGATTCAGTCATCATTAATTGGTGTAAACATTCGGAAATCCCAAGCAAATCCACGACACCTTACTAGTCATAAAGTTACGAATTCAAGGACACACTGCGGTTTGTTTTGGCGTTAAAATAAAAAGTCCAAATGAAAAGGGTTGTCATTTTTAAAGTAGGATAGTAAACGATTTATGGGTTATGGTCGGTTGGACCGGATTATAATAATTCCGTCATTAGCCATGGTTAGTGGAGAATGGGTTAGGAATGTCGGCGAATCATCTTCTTGGGATAGAAGTAATATTTTGCAAACCGAAAAAAGCTAATATAATTAGATATCCAATGGTGTAAGTTACGCATAAGATTTATGGAGGTTCGTCGATCCGTGTAAGACAAGAAGCTCTCAGTATTTTAGAGGTTGGAGATTGTTAAGAAGATAATGAAAGGTTTTGTCCCTAAACAACACCAAGCGGTCACCGTAACATATTGTTCTATAATTGTGTCCATAATGACGGTACTCGACGAGTTAAATGTGTGAAAATACGAATCAATTAGTACTCTTGAAGAAGATGCAGTTTTCAATACACCTATACTGATTAGAGGTATATTAATGTGACAGATACTTATAAAAATGTTATACTATTATAAATGAAAGGTGACAACTTAACCATAAAGCTTGAAATCATAATGAAGAAATTGAATTTTAATCAAAAAAATAATGCAACAGACAACATACTTGTAGATACGGATATCAAAGAAACAACAGCACATTATGGACTGCTTACTAGACTAGCTTACGACATTTTACTGCACCGTGACGATACTGAACAAATGAAAAACAAAACAAAAGTCCAAGAAAAGATACAAACTTATAAATCAGTTGACACAAGCGGTCATGTTACATGTGATGAATTATTGGTCTGTCGCAAACCGAATGATGGAATGAGACAAATATGTTTTTAGACCAATTCTGACAAATAATTGTGCCTTTGAGATGCAGAAACACTGGACACAGACAGAAATATAGTTAGCAATATTTCTTCTTGACTTGAAATACATAATTCTTTGGATATTCCTAAATACGGTCAAGGAGTAATTAGTCTTTCGACACGGTTTGACAGTGTCAGTCTATCAAGTGCAGGAAGAGGTTGGCGAAGAGTTGAAGATTGTGATCATAAAGCTTGGACAGTTAAGATTGATTAAATAATTGTGAAATACTAGAAGTAATTGTAAAAGGTGTCACATTCCTTTCATGAAAGTGATAAGCTTAACTTTAAGTATTTGCTTAAAGTCACATCGTACGCATCTTGCATGTGAGTATACGTGGAAAAAGCACCGAAAATTTCTACAGCAGAAATAAATATTTATAATGCACTTGGAACCACAAATATTTCAGATTTTTCTGTTAACTAATCTATGTTCGTCATTTACATTTCCTGTAATGCTTGAAGTATCACTGCTGCATTTACCGCTATATCAATCTCATCATGCACAGCCCCAATTTAAAGTTATTAATCACAATTTTTGTAACCGTAACTACTGTTTTAAAATTAATTACTTATTTAAGCCATTCAAACACCAACATTCACCACATCAAGTTACAAATTATTACAAATGTCCCGCGCTAATGTTACAATTTGTGTCAAGTTCTGATCGTATGTCTTGTGGAGGACAAAAAGCGTAACGAATCAGAAACAGGTAGGGTAACAAAGACAAACACGTATAAATCAGACGATCATACGGTGTCCGATGAATTATTAGTCTGTTGTGAGATAATGGCGGCGTAAGACAAAGATTTTGAATGAAACGGACTTTTGATGAATTGGTTCTGTATGTGAATAGACGTTGTGCTGTTGAATTGGTAACAAATATGACAGTTAGTAATGAATTTATTATAATGAAAATATTAAACTTGGGACAATTTTTAATTTTGGAATTAATTTCTTCTCTGTGAAAGTATTTAGTTGAATCTATGTACGACGCCACCTACATTTTCAAGAGAGTAAGTAATATATACTCTGTAATAGCAACCTTAGTTGTATACTCCATCAATTTTTATACATTATTCGCTTTTATAATATGATTAATCTACTAAATCAAAACCATTTTCCTCTTCACATTGTTTACCACAATCAGTGTGAATATCAAAATCATCGTAAAACTTATAAATAATTTTACGGAACCCAGAATTATGACAAAGAGGCGGTCGGCCGCGTCTTTTGTCAACATCGGCCTTTTTATCAGCTACATCTTAAAAGCTGATCGAACAATAAGTGAATCTTAAGCGGTCGCGTTATCAACGCTATCACGGATACAGTCAGGTGTGGTTCTGATGCTGCACTCTGTTATTTTATTATTTGTTTTATCATCTGTTTCATTTTCTGCGGAATTAATCTTTGTGTCTTTTTGTTAGTCTTTAGTTAGAGAGCATGTTGAATTGTTGATTTTAGGTTTATTCAGTTTTAAATTGTACGTCAGTGCTTTATTTTAATTAAATATATTATATGAAGTACTTAAATCCTTCTTTTTCTTCTTTTAATTATGCCATTTCGTTAAGGACATCCATAGGTCTATTAATTGCAAGTTACCTTGCACATTCTCAAATCACGATATTCTTATGGTCAATGATCAGTGAAACCTACCATTAACAAGATCAAAAGTGTTCCCGCAGCCGCACTGTCCCACCCAGCCTTTATAATAACATTATTCCCGTAAATATTTTGCGTCGATCGCAACATTAAGATTATTACGGTCGTGAGATGTACCGATACTAACCAATGACAATCGATTTTATTTCCAAAACAATTGTGAATCGATACATTGACTCGGATTGGTGTCATATTGTTTCGTAAAAAATCTGTTTTATCAATTCTCTTTATAAGCATCTTTCGGTTAACGTAAAAGGGTCTAATCGGGTTTCTTATACATCTTCATTATCTCGCTCAATAAGAGGTTTATTTCTTGTAATGATTTTAGATATGATACCTATTGACATTGATATTTTTGGTATATCCACGACTGAATCTATGACTACTTTACCGGCCTAAATGTAATAAATTAAAGGTAGTATTGACCTACGCTGAACGTGAGAATTTTCTTAAAGAAGACATCAAGAATATTTTGATGGAAATAATCAGAGTAATAGACATCAAGTATGAACCTGAAATGACTAAAAATCCAACGGTGTACTCAAAAACAGATTCCCAACCGTATAAAAATCGGATAAGACCTTCTATTCTTTTTAAATCACGCCATAATAAACACTCTTATTGTGGTTAAATAAGTTTGAAATCCTAACATTTCTGATACGGGATTTTCTTTTATTTCTTTTCACTGTAGTGCGAGGTTTTATAAGATGAACTGTTACCAAAAAGGTTGAATGCGTCTATAGCAAGTATTGTGGCACTTCGGGCAGTGATCAAACGACAAAGACGCTTAAAAATGTACTCTAATACACCAAGTTAAAATTTCACTTAAAATCGAGCTCTTTGAATTTTATTGTGATCAATATAGAGTTGGTTTTCAATTGGATTTTTGATTATGGAGTTGGATGGGAGGGAAAATGTTGTGGCTCTCATGATAATGTTATTATTTGAGGCTTTGGAACGAGTGGGCTGGTGGTCATACACTATTCTATTGGTAAAGAAGTTGGGAAGTTCCTATTGTAATAAAAGCGGCCAAGTGAGAAAATATTAGATCCAAATGGTTCTTGATATAAAATCGGATGGTGTTATGGCAATCGATAACTTATGTCTGTAAGTAAGTACATAAATATACAAGAAAGAAACTTTTTGTAGAATTTATGCATAAAATCTTACGTGTTTGGATGACTGATGACTGAACTTGACAGTTGTAAATTAGCACATTTCAAAAATCACAAATACGTACCTAATAGTTAACAAAAGAATGATATGTATGAACTATGAAGTCTAAAAAAGTAAACTATTAAGTCTAATAGATAGATACCTGTAGATTTGACACTTTTTGTATGGAGCTCATGACAAAATTCTATCTCTTATAAGCTAATCTACAGATAGATAGGTTATTGAAACTTGCTGTTAAGGCATAACCAATCTATCTTCAAATAAAAGCTACAACATATAGGTACCTCCTTTGGGTCAAAAGTCAAGATGAAGGTGAAGACGGTACCCTAAACATTATTAGTTAAGCCACACAAACATTTTGTGGCCCACGTCAAGATTAAAGTATAAAGTTGTGCATTGACTAGGAACGCCTCGCTTTGTATGTGACACCCAATCGACTCAAAAAGCGGATAATTTACTTATGAAAAACTTTCAAAGAACATTATCATTACTTAAGTGTCCCCTAGTCTGGTTGCGTTAAATTATGATTTAATTTGGAGAATTTCGAAGTAAAATGTTTATAAATTAGGGCTAAGTTTTTGAAAATGTGTGTTAGGTGTGGAATGTTGGTTTAGGATTGTTGTTGAAATGTGGGAATCTGTGTTGTTATATTCTGTGGTCATAAGATTGGTAGTTCAGTTAAAATTGTGTATCGTAACTTGTCAATTTGAGTAATACTGACGCGCAGAAGTTTCACAGTTACCGCTACTTAAGAAACACGTACAAGTACAACAATAAGCTAGTTCACGATAGATCAATATTAATTTATTAAAAATCGGCCGAACTTTTATCATACACGTTTCATCTGTATTAGATAAAGACATTTAACTTATAACAAAATCAGAACAAGAAAATCGAAACAAAAAACCATTTAAAGAAATCGTTGACATTACTCAAAACCGGGACTCGATCCCTCCCCGCGGCCGCATTCCTTCGAGACTGCGCAGACGCACCGTCGCCTTACGCACACATACAAGCACAGGGAGGCAGTTCGATGTTTGAATTTGAATTTAGAACAGCAATATGATTGGTTCCTCGTTGTGACTCATAAAGATAAGGTTTATTTTATGTCGTGGGCTCAGGAACTTGCATCAAATTGGTGTAAATCAGATAAAATGAGAATTATGAGTGTTGGGTTTGTAGTCGGTTCTTTTAAACCTTTATTGGTGTACTATAAATAGATTTATCTTACCTGTATACAACGCGAAAGTGCTTAGAAAGGTTTTAGGTAAGTACTAAGTATTTCATAAAAATATTAGACCAACTACAACCCAAGTTGCTTTCTATTCCAAAACCAAAACTTTGATATATGTAACATTGACAAAATAAATAAACACAACACCTCCAAGACATCAAAAGCAACACTGGACAATATACAAAATTACGATGACAAAAATAATTTCACACATTTACACAACGAACAATTTATGTAGCAAAAATTGTATGCAGTCAATAACTTAGTAATTCATACATTAATCCTTATAAGTTTCACGTGTATTGTGCTTGGACACAGGACGCCTACGACATTCGCATAAATATGCATTCACACGCATAATTCCCGGGTCGCCATTTCGACATAAATATGAAGAGTGCTTTAGAACTCTGCCAAGTTCAAAGTACTGAGGTATTTCTCGTTTATGGTGCGATTTCGTCCAATTTTAAGTTAATTTGGTGAATAATCAGATGAGGTTTCTTTCTAAAAATGATAAATGGATGATAATAAGTCAAAACATCTTTAAGGGACATAAATGACCCTTTTCCGACCGTGAATTTGCTCTATTTTACACATTGACTCGCCAATGATGGCTCTATTCACCTTTGTAAATTTCACAGTAACCAAATGCCACTGTTAACAAAAATGGTGGACAATACACACTTTCGCATACAAAACGTTTATAATGGAATTCTCGCTAAATTCGCGCCAAACGCCCGCAGTGTCGCCCAAACGCGTGAAATTATACAACAATGGCCTGTAATGATCCTTTACAGTGAAGAAATAAAAATAAATACACAAAACATTATTCCTGATATATTTTTCTGGTGCCATGTGAATTTGAACCCTATTTCAAACGGCACAAAACGTGAATTTATATATATTTGTCAGCTAAACTGCATTGACAATTTTGAGTGTTTTACAAACTTAAGTTTGGCAATGAAAAACTCGACAGTGTCCTTATAACAATTGTGTAAGTTCCAAAATACTACAGCACCAAGATTATTGACTACAAAATCGTATAATTTTTCCACACCTTTCCTAGTCATTACAGCTAGATCTGCGGGGTGCTTTACCGATTGTTTTGGGAACATTTCTGGATACGGCGATTTGTGTCGTTTGTGTTATAAAAATAAGGTATTGTTGTACAAAAGGGTGGCTTCCTAACGAACGGTGTTTAGTTTTGTGGCCTACCCCATCAAATGCGGGCGACATCAACTCAGCGGGTTGACTTTAGTCACAAATTGTTTGTATTGTATAGCATTTTTACTAATACTCCTAAACTATTGTTGATCAGTTTTACGATATGGAAACTGTATGTTGCATTTCTGTTTAAAGAAAGTTTATTGTTTGGTTTTGTGGAAGGTGCACCATCTTTTGTGTGTATTTCGTCATGGTCGTCTGTCTCGGTTTAAAACAAAACCTCCATTATTGGTCACTATTCTGTGGAACCGTATGTGGTTTGGGTTATTACTTATTCCGAAAAATTTTAAATGGTAATCACCATTAGACGTTACTGTCATTTATTTGTTGCATAACTATGCAAAGTTGTTGTTAGTTGTTAGTTGAACTAAACTTAGAGAAGAGTAACAACTAACAACTGAGAGTAATTTAATATACAGTTAAGAAGAAGACATGGGAGACAGGCGTTATGTATGTATGTATGAATGTAAGAAGAGATACATTGATATATGAGATATATTTATATTGCATAAATTGTTATCACTAAGGTATATCTATTATATGAATTGCTGTTCATTGGTCTCATTAAAATTTGAAAACGGTTGGAACGATTTCTCTAATTTTGGTATTTAATTATTTGTACAAGTTCAGGGACAGTTTGAAAGGTGAGAAAAAAAATTAGAGGCCTTGTCGGGTCAGCTAGTAAGCTAATAAAACTTGTATAAAATATACAGATCACTTTCCACACACCCATACAACCAACGCCTCAAAAGCAGGTGTACTTACTTTACGATTAGCCAAACAAAGCATTCCTACAACAATTAGTTGAACAATAGTCGCGCGCGCAGATCCGAGGTGTGCATGCGCAACGTGTGGGACAGTTCCATTTTATTAATCGCTTTGATGTGATTTATTTCCTGAATAGTTATGTGTTTGTATTTCTAAAGTTTTGTTATATTTGAGGGCTAGCTTTTGACAGTGAATTTATGGACATTTTTGAAGTAATGTTTGCTTGTCTTATTAGTTAAGTGAACTTCGTCGCGACTTCGTGTTTCTTTCAATCATACTTTCTTTGTTTCAATTTTACAAAATAAAAGCAGCCTATGTTACTACTTAGTAGATCAGCTACCTGCCAATAAAAGTCCCATCAAAAGGTCCAGGCTTTCCACAGATTAGCCAGTACAAAACAGACAAAATTTAAATAAATATTATTTAAAAAAAAAATATGTATCGTATGTTCATATAGTAGAAAATATTATTAATCAAAAAGTACTTATTTTAATATTACAAACAGACACTCGACAAAAGTTATTGTAATTTTAAATTATTTAGGAGTACACCAGGGCGCACATCTGTGACCAATGCTTTTATTAATGTGCTTATATCCTTTTACAGATGTGAATAGACCATGTAGCACAGCAAATTGAAAATATACACATATAAGTATATCTTTTTCACAGAAATACTCTATACACAAATAAAAATAGCATACAACCTTACGAATACCACGTAAAAATCTCACAGGCACAATGAAATTTAACAAGCACGAATAAAATATCGACCACGAAGTACCCTGGACAGTAACCAACATAAATTTACCTCCTTTTTAACATAGATCTTGCTCATTCCTAGCTCTATTTAAATTGGTCTTTGCAATACCGTAGACGGACCATTTTAACTTGACCTCTGCTGCAGTACTTGGAATAGTTCCATTAATGTCAATTCAAATTGGATGGGGAGGACGAAGCTTTGCCTATAGATGTTATTTACTTCTGGCCAGGTTTTTCTTACAATTGGGAACGGCCGATTCGTTGCAAAATATAGATCGTCTCTTGAGTGTGCTGGGCATCGAAGATAGGATGTTTGTGATTGTTGAAGGGTCTCTGTTTTTGTTCCTAAATGTTGTTAGAAATAGATGTTATGGACTGGAAAAAATACTCTAAAACTTGACCGGCTTTCAATTTTACATTTTGTGTAAAATTCAACCGATCTACTTATGAAATAGTTTAAAAAAGCTATGGGTTACTAGCTTACATTCATTATGATTTATACCGATTTAGAAGGAATAGAACCGGACCGTATACTATACACTTTTTTGTATCTACGGTCTACATACATGATCTAGAAAAAGTATAATATTTTTGTATTTATTATATGACATTCAGCGAACAGAGATCCACAGAGGTATTGTGCCGACACCGGTAGGACATTTACATAAAAATATATTTCACATCAACCTGACCTTTTCTCGAATAGACCTTTACTTTTGGGGCCAGATGACCTTTATTCCCGTTGATGTAACTGTTTTAGACACCCTTAGATTCATAGACATTATAATATACTAAAAATCTATTTTACATTTTGTACAACACACATTATGCTGATATATTTCGCCTCTGCCTCGTTGACCGAGTGGTTGTTGCGACTGTTGGGCAAGGGGTCTCGGTTTTTTGATTCCCGGATCGTGCAAAGCATTTCTGGGCTTATTAAAAAAATATCAGTAGTATAGTAGCACGGAGTCTGGATTTGTGCGTATATCGGTAAACGACAATAGGCTCATGGAGGCATTATTATTACATGAGACTCATAACATAAATAGTAAAAAGTTGGTGTTACATTGTACAGTGGCATTAAGTGCTGTAATGTGCACCTCTACCTAAACCGTTCGGAGATAAAAGGCTGATGTTATGATAAGATATTTCGTCTCCTTGTTTAGTAGGAGAAACAATATTGAAACCATTATTTAGGTCCATCTTTATGGTAATGAATTGAGATCGAATTGAAAATCTAGATTCTTTATCTATCTTACAAACTTAATTATAACAATAGTAGTACTCTATAAAGAGTTTGACTACGTATCTATTTAGAAAAAAAAAACAGAAACTTTTTGCACTGTTTACACTTAAGTTTCGCTCACAACACTCCACAAAAGCGATTCCTGCAACAATTTCGACAGTCAAATCACCATACATTACCAGGACCGCATGATTTTGAGTAGATTTTTGATAGAATCAACAGTGGGCCTCAGTGGAGTGGTGTCGCCGTCTCGATAATGTCCTCCCTTCTTATACCCGTTTGAATACGAAGTAAAATTCGGTTTACCAAAGTTCCCGTTTTCAATTCAACGCCGGAAAAGTTATAGATTGTTATTTTGTGAAGGGTTTGTTGGTAGCGGAATTTTTTTTAGTTCTTTTTCCACTGTGATACCCGTGGAATCTGTTTTCGTTTTTCATTTTTGAGCTGACGAAGGTGTAGGAATTATTTTGATACCTAGTCTTTTTGGTACAATCCGTTTACAATAAGAACTAGATGTCGAAAGGTACCCGTAACTAAGAAGGTACTATTTATTATAGTTTTAAAATAATTAAAACCAGATTATTTTTGTCTTTGTTCAAATATAACAAAAGCCTTTAAATCTAAGGGGATTATGCCTGACTCATCGTGATCATGAGAATTATTGGATAAGCGAGCGAGAAATATTAGGATCTGTCCAATAGACTAGATATAACGATGATATATCAACGAAATTCCTGATCTCACTGAAATCACAAGTAATTAACAACTTGTAATTAGGCGCTCTACACTACAGTCGTCAAAACCTGTAACAACTACAAACATGTTTAACCTCATGTCTATGAAAGCAACTAAATCAAATTTATGAGCAGATCATTGTCTCACAATCACATTTAGACGTCACTAAAACGCATTCCCAGTGCACTAAATCACTCGTTTCATTAAAATAAACAGGTTTTGTACCTCAAAGACCGTTGTCTCTACCTTTAGTGGGACATAAACTTAATAACAAAACACACTTGACATTACATCCATAAGCCACACGCGGAGCCTTTAATAAAATCCACCAAATCAACTAAACTATCAAAGAGAAGTAACCCTTCTCCTATAGAGCTCAACTTATACTGGTCACAAAAGTGAATTATAATGTACATTGTTATCACGTAGGCCGAGGACGTCGTTACAAACAATAAAAGTAATTTTTACGAGTGGCAACCCCTTCGTTAATAAATTAAAAAGTTAGCTAGGGCTGTGAAACAATGCCACTTCACCCTGTAAGCCAAAGATCTAAGTTTTGTCGCCCTAAGGTAATAAGGGTGGATAGGACTGCTATAAATTAAGAACTAATGAAAATCCCTTTGAGGGGTTATATTCATTCCATTTTATAAATGAAACCAAACCCAATTGTAATAGTACAGCCATTGTAATTGACTGTTTCAGAGAAAACTTGCCAAATAGCTTGTCCTGTTTTCTTTCTGACGTTTCTGTGTTCATTGCTTCATTGGATGGCATTTCTATTATGGTTTTTACGATTTAAAATTGTACTGTAAATGAAAAATAAAGAAGTTTGTTATAAAAGACCGGAATGCTTAATATTTTAATTGAATAACCCTGAAACATTATGTAGTTAACCAATCAGATAGCGCTTGAACTACTATCAAAGTCAATTTCTATAGAATAATCGAATGTAGGTGTTATCATCGGAAAATAAAGAAAGGTCTTCAGCTGTTTCTATGAAAGCGTTATTCTTATTGTTAATTGAAGAACGAACAATATGAAAAAAGTCATGTTATATAATAGACAACACAAAACTTTATAGAAAACTGTTATTTAATCAAAAGTATACTTTTAAACTAAAGTTCCGTCACATTCCCCTTTTTCTTTAACAACCCTAACAATACTGACATCTGATTGGGTGCATACAATTGTCAAGTATCCCCAAATTAATTTTTGAGAACAAAATCTATTAGCGAATGGTGCTTTTTTCTTCACATTGTTTAGGGTTGTCCCATAATTTACGCAAAACTCGATTGAAGTCGTTTTTAAACGCTAGGGCGGCGAATGCGTGTAGAACACACAAAACAATTTGCGTTCACAATTTAGATAGGTAGTCTTTATTTCGTCGTCATCAAAGTTGACATTTCTGTGAATTTTAGTTGTTAAGGTTGGTTTATTAGTTTGTAAATCCGTGTTTTCTTGTCAAGTCTATGATTTATAGTGTCCAATTGTCTATAGTTGAATGCGTGTAAAGAGAATATTTCTATTTGTATCGTTATCCATTACTTTTTGTGTTGCTATGTGCGGGTTTACGTTTAATTCGGTATTGTTGGCGATGGCATTTATTGCATTGAATTTATGGCCGCTAAAGGGTTTTTTTGGTTTGCTAGATGTGTTAGGCTTTTAGATGATTTTATAGACTTGATGTATGATCTCAAAGAGGTGTTATGTTTGTGACTCTGTGGCGTTAAAATTGTTGAATGATTACGAAACTGTACAAGCAAAAATAGATGACAGAACTAGTATCAATATCAGTTAAAACATTATATTGTTTCAAGAAGTAATAAAGTGTTACTGGGTTTTAAAAATAAAATCTCAGTAGTAGCACGGAGTCTGGATTGTGCCCGGTATATGGCAATAGGCTCACTTATGTAATAGGGGATTACATGGGACACATTACATAAATAGTAAAAAGTGGGTGTTACTTCTGTGTGCACCTGCCTACCCCTTCGGGGATAAAAGCCGGGATGTTATGTTATGTTATAATTAACTAAAAATCGCGGTTTACTCGCGTGAAAATACTGAGAAAAGCTCTACTAGTTTCGAACCACGGAGGGGTTCTGCCTCATGAGCAGCAGAGTAACCCACGATTTTTAATTAATTTAATATGTCTCACGATACTTATTATAAAAATCTGCCACGATAATATTATATTTCGTTCGGCGTTCCTTATTCAATACAGAAGCGGTTGTTTTTCAATATAAAACAAACAACAAAATTAAATAAAGAATTTAAAAAGGCGTACCATTTACTTGTGAGACATTTACTTTACAACTTATTTACAATACAATTAAAACCTATTTATTAATCATATTTATTGTCGTTTCATTATAGACACATAAAACATATGAATCAATAGATAAACAAGAAATACAAATGATTAATAAACAACAATAAAAAAATATGTTTTCAATTAAAAATGAAACATATTTACAAGTTATGAAAAAACAAAATAGCTACAAACAAAACGTTTTACCGGCGATTGGCAAACACGGAGCTCTATTGTTTCGTAAAACATCAGCTGTGTACATTGGGGCACAATAAATGTAATACCCCATTCCGTATTCATATAGGATAATCCACACAATAAACCCTGTGTGCCACGATCAAAATAACTATAAAAATACAATAACCAGCTTATTCGTGTACCCTTAATATGTCCGCCAGTGTACACGAGCAGGACAACGATATAGGAGTGAAAGAGGCAGCTGACGCACGAACGCATTCAACTTTTGACTCAATAAATTTATTTGGTCACGGCTTTTCATGGTACTCGATAGAAAAGCCTTTTTTACAGTTGTCTTTTAAGCGAAATTTATATTATTTTATAATAGGTTTAGTTATTGTTAGGTTTTATTATGAGGAGTGAGGCTTCAGGCTGGTAATCTATTGTAAGGATGGTACTGATGTGTTTTATTTCAAAGCGTACTTATAGGATCTTCTATCAGCTACACCTACATACTGAATGGCATTTGATGATTATAAATATTCTTACTATAGAGCTAAATGAAATAATATAGAAAGAGGTTCTTGTGTTCAATTTTAGTATTCTCACATTTCTTGATAATACTTGCTATACTGAAATGAATTCTATTCACAATACATTAAGATCATATTTCACGAAATTTATGATTTCAGGCGACAATCAGGATTGCAACAAAAAAAAAGAATTTACAATTTTTTTTAGAATTTCACAATTTTAAATTAAAACCGATTCCAAAATGGCGACGCTTTGTCAGCAATTAGGTGAAGTGTAAGTACCAAAAGACTTAATCGCATTGGTACATTGTGAACACAATTATAAAGAGTATTTGTGCTTTATTGTGATAATAAAATGTTTCGGCCATTGTGTAGGGAATTGGGTCATGTTTGGTACGACTACAATGACGGCTTACGTAATATCAACGTAGGTGTAGTTGGTTATTAAGGAACATATTTTATGAATAAAGAATATTTTTATCGACAAAATGTATTTACTTGGAGCACTTTGAATTGTTTTTTCATTATTAAATGCTGTTTGTGATTGATTGGTCTGTTTTTGGACCATTTTTAGGAACCGTGGGTCGATTGATATGCCTGGAGATTTATTTTTAGAAAAGTATGTTAGGTACATTTAAGGCTAGGCTAGGTATTCTTTGAAGACTTTTTTAAAGTTCTCCTCCATAAGTGTATCGTAGTTTTAGCTAAAACCAATGGTATTATTTATTATTATTAAGTACCTATACTTCATATTATATCAGAACATGAAAACACCACATTTATAAGATTTTTCTTGTTTCAGTAATTAATACAATTTCACATAACATCGTCAAACTAAAGAAGAAGAAAAACAGAAACATTGTAAAATACGAAAACACGACAAGTGATCAAAATATTCCATCAAAAAAAGGAATCAACAAATCCCATCCTACTAATAACATCACAACTATCTATAACACAGTCGAAAAAACTGATTTTTTTTTATGACGTCACACAAAATGTCGGCCGGTACATCTGCCCTTTATCGTCTTCGATCTAAAGCCGTGCTTAGCGAAAATACTCATTTATCTTAAATACGATCTGTATGTTCCCTAATCTGTTCTTTGTGCGTTTGTCTGTTTGTTTTGTATTGGGGATGTTTTGTGCAATTAGTTGATAGTTTAGTGTGATTGCACGTCAGGGATTATCGATGTTAAAAATTTTGAGGTTAGAGTCAATTCATTTTGAAGTTTTGGCGTGTTAAGTGTTCGGTACCATACGTAGATATGTTGCTGATATTATTTAGATTTATTTTCCATGAATAGATAGACTAGTTGTTAAAATTACTAAATATTCGTGGAACGTATTATTTTTAAGAACTTGAAATCGAACAATTCAATTACAATTTTCGTCGCTGAAAATAATAAGTTGTCTGTGGTATTCAATAATTTGTACTACCTACTATACCGTCTACTAACACAACTTATCACTACTTACAAAATAACCCACAATAACTAAAAACAACAATACATCTTAATTACTTACACAACACAGATCAACCAACAATAATATTGGACAGAGAACACAAATCAATAATCAATGCCCTCAGCCCCGCCATAACGAACATCTTTCTTCAAACTTGGACTTTTATCATTTTCCCTTGCCACTGCCAATGACAGTTCACCTAATTGATTGTTTTTTTTTTCTCCATTTTATATTTTCCCGCCCACCATCTTGGCGGGAAATTTAAAAATCGCTTTCACAGTCCGTTCTCAAAGTTATGATTGCGAATTCAACTATTTAAATCGAGATTGGAAATATGCAAATGAAAACAGACTTATTGTGAGAGTTATCTGTGGTCTAATAAATAGTTGGGATTTAGTTTTTATCTTTTTAATTTTTTCGTTCATCGTATAATATTCTTGATTTTAGTTCGATTTGCTTTAGTTATTAGATTTTCATGCTTCAGGTTGACCAAAATAGAATTTGAACTTCGACACTACTTCATATGTAATTTCAGATTAATTTAAAATGGAAAACGATTGTTACATCTGCGTAAGATTCTAACTATCTTAAAGGTACCAAATAAACGCTAAATGCAAAAAACAAACAAGCAAAAAATTATTTTTGGTAGACCATACATACGCATTAAATGTGTTACTTACCAAAAATCGTACGTGAGATGGTTCATCATTTAAAAATATTATGTCCATTGTCATTACAAAACAAAAGACATGACAGTCATGACATAACATTCTGTAAAGTAATAAGTAAATCTTTAAAACCATTTACTAAACAAAAGAAATTATATGGTTACGGCTATCAATAAATAATTCTCAAATAAACACAACGAAGATGACAAAAGACTTTTTTCCTAAACAGTTAAATTAGGACTAACCGTAAAATGTTCCCGAACCAACTGCAATTTGTCCATTATGCCTTAACGTTCCCATTACATTTCCAGTGAAATTATACAATGCTCATTACTGTGGTTCCGAAACAGCACGACATTTCCAAAATTCAAAACGAAATGATTTTAAACAAACCAATAATATGATGCATATTCCTTTGGACAGGATCCCAAAAATGCAGTCCACTGTGACCTCCAACAAATTGAAAGAAAGAGAGAATAATTAAATGTCCACAAACATCTTTGTTGGGCACAATAGAGAATAATGCATTCACCAAAGGTTTCAACAGCACACAGTGGAAATGCCGAAGGACCTTAAAACAACAGTTAAGAATAGTTGACATGGCTTTAGAATGTCTTTTCTTCTTTAATGTTCCCCTATTGTATTTAGATGTCATAAAAATTAACTTTAGAACCATCGGCGAAAGCTTTGATGGTTCAAGATATTACTTTACTTCCACCAACTCCTTTAGGACCTAACCCCCTTCTGTACCTTCCCTTAAATTAAGCTCTCTGATCGTCTCCTAAAGTCCAAAGTCATTCAACAATAGTTCATTAGTTATGTACAATGAATTCGAAGCTAATGCTTTTGTCTAAACAATTACAGTGTGTATTGTATCAGGCATTCATTTGTGTTTCTTGTTCTATTGATACCGAGTTTTTGTTCCTTGGGTGTCCGAACCACATCATAAATCAGCCGTTACAGGCGAATGTTATATTATTTGCATACTTCAAAAGTGTATTGTGAAGGATTTTGAAATCTATCCCGGTGATAATAAAGCTCTTTTGTAGTTGGTACGATGTAAAAATTGTTGGTGAGTAAGGTTTGCGCGTGCGCTTCCAAATGATGCTCTTTACTATTGACGTTTCTATTGAAGCCATGTGCGATGTCTGATGTTTTTATAAACGATAAATTTTCAATTGTCAGACGTTATTGTGAATTGGCGCGTTCTTACATTAGTACCAAGTTATACATACTGTTACACAAGATCTCTCCTCCATCGTTTATGGGACTTTCTTGTAGAAATGTTGAATTTTGTGACGGCAAAAGTGTGTTGTTGTGAATGGTGTTATAAATGTAATGTTTGGTATTTTAAAAGCATTTTGAATGTATTGATTGGTGTGGTTTACTTAGTAGAATGAAGACATCTGAAGGTAGACGATGTACAGGAGTAAATTGCCTATTCACGAGTAGTGACGGGTCGGACAGTGCTCGGAACAGTGTGTAATCATATAGTTACGCGTATAATTATAGTTATTCATGTCTCTGTTAAGACGTACCGTTAAATTGTACAATGCTTCTAATACTTTCTGCTCGAATACATGACTGGTGAAATAAGTAATTGTACAATCACTCTTTGTGCTGCCCTTCTGCGATATTTAGTTATTTTTATTACAGACTCAGAGGTAGCAATCATATTTTGCGCAGCTTTTTATAGAAGTCTTGATATGTTTATTTGATGTTGGCTTCATATCAAGGAAGTCATTAATCAAAGCTAAGGTTGGTTATGAGTTTTGAGAATTCAGTATCTGCACAAGTGTCATCAAACTTTGTATATTAATTGCCATATGAATATTAAAATTCATGACTCTATCCATAGATATACAAATGCAGAAAACGAAACAGCCGTTTAGAATTATGAAAGACGACATTCACCTTGTAAATTAAAGAAACAAAACAAAGGAATATGACAAAATGTCAGCAAAGTAACTGGTTTTTTGGAACAACAAAAGCCAGTATGATTTAATCATAAAACTTTGGAGCCGTCTAACTCATTATACTACAACAAAGGTGGTAGGGTCCACCATATTTTCTAACAATCCAACATTACGTATTCTGCGATAATAATTGACTTATGCAATAGAAAAAGTTACGCTAAATTTCATCACAGTTTTCTCAAAGGAGTTTTTATTTGAAAAATTGTCGTAACTTATGCAACCTTTTTGGTAAGAATTTTCTATTGTCAACATTTTAAGTGTTGACAACACCAGTGGTGTTAAATGGTGATTTTTTGTTTTATATTACACAACTCTGGCAACAAAGTAGGCTTAATCGTGATTGTCTGTTCTTATATTGAGTAATTTGTAAATGGGTTTTTTGAAAAGATATGGGCGTGGCGTGACTCTAGACTGGGCCTTTGTGACTGTTACCGACTTATTACAAAAGTTCGACTTAGTACTGGTTTAAACCCGGACTATAAGATCTAGGTTTGTTACGGTATTTAAAGCTAGTACCAGGACTATTTGTTCCAATTATAAAACTAAGACTATTCGGGGATCAGCTAGTACCAAAGAAAGTCCATAGCCCCACAGATAAAAAACATAAATAGCATTATTTCATTCGTTCACTCAAGATCCAAATTAAAGTATTACAATAACGCCTGAAATGCTTAAATAGTTATGTATCAACACAAAATTATATCATAAATTGTTTTTTGTTTGTGTTACATTATAGTGAACAAGCACAACTTGTATTTTGACGAGCTTTTTATAACCAAGTTGTCATATTTCGGATAAACCCCGGGCCGATTGTAATATTGGCGAAGGCGGATCCAAACCAGCCTCAGACTGTTCTTCAGATATGACTTCAAGTAAAACTAGGATAAACTCACAGATAACAGTTTATTAAATTGAAAGGGTACTTAAACAATCACAAAAGTAATCAAATACAACACTAATTAACACAATATTAATTATCGAAATTATCAACAGTAATAATTCACCAAAATACTCACAATAATAATTCGTCGTAATAATCACGATATTACAAAAATAAGTTAATAATAAATCGCTGTGACTCAGGTGGACGATTGTCGCTTTTACTAGAGGTGTTGACAGAGCGAGCGTCTCGGACAGACTGCCCCTTCTAAGCGGCCTACGTCCTCGTGCAGGCCCGTCCCCACATCTCGCCTGACTCACTGAGTGGTAGTTCCGGAAATGACGTAGTATTCTAGTCTGTGCGCCGACACATATTTTTTAACACCTCTAGCATGAAATGGAGCGACTTATAAGAAGGCGGCAGAGCACGCATCACGAAACAAATATTGAGTCTTTTTTATTATATAAATATTATTCTTTATTGTGACTGACTGGAAATGGAACAACAACTGTACTTATATCGAAAGTCTTCGTCACTCAAGTCAAAGGGATTTACACGATGGCGATGTCTGTATTATCGCCGAGACGTCTCTAACATGTCCAAATCTTTTAAATCCATAACATCAATCGGTTCAATATCCATTTTACAATTATAATAATATAGAAGATACACGTAAATATTTCTGATAACCTCAAATAACTTTAGTACCGTAGTTAAACTAGGGGTCTCGGCGTTTTATTTTTATTTATTTATTTATTTAAGTTTTATACAATTGCATAAGGAGGACTTAATGCTAACAGCATTCTCTGCCAGTCATCCTTTGGGTAGTGCAGAAATGTATGTGGTAGGTGGTAACGTTTTAACTTTAGTACCATAGATAGTTCCGGAACTAGTGATAAACTTTGTTTTATAATAACGTTTTATTTAGTCATGGTTTAAACCTAGTATTAATCCTGATACTAAAAATAGATCGGGTTTTGTAATAAGACGGTTATTGTTTACCCTTTGTCTTTGGTAAACTTGATTTTCGTTTTGTATGAAATCTGATTTCGTTCCACGTCATTTTCTATTGTTTTTAGTAGTCTCTCGGAAGTCGTTTTAATGATTATATTCTGGTGTATCAAATTCTCTTATAAAATTAATTATCTAATTCTTAAATATTGAACATTTAGCAAACTATGGCACTATTTTAGGACTACCGTACACTAGTTTACAACTCAATTATTGACTCAACTCGAAAATCGTCAGACTAAATAGCATTTTAACTCGTCATTAGAAAGAATCCATTCCATTTTTATGTAGCATGTTTAAAGCAAGCACCTATACCTGCATCAGGTACTTTTGTATGCTCTCAACTTATTTTAATAATACTTTAAAATTCTATTTCCCGTTTTATTTCTGGTGTTTGATTACACACTCATAACACCCTCGTTTTACACCCTCTCCTACCAACTCACGCCAAAACGCTAATCGCTATAACTTTGTGAAGACGCGCATTTACCATTTCAAGTCACTTTTGTTCGAAGCCGACGATGCAATGTCACTTCGCCGAAACTCTTAAAACAAAAATCGCCTTCTCAATCAAAATTAAAACGTATACCCTAAGGTGTAAAGTTTCAATTTCTTTGGAGATGCGCACGTCAACTTTGATGTAGATAAAAACAGTACGAACAAATTGAGAAGTGTCCTGTTTAATTAGAAGTTGCTTCAGGAAGATGTCTGTCTTCACCGGTGTGGATAATACAAGGGCCACACCAATTAGTTAATGGTTAGATTGTAGGATTTTAATGAGATTTTATCTTTGAGGCATTTTTGGACCTTTTATTTTTGGTAGGGAAGTGTTTTCCTGGTGTCGGATACAATTTAATTGACAGTTTTTATAGCTGTTGCTTAGGAGTTAAAAACGAAGGTCTAGAGTTATTTGAAGCAGAAATTGGGAGCTCATCAGCGACTGATTATGAACATTAAGGCGCTCGAAATGTGAATTTATTACAGTGAGTGTCAGCAGACAAATTTCGCTGTGCAATGTAAAAAAAGACGAAGAAGAAGAAAGAAAAACTTTATTTCACGCCAAAAAAACAAGTAACATGTACATTTTTTTTTTAAATATTTGATGGGGCGACATTTGACCACTATCTCCCCTGGTGGTAAGCGATGATGTGGTCTACGATGGAGCACGTCGTCCCATAAACAACCTATTCACTCGGGCCTTGAAAACTCCTAGGTTATACCCTTCAGGAAATACAGACTCTTGGAAAGAGTTCCACTCTTTAGCAGTACGCACAAGGAAGCTTGAAGCGAAGCGCTTCGTGCGTGTGGGCGGAACATCGGAATCGGAATGAGTCTTTCTATTAGTAGGAACGGATGGATACGTGTTCATGTCTCAAGTTTGTCGTGAAATGGGACCAGTTCAGTATGTGCAAGACAGGACCTTGCGCTGTCAATATGTCAATATGCAATTATACCTGATATGCCTTAAATTGTAGCCAATGTAACAAGCACAGGCTTCTAGACAAATAGGTACAATTAAAGACTTTGTGTTAATACTTAACAATATAATAATAATACTTTAAATACATATAACTTTGCAAAACTAATCGGAACCTTATTTCTTTGCCAGTAAACACTCAATCACCTCGTTCTTCGTAAACAAAATCTTTAGTCCCGCCGCTTGGCCGATCAAAACTCACCATTGCTAATTAATGAAATAAATTAGCACTAACCAAAAGCCTGTAACTCAGTTAACCACTGAGTAAAAAATTAAACGAGTGAAAAGCTTAATTAACGCGACGAGGTTTTAATATCAATAATTTTTTAGTTTAAGACACCCTCTTTGCTGTTCCGGAGTGATAGTGGAGTGTGTGCTGCTGGATGCGGTAATTTTCGTGATTATTTTCCTTTATTAAGTTGCATAGAGTGATTTCTGAGTCGGTATTCGACACGCTGCCTGCTATGAATTTCATGTAATAGTTTACTTTAATTTTGATAGTTTCTTTCTAGGTCAGATTTGTCTACAAGAAGTGTCCAACGAAATTCTTATTTTGGTCAAAATTATAATGGCCAGAGCTCTAAAGTGTCTTCGAACTTTTTTAATGTATAGATTTGTATTGAGATTATTACACAGCAGTGATTCTAGTTTTTACCCTATTTATCTTGATGACAGTTTTGGTTTGCATCTAGTTCTATGAAGTTATAAATGCAGTACTAGAAAGAGAGCCTAGGGAATTTTTTTTATATACCACATCCACGAACAATCTACACTCGTCACAACTCAACTACTCCACGCTATAATTGCACAAGGCGCGGGTGCAAGCGTCAGCAGAAACGCTAACTAATTGCCATTGAAAAAAGGCGAAAACCCAGCTGAAAACATTTCCGACTACCTTTGATGTTTTTTTACAGTAAAACCGAGCCTTTTCCCTCAAAGCTTGATAAGCTACACTACCCTTAAACTCGTAATAAGGCACTTTGAACCAGGTGTGACGTACTCGCACGCTAAAGGAAGAGTGTCGGTCGTCTTTGTGACACCATCTTATAAAATGTAAAGGTTTTTCTTTTGGGGTGTTATAAGTCTATGATTTGCTTTCGAGGCCAATTAAAGCGTTTTGCTGGGTTGTAGTTTTGTTATGGAGATGAGTACTGGGTGGCTTGTTGTGTATTTGTGTTATGTTCTGTCTGAGTGCATAGCGTGATGCGTGTTTTGGCGAAGGAATTGGCTCGTTTTTTGTCAGTTGTGTTGTTTTATTGACTGTGCTATTTTGTACACTGGTGTTTATTCATTCAAATACTGAGTCTATGTTGTTTGTGTCAGGGTAAAAAGAAGCATGGCCGTTGGCCGTCCTCGGCAAGCCTGGCAGTGTACTATGGTGGCAGAAGCGGCGGGCATCGGATTGACGTGGAGCGAGGTGCAGCTTGTAGCTCAAGACCGATCGAGATGGTCCTCTGTTGACGCTCTCTGCCCCATCTAGGGGACATAGGAACTTAAGTAAATAAGAATTACGTCTGTGTTGTCGTAATGGATAAAATGTTTGCTTAAAAATAGAATTGAAAACTTTAAAAATTCTAAACGTAAACGTCAAAATATTCATCGGCGAAAGAGCATTTAAACTAAAATTGCAAATAATTTAGTTAAACCTTAACAAATATTAACGTACACAAGTTAATTTACAGTACTCTCGGTTAATAATAACAACAGTACACAATTTAATTTTAACACAATAATTGACCATTTACCTAGTAGAATACACCGCTCATTCACAACTAAACCAATAAAACCATTATTAAATTAAATACTTGATTACTGTAATAATTATTTATTATTATTATAATAACTCTCTGCTATTATGAGCCTGAAACTATTACGAAACTTCAGTTTTCAGGCGAATATTGCGTCATAATTAAAATCCGAACCTACCCCATTATGAAAGCACTGAATGGTCACTTTTACATACCTCTACAAATAACGGGCAATAATAACTTCTAAGTCCTGAAAACTAGGGTTTATATTTGTGTGTAGGTTTTCAGCTTAGTATGAACTCCTGTCGAATTCAGAAGGTCAGGTCTTCAGCGTTAGGAACGTTGACACGAGTTCATACAACCTGACTGAAACTGAAAATTACTGAAAACCTATAAATGTATGAAACAATACATACAAACAGAATTGTTTGAAGTTTCCTTTCATGTGTAGTTGAGGACAGTTGTTAGTTTGGGTGACTTTGGTCCGATAGTTCGCGCGTTCATTGCCTGACTGGTTAGCAGTTTGACCTGATGGTTGTCCGAAATTTTGACCTTAGAACGGACGTATTATGTTACGCTTTATACCTGGTTGAGAAATTGATCAAGTATTATAGTATGGTGTGAATCTTCTTGACCTTTTTCTTTTTTAGCCTTTTTCTACCCATGGCGTAGCCCTCAAACAAAATTATTATCTTATCTATTTGTCTAGATGTGTCTGATGAGTTCAAGTCTTAGTTGGTTAGCACGATTGCTTGCTCCCATATAGTACAGAGTCCTAAATCTCTACAATAGCACAGAATCTAGAATAGTACCTGGGTGAGCCAATAAACCTGTTTTTTTTTTACTTGAACCAGTTTATTTAGTGAAGTGTTACACAGATGTACAATTTTGCAGTATCAATCTTCAAACGACATGTAAAATATTCTGCCACCGTTATTTTACCTCCAGGTCCAAAAAATCGACCTGAGACGTTGATCTTATTTTCCTTTGTCTTGTGAAATTTCTTTTTTCTTTCTATTTTAGTATTTTCGATTATTGAGTGTAGTTTAGCGAAGAATTTGTTCATTTTTGATTTTTTTTATATTTGGACGTAACATAGATTTAGTTTTTTGAGGCCTAGCTATCGCTATGGAGAAACCTGTCATGATAGTTTAGGTAAGATTTTATATAAATGAATAAATCTTTTCAGTAAAAAGAAATACATATAATACTGTCCTGCATGCATGGCAATAACTTCGGACTCTAATACAATGAAATTACTAACAAAATTGAGGCAAAATGATGTTCTATACCTAATACCTACTTCCACAGGAGAAAAGAGTCATGACATTACGTCACACCTCGACATATCCAACCAAAACCTGTCACCAATACCACAAATCACTTTAAAACCAGTTAAACAAAAGCTTATCTATTCTAATTATGGTGTCGGGCTAAGTAAAAAGAAAGATGAACAATAGTTTTAACACCTCTCAGTAAGCGGATGCTGGTAGGAGCCCCGCCTACCATTGTCTATCTAAACATAGTAAGTAAGTTCACATCAAGCCGCACAAAACCAGTATAAACTGACCGTTAATTGTGCGGGAAGTTCGTACACAGGGAGACCATGATCAACTGGTTATGTGTAGCTTAAATTGTGTATCATCCAGTTCACTCTTACACCTTGTACACCCACGTTACAGAGTTATTACAATATGTGATCCTACTTGTTTAGGGTGTGTAGACGTTTGTAATACCGAGGATTATTGAAGGAATTTTTGGTGATGCTTTTTTATGGCATATGCCGGTAAACGAGCTGTCAGATCACCTGATGGTAAGCAATCGGCGTCGCCCATGGACACCTCGAACACTAGAGAAGTTGCAAGGATTTGAGGATTAAGGGATTGGGGAAATTGAGGAGGAGGGGATAATTGGGACTCCGATAACCTCACTCACACAACAAAGCACAACAATAGCGTTGTTTCAAGGCGTCAGTTTTCTGCTCGGCCGTGGTATCACTCCGGTCGAGCCGGCCCATTCGTGCCGAAGCATGGCTCTCCCACACTTACAATATTAACAAGCTGATCTAATGCTGATCAAATGAAGAATGTTGTTATTTGTTCTTTATTCGTCTTACTGCAATATAGTATAAGCTTATTGCAAAACACCAGACCTCATTTTCCTTTGTGCTTAGTTAGATTGTAAATTGCAAAACGCATGTGAAGTTCCATCTCACCCATCTAACAATAACAACCTGCAACCACTCAGTCAACTAAAGGAAGTAGGGGAAAAAGCAAGGAGAAAATAGAAAGAAAAAATGCCAGAGTATACAAAACAAATTCAGAATTCCACCGTGTTAGTATTATTGTAACCTCTTGCTAGACATTATCCCTCGTTGCAGAGAACCTAACGGGTTACCGGGGCTCCAGCTCGAAGTGCAGGAGAAGGAACGGGGTAGTTTTTAGCCAGTAAGAATCTGACACTCCCTTTCGCCTCCCCAAGGCGGGAGAAGCCACTCGATGATTTTCCACTCTTAAAAAAAGACATTATCCCTTCTAATGCCGAAACGATGGTGTTCCTAAGTAGAGACGTGCACCTAATACCAGTCCCACACAATGTGTCATTGTCTACAACACTAAACTTCTGTTCAATAGTTGTATTCCGGCCGAGCCTGTTGAATAATTACTTTTCCGGCTACCGTCGCCATGGTAACGAGGGCACACGACTCAAATTAAATATATCAAATGATATTTAACAATTCGTTAAAGGGTTGTTTCTGAAGGTTACAATGATACGATTTTGATAGTTCTTTGTGAGTCCCATATGTTAAGGTACGGTTATATCACCCTACTGGCAACATTCCAAATCTTACACTACTTCTGTCTGACTATTTCAAATAGCTGCATTTCAATATAAATTCTATTTACATAACTCTAACATACATATTGATTTAGCTGCAATTTTATATAACCTTCCCAAATTTCGTTATTTGTCATTTAATAAAATATTTCCAATCGTATATGCAAAAGGTTATTTATTTACATTTAAATAACGCGTCTGCTACGAACCGTAAAATTGAGGAATTTCATCAAAATTGTCGACACCATCAATAGAAATACATAACTTTACATAATAGAAGAGTTAAATAAATTGAGATTTATAATGGCAGAAAAAGGCGCCACAAAAAATCGCCTACACATTTATCATAATAATAAAAGCTATCATCGACAAAACGGAGGAAAAAATCTATGGCATGAGTTGCGTTCGAATGCTTTGAGCCGCCGACGACGCTCGCTCTATTGTTTTCAAATCGGTAAAAGATCCAGTTCCGCCACTGGAACACACCGCATTAATTACACGTAATTGAATTTCGAATTGGAACGATGACATTTAAATTTTGCCGGGATCCGTTCACTCGGTAGTGATGTGCAACAAAGACGCCGATTGCCACAATCGAGACCTCCCGCCGCTCCACATAATGGTGTATTAGAAACATCGAATAGTGAAATGTGTGTAATGAGAATTATCTGGATTGCTTCTGTTATAACGGCAGGCTTGAGACTGATACACGCTTTTATTGTACCATGAATAGCATTCTTCACTCCCCTCTATACTAAAAGATTATTTTATATTGTACTCCCTTTATTATGAGCAAAATAGTAATCAGTTAGTTTATTAGGTGCGTTACTTGCAGAATTGCTTGGGAACTCCTTTTATTCTTGCCAATAAAAGACGTGAACACCTATTTCGGTTAAAACCTATTAAGATTCATATAAAATTTTTAATGGCTATATTTTTGTATGAAAATGTATTGATAACTTATTCTAATTTATACAAATATTTTATTCCAGTATAAGTAATCTTCATTAAATTAAAATACAGCTCAGCAGGGGTACTCGAGGTGGTATTAGCATGATAATTAGCGGAAAACTCTGTGCGATGTGCATTCGTCTTTGGAGCGATTACTGTAGGGTGCTGTGTAGCATGGACCTTATGGTCTTGGTTATAGAGTTGGATATTGTGAAGTTGGTGGTGTTCTTGACAATTGGTGGATTGTCTCGCGTGGCTGGTTACATCCCCGGTAGTCGAGTCGGTCGTACCGTCCACGTGGGACTCCCCGCGGTGCCAATGATTGCTGACGAGTGTCGTTTTACGCCGATATGGACAACACTAGTGCCAAATTCGAAATTAGAGGTGTTATTAGTATGATAAATGAAAACGTTAAATCTGGGGTGATGTTCCACCACACCCGACTGATCGCTTGTGAACAGCTTTCTTAATATTTTTATATTATTTTAAGTGTTTAGAACAATTTAATACGAAGGTCTCTCCATGTTGAAATATGCAAATGAATATTTATAGAATGAAATAAAAATGTCTAATCAAAAAACTATTTCATTAAAAATGTAATAAAACTTTTATTTTATGAACAATATTTTTCCGCTTTAATTGATTTTGTCAAGGTGTTTTAGTTTTATTTTTATTTAAGTAGGTAACACTAGAGCTGCTTTTTAACATATTTGCCTGATTTTGTACCAGTATATTTTCTACATTTTCTGTCCTTGTCTAGTCCTTGGGGGTATAATTGATACCTTTGTTTACAAGGTATAATAATGCGCAACTAATTTGTTTCCCGGACCCACCCTTCGTTCTACCGTTAAATTAACTTACAGAATCGACTAATTTTCGTGTATCGTGACTATGTATATTTTCTTTAACACTATGTTACTGGTACCGATATTTAAGTAATAACTTACACTTTAAAAAATAATGACAGTAACAGACTAGCCTTTTAAAAGGCTTGCGGCATTAGCGACTCTTGTGTTGCCATATCGATGGGCAGTACTGGTCATTTATGACTACAAGAGTGCATTTGCGTCCTAATCCATAATAAAAAGCACAAGTAAACCCAGCGAAAGTTTTGACCTATATTCCTAGATAAATCTAAATATGTCTAATATAGTAGTACAACTAAATATTGAATGCAAAATCATTGTACGCTGCCCTAGCATTGTCCTACCAGATCCATAGCAAGAAACCAAACTCCACATTATTAAAATATTCTAATAATTAAAACATAACAACTAAAAAAATGAAGCAGAGAAAAGTAGCGCTAAAATGCCGCCCGCCTACCTCGATGACTCAGCACCAACCTAACGTCATTGTTCTGACGTGTTATTTCGACAATAATTATTACAATAATAATTAGTAGGCGATACATAATTTCACGCGAATTATAACGTTATTAAAATCGATAGTGGAAGCGCCATTTTATGGCCTTGATGGGTATAGCGGATTTTTAATAGTGTTAATTGAAAAAATGAGTCAGATTTGTGTATTGTTGTTGATGTTTAAAAATAATGATGCTATTGGCTATATGAATATTGATTGAAATGACTGTATTAAGAGTTTTGTATCTAATATAGACAGAAGTTATTACTGAAATATAGTCGAATAGTCAGTAGTAGTAATATATATATAGTGAAGCAACGCTTGCGTTGTGTTTCGTCGTGTGAGTGAGGTTACCGGAGGCCCATTTACCCTCCCCTTCCCCAATCTCCCAATTCCTGAATCCACAACGATCGTCAACTCCTAATCGCCAAAAGGCCGGTAACGTACTTGTAACGCCTCTGGTGTTCCAGGTGTCCATGGGCGACGCCGATTGCTTACCATCAGGTGATCCGTCTGACTTTTTACCGGCTTATGCCATAAAAAAAGGTGTCCCGGTTTCGATTCTCCAGTCAGACATAGTTTTGCTGCTATTCAAAATTTTTCGTGTTTTTTTTTCATTCTATACATATTTATTGTACATACAGTCCTACATAGTAATTACGTAGTATATGATTGTAGTAAATAAATATTCGTTTCAAAACTATAGCGTATAGATAGAGGTACAATATGTGACACAGACCGTAGCCAGGCCGTCTGTAATCCAACGCGACTATCTCCGAAAACATTGTTACGCTGAAAGACGACGAATGTCCAATGATGGGACAGCATTATGTAGTAAATTACCAACCTAGTGTAGCCAGTTCGCTAAAAGATTTTTTAGAGGGCTAATAAATGGACGGATTACCTGATAGAATATAATACCAGCGTCACATATCCGCATAACCAGAGGAGCAACCAGTTTGAACTATTTTCGTGAATCAAGTTGGCTGTACTTACCTCTACTTACGACATTTCTAATTTATTTATATGAATAGAACGGTACAAAAAACCAATTACACTACTCCATAAATATACAATTGAAAGAAAGAATACATTTAAACACTTAATCATTATTAGATACTATCGTTCATTCATCTCTTTCGCAAAACTTCAAGCATTCCGACAAAAATAATCTTAATCTAGTACCTAGTCTATACTAATACTAATAATACTAATACTAATACTAATAATATTATAAAGAGGAAAGATTTGTATTTTTGTATTTTTGTATGTTTGTAATGAATAAACTCAAAAACTACTGGACCGATTGCATTAATTTGTTCACCATTAGAAAGCTGCATTATTCAGAAGTAACATAGGCTATATAATATCACGCTAGGTCCTATAGTTGTGGAGCAGTAACCAAAAATGTTTTAAAAACGGGGGAAAAGTATCGTTTCTGAGGCCTTCCGTGGCGTGCGCTGAGCGTATAGTTAAAGTTATACAAAAATGCTTTATAGATGAATTGTTCATCTTAACATTATTTTTAAAAAAGTTCGCGAGAGCATATGTCTGCCTTTTATAGTTTACCCATAACAATCGTTTTAATGAATGGTTCAATCCTTATAAAAGTTTGCTCTAGATAACTTTTGAATTGTTCAATCGGTTACCTTAAGACTATTAATTCATCCAAAAGATACCTATTAGGTAAGTACTTACCTACTATTTCAAAAATACATAAAAAAGGCGCGGGGCGGCGCGCGTCGTGAAGTGACTAGCCAGCGGGCAACGCAGCGGTAAAAAAAAAACTGAGAATAAATATAAATAAAACGTAAAACTATGTAAAAAAATCTTAAGTCCCCCCGTGCGAAGCCGGGACGGGCCGCTAGTATCGTATAATCTCTACTAGATCAGGCTTAATAATTATGACAAAATATACTCAGCTTTCTCAAACCCACGTTCGAAAATAACATTTCATTTGACATTTAAGTTCCAAAATCAAAAATTACACTGTAAAGAACATTTCTAATTTTCAAACCAACTAATTTCTGTTCCAAATCCAACGTGACCACCTACAGCATAACACCGTCCAGATACCGTCCACATTCAAACATCGAAACCTAATTTCCTGTCTCAGATACAGCGTGCACGCCGGTCTAAGCCTAAAGACAAATACACGAACAACACCAGTGTCAAATGACCCGTCACCCTCTCCCCGGTGAGTGTTCTCGCAACTGACGGAGGGGTCTTGTCATAGAAATGCGCGGGTCATGTTATATTGGGAAAGCTGGCCAAACAGTTCTAGAGCATTGTGGTGTAAAGGAGGTCTGAAAACTGAGTGTTTGATGTGTCTCGATTCGTCTAGCCAGCTCAAGTTGTAGGTAGAGGAGGGCAGAGGACGGTAGAGGAGGCCTAACGTTTGTCTGGCGATGGGCTAGCGTTATGGACGTATGTGCTCTCTGTCAAAGGGTCTGTGTTATCAAGATTTTGCGAACTAACAATGGATTAATAGGATTCCTGGATGTCTATTTGTTAGGTAACGGTTGCTTGTCTGTTGATGGTCAAGTTGGAGCTGGTAATATTGTAAAACTTAAACAATAGATAGATAAAATGTTCTTTGTAATCGGATAAAATGTTCTTTGTAATCGTTCCAGGCGATTTGTTAGCTTTTATCGATCGTTTTGCACAGCAATTTGCAATTTTTCTGATTTAAATTCGGATACCGGTCAAGAATGTCGAGTTGAAAGCAGAACCACCTCAACAAAACGATCTGTTGTCGATAAGACAACGAAACATAATGCATCTTGTAAAATCTTCATCCTTGAATGGATATTTTAATAAAAATGATCCAGAAGATGTCACACAGTCTCACGGCCCCGGTGTACACACACTGGTAAATATATTGTGTCCCTGCACAATACCTTTAATTTTAAGTAGGACCCTTTGTCCCAAGTTGGACGAAGTATTCGTAAACCGAAGTCCGACAATTTGACCAGCAACAGTCGCCTTGACGACAGAGTTCGAGAACTTCGTCCCGAGTTCGAGCAAAAATTTTTTTTCCAACTTTTTCTTATCCCGTAATTACTGTATAAACATTGGTCTCGGTGGAAACTGTTACCGGTGGAACGTGAACTCCAGACCCCTTTAGTTGGAGAACTTTATTGAACAAGCACCGGGGTCTTTGGGTCTTATCCTCAGAAAATTCGTACTACTTTTCTATTTGTTTCGTGTAAAAAACTTTGCAGAAACTAAGCCTATATTTGGTTGGAGATAGGCTGCCACGTGACTTACAAGTTTTGGTAGGTTTGTCACAAGCGAAGGATTCGTCGAGACCAGGATTAAAATTTTAAAAGGCGTCCAAAGTTTTCTCATGTAGGAAGCCTTAAAAATGTCCTGAAACTCGGCATAAAGAGAAAACTCCTCTAAAAAACCTCTGGAGTTTTTTAAAATTGTTAAGTTACATTTTCCTTGTTTTTTCTTTAATTGTAATATCAAACATACATATGTTTTGATAAGGTAGTTTATCCTGCTATGTGAAGGAAAAATCGAGTATAATTTTTTGTTTATGGTTAGAAGTGTCATAAGTCAGGTATCTAGTTCAGTCCCCTTAGCTTAAACGTATAGAAGACATAATGGCGAATCTTGAACTTATACCAATCAAAGGCGATTAAGAACTTCCTCGTTTCCTTCATTGTCAACTTACAGCAACTAATCCAAAAAAGTCTGCATCGAAGACACAGATGGATGTGTCTCAGAAAAAAAACAAACAATTCACCAAGTAAACAATGAACCCTAAACAGTACAATACGATTTAATTCTTCCCCTTATTCGCAAACTTCTCACAATCGGTAAGACTTTGCATCTCATATCAAACTCGCGTTAGCAAAAAAATTGACACGGGAACATTTGATTGACATGGACATGTTACAACATGTTTTGAAAATCAAACAATAGTTGAGTTCATAGGTCGTCCCTGTAAAGGGAGCCTTCTTCTATTCAGGAGACAGTGTCGCACTTTCAAACAAAGATAGCAAAATAATTTTAAAAAAGAAAAAAGGGTATCCTTTTTTCTTTGACAGCATATAATAATAACAGTCAAAGAGAGGATTGTGAGGCATTTATTTTATTTCAATTGAAGAATAATCAAAGGATTATGAATAGACATGTATAAACTGTGAATGGAGTTAATTTTAATATGTTTTGTTTAGTGGTGTATGAATGGTAGGTGGCTTCGTTGTTGTGCAATGTAAAGCTGATAGTTTGATGCTTTTTTGCTTGAACTCGATAATCTTACAAATGGGTTACTATAAAAGAACATAAGT
Source organism: Spodoptera picta (assembly GCA_038387885.1). Classification (NCBI taxonomy): domain Eukaryota; kingdom Metazoa; phylum Arthropoda; class Insecta; order Lepidoptera; family Noctuidae; genus Spodoptera; species Spodoptera picta. Next base: position 51,681 of record JAZHFQ010000168.1, on the reverse strand, counting down.
TCTATAAAACAAGATAAAGAGCGAAAACTACTATTGGGTTTTCTTTTATCGTTTTGGCTGAGGAAGTGCCAATACATAATTATATAATATGAATCAGACTTTATAAATATTTTGCGGTTTTAGTCATAATTAACATTAATTTTCGGCTGCCCTGAGAGACTGTGAGGCTGACATATCATTGAGATCAAACAACTACTATACTCTCAAGAAAATTCATTAAAAATTCCTCCATAATGAGATGCTGACCCAACGGACGACCCTGGGAATAGTGAAGTTAAGGCAATAAATATTATCCGTTATCATACAGTTATTAAATCAGTACAGATCATAAATCTAGGACAACGGGAGTGACCGCGTCGTCCAACAATATGGCGTACTCAAAATTACATTAAGCCGTGTTACCATGGCCCTTTATGAACTAATAATGTGGACCACAGAAAAGACTTTGCATACAAATCTCCTAATTACTCGATTCATAGTGAACTAATCTCGACTAGGCTTTTATAGCATCTGCATGGGGTTTTTTGAGGACAATTGAGAATGATTTAGGGTGACCGGAATCCTGTGTGGACCGTGGATAGGAAGAAGTGTCTAGTTTGTACTGGTGCGGACAAAAGTGTCATCGTGGGAGAAATGTAGGGATTGTGCTTCTGCGTCTTTGGTTGAAATTTAAACTGTTTTTTATACTTAGACTTTTTGCTTGAGAATAACTGCATCAAAGTGATTACGTATGTTTTTATTGTATTCTAAAATAATCATTGGTCATAATGAGAGACAAATTATGCAAGACAAATTTATAAACACCAAGAACATAGGAAAAAAATGTACGTGTGTCGTATTTAAGCCACCAGTCGCTATTAAATTTTTTAGCGCCCAGTAATTTACATTCCCTTTATACCAAAATGTGCTACTAATCAAGATTATCCAATGTCCATATTTCCACTCCATAACAAGTCTAACCATAAAACTATCCTTTGGTTTCACCTCACATAATCACAAAATACCTTTCCAAACCGCACCAAACTTTACGACTGTACAAATAATTTAAATAAAAACCAACTACTTGTGACACGCAATAAAATGGATTAACGCAATTGAATTGCCCTTACAGGGTAATAGCGGACGTTACCCCTCACTCATTCACACAAGAACTTATTACCTTACATATAAATTAACATATTATTACAGAAGTGACACATGCATTTTGTAACAATCGTAGTTTTCTAAGATTTATATATGTAAACATGAACGTGAGACACTGAGTGGACGGATGCGCTCAAATCTCATTGTGCGCAACTATTCATTTGCTTATAAAGGGTAAACTAACGAACTATTGTACTTCTGACTTATATTTTTTATGTGTTTTTTCCCTTTTTCTATGTTGCGCTATTCGCACATAATCTAGTCTGAATGACGTGGCGTATTTTTTTACCTTTGTGTCCTTGTTGTAATAGATTGTGTACAATTTAATATTTTTAATTAGGCCCACTTCTTCTACTTCGGTTATTCTTAGACGACATTATGGTAAAGTTGAAAGTAACTGTGCTTTTGTTTGTGAACAACTAAAATTTTAACTATGGTTAATGTAACGGTTATCAAAAGTCGCTCGTTCTAAATGAATGTGCATTATGAAGTTTTAAATGAATATACATTATGGAGTTGTTAGACTCATTCCTTAAGAAAGTAGACTTACCCAACGTGAAATTTGAAACTTAAACTTTTTTTTTTTTTTTTAAGTGGGGAAAATCATCGAATGACTGCTCCCGCCTGGGTGAGGCGGAGGGAGTGTCAGACTCTTACTGACTAAAAAACCACCCCGTTCCTTCTCCTGCACGTCGAGCCGGAGCCCCGGTTACCCGTTAGGTTCTCCGCGACTCCGAATCGGCATCGGCCGTATTGGGCCCCATCTGTGGTGGTCTGATGGCTCTTTGAGGCGCGCGCGAAACGCGACGCGCCGTACGCTCGGGTCTGTTTCTGGTCGGACGGGGAGCCACCCATGCTCGCCGTCCGCAGGCCCGCGCTTACGGTGGCCGGAGATCGTCTCGCGATCCCCGACGCCCGGTGTGTCCTTCGCGATGGCTGGGTTGCGAGGAGGCAGCGCTTCGCTGCCTCACGCGTCCCGCCTCCTCCTTAGCTAGCATGACTGCTTCGCAAAAGGAGGAGACGGCATCCCAGTCCCCCTCGCTCCGCATCATGGCCTGCACTAGGCCCGGACGCGAGAGGTCGCCATCGCCGATCACTTCCCTGAGGACACGGCGGTGCTCAACCCACGAAGATATTCTCCCACCGTGTGTTCCACCGTGTCCTCAGGGCGGTCCTCGCAGTGATGACACCCGGGCGTTTCCTCCCGCCCCATCAGACACAGGTACCTCCCGAAACTTCCATGTCCGGTGAGGACCTGCGTCAGGCGGTAGGTGAGGACGCCGTAGCGTCTCTCAAGCCACTCCTCAAAGAGGGGACTTACCGCTGCGATGGCAGCGAGCCCAGCCCTCGGTTGCGACAGTCGTTGCTGCCATTCCGCCATGAGATCGCGCCGGAGCTCATCCCGCCACGCACCTATTTGGCGCGGCAGCGGGTTTCGCCCCGGCGGCGTGCCTCCGCGCGCATGCTGTACACGCGCGCGAGCACCTTCGCCTCCAGATCCCACGGCGGTAATCCGGCAAGGAGGTTCGCCGACTCCCCAGAGATCGTGCGGTATCCGCGGATCATTCGGATTGCCATGACCCTCTGTGCCATGAGCAGCGTCCGAGCGGGACGCCGCAACAGGTTTGGCGCCCAAACAGGGGCGCCGTAGAGGGCCATGGACCGCACGACCCCGGCGTATAACCTCCGGCAGGAGGCGTTTGGCCCCCCGAGGTTGGGGAGGATGCGTTTAAACGCAGCCCCCGTCCTCTCCAACTTTGGGGCCAAACGTCGGAAGTGTTCTATGAAGTTCCACCGACTGTCGAGGACGAGTCCTAGGTACTTCATCGTCGTCTCGACGCCGATGGTAACTCCTCCCGCCGTTATTTGGGACCCACCCGGAGGTGGCGCGTTCCCGTGCCATGAAAACACATGGCCTCGGACTTGTGGAGCGCCACCTCGAGTCCCAACTGCCGGATTCTTTCAACGACTGTCGCAACCGCTGTCGCCATTAAGTCGGCCGCCGCCTGGTGCGACCTCCCGTGCGCTAGCACCAGCGTGTCGTCGGAGTAGCATATTGTGCTAACGCCGTTCGGGAGGTCGGTGCGCAGCACCCAGTCATAGCCGATGTTTCACAGGAGCGGCCCCAAAACCGAACCCTGTGGAACACCGCGTGACATCTCTCGCCGGTTCCACTCGCCCCGGTGACCGGGGTAGCTGACGGACCTGTCCGTCAGGTAAGCCTCGATTACACGACGGAGGTAGGTAGGCACCCGATGATATCGGAGTGCCTCCAAGATGCAGCTCCAAGGCAGGGAGTTGAAGGCGTTGGCGATGTCCAGAGACACCGCCACTACGACCTTACCCCTGGACACTGCAGTCCCCGTCGTGAGGTCTCTAACGCGCATGATGGTGTCCACCGTGGAGCGCCCTCTGCGGAAGCCGAACTGGCCGTCCGACAAGTCCGGCCCAATGTCCGTCAGGTGCGCGACGAGGCGGTTGGAAATGATTCTTTCGAAGACTTTCCCCACCTCGTCGAGCAGCACTATGGGCCGGTACGCAGACGGAGAGTCCGCAGGGCGCCCCGTCTTCCGCACGAGGACCAGTTTGCCCGCTTTCCAGAGAAGCGGGAACTCGCCTCTCTCCAGACATGCGCTGTAGAGACCAATCAATCGAGGCCCGAGAGCCTCTGAGGCCAGGACCCATGCCTTGCCATGCAGGCCGTCGGGTCCTGGGGCGGTGTTCTTGGCACCCATCCGGCGCACCGCCGCTCTCAATTCTGCCTCGGTCACCTCTGGGACGATGTCATCGTCGTCGTCGCTGTAGCCCGCGTCGGGCACCGCAGAGGGCGGAGTCATATACGGAGGGGTGAAGCCCCTCCACAGTCGGGGGAACAGGGCGCCAACCACCTCCTCTAAGACCTCTGGCCGGAGACTCTGGGTGAGCGGGGGAGCCCAAGCGCGGAGTTTGTCGCGTACCATCCGGTACGGGCGTCCCCACGGATCTCTGTCCAGAGTCCCCAGCATCTCTCGGCGGGCCTCCTCCTTGGCCCGCAATATCTCCATCTTGAGGAGGGCCTTGGCCGCCCTGTATCCCTCGTACAACTCCGCCTCTCTCGCCTCCGCATTCGGAGGACGGATACGGCGCCTGCGGTGCCTAGTGTACTGGCGTCGCGCAGCAGTGCACGCCTTGCGTAGAGCTGCTAGCTCTTGCGACCACCAGTACACCTGGCGCTTTTGTTGACTCGACCGGATCTGGGGCATCGCCACGTCACAGATCCTGGACATGGCGTCCTGGAGCCACTTGGCCTCATCGTCAATGTCGGCAGGCCTGACCGGTGGTATCACCCAGGCCTGCACGATGGCGGCTTCCAGGAGCAGCTCCCGGTCCAGCTGTTTCAGCGCCCAATGCGGGCCACATGGGGCCTGTCTGACCGGCGGGTCTGCGGACTCGGCGGAGACGTCGAACCGGATATACCGGTGGTCGGAGTACGTCTCCACCTCCTCCATGACGCGCCAGTCAACAATACGCGGTGACAGAGCAGGGCTGGCGAACGAGATGTCCACCACCGACTCGCCCTGCATCCGCACGCACGTGGGGACAGAACCCCGGTTCAGGACGACTAGGCCTGTCTCAAGGGCCCAGTCTTCCACCATCCTACCCCGGACGTCGGTGAACCGGGAACCCCAAGCCAAGTTTTTGGCATTGAAGTCCCCGAGGACGAGCACGGGGAGGGAACGGAACCCGACGACGACGGTGACCAACTCCCTCAAGGAGTTGTGGAACTCGGCGAGAGTTCGGTTCGGAGAGAAGTACACGCCCACCACAGCGAGCTCTCCGAACCGTGCTGCGACACAACCCCGGCCTCTTTGAGCAGCCTCAAGAGTCGGGGTACCGGCGGCGGCCGACGAGATGATGGTCACCGAGCCGTCCAGGTCCGCCACCCAGTGATCCCTGGGCGGGACAAAATACGGCTCGGAGACCACGGCGACATTGATCGACCACTGCGCCATGCTCTGGAGCAGGAGATCCTGAGCAGCGGCGCAGTGGTTGATGTTCGCCTGGAGGAGGTGGAATGGAGCCACTATTGACAGTCCATTCCGACCTCCTCAGTAGCGGCAGCGGCGACTGCGGTGGCAGTGGCGGCGGCGGCGGCGGAAACGGCAGGGGCGGCGGAGGGCCTACCTTTGCCCTTTTTAGCAGGAGGGCCGGGGCACCGGGTCGGGAGCAAGGGCTGCTCCCCTTGCTCCCGACCCGGTGATTGGCCGGCTTGCCAGCCGCCGCACATGCGTTACAGTGCAGCGGGGCATTGCACGAGCCGGCCTTGTGACCGGGCCGACCGCAGCGGAAGCAACAGTCGCTGCGGTCCACCTCCGAGGTGCATTTGACACTCACGTGCTCCCCCACGTGACAGCGGTAGCACCTCAGAGGCCGGGTCTCGAGCAGCTTGACCTGCGCCGAGACCCATCCCACCAAGAGCCTTTTGCCCTCCTTCAGCTTCCTGGCCGCTGTGACGGGGCAGCTGACCACCACCGTGCGCAGCCCCGAATTATCCGAACGGATGGCGCCCACCCTGACCTGGTCAGCAGGGCTTCCTTCCGTCCTGGCCACAGCGGCCACCACCTCGCTCTCCGTTACGGAGTCGTCCAGGCCCAAAATCCTGACATCCAGGCATTTGGTGGGCCTGGACACGCGGGCCTCATCCGCACCGAGGCACGCCCTAAGCCTCTCGGCCAGGGCGTCGGCCGATGGGCCGCTGGTCGCGCCGGGGACCTCCAAGAGACGGGCTCCAGTGGCAGTCACTTTGACTGCAAACCCGTCCGGGGCCCCGAACTCCGCAGGAGTCACCGCCCCCTTGAGCTTGGCGAGGACGTCGCCGTAGGTAACGCCCCTATTGACCGCTTCCGGCTGTAGGGTGATGACCACAGCCGCGGTCTTAGGGGCGAGGAGCAAGGCAGCAGCGCGTTTCTCCCTGCGCTGCTGCTGCCGTCGCTGCCGCTGCGCCTTTTTGCGGCGCTTCCGGCCCTCCTTGGCGACTCTCCTCGCCTCGCCGGCGATTTGCCAACTGCCGCCGTCCTCCGCTCGCGGGGCGGGTTCCACCACCGCTGCCGCAACTCCAGCCTGCCGGGCTGGAGTGCCTCTCCTTTTTATGCGCCCTGCGGGCGCTGGCGCCGTCGGCACAGCTGGGGTCTGCGCCGGCGGGGGCGCCGAGGCCCTCGCTGGGGCAGCCGGTCGCGCCTTTGCCGGCGGTTGGGAGCTGCGGCTAGCCTGGCCCGAGGTCGAAGGCTTGGCCGCAGCGGCCGCGTACGACCGCGGGACCGCGGGGGCGACCTGACTCGCCGCGAGTGGGGGGCGCAAGAGCCTGCCCTCCAGCACGTCGAAACGTCGCTGGAAGGCAGCCATCTCCGCCCGCAGTAGTCCGACTACGTCGGCCTCTGCCGGGGGCTGAGGGCGACTGCCGCGAGCAGCGGCGAGCTCGGCCCTGGCCGTCCGCAGCTCGGCCTCCAGAGCCGCATTGGAGGCCGCTAAGCGCGCCAGCTCTCGCCGCATCTCAGCCATCTCGGAGCGCACCTTTCCCGCAGTGGGCACCGCACACTGCTCCAAGGCCGCCTCCGTTATAGTGGCCGCCGCCGCCCTGAGGAGGCGGAGCCTAACCGGCTGGGATTTACCCATCGCCAGCTTGTAGAGCTCCGCCGTAATGGCCTGTTGGAGGCCCCCGGAGCAGCTCTCGCTCTCAGAGCCGCGCTCGCCCTCCGACATCTCCACGCCGGACATCTCGGCCGCAGAGGACTCCGAACGGGCAGCGCTTGAGAGAGCCCTGCCCTCCGCGGCCAGCTGCTCGGCTGACTCCGCGCAGGCAGCTGGTGCCGGTTTCCGGCGACCGCTGCCCTTGCCGCCCCTACCCCGCGCTGCCGTGGGGACCTTGGGGGGAGGCGCCTCCTGAGCGCCGGAGGACGGGGACAAACTGTCCTCCTCCAGCCTGGGGCGTTTGAACGTCCCCGTCGCGCGGCGGCGTGAGCCTTTCGAGCTCACGCTCAGCCGCTCCGCTAATGTCGCGTCGGACTCTGAGTCCGACCCCCTCCGACTAGACTCCCGTGTGTGGGACCTGTTGGACGAGTCCAGCGCCTCACCACGAGTCCCGGAGCCACTTGGGCTCCCTTCTCCTACTACTGCAGGCGAGCCAAGCCCACCCGCACCCTCCTCCTCCGATTGTGGTTTGTTTGTTGATTTTAAGTTCTCCATACAGTTCCCACGAGTATGGGGGAAATAAACGGTCCACCCAGGCAGTGCCCCCTGTACCTGGGTAAGTGTTAATTTGTTTCCCAACTAGAGGTTCCACTGGTCCCCTAGCTGGGGGTGCGCTCGCGACTGACACTACTCCTCAGCCATGCATACTCTCGCCGCGCACCAGAACTTAGTATTGGAGGAATTTTTTATAGAGGTTATCTTCCTCGCGGTCCGGGCGACCAAGCCAAGACCCTCGTCCCGTTCAGAGTCACAAAACATGACCGTGACCTCCTTACGGATTACGATATCGACGGCTGCAATCGGGGACAGCTTGTGTCCCGATGCTGCTCGCTGGCAGGGTGAGTGCACAACGAGCACCGCCTTTGCCTCTCCGCCACGATCTCTGCTAATCAGAGAGACAGGCGGAGAAACGCCCCACGGAAGCGCGGGCCATGAGCACACAGCCCGCCGCCTCCAGAACCCTATCGGGTTCACCCGCCCAGTCCAGAAGTCTGCTGCGGGCGACAGTCACTCCAACCCTATCACCCCCGCTAGGGAGACTGTCGCCTGCACCCAGGGTGCACCACGGGGAGGTCTTCTGGCACCGCACCCCAAACTTAGAACCTAACGGGTTACCGGGACTCCGGCTCGACGTGCAGGAGAAGGAACGGGGTGGTTTTTAGGGCAGTAAGAGTCTGACACTCCCTCCCGCCTCACCCAGACCGAAGCAGCCATTCAATGATTTTCCCCCCTTAAAAAAAATACGTTACGGATTCAGAGAAATCTTGCTTAGTTTTAACTTAAGACTCTCAAAAAAAACCTATAAACCTTCGACATTCATTAAATACTCACTCGTAAATTGAACTTAACATTGACCTTAACACCAAGAAAATTTTGAAGTGTCAAAAGAAACACTACGTATTTACAATTCGCGAAAGTTTAAGAGGACAAATGCTCAAAATTATTGCACGAGCAACACTACTTATCAAAGTAGCCAGTCTTTAACATGAAGTGCAAAACAAACATATTCACAATATTGCTATCGCCCATACCAATGATATCACTCGGTACTACAGAAGCCCAACCAATACATCAAGTGCACACTCCACACATAATTTACCAATGCGAAAAACAAACAAACAAAACAAAAGTGTGAAAACTTCAAACATTCACATGGAAAAACAAACAAAACACATTCATTTCCATTCACCCATTTGTTTGCAATGCACTACAACAAATTACACATAGTTGCAGAAAAATAGGTAAAATCTAATCTCATTAAGGGTAACAAACACTTGAACGTTTACCACCCGCTCTCGACTCAACGAGCCAGTTTATTTGGCACGCACTGTACACTGGCGGACAATTAAATCGCAAATAAAATTAAACACACTGCGATGGATTATCGCGTACTATAGGGGGTGGTGTTTCGTGGCAGTTTTGTAAAATAATTCCAAGTGATGTTTGGTACTTATTTGATCGGTGATTTCGTTTGGTGGGAGTGTTTTATTAATCGGGGATTATTTTTTGTGGGAACTAAGGGTTATTTCGGTTGATCTCATTATGATCGTCGTTTTGTTGTATGTGGTAGTAAATGGTGGTTTACAATGTTGTATGTATATTCATTTATACTGAAACGCATGTTTGACGCATAGCAATTACATTGTTGTTTATCCAACTGGATCCGAAAACGAACTAAATTAACAAGATCACCAATACACACGTCTCAGCAGAAGTCATTTATTACATAAAAAATCATGCATACCGATACAAAACACTACATTAAATAATACTCACATCATCTCCAATAACACCTATTCCACAAATTAATGAAAAATCCCCGTAGATACAAATCGTTTACAAGCCAGTGATTACCACACGGACGCCCTCGCCAGTCCCACTCGTGGGCTAAACGAAGCTAGAAGCATATTGTTTGGGCTATAGTTTAACTTACCATCAATAATGGATGCTCCCCTCTTTTAGTAGAACGAGTGAAGATATGGTGTGATATTTTTGGTCAGTTTTGAGTACACTGGTGGTCTAATGATGAGATGATATGAAGTACTTAGTAGTAAGTACTTACGGTTTTAATCCAATTCTCTTAATTATTTTGTCAGTATTCTGTCACAGAGGGAGTCTATTACGAAGTTTTACTTCTACAGTTCCTTTGGACTTCATACTATTCGATTTATAGTTATTGTGATGATGAATAATGATGATATCATAGAGGTGCAATTCGAAATGAAAAGCTAGATTGATAAAGCAAAGGTAAAGAATATTTGTTTGAATAATCTTAATTTTTCTTACCAAAATAAAACATATTAAACATCAATAGAAAAAAAAACAAATTGTAATGATAGAATGCTACAACAAGCTCACACAACAATATAAAGTAAGCCCGCAATGTATTTGAACCAACAAAATACAATCATTGATGGGTTCCGTACACAGTGAGTCCCATAAGGGAGTTGCATTAATCCGTTTTTAGGGGTGAAGATTCAATTGGAACTGATTTTGATGGTCCTCCAACGATTTTTGTGATACACCCCTTATGTTTGTTGGTAATCGATTATCGTATCCAAAGGAGGTAATCGATTTTTCCTTTGCACACCTCTAGTATGTATAGAACGTTTGAGAAGGTCAAGGTTGGTGGCTTTTACAACTGTTTTGTTTACTGCTGAGCGTGAACTTTTGCAATGAGGCATAAATATTTTATAATTGTACCTTTAATAATAACATATTTTACAAATCAAGGATCAGTCATACTGTTTGATTCATCCTTCTCTTATCCAATGATACTTTTTTTAATAACATCAAAGTTCAGTCCACGACAATCGTAAGCCACTCCAAAAACCCATCTTAACAAATTGTTTGCTTAAAATCGTGGTACGCGCATGTCATGCACGTACCTCCAAAAACAAAAGCTATGACAAATGCGTCTCTTTCACGTGCACGCAATATAGATTACCTTCCCACTCTACTGTTTTATACTCACTAACTACTGAAACAGAAGTTTGACACATATTGTGTCCTACCTTTTGTCCAACAAATTACTTTTTTAAGACCCTTCGTTCCAGTTCGAACGTTAATGCGAAGACACATTCCGAAGACAATGAAGACATATTAAGAGATAATGTTTTCGAAGATTTACTCTGTTCTGGGTATGAAGGTAATAGTTAGGTAGTAGCTGGAATGGAAGGTATTGATACAGGACAAAGGGAATCTAGGATTGCACAATAGTTGGAGAGGTGAAACAACGACGCAGTATAATCATGGTGGATACTAATACTCAAAGACACTGCTTGAAATTGTATGTCCTCTAAATTAAGCACCAGTTTAACGCTATCTGATCAAAAGATAATACGGAAAGCAAAGAATAATGTCATATAAAATCCCTATTGAAGTATTTACAAGTAATGTTTTCGATCAGTCACTACAAGACGAGACTTGGCTTCTTTATAAGCTTTCTACCAAACAATACACCGATTCAAAATTAAATATTTTCTCCTGTACAAACACAATATTTTACCTCAACATCACAGACAGACCAGTAATTACAAATACAGTGCAAACTGGTGCCTTCCACGTATGACTCACAAAATTCATTTTCATCGGCCCTAAGGGACAATAGCGGTCAGCAGTAGTTGATTGAACCAAGAAAAGGCTTTCACGGCGTTGTTCGTGCGGCATTAGCATCTGTGGCGATAACATCTGAATGACAAAGGCTGTGTGAGCGTGTAACGCGGCTCAACTCGGCTATCTTTTGTCATTACAAACACTTGACACTGTTGCTTTTAAACAGTAGGTAAAAGGGACTTATAGGCATCTAACATCTTTATTAGACTGTTTCTTTGTTTTAGTGTGCAGTCAAAATTAAGATAATTTTGACTGCACGGTTGGTGCGGTGGCTGGGCAACCGGCTGCCGTACAACGTGTCGCGGGTTCGAATCTCACACGGAATAACACTCTGTGTGATCCACAAATTGTTGTTTCGGGTCTGGGTGTCATTGTGTATGTGAACTTGTATGTTTGTAAACGCACCCACGACAAAGGAGAAAATCCTAATGTGGGACAACGTTTTATTATGGAAAAAAAAAGAAACAAGAGTGACTGCTGAATGCTTTCTGTTTGAAGTGAAGCTTTTTTTCTTTGAGGGGGAAAAGCATCCTATGACTTCTCCCACTTTGGGTCAGGTGACAAAGGGTGTCAGACTCTTACTAACTAAAAACCACCTTGGTCCTACTTCTGCTTCGACCCGGAGCCCCAATAATCCGTAAAGATTTTCGTAATAATTTGCTGATATTTTGGAAAAATCAAATGGAAAAGTAGAAGTCAGGACAAAATGATTATGTAAGTTCATCTTGGCCTAGAATAATATCTTAAAACAAAGCTACCAACATTATACGAACAAGAGTTACAAGGCTACTGTTCCATGTATCATGATTCACATAAAGAACTAATTATAGAGGTAGATCTAACCGATAGATGCGGTAGACGTTCGGCTTATCCAATTGAACTGAAATTAAATTATTATAAAGATATGGATCTTTACATTGTGCTTCTTATTGTCTGTACTTCTTATTGTTTAGGATTCAATAATAGATTGTCAAGAATAAATTCTTAGGCAAACTGCTTCTTAAGATTGTGTCCTAAATAGTAATGGAGACTACGGAATAAACTGTTTTTATTATAATGGGTTCACCGTTGATTACCTTGGTGTTACAGTGTTTTGTGATATTTGCCATTTTATTTCTTTATACGCTTCTCAGAAAACGTTTCTAACTCGACCGCCTAATTATTCCTTCGTTTTAGAAATTTGCACTGTATAATTTTTTGTCTCATTTATTTTCACTGTTATTTAAACTTGCAATAGTATCATCATGAACAACATTTAAAATCTTACAAGCACCTATTCTCTCCAACTGAACCTACTGACGTATCTTAGACAGTGTTTCTCCGGAATCTTAGCGCTTTGTTCCACCAGCTACTCGAGTTAGCGACACCATCGTCGTTACAGACTTTGAAAATTAATAAGTGACTTTGTCCACGGACGTCTCAATTCTCATTTCATTGTTTGTTATGAATATACCTCTACGAAGTATTGTTAGTAAAACTACATATTCTAACTTGTACTTCAATAGTATTGGTATTCACGTCTGTATCTCCGCCTGTCTGCTTGTCTGCCTGTCTGTTGCCTTATTTGTATTATTGATTTTAATTTTGTTCGACATTATTGTTGGTTTATATTGTTTTGATGATTTCTGTGTGACTTTGAAGTTGTTGGGGTTTTGTGTTATGATATTGTAGTGGTTTTTGTTTGTTTGAAGAATGGGGTCAACGTGTTTTTTATTAAGAATCAAAGATTTTGATCGAAGGGCTTTATTTATCCCTTCATCATCATCATATCAGCCATAGGACGTCCACTGCTGAACATAGGCCTCCCCCAATGACTTCCACATAAGCCGGTTGGAAGCGACCTGCATCATTTATCCCTTCAATTACAGCTAATGTTAAACATTGCTTCCACGGTCGATTCTTGATAATTGTCTGATTGTATAGTTTATGAATACTTACGGAAAAAATATTTATTTGGATTTCACAAAAGTACTTCAAGAATACCTATGAATACAGCATCTGCTAAATAATCTGACTTAACATAATTCTCCATTTCTTCAATAATTCACCATTTAATTTGTGTACAATCGTGATCGCGGGATCAAACAACAATAGTGTTGTGTTCAACTGTCACTCACGCGCGGACACAATAGGGATGTGCTTAAAGTATCCGTTTTGCAACAATACAACGAATAGTGTTGTTTATGTAAAGGTCCGCAAAGATAAGGGTGATTGCAACTGGCGTAGCGTCAGCAGAATACTAATTATCAGACGTTGGATATTGATATGCTGTGTGAAGATACGAATCGATTGAGTGTTGATAATCGATTTGGTGCTAGTTTTTAGTTGTTTGTTTAATAGAAAAATTACATTACTGATTTTATGTTATTGATATTTATGTTATTGATATTTTGTTAACATAATGTATAAAGTTTACACTGACTATTACCATGAAATGTTACGCCATATTTTACGAAATGAGTGTAGTACTTAGGTAATGTTTTTCATTAAATCAGATTAAAATAATTGATTATACAATTTGATATAATATTTCAAGTTAAAAACTATTTTACACTAAAAAATAATAACTCTAAATAAAAAAAACTACAACAGGAACAGTTTTGATAACGCTACCCACCGACAATGGGAAGAGATTTTAGTATCTCATGTCGTGTGACGTCATGAATGTAAAATTAATACCGCGAGACGTAACGAGAGCCGACAGACGCAATCGTTGGGAACGCATTAAGTGTACAGAGTGTAGAGATTATAGAGAATATGTGTAGAGAATGCGACCCAAAATATTGACGACTATGAACAAAAAAGGACCTTTTATTTAGTGTGAATGTGAAATGTGAACCAAAAGGTGATTAGTTTTGGGATGAATGGTTTTGACCTGATTGGGGATTGTTTCCAGGACTATTAACAACACTGCCCAATGCACATTATAAACAATTATTTAAAACAAGATTCCAATTCTCAAACATACATACATTCCTATTTCTGATCCTTCAAATCAAATATGTTTCAGGTATTATTTAAAATAACTAAACCAATTATTATTATTTTTATTACAGGTGTCAATGGAAACAAATTTGACAGTTCAGAGTTTATGTGAGGTCAAAGAAATTGACAACAACAAGAACAGAAGCAAAACTCGCAATCAACAACAAAAGCACGGTATTTCTGGCTACTTTTCTAAAATATCTCCACTTGTCCTCAAGCGCGCAGCAGGCTACCGTGCTCGATAAGGAAGGAGCAAGAATTTACGAGAACTTTCCATGATGGCCGCCGGCGGGAATTAGCATGTGACGCAGTGATACAAGACACGCAGCCATTACAGAAGATACCCACCATTGAAGTTATTGTAGCTAAATAGATTTATAATGATAAAGTGAAGAAGGAATCCATTTAAAGTGTCCAGATTTGAATGTGAAATGATTGGGATTGCAATGTAAGATAAGTTATGCGTTTATGAATGAGGTTCAGATACTTTTTGCTCTTGTTGTTATCCTACAACGTTAACATGAACGCTGAAAGACTGCACCAGTCGACTACAAGACTACTGGTGTTCTTTGTCATAGTTTCAATGCTTGGCAGTCTAGTTTTTCACAGAGCAATGTTGCCAGTGTCTATCAAATTTGCTGTCCCTTTGTCGGTTCTCACGTCACCTACAAATAGAGTACTGATAGTACGAAATGTATTCACTCAGCCGTTTCCAGAAGACTATTTATTTATGTAATTTTTTAAATGTAATTAATGTATCGCTCCATTTTTGAAACAAGTGAATGTATTCCTTCAAATAGGCTACAAGATAACACTTTTACAAGTCAATTTTATTAAGCAATCGATGAGGCCGACATTTCTTAACTGACTACTCTGAGAAGAAATGCCGAAACAAACTCAGAAGATATCCAAATCAACTTCTAAGAAGTTCTTCTTTCTTTCAAAATTTATTGAAATTTCTAGAGGTCAACACAATATTTTTTGTATACCATTATCAAACATCACTTGTTTCCCAGCAACTCACTTTGAATGACAACTTGTCTAAACTTTTTACATTTTTCCCTAAAAACCTCAACATCGCTCATTTATCCCGTTGATATCCATTCCCTAAATTTGGTCATACAAAAGTATTCTCTAAACATTAGAAATAAGGTCTATAATGTAATGTAATATTAGTGGAAATCGGTCACCGGTGACCGCATGGGGATTTATGGGATAAATGCTCAGAGTGTTCCTGGATACTACTCCGATCTTCTGGCTACCTTTAGCAATGTTCATCTCGATATCCTACTCATTTCAGAGACATTCCTTAAACCTTCCCTCTTATCCGCGCACTATGCCCTCCCAGGCTTTGTGTTGGTTCGCAATGACAGGACGGGTAGGGGCGGAGGTGGGGTTGCCATGTACATTCGGTCTGACTTACCTCATCGTGTGGTCAGTGCGTCTCCTCCTCTTTATTCGGAGTCAGTAGAGTTTATGTTTGTCGAGATATCAATGAATCTCATCAAAATCTTAGTGGCTGTCTTATACAGTCCTAACCTACGTATCAACTATTTTGATAGTCTCGACAAGCAACTCAACAACCTACGCCTTAATTATGATCATATTATAATTATGGGCGACTTTAATACTTGCCTCCATAAGCAGGATTCTCGTGCTCATAAACTTGAATCACTCTTGTCATCTTTTGATCTTCACCTGCTTCCCCTTTCGGCCACTCACTGTCCCCCCAACTCATCACCTTCTTTGCTCGACCTTATGATTGTTTCGTCCCCTGGACATGTAGATGATCATGGTCAACTCACTGCTCCTTTTTCCTACCATGACCTTATTTATATGTCCTACCGTATCCGTACTCCTAAACCTAAACCTCGTTATTTAAATCGGCGTAGTTACGGGCGGCTGGATCTGGAGGCGTTACAGCATGATGTCCGCCTGATTAACTGGAGTTCTGTGGTTGATGCTGACGATGTTAATGCGAAGGTTAATCTTTTCAATGCGATAATTGTCGAATTGTTTAATAGGCACGCGCCGGTGCGTCGCGTGAGGGTTAGGCACGATCCGGCACCTTGGATTACGTCTGCCATTACGGATGCGATGGCTCGGAGGGATAGGGCCAAACAGAGGTGGAAGCGTAGGACTACAGACGAAAATCTTGTTTCCTATAAGAATCTACGTAATCGCTGCAGCCGTCTGTGTAGGGAGGCTAAGAGGCGGTACTTTGATGATAGCCTGGCTAACCACAATTTTGCTGATGCTTGGAAGTTTCTGCGGTCCGTGGGTATCGGCAAGTCCCCTGTCATTGTCAGCAAGGATGTTGACCTTATCTCCTTAAATCACCACTTCTCCCTCTCCCCTGTTACACTTGACAGCTCAACAAAATCTAGCACTCTACTCAACCTTTCCTCTCTGCCGCTTCCCACTCCTTTTAATCTCTATAGTGTGTCTAAGGACGATGTAAAAAAATCTATGCTTTCCATTAACTCCTCTGCAGTGGGTAGTGATGATTTATGTTCCCGCATGTTCATCCCCATTCTTAATCTCCTTCTTCCTATCCTTACTCACATTTTCAATTTCTCTTTATTTTCCTGCTCTTTTCCTTTGGCTTGGAAAAATGCCCACGTCATCCCTTTACCCAAAATTAATAACCCTTCTTCTCTTTCTCATTATCGACCTATATCCATCCTGCCTTTCCTCTCCAAGGTTATGGAACATATTGTTCACAAACAATTATCTTCCTTCTTATCATCTAACAGCCTCATCTCGCCTTTTCAATCTGGATTTCGCCCTGGCCACAGCACTGTCACAGCTCTACTCAAGGTGACTGATGACATTCGCTTGGCTATGGACAATAAATTCCTCACTATTCTTGTGTTGCTGGACTTCAGCTCGGCCTTCAACTCTGTGGACTTTGACATTCTATTGGGGGTCCTGAAGACCAATAATTTCTCACCTTCCTCTCTGGCCTGGTTTGAATCCTATCTTCGGGGTCGCCGTCAGCGGGTCCACCTAGAGGAAACCTTTTCCGATTGGTGTGACCTTGCGGCTGGCGTTCCCCAGGGTGGCGTCCTTTCTCCTGTCCTTTTTTCCATCTTCATTAACACCGTTGCCAGGGTGATCTCTTCTAATTTCCATCTCTATGCAGACGACTTGCAGTTATACCGTCACTTCAACATATCTGAAGGTCATTCTGCTTTCGATGCCATGAATCATGACTTGGGTGGAGTTGCGGAGTGGGCCAGATGTTTTGGCCTGCAAATCAATCCTCTCAAGTCTCAGGCCATGGTTATCGGAAGCAGATATTATCGTAACGCTCTCGACGTCTCTGGTCTTGTTCCATTGCGTCTGAATGGCACTGTGATTCCATTCACCGATTCTGCAAAGAACTTGGGAGTGCATATCGACTCAAATTTGTCCTGGACTATCCAGGTGAACGAGGTTAGTCGGAAGGTTTATTTCTCCATTCATTCCCTGAGGCGCCTCCAGACCCTGTTGCCTGTGAAGACTAAGATTCACCTCGTCCAAGCGCTAATCCTGCCTCTGATTGACTACGCGGATTCTTGCTATTTGGATGCTACAGAGGAGCTTTTAAATAAACTTGAGCGATTGCAAAATGTTTGTATCCGCTTTGTCTTTGGTTTAAGAAAGTACGACCATGTTTCCGTATTCCGCAATAGGCTCAAGTGGCTTCCGATCCGTCTTCGCAGGAACACTCGCATTTTATGCTTCCTATATAACATCCTCTTCAACCCTGCCTATCCTGCTTACCTTCGGGACCGTTTCTCCTTGGTTCGTCCTCCTGAAGTCCTATCTCGTTCACACCTTAAATCTAATCTTAAAATCGAACCCCATAATTCCGATTTCTATTCCTACTCCTTTTCCGTTCATGCAGTGAGGCTGTGGAATGCGCTCCCGCCTAACATTCGGGACGCTGAGTCTATCGCTATCTTTAAAAAACGAGTGAGAGAACACTACCTTTCCTCCTGATATGTAAATTTCTTCATTTATATGTATAGTTTATATTTTGTATGTATTTATTTATATATTGTATGTAGTTGTTTGGTTATTTATCTGTTAGTTTTAAGTCTGTTTCCTATCCCAATTTTCTATTTGTTACTACACACTGTGTCATTATATTATTATTACTTTTCCTGCTCCAGGTCCACAGGAAGAAATTCCAATAGGAATAGGTGGTACCTTTGTACTTTAATTTTATGTATGTGTTGTCCTTTATGTTGTATGTGTGTACATAAATAAATAAATAAATAAATAAATAAATAAATCACTGTCATCAATTACTAATTGAAATAAACATTTTGACTTTGACATTGAGTTAACCTCAAAACTTCTCCCACAGTGATTATAGTGTCCAAACAACATCAATAAATTAAAAGGAAAATAATGTAAATCATAAGTGGCTAAGCGGTTTCCGAGATATAAGCTCTTTAACGTACAGAGAAACATTGCTTCTTACATACATACATACATATATTAATGTATGAATTGATTTGTTGGTTTAGTGGTTGCTGGTCATGTTTTGTATTCATTCCTTGATTCAAAGACGTATGTCGTGAGTTTCTTTTAAGATATATCGACAGTTTTTTATTCATAGAATAAGCCGGTAAACGAGCAGACGGATCACCTGATAGTAAGCAATCAGCGCCGCCCATGGACACCCGAAACACCAAGGCGTTTCAAGTGCGGTACCGGTCTTTTGAGAATTGGGAATTTGAGGATTATGGAGGATTCGGGGATTCAGGAAACTAGGGAGGGGGGTAATTGGGCCTCCGGTAACCTCACTCACACGACGAAACACAACGCAAGCGTTGTTTCACGTCGGTTTTCTGTGAGGCCGTGGTATCACAACGGTCGAGCCGGCCGATTGGTGCTGAAGCATGGCTCTCCCACATTTAAAATTTCACTATACATTTGTGGGAAATCAAATGTTTCATCAGAGTCGTAGCTAATGTGGTTGGACTACAAAGTAATAGGTTCAATCAAATTGGCCTTAGAGAAATTGAGGTTTAAAATATGCAAGAGTAAAACAAAGAAGCCTCTAATAGAATTTTTAATTAGGCGCAAATAACATCTGTTGGCTCACGTCTCTACTCAGTGCATAGTTCAGCATAACATACCATCACGCTTTTTATCCCCGAAGGTGTAGGCAGTGTACATTATGCCACTGTACCTCTACAATGTAACACCCACTTTTTACTCTTATGTTATGAGTCCCATGTAATAGTGGGTGAGCCTATTGCCATATACCGGGCACAATTCGAAACTCCATGCTACTACTGTGAATTAAAAAAAAACCTAGTATTACTTTGCCTGACCCAGGAATCGAACCCGAGACCCCTTGCCCGTCGCACTTGTGACAGCTCGGCCAATGAGGCAGTCTCATAGTTCAAAGATTGTTGAAGAACAATAAACAATGTTATCAGCAAAAGACAATAAAATCCCAGAAGTAATAAAGAAAATCAGGTCATTATAAGTAAATAAGTCATCTAATTGAAGACCTGAAACGTGAAGCAAAGGTACTTGTTCGATAACAATGACAAACAAACATACAATCTCGTGCCATGTCAGTATAAATTCACAAAGAAAAATACTAACTTCAGAGTTGAATACTTCTCCAAAACCTGTTCAGAAACATCCTAACTCTTAACCGAAGATCAAAAAATAAAGAACTCTATTTCTGTATCGGGAAGGTTGTAAGTGCGTTGGTTGAAAAACTGCATTCGATTTTACGAGAAAACTTTTAATAAATGCATAATTAATCACTTGAATGTGGTAACAACCCCAAAACGGGGTGTATGTGAAATGGATGTAAAGGAAATATTGTTATGAATATTTTATGCTATGATAAAATTACATTATTACTAATATACTACCTCTATAAAACATGCAATAGTTTGTACGCTTGTCTTTCTTATTTCTGGACTTTTGAGTCAAGAGATAATTACAGTATCATAAGCTAATTGTCTTTTGGAGCCATGCGAAAGAAACCGCAAGCGAAAGCTAACTAACCGAAAAAGCTCTACAGCACTTTCTGACCAAGCAATCGAACCTAATATACCTTGTAGCAAAGTAGAACATGATTCAACATCTTCCAAAATAAGTAATATCAATGAAACAAAAAACACAAAGCTTAAAATACTACACTTGAAACCATTGTTTTGCAGTCCAACAGAAAATATATAGCGAGCGAAACGCAAATCACTAAATCACGAACAGCCATCAGAAAGCATCTTTGTTTTCAAACACTAAGGAAGATCTTATAGCATTGCGGTCGAAAAATATGCTCTTGAAAATACCTTTGTGCAAAACCTTCAGACACTCTAAACAAAGTCCCACACAAAAACCAACCTTATGTTCAAAGCAAGAAGGGGTCTCCCAAAATATAACCTTGCAAAATTCAGTTGGTACAATTTTATCGAAGTCAGTCAAATGAAGTCATACGTCAAAAGCGTCAATCTCGCGTCGGTCGGTTAACCCGAACGAGCCGTTGAAGACGCGACTTTTACGACATAATATTTCAATATGCTTACGAGGGGTTATCTCGTTGTCCATTCCAATGAACCAATGTGGTGTGGCTTGAGAAGGTGTAATTAGGTTTCGAAATCAACAAATGTAGTTGGTAAAATGATTATTTGGTATGACACCTAAGAAGTGTCTTATTCGCTGAACTACAATGTGACTTACTTTCTTCGGCCCATGATCATTCACTCTCAAGATAGACTTCATCATATTTTACATCGTTTCTAGTTATCCCTCATCATCATTATCAGTAAAGTCTTGACAATTAGTGTCTATAACATAACAATGTAATTCTAAGGCTCTGAGGTTTTTTCAAGGCAAAAGCAATACTTTTATGCCGGAATCCTGAAACGTTACTCAATTTTAAGTCGTGCTCAAATATCGTGCCATCACTGTCATTTTACAAAGAATTTGTAGAGATAGAACTAGGTATACTTAAGCACGAATTAAAATTGAGTACCGTTTCAGTATTCCGACATTAGTAAATCAATTTCATCTAGAAATCCTTAGGACCTTTATACTTACCGCAACTAAGTTCCACTAAAAATGCTTTTATTTTAGTGCTCCAAAATACATGCAAATCAAGTCAAAAACGACCATTCAATCACCAAAAACCCCCTTACAGGCACAAATCTTCAACCGATTCCAAAAACCGTTTTCAATCGGGACTGAACTATAAACACCGAAAGGTCTAAAAGGCTAAAGCCATAGACCGTCAAATGTCCGTCCAGTGCGAATGGGCACTAAATCAGTGCTAATCCGACCATGACAACCCCCGCCCCACTCTCGTCTTTATACTCCCACAAAGAGACGGACCTTAAACAAAAATTCTGTGACGAATGGTTACATCAACGTGGCCATTTTAATCTACGTTTGTTTAGCTGCAGTTAAAGTCGAGTGAAAAAAGTTTGATCCTAAGAAGTTTCTTGTTTTAATGGTACGTCCAAAACTAGTTTTACATAATTCCGATAAGTGTGAGAGATGATCAGAGGAAGTGTATGATGAATTCGTGGCGCCATATTATCAAATTGCACCCGCGCGTACATGCACCGGCTTACTTTATAAATACAACTTCAACCGACTAATTCAACAATTTTAACAGCCCGACAATAGCTTAATATGTACTGAAACCTCTCAGCCAAATCCTCGTCACGTTCGACTACAATCACAATAATGTCACCTGTAATAGCAATGACGATAAATATAAAAATTAAACGCTAACTATCGTTTGGAATATCAGACGTGGCTGACGGTGCAACTCACCGGACCGTACCAAGAAAAACACTCAATGCCAGCATAAATCTATACGCGTATTGTTGCTTGTCCACGGACAACGGGCTTATAAACATGACCAAAGCTGGCCAGCCACGTCAGGTGGCCGTAAATACCGATAAACGGCCGTAAATGGCTTTAAATAGCTTTAAACGGCTATAAGCTATTTATCCCCGGTCGCCGTTAATAGAACGACGCGATCGATGTCATTAATTTGTTCGGTAATGGGTTTTGATTCGCGATGCTTAAATTGTTGTGCGTTTTGGCGGGTGTTTGGATGCCACGGCTGTACCTACTGTTGAAAGGACTCGCGTGAAAGTGCACGATGTGCTCCGATTTGTAGTCATTCGTTTTGATGTGAAAGCAATTTAATCGTCACGATTATTAATTAACACCTACCTATCCGCACACAAGATGTCTTCAACACTAATATTACACAATTCCTTGGTCGCACACCACAGAACAGAAGAATTCACCTCATCAGCTGAAGTGTTTGTTGTCTAAGATAAAATAAGTTATTGACACCTTACATCACGAACATCAATTTCTTCATTCCACAACCAACATTGGCACCAACGTTTGTGACCGCAACAAACATCCATATTTGTTAACCATCAAGTTCGATAAGTTTCATTATTTATCTTCCATTGTTTGAAGCACATAAACACAGTGCTTTATGGGCAGAGAGTCAGTTTCCTAACAACTCTTTAGAGGCTATAAACGCTTAAGGGTTTCGCAGAGAATTATCTTTTGTTGTCCCACGATGTCCCAGAGCAGTTTTTAGCATCATTTTTTTTTAAATTCAATACGTGTGAAGGTGTTAAAACAATAATTACGGATAGGTTTATTTATAAATTCTGTAATAGACACAGTAATTACACTTTTTTTATTTTATTTTTATTTTTTTTATTTATTTAATTCAACACATCCTAACAGGTTACACCCAATGCGATAATGTTGTCACTTAATATAAAAACTTATAACAACAACACAGCCATACATATTATTTGCACTTATCGTTTAACTACATTGTACAACTAACAACATCAGTCGTTACCTTTATGAACTCCGCCAATGAGCAACAGAATATCAACCTTTTGTCCAACTCTGTTAAGTTATAGTTGTAATAAAGTTTGTGTTACAATAACGTCGATATTAGTGTCGCATTCGTCATAGAAAATTGCGGTTATAGTACTTACAATGTACAAATTTTTCTTATCCATCTTCAACATAACATGACATCACGCCTTTTATCCCCGAGGGAGTAGGCAGAGGTCCACATTATGCCACTGTACAATGTAACACCCACTTTTCACTATGTAATAGCCTATTGCCATATACCGGGCACAGTTCCAGACTCCGTGCTACTACTGAGAATTTAAAAAAAAATCCCAGTTATACTTTGCCCGACACAGGAATCGAACCCGAGACCCCTTGCCCGGCAGTCGCAATTGCGAGCACTCGGCCAACGAGGCATCCATCTTCAACTTTACATTGCATTTTTTTTTACATACCATAACGATGGCAAAAATGCACATAGTGGCTACCGTTACTTATACGCTTAACCGTGGCTTATACCTAAGCTTGCAACACTTAGGGCATTACATGCGTCTTGCCAACCCTTGAAAAACCTATTTATTTCTTTATTTATGTATTATTGGCATAGAGTCGAAAAGTCTAATGAATCAAGATAGATTTCAGTAGATTTATCTGCTGGCCACTGTACTTAGAATTCGATAATGATGTGGGCATCCACATCATCATAAGATGAAGGATACAATGTGAAGGATGAAGAAGAACGATGTTATAAGACTTTATTATAACTATTGGGGCTCAGTATAGAACAAGTGTATCAAATATAAACATTCAATAAACACTATTACAACATTAAAACCATACTGTCAAGGTAACGAAGTGACTTGCAGACTCTCATTTCGAAAATTCCAAAAATCGAAATCAGGACCTCGAGTTCAACAAACGCACTAACGTCCAATTGTCCATCGAGACATTAAATAAGTAATAGACACATCTAAATAGGTGTACCTAAGTGGCAACATCTTGAACAAATATTGTATGGAGCAGGGTTCGACGCCGACGTGTCAACTGCACGCCGCCATATTGGAAAATGTCGTGATTTCCTTTTTCGGAAGAACTCTCACTGTAAGGAGACACTCGAATTTTTGTATTATCGACTTCATTATGCATTAACAATGAGTGGGGTTAAGATGGGATGTAGTAGAAGCTATAAGATGAAGAGAAAATATTATATAAACTAGACAGGTGTACACCAGTTATCATTTACTTAAACGGTGTCTCTCAATTCGAAAATGCAAAGTAGGAGTAGCAGCGCGACAGTCGCCGCGTCGCGGGTCGCGAATTGCTGCTCATGAATATGAGCCTCTAGCATGGCTTGAAACTAGTCGAGTTCCTCGTCAAATTATTACGTGAATAAGCCGAAAACATAATAATGCAAAAATTTTTAGAGAATTAAAAGAAAAATAAGTTTTTAGTAATAAATATTGTTCACATTGAGTTGGTTAATTTATTTTCCTTGGTTTATTAACTCAGTACATAACTCGATCTCCCAATAGGGTAAGGTTAGGTAGATTCATAAATTTCATTTTGATATCCGTTTGGTAGAGGTAGATTAATTTAAAACATTAGACACTAATTATATATTAATTTGAAATGTCGTGAACTTAACGCAATTTTATATAAGTATTGTAACTTTATAACAAAAAAAAATGTACTTGTCTAATATTTTTTTTAATATCTAACTGACGGACTAATAAAAATTTTAATTTTCTTACCTTGGTGACTACCCTATTACTACTTACAGGCGAAATGTTTACCATCTTCACCAAAAACTTCCATTTTGAAAGCCTAAAATCAAAATAATGACTAAATTTTGATCAACATCGCTTAGCTCACACTACACAACCACCCACCACATTACAACCAAAATGACAATGAACTAATATCATAATATTTGACAGAGCTAGCCTCCGACATACAGGCATGTAAACATGACGTTTCCTGTCAAAAATACTGATTAAATAACATGTTTTATGTATACGAGAACTTCTGGTAAATATCGCTTACCATACATGGGATTCGTATAATAAGGCTGCAGTACTCTGATAATATAGTTTTGTTATTAGATATAGCTTTCTATGGATAACAATGTTTTGTATTTCTGTGAAAGGCTTTCTATTTGAAGTGATAGAAGGATACATTGGATTTAAGCTGATATTATATTATATTACAGATCATTCCCCAGTTTTGCTGTGGAATGAACGATGATGATGTCGTCGGCGGACCTTCAAACCTTCAAGAAAAGAGCGTACTCCTTTTTAAAAGGCCGGCAACGCACCTGTGACTCCTCTGGTGTTGCGGGTGTCCATGGGCGGCGCAGATCGCTTACCATCAGGCGATGCGTCTGTTCGTTTGCGTCCTATTCCATAAAAAAAAATGTTTATTTATCTTGTTAGTGTACTGGTTTCTAATAAAGATTATTCTATTAAAAGAATTGTGCGGTGGCCAATTACGAAAGTAGCTTCAATACTTCAAGGCATTTGTTTTCTTGTATTCAATAAACTTGTTATACGTTCATTAGGAAGCTAGTCATTAAGACAAGCCTTTATTATGATAAAGGCTTGCATTGGATATGTCCAATTTTATTCTATAACAAACATTACACAAACAAGCTAAATTAAAAATCGCAGGTTACTCACGTGAAAATACTGAGAAAAGCTCTACTAGTCTCGAACTACAGAAACCCCGAAAGGCCATAGAGGGAGTTTTAGTTTATTTAGCATGTCTCACGATAATTATTGTAAAAAACAAGTCTCATCAATCATCATCTTCCATACCTAACGGGTTACCGGGGCTCCGGCTCGACGTGCAGGAGAAGGAACGGGGTGGTTTTTAGTCAGTATGAGTCTGACACTCCCTCCCGCCTCACCTAGGCGGGAGCAGTCATTCGATGTTTTTCCACCCTTAAATAAAAAAAAATCATCTTCCATAAACAATTAGATCAATTTTTTTCCAAAAACTATCTCATAAGGGAAATTAAGACAGTGTTGAGTGATCTTCATTTCAGCTCAGTTTCCGACGTGAGGGCTGACAAACAGACAAACAGCCACGTGGGTGTAAAGTGGCTATTGCACACAATCCCCGTTTGTTCAAGTAATGGACTATGCTAGGAACATTGACAAGAGTAGAGAGTGGCAGGAGTAGAGACGATGTTGATGTGATATTAATTTGGTACTAGACGACCGTTTATAAAGTTTTGAAAACCGAGTAATCATTTGGTCTCCGGGGCTCCGGCTCGACGTGCAGGAGAAGGAACGGGGTGGTTTTTAGTCAGTAAGAGTCTGACACTCCCTCCCGTCTCACCCAGGCGGGAGCTGTCATTCGATGATTTTCCCCCCTTAAAAAAACAGTCAACCTTAATTGAATAGGTATACTTACTGTATAAATGCATATAAAAATCAACAAAACTTACATTGTTAAACATGGCGAAACTAATTTTGATGTAATCACAGCCCCTCATAGAGACCACAAATACCTTAAATATTTTGTCCTAAGTCAACTCCACCACTCTGTCCATACTTCAGTGGCGCGTACTACAGAAGTCGTCCTATATTTAGTAAACGAGTGTCCTTCTAAGAACCGTCACACAGCCGCTAAGTAGGGTTATCATCATTATTTGACCAAATTAACACTTTTAACTATGCCCAGTCCATCCCTGTTTCCTGTATTTTAGGACCTATTTGTTTTAGTGTGTGTTTGTTGTATTTTTCACAGCTATTTTGACCTTCTGAGGTGAATGGTTGCACATAAAATATGCCTACTTGTCAATACAAAAGTCACAAATGGGAGTACTGAATATTATAATCTGTGCTCGATTCCTATTTGTGATAAACGAATTTTATGGTGGTAAGTACTTGATTTTTGAAATTGTCAGCACCTAAGTAATAAGTCTATAATTTATGCACAATATTCTTAACATGTTTGTTGGTACATACATAACATCACGCCTTTTATCCCCGAAGGGGTAGGCAGAGGTGTACATTATGCCACTGTACAATGTAACACCCACTTTTCACTATTTATGTTATGAGTCCCATGTAATAGGGGGTGAGCCTATTGCCATTTGTTGTTGTATTCTTAAAGATAGTGCTAAGCTGTTTCTACACTCACGCTGCAGTAAGGTTAACTATGGCCATGTACCTCTATTGTTGCGACAAAAACGCGAAGTTCATCACACTAATCACATTAATATTATAAATGTGAAAGTATATTTATTTGAATGTTTGTTCGTCAATCACGCTTAAACTACTGAACGGATTTTGATGAAATTTGGTAGGTATAGAATTAGACATGATAGATATAATAATTTTTATCCCGATTAAATGCTCCCGTGAAATAAAATTGACGATATGAAGAATACACAAAGCGGAACGCGCAGGGCAAAGCCGTAGGTAAAAGCTGATATGCAATATGCAAGAAAAAGTCTCCAAAATCTGATTGAGTTGTCTCATGTATCATATCTTTTAAACATCTTCATACCTACTCCAACATTATCCAATATTTCCAAACACTTACCTTACCTAAAACATCACAAGCTGATCAGAAAATACCAACCAACATTCTACATTCAACACTCAAGTATGAAGCGTTAACTCCACTAGCTCTAATTCCTCTCTTTGTCTATCCAATTATCACGGGCAAGAAACAAGCCCAGAATGCTCGTGTTTGTCTTATAATACCTTAACAACCAGTGTTAATGTGATGAACAAACAGACTATCGGATCAGTGTAATATTGGTAGCGAGCTTTTGTTTTCTTGGAAGAATGTCTTCGAAAATGAGAGTGTTTTTTTTTATTATGAGGCTGTTGTTTCTTTGAAGATCTTCGTACCTCGTAGTCGGGCAAACTTATGCCCGAATACTGATACGCCACTTGATTATGAGTCGCGCTTAATATAGTTTTTTTTAATATCACGCCTTTTATCCTCGAAGGGGTAGGCACATTATGCCACTGTACAATGTAACACCCACTTTTCACTATTTATATTACTAGTCCCATGTATTACGGGTCAGCCTATTGCCATATACCGGACACAATTCCAGACTCCGTGCTACTACTGAGATTTTTTTAAAACCCAGTGATGCTTATTGCCCGACCCGGGAATCGAACCCGAGACCCCCTTGCCCGGCAGTCGCACTTGCGACCACTCGGCCAACGAGGCAGTCAAGTATAGTTCTACTACTAATTCTTTGTAACATGACAGAGATGCCACGATAAGTACAAGTTAAAATTAAGTAGCCTTTAGTATTCGTGCGTTAGTAGTATATAGTTCTGTAAAGGCATGTTTGAAGTTTAAAATTTCATATTTATTAACATGAAACACGTAATATTCTAACGTGATGATCTCCATCAATTAGGTATACAATGTTTTGGAATGGTTCCTTGCAGAAGAATTCACAAGAAAACACACAAAATATCAACAAACCAATGTAATGCAGACAATCTCCGCCCACCACGCTGTAGCTCATTGACTCGATGACAAAATAACACTAAACTATTATTGTAGGCAGTCTATCAAAATAAAATCTAAATAACTATCATACTTATCTAAGAAATATCTCTGTAATGCAACAAAACAATCGAATTACATCGTAACAATAGATTACAAACGGATCACCCACACTTTCCCACGGCCATTTTCAAATATGGCCGACTGACAGATGTCATCGAAATGTCAATAACGTTAAACAAACGTCGCTTTGTGTGAGACGTGTTGAGAAATACTTTGGTATTGTGATGCGATATCATTAATTGATCAAGTTCCATTGCTGGGGCAATTGTGAGTTTGTTTTTGAAGTGTTGTACTTGGAAAGTAGTGTAAAGAAAACTAATATAGAGGTAAATTTAATTCGGTGAATAGTGATTTCCTCTACTTTTGATGTGTGAGAATGAGTCGTAATCATATGACTTGTGTCACTTTTTTATATAGGTATATTTGATGGGGCGACGTTTAACCACTATCTCGCCTGGTGGTAAGCGATGATGCGGTGACTAAACAGGTGACCATAGGTGACCATTGACCGGTGACCAACATTAGCGGAGGATTTATTTTTAACAGTTTTCTATTGGCAATCTAAGAATAAAACGTTATGAGGATCATTTATGTTTATAACTCAATTAAAAAGTAGATCAAACAACAACATGTAATCTTCTAACTTCAACTAACCATAATCTAATTGCTTCTTCATCCATTTAAAACCTTTTCACCACAAAAATACCTTCAAAATACCTTCATAGCATCCAACACAAATACAATTAACAGACATTCCAGCTTGATAGATCACGCCACTAAACCGAAATGTACATACCACAAACGCATCTCGCAAGATGTGTACCAAACACAAAGCTTACAATACGTTTATTGAAAGCCCACAAAGGTTGAACAACACACGATAACGAATCGTGACACATTGTCGCTTAGTGCCTCGATTAATTTAACGAAACTCGATTACGTAAAGTGTGGCTTCAATTGGTATTTAGTGTTTGTTGTAAGAGTGTGTCGATGGTGTAGTGGTCGCAAATTGACTGTAATAATATGGAGTCTAGAGTAAATTGTGTCTGTGTGCCTACAGGTTTGTTGCACACATAGAAACCGTAACTTAAGACATAACTTTGGAACAAATTTAACATTTCTTCTTCTTCTTTAGCGTTTTTCTAACCTTAAGATGTAGGCTTCCTTCAGTTTCTACCATCTCTTTCAGTCTTGAGTAATTTCTATCCATTCCGTGCCAGCTATTCGTTTGATGTCTACGTACCAACGCATCTGGAGTCTTCCTTGTGGGCGCTTTTAGCCCTACGGTGTCCATTCTATCACGAACCATGTTTGCGTGCAACGTGACCAGCCCACTTCCACTTCAGTCCTTGACTTTATTCTGCTGTCTTAGCCACTGGTTTCTTTTGCGATCTCTCAGCGTAACATCTACCAGCTTCTTTTCTACCGCTCTTTGGGCTACTTGGAGTTTTTGGAGAATGTCCTTTGTAAATACCCAGGTCTCAGATCCGTATGTGAGCACCAGTAGTATACACTGGTCATATATGCGCGCCTTCTGTTTAGCAGTATTAAATATAACATATTCAACCACTAACTATTTGCGCGCGGTTTTGTCCGCTCTACTCGGCTAATATTGATCGTAGCGTGATGTTTCATAGCCTATAGCCTTCCTCGATAAATGGACTTTACAACACAAAAAGAATTTTTCAAATCGGACGACTTATACCTGAGAATAGCGCGTACAAACAAACTAACACTTCAACTTTATATAAGAGTATAAGATGACATATGTATATATCTTTGCACGAGAAAAAGAAGGGTTATACAAAAATGTATTTAAATGTAGTAGTAATATCTTCCCAACGACGAAACACAGACTAATATATCTAACAGTATTTAAACCTCGCCCCCCAAAAAACTCGCTATAAAACTATCGGTTCTAGGTTTCCACAGCTTTCCTGGTTTTATTCCAGAGGAAGAAATGAAACTAGTAAACCTTTTTCCTAGTACATATTATGATATTTCTAAATCCATCTCTGTCACCTACAATCATAGATACATTTGGAGCGTCCATGCTAATTAATTCTCAATACAATCTGTGATATCATTGCTTGTTTGTGTAATTTATTTACAAATCAATGACAGGCTGAGCTTTATTTGTCTAAATCAGAGCTTGGCGCTGTTCTGTCCAAATGAAAAAACTGTAAAGGATATCTTTTTAAATTATGTCATAATAAGGTGTGGCGTTGTGTACAGATTACACCCGTGTTCTGCGTAGGTATTTAAAAGAAAGGACTAATAAACGAGATCATACCTTGCCCTTACTTATAACAGTAAACGAACAGACGGATCACCTGATGGTAATCAATCGGCGTCGCCCATGGACACCTGGAACTCCAGAGGACAAGTGTGTTACCGGCCTTTTGGGATTAGGAATTTGAGGATTGTTGGGATTCAAGGATTGGGGAAAGGGGGAGGGGTGTGATTGGGCCTCCGATAACCTCACTCACCCAACGAAACGCAATGCAAGCGTTGTTTCACGTCGGTCTTCTGTGAGGCCGTGGTATTCCTCCGGTCGAGCCAGCCCATTCGTGCCGAAGCTTGGCTTTCCCACACTTGATGCAAAATAACTAGAAGTACAGATTCAGTAAAACCATGATTGTAAAGATTCTGATTGGTTTTTAACTAGTCTAAAAGAAAATAATGATTATTCGACATCACTACTTCATAAAGCCAAGCAGACACGAGTCCTTTGCTAGGGGTGGCTCACAAGAAACCATGAAGGGAAAAAGACGATTGTTCTCTTTTTATTTCATATCCAAGCAAAGTTTTGGTTAACAAGGAACATGTCCATTGTCCACCTTCCTACATGTTACGGCTAAACAAATCCAAACTCGTCACTAGGGTTGTCAATCAACTTAAATAATAATAACTGACGCGCCCGTCAAAAGTTGTCCAAAATCGCATCGGGGCGCGATGACCCACACTAACTATGTAGACCAAAATCCCTTACTTTGTTTTGTCGTCACGACGTCCGTCACAATGCATTAGATAGCTGAAAGAAATAGTGGCAACCCTTAGGAATAGGGTGACAAAGATGTAGACGTGAGAATTTTGACCGTTCCAGTGTTTCATTGTTTTGGCATGGACAGATTAAAAATTCACTACGTATCCCACTGTCTCTAGACCAAAAATTTAAACAAATCATTTAAAAATTCATTCAAGAACTTAACGGGTTGCCGGGGCTCCGACTCGAAGTGCAGGAGTAGGAACGGGGTGGGTTTTAGTCAGTAAGAGTCTGACACTCCCTCCCACCTCACCCAGGTGGGAGAAGGCATACAATGATTTTCCCCCTTTAAAAAAAGACCTATTTCATATCTCCTATTATGAGGTTAGATCCAAATAGTAAGTAATTTTAGAGTATGATCTCTTAAGGTACTATACTATAGTAAAATATCAGCAAAAATATTTGTTGTAGGTACCCAAAATAACAGCCAAATATCTCAAGAAACTCCACACTTGTATCCACCCCATCAACCTTCAAACGCTGACCCGTCCAACTTCTGTCTTTATACAACAAAGGAACTAAAATAAACTATCATATAATATCAATAATGTGTACAGACGTACGGACACATGTATTTTAAATACGTATTATTTAAAACCTGTTTTATAGCTGAATGCATTGTCGTTACTGTTTCAGGGAAGTCCGAGGTTCATTCCCATGCATTATTCTTATAACAAAGCTATCGATTTGTAGGGGTAAAGTAAATCATGTTGATTCTAAATAAACGTGACATGTTCTCTACAGTTATGACGTTTATGTGAATTTGATTTTAAATAGATTTAAATTGACAGCGGTTTTGTTGAGCTATGAAATATTTGGTTTGACCGATATGATATGAATACTAGTAAGTGTGAAATCTTTGATTAAAATAATTGTTGTTGTCGTTTAATGGACTAACATGACTGAGTATTTTCATATGATTTACAGTTGTATATATTATTATACTATCGACAAAATGTTATTGAACTTTGGTAAATTAACCTGATGAGGTCTAAGTTTAAGTTTAGGGCGATTTTTAATCAATCAATCTGTAACAGTATCAGTACTTTTGTCAAACAACGTCTTAAGTGTGGGAGAGCCATGATTCGGTACAAATGGGCCGGTCCGACCGGAGTCATACCACAGCCTCACAGAAAACCGACGTGAAACAACGCTTACGTTGTGTTTTGTCGTGTAGATGAGGTTTCCAAATCCCCGAATCCCTCACAATTCTCAAATTCCTAATCCCCAAAAGGCCGGTAACGAACTTGTAACGCCTCTGGTGTTTCAGGTATGTCCATGGGCGACGCCAATTGCTTACCATCAGGTGATCCGTAGTGTCGTGGTGGTCCGAAGGTTTAAGACGCCCACTTCTCATGCATGAGGGTGCGGGTTCGAAACCTACCAACGGCAAGTACCAATGTGACTTTTTCCGAGTTATATGTACTTTCTATGATTATTTAGACACCACTGACAAACGGTGAAGGAAAAACATCGTGAGGAAACCTGGACTTATAATTTCTAATTATAAGTTTGAAATCGCCAACCCGCATTGAGCAAGCGTGGTGATTAACGCTCTAACCTTCTCCGTGTGAGAAGAGGCTTTGCTCAGCAGTGGGCATTTATAGGCTGTTGATGATGATGAGGTGATCCGTCTGTACGTTTACCGGCTTATCCCATAGAAAAAGAAAAAAGGAAATTATATTTCTCTTATAAATTAACAATCATCATAAACGATATTACTAGAATCAAAACCACCTTTATAGTTGTTACGTCCATAAAAGACACACATTTAGGTTCTTATAAGACCTATCATTGTGACAGAGCCATTAAATATCCCTTCAATCAAGTTTTACGAGGCATATCGCATAAAAATATTTAACTGTTTGTTTGCACTTCATATTAACCGTATGGTCCATTATACCCAACACAGGGCTACAAGCGATCCAATGTCGCCCCTATGCAGACAGTGTTAAGACTCTCGCGGATTTTAGTTTAGATTTAATTGTGGTCTCATCGACCCTCGCGTCGCGTTTCGAGGGTTAGATTAATTAGTGCTAATATTAGTTTTGGATGGATTGCAAACTCGTAAAAATGTTGAGGTGTTTTATTACAGCTGAATAAGGGTTGTTAAAAATAATTAATTTTATTGTGTTCCATAGCAGAAGGAAAATCTTGAATGAAATCATCTTGCGTGGCTTACCCATAGCCGTAGACGCAGCATCCATCGGATATACATTGTATTTCACAAGAAATGTTATTATCAATGTTGACAAAACCAACTTTAGATCTTACAAAATTCATCAGCCATAAGACGTATATTACTGAACATATTATGTCTCACCCAAAGACTACCACATCGACCGGTTACCACAACATTGCAAAAATGTAGATAAGCAATATAATTTAGAACATCATAGTAGCATTTACATCACACAAAAATTACTCAACAATACAAAACTGATGGATCACACCGAAACAATATAAATGGCGACGAACCCGTCAATATCATTTGTCTCAGTGCTCGTAATAACGGAATTATCGGCCACCATTGTTCAGTAAAGGGCACGAAACAAAAAATACGCCCTTATCTGATCAAAGAGTGCCATTAAAGCGATACACGTCTTAAAATGATGACCATCACTTGTCATATTGTCACAGAGATGGATTTTGATGTGTTCAAAAATCGATTTTAAATGATATGTGACTTTTCTGACATGACGTAGCAACCGGCGAATACCACGGCTATTAGCCTATACCCCGCGTTTAAATAACCCCTAAGTTAAAATAGTAAACCAAAAGTGACACCTGATGGTAAAAATAAGAGGTTAGTTTAACTGCTAAGTACCTCTTAGTGAAGAAATGGTTTAGGGGTTGGCCAAAATGGCCATAACTCTTTTAAACATAGCCAGTTTGATGATAATGCTGATACGAGTAAAATTATCAGGAATCTGATCATTTCTTAATCTTACAAATTAAACATACAATTAAGTTACTGTTACCACCAACAAATTCAATCGATCCATCCCTGCTCACATCGACATAAGCTCTTACACCTAAGAACCAGCATAACAACTATTGCAAAGCTCCAACTTTCTCCCGATCCCCAAGGTGCAAGACCTCCATCAAACAATAATGTGGTCGTTAAAGCATTCGTTGGATTCAGTAATCTTGATGTTGATAAGAGTGCTTGGAGCAAGGAGTGTCCTTTTGTGTTCGCGTCAATCACTGATCGATTGAAATGGATCGGAATACTTATTAAGATAGTAGCTTTGTAGTGATATATTTAAGAGAACGATGTAATAACTAGATTTGTGATTGTAAGGTGCTGGTGCTTCGGGTAGCTGGAAATTGGAGTTGATTTTTTGTTTACGAAGTGAAATGTTAGTGGATGAAGGGAGAATGTGTATTTACGTTCGAAAGTCCTTTTTTATTTAGGCACAAGGTAGCTTCAGTTTATTATTGTAGTAAATGACTCTACAGAGAAACATGACTTCGGTCAATAGAAGTTTAGTTTATCGCCCAATAACACTGCTATCATCTATTGATAAAATAGTTGAAAAGTATATATGTGAACAAATTCATGCATTTTACAGGCAACACAACGTGATTAACCAATACCAATTCGGTTTCCAGGCCGGCAAAAGCACGACGAACCTCTTGTCAGAGTTCACCGATGAAGTCAATAAGCATCTAAATGATAAAAAATACGTTCTTGCTCTTTTTATTGACTTCTCACGTGCCTTTGATACACTCATTCATAATCAGCTGGTTACAAAATTGGATGACTGCGGAGTGCGTGGTCCGGTACTCAATTGGTGTAAAAATTATTTACAAAATCGAACGTTTTCTGTAAAAGTGAATAACATTAGTAGTGCACGCAAGGCTGTAACTGAAGGAACAGCTCAAGGTTCAGTATTGGGGCCCTTGCACTTCTTGTCATATGTAAATGATATGATTGCGGATGACACTTGTCTTGTTATTGCTGATAGAAATCCTCATTTAGCCTGTGAACGCTTACAATACGATCTGGATGCTCTGACAAGGTGGTGTCATGATGCTGGCCTAACGAAACTACTGATTATCAGATCTCCATATATTAAAAAACTGTCCTTACAGAGCCTAATAGCCCATGACCATGATTGTTTGCATACAGTCAATGTGACTAACTGCAACTGCCCTCAAATGGAGGCTGTCAGTAAGCAAACATATTTGGGAGTAATTATAGACGACAAGTTTAACTGGAGTTATCACATAGAACGTGTTTGCGATAAACTTCGTCAATTTCTTGCTACTGTGACCATTCTCGAAAAGCGCCTACCCTTCAAAGTGAAGTTAATGCTTTACTATGCGTTGGCGGAATCTTACATCCAGTATGGCCTTAGTAGCTATGGTCGAACTTATAAAACATATCTTGACAATATTTACAAAATTCAACTTCAAATTTTAAAAAAATTAGTTTCAACCATAATTTACCTCTGAAAAAAAAAATTTACCTCTCTAAATTCTAGACATAATTAAAACAATGCAAATCAAGAAGCAATATAGACAAAACCCAACAAAAATATCTTCAAAGCACATTGCTTGCTAATTCCAAAAGCGTACTTTGTATCCTCACACAAAACACGTAAGCGAATGACTACACATAAAAAACAACTAAAAAAAGCAACAACAAAACTCTTTGATGCATGTAATTGAATAAAATCACAATATAATTTAGATATTAGCGAGGCGCTACATCTAATTCTCAGTTATTGTATCCTTACAAGTTCACAATCTCCATCTTACATAAGTTTTGACAAAATGGCAGCCACGTTAGAGATGTGTCGCTAAATGACATTGTCGTTTGTATGCTTTTGTGGCAAACAGGCCCATTATAACGCGGGCGATGCAAATCGACGGATAAAAGCAAAGGTTTCGGTGGACACGACTGAGGAGGTGGTGCAAGGATTGAAGAAGAAGCGACTAAATTTGCAGAAGATAAAGCTGGTGAAGTTTATGAGGATGGAAAGCAATTAGCGATTTTTGAAACTCGGAACTAACTTCAGGGATTTTAGATGAAATTACATTATTACCAATTTTACTGAGAAGTTCAACTGTTACAGAAGAGAGATCTATAGTAACTGTACAAGCGAGACTCTTGTGAATATCATTGTGTTTGTTAGCAATCTCAAAATCAGGACCTCATTCATATTTAAGCATTGTATTTAATTTTACAAATAAATTTTCTATCAGAAATATTTATCAAAAATTTTCAGACAACATCATCAGAAATAATTAAAACTGCCACATTATCAAAATTTTCCACCGCCATAAATCTTCAACAACAGACCACCCGCTACATCTCAAAACTCACACCACGACCTCGAAAAATCTAAATAAAATTTGTCACATTTACATTTCGTGGTGATTAACAATGAACGCTAAAAAATCTATCATATTAACACTTGGTGGAGTATTAACACAAGCTTGGTACTCTGTGCCTTTGACGACAATGTATAATTGTTGGCTAATTATAGGTACTATTGCGTGTCTCTGTGGACATTGAACAATATCTATAGAAACTCGGAGGATGTTGGCGTTTTCAATTATCCTTTACAAGACCGTGATGATCCTTTGAAACATTGTTGTGATGTTATTTGTGTTACTTTGTAATTGTTCTATTATTTGCGAAACCTGCTTACGTGTTAGCTATTAGTTTGAAATAAAGGGTTTCAGTATTACGCTTTCTCTTGTCTTTAATTGTTTGCTCAGAATTTAAAGCGAATGTTTACACATGTTTCAATCCTCGATCCAATACAGTCTTCAATTTCTTTTACATTTCTAAGAACGTTTCATCTCATTATAAGCTACTTCAAATTCATTCATCGAACAATAACAGAGTTGTTAAATTATTCCGAACGAATGATGTGCCAAAAATATTTTGAAATTATCTCCACTTACGAATCTTGTGAATAATCAAGTTTGCTCACAAAAGACGTCACACTCATTTGCTTAATTGCTTCAAAATCGTAACAACAATATAGATATCAGTTGCCAACGTTAATATTTTCCAATAGACGATTATCTACAGTCACAGGTCGCGACAATGGCGGGGCGATTCGTCAGGCCCAAGTTTATGTAACTTTACTAATAACGACATTAATAACAAGCGTATTTTTTGACACAAATTGTCGAACACGCTCGTCAAATACAGTGCCAAGGTTTCTACTACTACGGTTTTCTAATCTATACCTTATGCTATGGTGATAATGACTTTTCCTAAATTTCCATTGACAAAATGAATATTGTCGAAGCGTACTTCGTTAGTAATTAGTGCGCTAACTCGGCCGACACGAGCATCATTGTCAACTGCTTTATGACATCCGCGTTTAGCTTTTCTGAATAATATTTGTGGATTTTTCAGTTCGTGTGTACCTCATTTGTAGTTAGTACAAAGGACACAATATTTTTGACGACAATAGTACTTTTGAGAGGTTTTGTAATCTTTTTTCTACTTTGTTACAGGTCGAGTTGCATCGATGCTTGTTTCAGTTGACATTTCAATTTTTCAAATAAACTTTGTGCTACTAAATACTAGTTATTATGCTTGAGAACAAAAGCTTGACACATTTTGAAATAGACCGAGGTTTGTGCTAAAGTATTTGGACGTTTAAGTGGTGAAACTGGCATATTGAGTAGTTAAAAGGAAAAATATGTCAAGTCTTGACCTTGTAGGGCATTCATCATATAGCCTACTTCTGGCCTACAAACATAACGTTTTAAAAGGGACACAGGGATTTGAACCTAACCAATTGCCGCTGTATATCGACTGTATCTGCCCTCAATAACCTTCAAACACTCACTTAACATTTAGAATTATACGCAAGACCAAATTTTCTGCCTTCTAGCTAATTCGAACTAATTCGGTCGAAGATATGTGCAAAAACTAAAATCAACAAATTCTACCGTCTGTCTTAAAAAATTAAAGAGTAATCACATATATCTATAGAAAATACAACTAAAACCCTTTCCCATCGCTACCTTTCCATTAAAAAACTATAATCAGATTTCCACTTTCCACAGCACATTTAAATAGAAAATCCACGAATGCAAAACAAGAATGACTGTACAGGTCCTAAGCCAGCAGCCACTTAAAATGTAAATCGAACTCACTGACCAAGCTTTTAAGAAACCCAACTATAGCTCTTGATATAACTGTTAAACAATCAATCTTCGGCACGACCCTTTTTGCATAGCGTCCAGATTTAGGGATAAAGGAGCCAGTCACGCTCGTCCAGTCTCCAGGGTACCGAGCCGTTTAATGCATAGTTGAAGATTGTTAGGGTGTGAGCCTCGATTAGGATCAGCATTGTGATAGCCCTGAATTGTTTGGATGAGCCAAGTTTCCTCATGGACGATGAGTAAGTATTTTTCTCGTAGACTGCTGTCTGGCGTAGATTTTGTGGCTACAACTTTATGTAACAGCTCAATAGTAGTTCAGAAGTTTAGTGTTAGTTTTTGCTAACGCCTTAGTATAAACATGACATACTACTTCAATTGAATTTGAAAAAGCCAATGTTATTTTGCCAAGCAAATTCATATTTTCTCAATTGAAACTTTCTAGAGCACGAAATTGTGTCAGACAAAAAAATCATTT
This sequence comes from Spodoptera picta, assembly GCA_038387885.1. Taxonomy (NCBI): domain Eukaryota; kingdom Metazoa; phylum Arthropoda; class Insecta; order Lepidoptera; family Noctuidae; genus Spodoptera; species Spodoptera picta. Next base: position 12,631 of record JAZHFQ010000168.1, on the reverse strand, counting down.
CGTCTCGATAAACATTAAAAAACACCGTTCCTTTTTCAACAAAAACCTATCAACAAACCACAACTTATCAACAATCTTAAGCAAATCGAACTAAAAGCATTATAAACTACATTTTCCAGTAAAATCAACTAAGGAAACCCATTCAACCTTGCAAATGTATATTTCAGTAGTTTCAGTGTAAACGTGATCTTGAACATGGGTTAGTGCAGACGGCAGACGGAGAAACCATAACAAACGCTTTGATTCCTACATAATTAACCAGTGTAACTACTGGTTTAATGGTAATGGAAAACATAGGCGAGACTTAACTGCATAATTAACGTTGGATTTTAGTCCGTAAGTGTATGTGCATAGGTGTATTACGGTTATAAAACATTTTTTATTTCTGTTAATTGAATTTTGATTGTTATATTTTTGTGCACCTGTGAATTGATTGCGTAAATATTTTTTAAAGTAAGGTCTGTCGTTATATTATTTTTGAGTTTCTCTTCTAACATATGTTGCCCAATTACTCCCCCCCGACTTTCCTCAATCCCTGAATCCCCAACAATCATCAAATTCCTAATCCCAAAAGGCCGGTAACGCACTTGTAACGCCTCTGGTGTTCCAGGTGTCCATGAGCGACGCCTATTGCTTACCATCAGTTGATCTGTCTGCTCGAGTACCGGTTTATCCCATAAAAAAATATATAGGAGTTAAAATAGTAGATTAAAGGCTATTTATTAGGTTAGGTTATCTCCTTCTTCTATAGCAACGTCTAAATTCTTTTAGTATACAGTAGACCAACTAACCCATTCTGATTATGATAACATATCAATTGACAAAATTTCCTTAAGCACCCAAAACCATGACCACTACTGATAAACAACAAATCTAATTACAACAAAACATTAACACAACCAACAGCTACAACTACCACATCCCCTAATAAAGGGAAACTAACAAAATGGCCATTAAAACGAGTAATTTCAAAACAGTACGAGATAAATTCGGCGTGCCATAATTTTTATTGCGATTCTCACAGGTCCCCCTTGCGCAAGTCATTTGCATAAGAATCGTGGACCCCCAGTGTTGTCAGCTTCAATATGCGAATGTCTGTTTATTTGCTTAATTGTATTTGCCACCATTTAATTGATGTTGGTCGATAGCCTGTGATTAAATACCCCGGTTTATCATCTCTTAAAGGGATAGTGTGCTCTGTGTCGCTCGTGCCTATGCTAGTACTGGTTTTGGGCCGCGTGGTTTTTCATTTTTGTGATTGATAGTACAATGTGATGTTTTTGGATTTGTTATTTTAAGAGTATTTATGATAATATCTTCTAATGACGCCATTTTTATGATCTTCAGGACATTTTCCTGGTTGTTATGACCCTAGATTAAGGTATCCAAATATCCGCTAGCTACCAATAACTCCTGAAACTGAGAGTTATACAAAGCTGTATAGAAAGGTTTTTAGCCATGAGGTAAAGTGTCAATTTATAAACAATAGCAAAAAAAAACTGATCTTTAAGCATTTCGCCACCAACAATTCTTAGAACAATTTTTCAATAAATATCGATTAAGATTTACACAAAATCGATTCCACATCACTCCATATCATTGACCATATTCTAGACCATTTCATGCCTAACCGAAGTTGGCTTCATTACCTCGTACCATCACGCTAACGATCCAAACAAGGGGTGTACCACAAATTGTTCACGATCGACTTGTCACCAAGTGTATCGCTCGAGTGCCACTGAATAACGAGCCTATGTGCTCGTGTATGTGGACCTTTATGTGGTATTGTTGGGACGTTATTTAAGAATTTAAAACATTATTAAAGTTTCATTATTACCTAAATCAACTTTAAAAGGCTAACTACGCTCTTTTAGCTCCTTGATGTTACGGTCATTGGTAGCCCTGATTACTTACCATCAAGTGTTTCGTGTACTCGTTTTCCTATTATCTATCTAATTATATAACATTCACGTTACTTTTATAGACTCCAATGATCAACAAACCTACAGAGAAAGCATACGAAAGTGCCTTTCAGGTCTAATTGAAATGAATAATTTTGACTTTGACTTTGACAAATGTTTCAAATGTTTCAACTGCAAGCCTTTCCCCACCGATCATAATTAAGTGCAGTAGCTTTTGACTGAAGTTTTTGAAACAAACCCAGCAGTATCCAGCAGTTACGCTACAAACGACGACAGCAACAATACATTTGCTATCGATACTTATATCAAACATTGCATCAATTAAGAAATTGGTAACGTCAAGTCCTTTAGAAACTCTTTACCTAATCGAAACATCTACACAACTGCCACACAACGCAAAATTCCCTTCAACCAGCCCAGTTATTTCCTCAACCCGTAATAGGAACACTTGAATAAAAAAATATTATATTCATAATTTAATTCATAATATCGTTTACTCGACACAATGGCGACCAAACGAGACCACTCGAGATTCTATAGAAATTTCAAGTCGACACACATAGGTAGGTATAGTTATTGTTGGAACCTTTTGTTCCTGCCAGGGTATCATTCATGTATTTATTATATTATTAAAAAGATATACAACGTACATTAGAGATCTGTATTGAGGTCCAACCGAGCAGAAAGAAGCGGTGCCATCCGGTTCTGAAGAGGTAAGGGATCCTCGCAAACTTTGAATTAGACAAAGGAATGGATGTGAGAAGTACAAATATAGTATATTTGGTAGTGTTTCGGTCTATTTGCCAGTTCTTGTGTAAGCTTATGGTTGTAGAATTTTAGAGATATGAAGTTGTGATATAAGCAAAATGGATTCTTTTTTACAAAATAGTTCAAAAAGTCTTATCTACAAATTACTCTACTCCTTAGATGCGTCTTTGGAAAATACTTTTTCACGCAATAAACCTTTAGAATTTCAACGATATAAAGAACAATTACTTATACGCGAAATAAAACCCCTAACATCAGCACAAAGCTAACCAAAAGTCGTATATAAAAAGAAATTAATAAATCTAAATTACATTCGAACAACACTAACAGCACACACAATACATACTACAGCAGCTCTAAATACCTCATATTTCATACAAAAATCTGACTAAACAAACCGACAATAAAACTCTTTGTAAACGATAGTATACCATTCATAAACCACACAATATACGAACATAAAAATCATTCTAATTATACTTTACCACAATAAGAGCACTCGATATATTAACTTTTGTAAAAAGAAAAACAAAATTAATGATTGCGACTAATTCGCAATAAAAATGCCACATGCGAAACATAAGTACTGGGGGACAATTATAACAAATTACGCACACACTACCCTTAAAACTCGAGTGAGATTTGCATTGAATGGTATTCATGTTTTTTGTTGGTTATTCCTTCATTATTCACAAAAAATTCAACTCTAATACGATCAGAATAACACACAGATTTATTCTCGTCAAAAATGGCTGCAAAAATCCTTTTGGAACCGCACACATTTTCAAGGGTCATCTAAGCATTTCATTTGAAAACGTAATCTAACACGATGTAATAAAGGTGAAACCAGCATATCACAGTTGGTAGAAAATCACTTGAATATTAAAAGTCTTGGTAATTATTCAGGAATTCATCCATCATTAATCACCGCGAAGGGGGAAGGGGGGAGGGTATGCGTTATAAAAATGATTGTTGAAAAGATAAATCATATAAGACACGGCGGTGACACTTATGTTTCTGTGGACACGTGTGACGTCACATCCCACCGCCATGATGTATGTAAGTGCGGAACCATTAGAGATAATAATTATGAATATTTTATTTCACTCAACAATAGTCCTGTTTGTTGGTAACACGTATTGAGTATTGTTCGTTCAGTATTTGAAAGGTTATAATTGATATTTTATGGCTACCGCAATCAAAATGGTTCGAACGTGTATTTGTTGTTTTAAATTATGTTGTGTTTCATTGTGGCAGAATTTTCTAAAGTAATTAACAATATTCGTATTACTTTAGACATATTTTCCATATTTGAACAACATGTTGGTGTTTAATAAAATACGTCAATTAGTCAAGTAGACACTACTTGAGGAATAGAGTTCAAGTCAATTGGGATGATGACAGGGTATGAAAATTAAAAATCAAATTAGTCCGTTAGTTAAGTAATGAAAAAATATTAGACACGTATTTTTTTATTTTGTCGTATAAAGCTTAGGAGTGGGTGCTAAAACAATTTCAAATCAATATATCGTCGAAAGTATTCGTTTCTGTAAAATAAAAAATACGTGTCTAATGATTTTAAATAATCTACCAGACGGACATTAAAATAAAAATTAGACTCTAGCCTATTACAGAAAGAGTCTAAGAAAATCGTTCAAACGTAATTTAGATTAATTTAGATTGTCCTTAAATATCTGACCATGATCGTAAAGGTCTTTCAAGCCTTGAAACCCAACCCTGTACCAACGACCAAATATAAAGCTAATTATAATTCTAATATCAATCAAGACGTTATGCAAAAGCCAATGAAAACAATAAGCACATTAACAAATATAATAATGGCTGATCTAAACAATATAGATTACAAAACCACAAATATTATTAATAATATAATGACAGAGATGTTAAAATGCACGTAAGAGCCTTTCAAAATCAAAATGGACTCCGGGTCAATCACTCTGTACTGAATGAAGTTTGCAACATTCTAGACCCGAACCCAGTGAATGCTATTCATCCTAAAACATCGTAACAATGGGATAAATAACCATTGAAACACCGTATACCCATTAACCTAACGCGTAACTGTCAAGTAAGAACTTTAACAATTAACATCATCCAATAATAGAAACTATAGTACAATAGTCCTCACTACAAATTAATTTATTCATACACAAAGGTCAGCACCCGAAAAAACGGTTCCACACACGAATTTCGACCTAACCATACAGCTGGTAAAGTTCAAAATTTATTAGTGATGTTCTAGTTTTTGGTGGCATATAAAAGGTTGACGAGTTTTATAACAAATAACAATGGCTTTTAGGTCTATTTTTGTTTAACAAAAGCGTGTTAGGGAAGCGTTTGGTACTTTTTATTATTGTAATAATTGTAATGCAACAATGATACGACTGCGATTTTTCATTGCGACACATTTGCGTCACTAATGCGATTCGCGACAGTTTAATCGTTGGTGGCGATGAAAGCTTATTGTCGAATTCATTGCTTTGTTGTCGCGGTTTATCTAAATGGTTATTAAATAATGTGATTTAATTGAATTTTCATTGCTTTAATGTTTTGTGGGAGTATCATTTTGTTGCCAATTTTAATTTTGTTAAAGGTCAATCTTAATTTGCTTGTTTTAACTGAAAATGGTACCTGTACGAGTAACTGTATTCATTTAATTATTGATAATGCAAAATTTATACAAAGTTGTATCTTATTTCGATGTATTTCTGTTTATTTTGTATTGTCAACTACGTGTAATAATAATTGTACTGATTTACGTCAGGAATACAGCATATTGAAGCATAAATTCTGTTTTCAGTACCACAACCTTCGTTTTTTCGAAAAACAACAATATATTTACAGAAAATTCTCTACACGACACAACAAAACATGAAAAAAAGAAGTAAAGAGGCGGTATTCACTTCAATTTCATTACACATACAAATATACACGTGACGGGAATCAAACGTGTACTCTCTGGAAGAAAATCGATGGAATTAAATTCAAAGCACAAGTCTCAAAATAAGGGGTTTCCATACAAAACGTGTGCCTTATTTGTATGTACTTTCAATAGGCATTTTATTTTTATTTTTAGGGTACAATGTCCTAAGCAGCTACTTCATAGGCTTAGTGGTTGAAATTGTGACTGCCAAGCATGGAATCCTGAGTTCAGAACATAACTTGAATATATTTAGGAGTAGCACAAACGTAATAATTATAAATCTATCATAAAACGTCCTAAAGTTATTTACAGCGGTATATATACAATTTTCTATTAAGGAAATGCCCGATTAGTTTCGAGCTCAACCGGAACCCTTATGGACGCTTAAAATATCATAAATATTAACCGTCTGCGGCTGACGTGCAGTCCCACAGACACCGCGAAATACAAAATCACGTGTTATACCGTCATTTTTCAAATACGAGCATCACTGCTGCGAGTACCTTACTGTATAGTGCTCACTATACTTTAATTCTACAAAAATATTTGCTGTTGAAATGGTGTCTGGTATAATATACACCTCAGTTGAATTGCAACAATTTAACCACATCAGTTGCAGAGGGTTATAGATATTTTGCTATTCTCATAGGTCGTATTTATAGTTAACTTCAATCGCTTAAAGAAAATGGCGATTAAATACAAATTATTCATAGTAAAATGGAAAATATCTTTCAGCATTTGATTATTAGTATTGAACCATTAATATAAGGTGGGACTCACACTTGACAGTTTTTTCCCGTGTTCAAGGAAAGGGGGAAGTAATCCGGTCGTTCGTGTGATCTCCTTGGAAAATAATATTAATGCGTCCTCGTTATGTTCATGTATTTGTTGTGTTTGTTATACTAGTTTCAATGGTTTTGTGGATTGTTATAGCTGATTTTTGTGTCTGTCTGTTTGTGTAATTGTTTGATTTATTTACTTATTAACCATTCGTTTATATGTAGAGTAAATTAAAGTAAAGTTAATTCATGACTCAAAAATGCAAAATACAAATATGTGACGATTAGTAACTCAGAATAGTTTTACCTGACGATCTTAAAGTGTCTTACCATGTTCCTATAATAAATATCATGCATGAGACATACTATATTAACTAAAATCACGGGTTACTCACGTAAATATACTGAGAAAAGCTCTCATGAGGCAGAACCCCTCTGTGGTTCGAAACTAGTAGAGCTTTTCTCAGTATATTCACGTGAGTAACCCGTGATTTTAGTGTCTTACTATCTCAAAGTTATTTTACTTTTTATGGAAAGCTGAGAAAATCAATTATTTCGCCAAAACAGAAAAAATCAGGAGTAGGAACGTAGTGGTTATAGTCTTTTGGTTGGTTATAGTTATAATCAGTTATTAGAGTCTAACACTCCCTCCGGCCTCACCCAGGCGAGAAACGTCAGTCACTCGACGATTATCTCCCTTAAAAAAAAGCTAGTAAATTATTAAACCATTCATTCATAAATACACAAAACATGTTGATCAATAAGCTAACGAATATATTTTTACAAAATGATCGTGGTGTACAAGGACGTTGAGAAATTGGACACAGTCTTTTGAAACAGTCTAAGTGTGGGAGAGCCATGCTTCGGCACGAATGAGCCTGCTCGACCGGAGTGATACCACGGCCTCACAGAAAACCGACGTGAAGCAACGCTTGCGTTGTGTTTCGTCGTGTGAGTAAGGTTACCGGAGGCCCAATTACCCTCCCCTTCCTCAATCTCTCCAATTCCTGAATCCCCAACGATACTCAAAAGGCCGGTAACGCAATTGGAACGCCCCTGGAGATCCAGGTGTCCATGGGCGACGCCGATTGCTTACCATCAGGTGATCCGTCTGCTCGTTCATCACCGGTTTATGCCATGAAAAAAACAACGACTGTGGCAATTAGTTACTATAGAGTTACATGCAGAACATAGACAGATTGACACGACGTCTGTAATTTTTTTAAGTCTGGTAACGTGGTAACCTATTATACATGCACACATAAATAACCTACTGACATTTTGGTGCTTCAATCATGTCTAAGTGACATTGTCTCCCTTTTTTTAACGTCTTTTGTGGTGTAAATACATCATACAAAAATAATATAAAGACACATAACATATCATAAACATCACGCCTTTTATCCTCGAAGGGGTAGGCAGAGGTGCATATTATGCCAGTACAAGTGACATCCACTATTCACTATTTATGTTATGAGTCCCATGTAATAGGGGGTGAGTCTATTGCCGTATACCGGGTACAGTTCCAGGCTCCGAGCTACTACTGACAATTTTTTAAAAACCCAGTAAAACTTTGCCCGACCCGGGAATCGAACCCGAGACCCCTTGCCCGTCAGTCGCACTTGCGACCACTCAGCCAACGAGGCAGTCATATAAAGACCTTCATTATTATTGACAAGTCTTCACACCAAATTAAATGATTGTACTATAAACACAAATTACTTGACCAACACATTCTCATACACGTAAACCTAAAGAAACTTATATAAATCGACAAAAAGACGAGATTTCATAACACGATTAGCACAAGCAAACAATTTTAGACAAACACAAGGCAACGACTAACAAAAGAGGCTATGCAACCTCTTTTGAAGGCACACAAAAAGCCACCCGTTCTCTTTAACTAACTATTTGAGTAACTTTAATTAATCTTGACAACGCCATTGTACATAATATATCATTTATCACATTCAATAGGTATCGACGCGAGAAATTTCCGAATCACGATCGCGGCGGCCATTATTGCAGTTTATTTTATAACTGGCAACACTGGCCGTCAAAGCTTTTGTCTTGGCGACGTTTTGTTTGTAACACTGACAAGTGAAATGTTTGCGAATTATTTTGAAATCATGATTCGAAATTCGAATGTATCGCTCATCAAGCTACCCTATATCTGTTATACTTTAGTCGAATTTCAATCTAATACTGTTGTGTGATAAAGTTCAAAATGAAGTACACAATTTGAGTGGTTGAACTTGATGTGCTAGTGTTAAAGTCGATATCTTCTTATTGAATTGTTTAAAGTGATTGATGATTTTTAATATTTTGTATATTTATGACTTTTGGATTTAAATTATTGTTTTTTTTTTGCATTTTCTAGTGGATGGTATAATTAATGTTAATTAAGTATTAAGCTTTGTAAATACTTAGTTTTTTTTTTGGTTTAACTATCTTACAATTTTTATACTAAAACACAATCGCAATACATGACTCAGTCTACAAGGTGCTCCATCTTCGTACCAACCAGGTCAAGATCTCACAAACACATATTTCGTTAGATTTTTTAACAATGGCAGGGGCTAGATTTCAATTATTTGCCAATCCGTTACCTGTACGGGCACAGTGGTCCTGACTCGATTACCTCCCGTCTGGCAGCACACCGGAATCGAACTCCGGTCCGCACAATGAAATACATCTAAATAAATAACACGGACTTCTCATTGTGATGCCGTCTCCATACAAAATATATTTTCACTACAATACCCTCACCGGGAGTGGGGAAAATGGGGCACACTCGAACGGGAGAAAATACTCGAACACTGGCAACACTCAGGCTTAATTCGTGATTCCATTTTAGAAAATTTGAATATTATTGGGTATTTATATTTGTGATCGACCAATTATAATGCAAGGTCTATTATTATATGGGAAATTATTTTGAATATAGAATGCTGGTGTAACCGTTGTTGATGTGAATGCTTTTATGTTACTGGCCTGTAATAATTTAAGAAATATTTTTTTTTGCTAATACTCATCGCTACACGTATATTCATATAAATGAGATACATAAGAGCTGTAATAAAATAAATAAATTATGATTCAACAATAAATATTAATAACCTTAATTATACGAGAAAACCTTCTAACTCCTTAAATATCAAATTAACACAAAATCTTCGTTAATTGACAAATTAATTTACTTTTCGACAGACAAATCCACTTGAAGATTTGAACAGAGAAATCGCCGAAACCCTTTGAGAACCGTACGACTAAACAATGACCTGCCGAACTAATGATTAATTCAAAAGTCGTTGGATTCCCTTCAATTTGCGGCTATGAAATTAGCGGAGATAATCCACTTGCTTAGATTTTTTGCTGAAAAAACTTGAGGAAATCGTATGTATTTTTGTAAACTTTTAGGGGGAGGCCCAATTACCCTCTCCTTCCCCAATCTCCCCAATTCCTGAATCCTCAACGATCCTCAAACTTCTTATCCCCAAAAGGCCGGTAACGCATTTGTAACGCCTCTGGTGTTCCAGGTGTCGACGACGCCGATTGCTTTCCATCAGGTGATTCGTCTGCTCGCTTACGCTATAAAAAAAATATCCGGTATTAATTAATAAAAGAATTTGATATTTTCTCCAATAAACTAGGGAAATATAAATCCCTGCTCAACACATTGCTTACTGATACATACATAGGTGCTGAAGTATCTACAAGTTAACTTGTTATCTTTTTCTTATCATTGTTTTATATTTACATCGTTTGTTTTGTTTTTTAATTTTAATATTTTAGACTTTTTTTCATTAAAAATTAGGATTTATTTTGTTTGCATGACGTCGTCTCTTATAACTGGAGAAGCACAAGATTTCTGTCGTCTTCCGTTATCATTGAGAGTAGTGATGATTCACCGGTTCTGGCTCACGCGTTTGACAGGTCAAATCCGGGAGAATCAGTCGCACCAATCCTAAAAAAAAAAAAAACAAGGTTTTTGCATGCTCTGATCACGTTTCTGCAGTCCTTTTTTGCGTAGGATGCGTGGTTCTGGAGTTATGCAAATCAATTGCAAATCCATTTATTGTTATCTCATTCATTTCCGGTGCTCCTGACCCTCATCAACGCTCCATTGTTCTTATCTATACTTCGAACACCCTTTTGGCGTTCTTATCTATTACTCACTGGTAACCCTCATTATCTTTCATTTCCTATGTCATCAATAAAACACAATCATTCATTTTAATTTTCTAATTAATTTATTACTTTTTTCTACAAAATATGAGTGGAACATCTCATCCACAAAAATATCATTGTACAGTGTGTTCCCTGTAAATATGTTCGTAAAACTATGCATTGAACATCCCTGAAACTTAAATAGCAAATACATTAAGCAATATTCACCACAAACTGAAGTCCAATCATTCTGAATCCTATCAACATTCCAGTCCCATCTCTTACAATTCCTTTTCAAAAACTGAAAATGATATCGCTCAGGTGTTCGTCCATATGAATCAAAATATTGACCGATGCCATTCGCATCGATATGTACAGCTATCCAGTGTGACCCTGGTTTATCATCCGCATCCAAATTGCATATTATATACGTTGGTACATGTGTATACATAGGTAGTCTATTAGCAGCATAAACATTATTTTCTAGACTGACATGAATCTTTTTCATATGCTTTTGTAATTCTAGTGTGTCCATGATATTACTGTTATTAACAAATTATTACAGTACTAATCTATTCAATGGTTGTCATACGAATGTTCAATTATAGTGATTTGTAAATATTAAATATCGCATTCTTTTGGGAATCACAAAACAAGTTCATGCCTGTTGCGATGTGCGATAAATTTGTTGACTCATAGAGTTCAGATAAGAATGGTGCTATATAAGATCGAACAGTTGCAGTCATGCAGTCAGTCTATGGTCGTTTGACCACAGTGGATTGTGTACGTCTACCAATACTACGTTTGTGTTACTTACTTCAACGCATCAATGGTCATGGAGGTAAGTGTTTATTCTATTGACAAACTTACTTGTATTTCTGTTGTTGTTTCCTAACGTGTGTGTGTGTGTGTGTGTGTCAGATTAAGTGTAAACTAATTGATATTAACGTGATAACTCTGTTGTTGCAGAGATCATTCAACTTCGCAGACGATAATGAAAATACCTATAAACAGTATTACTACTCGCCACTCTCTCCCCAACACGAAGAAGAGAGTGATGACATCGTCGTTATTAACACAGACGATGGAGGAAAAAGGAAATCGCAACCGATTGATCAATTTTTTGAAGTGACACCAAAAATAAAAAGGAAGAAGCTGCTATCGTCGACTGTGGCACGAGCTGCTAGAGATGGCGTATCATACATCTCTACAAATTCTGACGACGGAGACCAAGCGACGCATCTCATAAAAATTGAAATGTATGATATGAAGAAACTATCCAAGATTCCAATTAGTGATCACTGGAAGCACGCTACCACGAGGATTAAATATTACGTAAAGAATAATAAGGATAGCATCTACGACAACACAAACGGTCTCGTATACAATATTACAAAGACAATAGCAGAAAGTGAAAAAGTTAAAAAATACTTTTTTAACAATGACACTCATTAGTGGATTAGTGAATGTGATTCTGTTTACTTAAAGTACTTCTGTGTACTCATTAGATCCAAGGAGCTGTCGCCTTGTGATGCTGAGAGAAAAACAATAGCAGAAGGAAGAGATGAGTGCGGTATACGTGTACAGAACACTTCATGGAAAAACAAAACTACAAAATTGATTGGAGAAGAAAAAGTGAAGAATATGCAGTACCTAAGAGCTGAATATCCATTTTTCAGTTCAAAATCTAGACGATTGATGAGTTTCGAAAACTGGCCTCTCGTTATGCAGCAGAAGCCTGAAGATCTTGCAGAAGCCGGTTTCTTTTATACTGGCTATGGAGACAGGACCAAGTGTTTCCATTGTGGTGGTGGTTTAAAAGATTGGGAAGATGACGATGATCCTTGGCAGCAGCATGTTCAGTGGTTTAGTCAATGTGCTTATGTAAAGTTTAAACTCGAACAGTGTTTTGTTTAAGATTAAATAGGGGAGGTATATAAAGAAATAAAAAGTAATATATTGCATATAATTTGTTTTATTAATTTTATAATGTTACATTTAGTTACACACACACAAAAATGCATTGAGCATAACACATATATCTAAAA